>CM060940.1:487882914-488569665 GCA_030765085.1 Allium cepa | reverse complement strand
CAAAGAACAACAAAAGCAATTTCATCAAATGTCAACATATAGAACTCATAAAAGAGTTTATTCAACTTGTAGGTGATCACAAAGTAAAATTGGCATCAAAATAGATCTTAGGCCATAAGAGAAAATTCATCATTAAAAAATCAGCTTCTCTGTCGACTCTCGAGAAGCAGATTGAAGGGATACAATTAAGATTCCATAATTAGCCCCAATTGCATGTGGGAGATGAATGGCATTAAGAGTATGCTCTATGTGCAATTCTATAATTTATTGTAAATTAATTCACTCTGTAATCAATTCTTGTTAGTAATAAATGTGTTTCTCGTTTTGTTATATATTTGTTATAATGAGTTATAAACAATTAAATGATTAACTAAAATATATTTAACAAAAAAATCCATAAATGGTGTTTGTGTGATAGTACTTATAGATAGTTGTAATCATGAGAATTATATCGAAATATTATAAAACACATCATTTTATACATTCCTAATCAAGATGCATCGAGACTGGATATTGATGTATCAATTGATATTAGAGTATGTAATGCTCTACAAATGTTGGAAAGTGTATTACTCATGACCTTTGGGGGAACATAGGGGTTAGTACTAATTGTTATTGGATAACTATTGAATGATTCACCCGATAGTTTCCTGTTGGTTAATATATCTAAGGTCAAGTAGAAAATATCGATGTGACTAGTCTATAGAGTTCTCTCGACATTAGAATATTGTCGATCTTCAACATGAAAGTTCGCTTTGATTATAGTCAAATAATGGCATGGCATTCATTGAGTGACAGTAGTTGGGTCGAGTGGAAGTACTAGAAATGAAGCATTATTCAAGAGAGGATTCATTTCCTCGGTTATATGGGGTTAGTATCATAGAAAACTTAAGTAAACTCATATTAAAATCTCTAGCCGGTGTAGATCGGTCTATAATTATTGTTATTATTGAATAAAAGGTTTTTCGTTTGGACTTTAGAGTTGATATGGATGATATTGGAATTTTGACCATTGCCAAATTTCATAAGTGCAAAGCGATATAGTTTTTATGAAAAGAATGGTGGAATAATAGTCAAAACTAGGTAATAATTAATAAAGTAAAATTATATTTTATCTAAACCAAGTAAGCAATAAATTTGGCCAAAATGTCACACCACCTACTAAGTGACGTATGAACGTTAATATTCAAACAGTTCGATATTAATCGTTAACCAAATTTACACCTGACAAGCCATACGACTGAAATGACGATTCTCCTTTGACTAAACAATTTAAATTAATTTATAATTATTGTAAATTAATTAAATTAATTAATATTTGAAATATTAATTATAAATTTTATTATGATTTGATGAATAATTATTATTAAATATATTTGGAACAGTTGTAAATATATCAATCGATATACGATATTGATAAGCAATTAAATTGAATTTAATTGTAGAATTTTTTATTTGGGTTTAAATAGGTTCAAGGCCCGTCATAGGGGATGATATTTTCGGCAGCAACAAGGGGTATAAGCAGCTCAAATTTGGGTAGAAGGGGCTAGATTTTGGTTGGTTGAGATTAAAGGAGAATGATAAGAGATGAGATCCATACTTTCTCATTTTCATCCGCTATATAAGCATCTCTACCCTCATATGATTAAAATCTTTTAAAGCTTCCACCCTAAGTATTTGATAGCTGAAAATTCCACTCCCTTCTCCATCTTTCTAGAGTTCAAATCCAGTCAAATTAGCTGCTATCTGATAACTATTGCTCAACGGTTCAAGGACTAGCAATCTATTGGACCAGAAATAGTTTCAAGGGGCAGATATCACCATTTCAAGGTGTACAAGGCATTGGAGCTGAGGTATATTTCTAATCATAATACAATTATTTATGCTCAATTATAATGTTTTATTATATATATACACACATTATCTATTGTTAGTTAGGTAACGATTCTGATATGCAAATGATATTGTCACAATCCTATTTGGTTATATATATGTATATATTAAAAAAATTAGCCTAGTACGACATTGTAATTAGAAAAACCATTTTTATTTTATTTTATTGAAATAATATATATTATTTTAATAGATATATGTAGTTATAATTAATTATAATGTCATACTTTAATCAAACATGGTCACATAATTTTATATGTAAAGAATTAAGGCTGTGATAATTTTCGGAAATGAAAAAGTATTATATATATACATTAAATGTTATTTAAATCAATTTATTACATAAATCAATTATATTAATCCAAATGTATTATGAAATTATATTTTATATTTTATATTTTATAAAATAATATTAGCAATAAAGACATTCAGGGAAAAAATAAAAAAAGTGCTTTTTTTACTTTTAAATTACTGCCAAAAATAGAAAAACAATTTTAAATCAAAAAATTATGTAAATAAATTTCATAGCATAAAATATCTTTTAGGATTTAGTGGAAATTTAAAATTCAAAGTAAATTTTCAAAACTAATTTTTAATTAATATTTTATTAATTTTCGAATGGATATTAGAATAAAATATATTTTAAATTTAAAAAATTAAATAAATTATATTTACAAATTCGTACGCAAGATTAGTTCATTTATATTTATCAAAGATATTTTTGAGTATCTTATTAGCACACACAGACACATATATATTATGCATATATTTGTATATATAATATTTTAAATAACTTTTATTGATATATTTGTATATATTTATGTATTGCTTATGGCTTTAATAATTTTTTTAAAATGTTTACAAATGATTTCGTTATATTTAAATTAGTTTATTATATAATATGTACATACAATATTAACATTTTATTCATATGATTATATATATATATATATATAAATGCACTTATATACTTATATAAAATTATTTAAACAAAACTATCATATACATACATAAATGTATGTGTATTTATTTATGATATTATATATAAACAAAAGTATATATACAAATACATACATTTGGACAATATATTTGAGTAATATATGAGCTAACGTGTCCGTTGCGATGTAAATCCCAACATCTATACACAGGCGTGTTATACCTTGCGCGGATTGATATGTTACACGTGTAAACACACACACACACACACATATTTATATATACCGTAACATAAATTAAATAAAACTATGTCAAAATTATAAATTTAAGTTAAATAAAGATTTTATTTAAATAAAATTTAGAAATGTTCTAAATGAACTAGACTTCATAGGCCCAATAAAGATCTAATAAGAAAAAATGTTGAAATTCACCGTAACTTCTACTGCGGGCTGGCCCAGATCCAACAATCTCCAGGCTTTATGAACTTTGGATGCTTCTTAATGCCATTCTTCTTGCCATCGGTGCCTTGTTCCTCTTTCTCTAGTTGTTGTTATTATTTCCTACATTCATCGCAACATTACCAGCCCTCTCACATGTTTTCTTAATAGCTACGTTGCTTTACACAACCACATTTGCAATTTTACCACCAGCATTCTTGGCAACTAGGTCCGCCTCTTCCAAGCATAGAAACCAAGATGACTCGTGATAGAACCCTTCCATATTGTTGGCTACTTCATCTTTCGCCATATATTAAACTCTGTATCCAAATGTATCCTCGAGATCAATCCCATTAGCACAATGTCCTCTTTTGGATTTATGACCTTGGTTACAATATTAAATCAACTTAGAAAATCTTTCAAAGTCACCTTAGAACCCTGATGGATGATCTACAAGGACAAAACATCCTTTGGTTATGTAGTGTGGAGCCTGAACTCCTCCTAAACTAATTTTCCAACTGATCGAATGAGGATATGGTTTATGTGCCAGTCGAATAAACCACATCATAGCTACCCTATCCAAGAATATGGAAGAACATCTGCATCTCACAGTATCCATTGCCTAAGCACCATCCATTTATCATTTATACTTTAATAAATGATGCCTAGGATCCGTATACCTACTATACGATGACATCATCGACATAAAAAACTATTGGGATATTCCTCACGCAATATATCCTCAGTAAACAAAGTGTTGCTAAGCTCCAAGCCTCAATCTTCAGTCTTCCTCCATTGGTTCTTATTAACTAATCTTTTTACCATATTAGGTATATATTTTTGATTGGCATGGTTATCCAGAAAACGGCTATCAGGAAAGGTTCCTAGTGTTTGGCTCTGCAAACGCACTAAGCCCGTTCGGCAACGTTCAGTCTCTCCTATCACTCGAAGAACCACTCATCCAGATCTTCTCCAATACCTCATCAGTTCTGTCCTATTTGTCTAATCACCAACATTGTACCAAGAAATGTTGCCAGTTTTGTACAAATCAACTTCACTGTCTACCAAGTCAACGGCAACAGTTCTCAAAGTTGAAGCCAAGGATCATTGTTTTTGGTACCAACTTTATTCTTATTGGTATCGACCACTCTAGCCTTAGCCAAATCTTGGCCACCTCTTCTTGTTGTCTTCCTTGATGTCCCAACATCCTTTTCCTTCATTTATTGCTTCCCGTCTCGCATGTTCCAATTAGATGAAGAAGAATTCTCTTCTCCAAAACTTGATGCATCTCTTCGGCTCTTCCAACGCCTTCAGGATTGCTAGGTTAGGAAGGAAATTTATTGCTCATTGTATCAACGAGTTCAAGTTGACCAAATATAATCTTTTAGTTTTTTTCAACCATTATCCTGTCAAATTCTACCCTTAACACCCGTCTTCGGGGTGGACGGTCCTAGCAAAGCATTCAACCGTTGAGTAGTTTTCTTAATATGGTAAGAAGCTACATCATTTCCACCAACTACAACTCCAGATCTTCCAGATCTCTTAATGGCCTTTTCTAGATCTAACATTGATTTCTTCCAAGATCATAATAACTTCAAATCTATAGCAAATACCTTCTAGATCTAACTTCTAGATGCTTGCAATCTGCAATACATAGCTACATTCTATTAAGAAGCCATGTGCGCAGTGAAAGCATAAAAAATTTTGAGCCAAAAAGTGTAAAAAATTCATAAGTCTACTACAAACTAGATGAACTTAATGTAAATGCAAGTAAAGCGATAGGACATAGTGAATTTTTTTAGTTGTTCAGCAAATTCTATGGCCTACGTCCACTTTAATCGTATTAAGGATTGATTTGTCATAAGTACAAGAGCTTTGCAATTAATTTTAAGATTTAGAACAACAAAAGTACAGCTTAAAAATGAAAAAGTCGAGTAGAGATAGATTATAAAGAAGATAGAGGCCAAAGAGTCCTTTAATCTTTGCTCTAGGCTTGCTATTTATTGAAGAATCGTCCACTAGAATCACTAGATCATGGAAGACTAGGTAGAGATCCAGATCTGAGATGATAGGGAGGAAAAAAGGTCAACTTGTATCCAAAAATCATGTCAATACTGACATGAATTCATGTTGGTACCGAGATGATTCGCCTTGTGTTGTCTAGGGTTTTTCATTTTAACTTCCCTCTCTAAGCTTTAAGTATAATTTTGCATTTCAATTCTTCTTGGTGCAAAAATGATCTATCACATCTAGCACATGTGTTTTTCTACATAGCTTTAGGGTCGTCCATACTCCTCCAAATATTTAATCGTTAATTAAATGAAGGCTCAAAAATGTGTTTTTTCACATACGACCAAAATTAGGACTTGAGACCACTTCTTTTGAGTTCGAATTGACGTTGCAAATTTAAATGAGTATAAGGATCACTATATCTCGAGATTGGATGATATGATGGCCAAAACGGTCTTGAAATACATGAAAATAGCCTTTTAGGTTGTAATCTAAAATGGAGGCACGGTTGGTGCCGTTGGATTAGAAAAAATGAGGCATTGTACGTAGATGAATTTCGGGACGATCGAACGAGTCGCGTGATCGTACGGACTCGAAACGCATGACCATTTATTTGAGAATTTAAATAAATGGAATATAATATAATTATTTAACCCCAAATGCTTCATTCCCTCCATTATTCGTTTTCCTTTTATCACTGTTCATAGCTAAGCTATGTTTCCATGACTGCTTCATTTAAAAATTAAGATTAGCCAAGATACTCGAATGAAAATCACCACGTTGCATTCGTTGAGATCGTATCAAAGAGAGCTTCGATTCCGTACTATGGATCTAGGATTTCATGGTTCTTAGTTGAGATTGACATTTCATGGCCGATACTAGGGGTCAAGATCTTCGACGATTGTAGCGTTGATCGAAGAATTGAAGGTGATCATCATGTTTCTTTTATCAAGATGCATTTTTCACAAAGTTTGGACATGATTGGAGGCTGGAGATAATTCGCGGCTGTAGCTTAGGGCGTGCGGCACTTCATGGTCGTGATTCTACGTTGGTGGTCAAGCAGCTTCATTTTGGTACAAGATCGAAGAGAGTTTGATGCTGAATCGTTTGGTGAAAACAAGTTTTGATTTCATCAAGAATTGAGAGGGAGGCCGGGGAAGGAAGGTCATGGATATACATGGCTCCTATAGCATGCATATTAGAGAAGAAGTATTAACATTAAATAGGTAACTAGTTTATTGTTTAATTATTTAACTAGTTCGCTAATGACGAATCTTATATTTGACATATCTTTTGCATACGAGGTCCATTTTGGACGCCATTTCTTGTACGCGCTCATGATGGCGAGCTCTACATTTTAGCATTGGTTTGGACAAATTTGGCTGAGGTGAGTGATTTTATCTCTCATTTTGCTATGATTGGTTGTTTATTGTTATATTGACGCTTGAGAATGATTTTTGATTTTAAAACTTGTTGTTATTATATATTTACTATAGCTATATTTTTATAGAAGACTATATAATTATTTTTAAATGATTTATAAAGAATATCACTTATTTTCCATCATCGTGTCATAATTAGGGAATTATTCGACTAGATATATTATTGATGTTATTTCCCACATTAGTCGATATGGATGGATTGTTATGTTGTATTTATGTTGTTTTGAATGGATGTATGATTGTTTGGATGATGGATGTTTGGATGTATGTTTGATTGTTTGGATTGTCTATTATTTAGCTATTTTAGTTGAAAACCCCGATTAAGCATGGATGCTGGACGTTTCTGTTTGGTTTGTACTTAAATTTTGGTTAAGCACAAGACCAAGGTGGATGGTATTGACCATATTAGAGTGGTCAATGTCCACTATTGTCGATTGGTGATTTGGCTGATATATGGCTTTAACATTGAGACATACCATTGTGCGTGATGTGATGATTTGTTCATGCGACTAACTTAGAGATACGATGTTATTACTCTATGACGAGTGACATTGATGGTGAGGCAGGGATGTGATGCTTCGACCTTGTGATTTTGATGGTGAGGTAGGGATGTGGTGCTTCAACCTAGTGGTCTGATACTGCGGATAGTGACTCAATGATGTATGGATTAGGCTCTGGGATGATAGTATCAAGACTGTATGGATTATGCTAGATCTCGAGCTTTGGATAGTGTGATAGTAGGGATCTTCAGTCGGGAGCTCAGTCAGAGAGTAGGATCGTGGATGGCAGCTCGGATTGGAGTGAGGCTACGGATAGTGGACTAGCTTGGGTGTTAGGACTCGCGCATAGAAACTGTAGCGAGCCAGTAGGGTTCAAATCCGTATTGAGTGAGTAGGGCTCGATGGATGTATTTATGCCTATTTTTTGTTACGTTCAAAGCATGGGTACTATATGCGGGTGATACTTGAGGGCCGGTAGCGATGGTCGTATATCATGGACCGTCCCGAGGGGGTCTAGGTCAGGTGGTACAGAGGTATCATAAGAGACAATTGTGTGGGTTTTCGGACCTAAAAATATGGTGGAACATAATCGAGAACTATGATTTCCACTAGTCCTTAACAGGTGGTCATACGGTTCGTCATATGTCTGGCAAATTGGGTGATAGTTTGTATTATTTGATGGTTACTCTGTTTGTTATGGTTGCTCACTAGTCACCTGTCACCCTATGTATAATACACTAGGTAGGTATCATGGTAGGGATACCTAGATACCCTAGCTTGACTTAGTGTGGAGTAGATATGGATGGAGATACCTAGATACCTGAACTTCACTTACTATGGGGTAGGGATACAAGTGGAGATACCTAGGCACCCTAACGGATATTAAGTATAGTATACTCTTTTTACAATGTTATAGAGTAGTATATTACTTATGTTTATGTGTTAGCTTTGTGGTTGCAAGGACAGGTCAGGTATGGTTTATATAACCTCTGCCTCGTATATTATTGAGTTTTATAGTATTTTGAGACTTGATATTGCTCACAATAGATTGTTGTTTAACCTAAGGTTTTTTGCTTTGCTTCCTATTATCTCCAGTACTCCAAGTAGATTGAGAGCAGGTGGATGATTATGAAGTTCTACAGGTGGACGGATAGGAGGTGACGGTTACCTATACTTATAAGTGCATTTGTTATTATATTTCCGCCGTGTGACACGGTAGTGCCTTGACAGTGTTGACGTACTAATATGAGGCAGTGTACCAATTGAGTTTACTTTCCTGTTGTATAAACTCAATTATGGTATTGTATAACTTTATGGATCTTTATTCTGATGATTATTTCATATCGTTATTACTATCTCTGTTGTTATATACCTGTTTTGGTTATTATATTTACTCTGATGAGATGTGAGATATGCGACAGGTAATTCAGTTATTTGATGTTTCCTTTTTCTTCTTTTCAATTCTTTTCTCTTCTATTTCTTCGTCTTATCTCTTTTTCTTTCCTTTAACTACCGTTTTGCACTATAGGTGTAGGGCGATCGTTAAATTTGGTATCAGAGCAAAGGTTATTCGATTAACCTTAGTTGATACAACGATCTAGTAGAGATAAGTGTGAGTTATTGCCTTAGACTGGATCTAAATAGTGTGTATATATGAGAGAGTTCGTAATTGTTATATGTTTT
This sequence comes from Allium cepa, assembly GCA_030765085.1. Taxonomy (NCBI): domain Eukaryota; kingdom Viridiplantae; phylum Streptophyta; class Magnoliopsida; order Asparagales; family Amaryllidaceae; genus Allium; species Allium cepa. The sequence continues at coordinate 488,560,764 of CM060940.1, read as the reverse complement.
GGTTTACAAAACTATATAGTAGTATATATAGTATATGAGTTGGATGCACACATGAGCACTATTGATGTAGTTTTCTTTGTGAGTATTTTGCATGATCCAATCATTGATCCTAGAATTTCGACAATAAATTAGATAGGTAGCTATTCCCTATCCACGAGTCTACCATTGCACTGAAATTTTTTGACAAAAATAGGACGAAGGCCTTGAAAATTATAAAGAATGAGAAAAATAAAAAATGCCCTTTTTTACGTGAAATTTTTTTTGATTGATCGGTAGTAGCTAACTAGGTGGGTTTGGATGGCCCCCAACAAGCAAGCCCATTTAATGGCATAGAAATAAAAATTCGAATAATAGGTCCAAGAAGGTAAAGGGAAGAACTCCTAGGCTAGCATAGCGACGAAGAGCTTCTGACTATAGCACGAGAAGCCTGATCATCCTTATTGTAGAATAGAAATGATCTGGCGTGGAAGAAAAGCTACTATTGACTTTATCTATAGGGTTGAGGATTGGCCAAGATCAGCGCCGCTATTCTTGATTGATAGGATATGTTCGTAGAGTTAGTACAAATCATTTCTCGAATTCCTTGCCGAGCTGTACATAAACCAGGGGAGTCTAGGAAGCAGGCTGTTCCTTGGAACGGAATCGGCTATTGGGAGGCAAGATTGGTTAGTTTCTTAGAGAAGGATCTTTGATGATTTGGAGTTAGATGATGTAGGAGGTAGAAGTTAGCCTCTGAATGACTCCAAGGATAGACGATGAATTAATGGAATGTTTTTGTAGCTTTGATTTCCAAGGGCCTATTTCCTTGGGACTAGTTCAAAGTTCACTTTGAATAAGATTTGTCTCGACTTTTCTAAAGTTGGGAATGGTTAGAGAGTTAAATTATTTGAAGTACGATGATATATCCATGTTAGAGTGTGTGGTCGGATTTGATATGATATCGAGGTACGATCTATTCCCATTGATGCTCCTTGTAGAAAGGATTGGAGTTTATCACTGGGAAGAGAGATCATTTGGTGGTCGATTGATTCGTCACTTTGACGAGGCTTCAAGAGGATGATCGAGAAGTACCCAGTATTGATGAGTTATCTCGTACTAGTTGAGTAGGGATAGATCGGGAAGCATATCTATATATTGATTGCCTTTTCGGTTTCGTCGATTGCTCCTTCGATGACATAGAAGGGAAAGGGTGTCACTGTTCGAGGTATGATTTCATCATATGATGGTTCCATGCATGTTTTATTTGTTGTCCAGGTTTCGTATTCCTTTATATCTAGATCTAATGACTAGATAGTGGGATAGAGACTCGAGATAATTACCGATCTTTGATCCTAACTGACCTAGTTAGGGGCTCAGCCAGCCTATACATGGTTTGTCGAGACCTTTCCCTGTCGAATCATGATTGTTTGTTTGTTAGGCATTGATTTTTTGCGGTTTAGTTGGGTTGGCATTATAGTTAAACAGTGGACTGGCTGAAAAGGATATGAAATAGTGGTGGACTGTGAGAGGCCGTTGATGACAATCGAGGTTGTAGAGGAGTGGAGGGTAATGATTGTCTACTAGTAGGGGAGCCTTATATATTTGCTTGATATTCCACATGATAGGATGTAATTTGTGCCTGTAGTTGGAGAGTGTCTGGACATACTCGAGGAGGTGACCATAGTACCACCATATAGGGATAGAGTTCCACATCGATTTGGTCAAAGGAGTTGGACTAGTAGATATGCCTTTAAGGCATAGATTGTCCAAAGAGCTTAGGAGATTAGAGGTGTGAGCAGATGACCTGTTTAGGTGATGGTTCATCCAAGGATGTATATTTTGGTAGGATGCACCTGTTATGTTCATTAGTAGGACAGATGGCTTTTCAAAGTTGTTGGTTGGTCGTTGTAAGCCGGATGAGATGACAAACAATTTATACTCCCATTTGTTGATGACTTGTTCGATCAGCTCTATAACATGTGGATATTCTCTTAGTTGGGCCCTACGATGATTTTGCACCAACTAAGAGTAATTTGGGTGAGTGTGTCGATTATAGTGTTTCGTACACTACTTTGGTTTTAGATTGGTTATGCCGTTCGGGCTAACCAATGTATCGGCATATGTTGTGGATCTCATGGACCATGTTTGGAGAGGTCGCTTAAGTAGGTTATGCTTATGTTCGACGACGATACTTTCGTCTACCCATGGACGAAAAAGGAGTATAGGACACCAACTGGTGGTGAGATTTTGATGTTATCACTCCTGAAGTACGGAAGTGAGACGCTTGGGTTATGTTGTTCAGAGTAGGATTTCGTTGTAGATCCTTCATTTACAGCAGTCCGGAATTTGAATGGACCCAAGGTAGCAGTATCGTCGACCTACTATTTAGGAGAGGATCGGGCTTTTGTTTGAGACGTGAGGTGTAGATACACATTGGTGAGTCTGGCAAGATTTCGACGAGTGCACTAATAGTGCTCATTCTAAGCGAGAATGAGGAGATGATAGTATGCACTTGCATGTGGTACTTAAATGCATTTGGTAGTGATACCGAAAGGTAGCATCCAACTCTTATCTTGGAGTTAAAGGTGATAGAGTTCACTTTGGGGATATGTAGGCACTGTTTGTTAGGAGAGGAGTTTGAGATTTTCAGCAATTCCACATCTTTAGTATCTCTTCTCTGAGAGGATCTCAACCTTCACCTCTAGTAATGGTTGGAGTTCTTAGCCTCCTACGGTTTTGACATTTCCTAGACATTTGAAAGGGAAATGTATTGGTTTCGATTGGGAGATGTACCAATTTGGGAGCAATATTCCTATGTGGGTATTGCTCGAGCTTATCACTGGTTATGACTTTAGAACTCTTTTAGCTGTGGCCAGTTGTGATGGTTGGTTTGACCATTAGGCCTAATTTGATTTAGCTGATTGGAACTAGTTAAAGACAATAAGCTAGACTAGTGGAGATCGTGGCTAAATTAGAAGAATGAGTAGTGCCTGGAGAGGTGATGCAGTGCGGACCCGACCAAGATTGTTTGGTTCCGTAGGGATGAGAGATGTGTGTTCTCGAGTAGCGAGAACGGCTATTTTGGGACTACATCGATGGATTGCCGATGACTAAGGATGGAGAGATAGCACTTGAGTCACAGTCAATTAGCTGACAGATGATGCCATATTTGTTTTCCTTAAGTCCAGTAGTATGATATCTATTTTTATTGTGTTGCTTATGAAGTGGTTGGTGTGATTCCATTATATGTCAATAGCATTGTACATGCCCAAGACTCGTTGTTCGATAATGAGTTTTGGGAGAACTTACAAGAGGCATTAGGATATTTGGCGCTACACGGATTAGATGATACCAAGACTGAACCATAGACTTGGAGATCTCATATGTTTATTCGTGCCAGTAGATGTGATACGAATCAGTTAGAAGAGGTCGAAGGAGTAGTAGGGTTTAGTGGAAAGCGAAGACAATAGGGTAAAGTAGAATGTAGGGAGCATGAGGACTGCTTGTTCGGAGCTCTTTAGATGATGAGATTTTTTTATCTTTGGATTTCATTTTGGATGTCATATTGAATGTTTATACTAGATGGCTTAGTATTCCGCATGCTAGGATAGGCATGTATGTTATATTTGGATGTTAGATCTTATGTATGCATGTTTGATTTAATTGTTAGCATTTGAGACGACAGTTTATATGTGTATCATTGTTAGCCATGCGGGATAGTATTGCTATAGATGATCTACAATAGTTAAAGATATAAGTTGTATACATATCATTATTGTATTTTCGAACTTAGTCATCCAAAGAAGGTTCTGCTGAATTTTTCTAGAATCTGACAGATTTTTGAGTGCCAATAGGTTAAGAGACGTTCTCTTTTCTTTATGATTTCATGGATGAAATTCTTTAAGGAGGGGAGAATGTAAAGACCTATATTTTTAATGATTGGATATTTAAATAGTTTATTTAAATATTTAATCGTTAATTAAATAAAGGCTCGAAAACGTGATTTTTTGCATACGATGGAATTGGGACTTCAAACCACTTCTGTTGTGATTGATGTTGTGAATTAAAATGAGTACAAGGATCGCTATATTTTGATATTGGATGATCCAATGGCCATAATGGTCTCGAAATACGTGAAAATAGCCTTCCAGGATGTAATCTCGAACGGAGATGCAGTTTGTGCCGTTGGATTTGAAAAATGAGGTGATGTACGCAGACGAGTTTCATGACGATCAGACGTGTCGTGTGATCATATGGACTAGAAACGCGTGACCATTTATTTGAGAATTTAAATAAATGGAATATAATATAATTATTTCCCAAATCCATCTTTCCCACTATTATTCATTTTCCTTTTATCATTGTTTATAGCTGAGCTATGTTTCCATGGCCGCTACATTAAAAAATAAAGATCGACAAAGATACTCAACTAAAAATCATCGTGTTGGATTCATTGAGATCGTATCGAAGACAGCTTCGATTCTATACTATGAATCTAGGATTTCGTGATGCGTGGGTGAGAGACATTTCATGGCTGATACTAGAGTTCAAGATCTTCGGCGATTGTGGCAATGATTGAAGAATTAAAGGTGGTCATCACGTTTCTTACGTCGAGATGCATTTTCCCCCCAAACTTTGACATGATTGGAGGCCGGAGGTGATTCGCGACTGTAGGCTATAGCGTGCAGCACTTTACAGTTGTGATTCCAGGTAGGTGATCTGGCGGCTTCATTTTGGTATGAGATCAAAGAGAGTTTGATGCTGAATCGTTTGGCAAAAATGAATTTTGATTTCATCAAGAATTGAGAGAGATATCGTGGAAGGAAGGCCATGGATATGCACAGCTCTTGTAGCATGCATATTGGAGAAGAAGAAGTATTAACGTTAAATAGGTAATTAGTTTATTGTTTAATTATTTTATTAGTTTGCTATGACAATTCTTACATTTGCTATATCTTTGGCATATGATGTCTGTTTTGGATGCCATTTCTTGCGTTGCGCTTATGATGGCGAGATCCACATTTTAGCACTAGTTTAGACGTATTTGGATGAGGTGAGTGATATTGCCTCTCACTTTACTATGATTGGTTTTTTATTGCTATATTGTACTCGGGAATGATTTTTGATTTTAAAACGTGATGTTATAATATTTATATATATACACAGCCATATTTTTATAAGAGAATATATAATTATTTTTAAATGGTTTATAAAGAATATCACTTATATTCCATCGTCGTGCCATAGTTAGGGAATTATTAGATTAGATCTATTATTGATGTTATTTTCCACATTAAAGGATACAGATGGATTGTTATGTTGTATGTATAGTTATTTAGGTGATGGATGTATGTTCGATTGTTTGGATTGTCTTTTTTTGGCTGTTTTGGTTGGAAACGTCGATTAGAGGTGATATGATTTTAGTTAACATCTTGTATGTCGGATTTTTACACACGTGAAAATCTAATATACAGGATGAGCTGGAGAAGAGGGTTTGGAATACATGCTGACGGACCTGGATTTCAACTTGGATGTCGGAAGTTTCTGTTTTGTCTGTAGTTAATCGTTCGGCTATGTATAAGACCAAGGTGGATGGTATTGACCATAGTAGAGTGGTCAGTGTCATCACTGTTATCGAGTGGAGATTTAGCTGATATGTGGCTTCGATGTTGATGAGATATTGTGGTGCCCGACGTGATGGTTTTTTTATGCGGCTAGTTTAGATGTATGGTGTTATTACTCTACGACGAGTGATAATAATGGTGAGGCAGGGATGTGATGTTTCAACCTAATGATTTTGATGGTGAAGCTGGGATATGATGTTTCGACCTAGTGGTCTATTACTACGGATAGTGACTCGATGATGTATAGAGTAGGCTCCAGGATGTTAGTATCAAGACTATATGGATCATGCCAGATCTTGGGCTTTGGATAGCATGATAGTAAGGTCCTTCGATCTGAAGCTCATGTAGAGAGAAGGATCGTGGATGGCAGCTCGGATCGGAGTGAGGCTACAGATAGTGGACTGGGTTGAGTATTAGGGCCAGTGCCTAGAAACTATAGCGAGCTGGTAGGGTTTGAATCTGTATCGAGTAAGTAGGGCTTGATGGATGTGTTTGTGCCTAAGGATCGTTGATGACTCAGAGTGTTTTATGTTGTGTTCAGAGCAAGAGTTCTATATACGGGTGATACCCGAGGGCTGGTAGTGATGGTCGTCTACCATGGACTGCCCCGAGGAGGTCTAAATCTAGTACAAAGGTATCATAAGAGACAACCGTGTAGGGTTTCGGACCTGAAAGTACAGTGGAACACAATCAAGAATTGGATTTCAACTAGTCCTTAATAGTTGGTCATACCGGTCATCATGTATCCAACATATTGGGTGACAATAAGTATTGTTTGATGGTTGCTACGTTTGTTATGGTTGCTCACTAGTCACCTGTCACCTTAGGGATGTCACACCAGGTAGGTATTGTGGTAGGGATACCTAGATAACCTGACTTGACTTAGTATGGAGTAGGTATGGATGGAGATACCTTGGTATCTGAAGTTTACTTAGTATGGATTAGGGAATATAGATAGAGATACTTAGGCACCCTAACAGATATTGTGTACAGTAATACCCTTTTTACGATGTTATAGAATAACATATTACTTATGTTTATGTGCTGATTTTGTAGTTGTAGGGACATGTTTGGTATAGTTTATATACCCTTTGTTCCTTATATTATTTCATTTTATAGTATTTTGAGATTTGATATCGCTCACATCAAACTGTTGTCTGACCCGAGGTTTTATGCTTTGCTTCTTATTATCTTGGGTACTCTTAAATGATTAGAATGAAAGCAGGTGGATGATTATGAAAATCTACAGGTGGATCGGAAGGAAGTGACAGTTATCTATACTTATATGTGCATTTGTTATTATATTTCCGCTATTTGACACTATGGAGCCTTGACAGTGTTGATTTACTATTATGGGACAATGTACTAGTTGAGTTTACTTTCCCGTTGTATATAATCAGTTATGGTGTTGTATAACTTTGTCGATCTTTATTCATATGATTATTTCACATCGTTATTATTGTCTCTATTGTTTTATATCTGATGCGATGTGAGATCTGTGTCATGTAATTTGGTCATTTGATGTTTCCTTTTCTTCTTTTACATTCTTTTCTCTTCTATTTCTTCATCTTATTTCTTTTTCTTTCCTTTAACTACCGTTTTGCAAAGTAGGTGTAGGGCGGTCATTACAGTATTACTAAGTAATACTATCAGATAATATGGAGAATGAGGCGATTTGTGGTACACATGTGAATATTCCCTTGGACTAACACCAGTACATATTTAAACATTGAATAAATAACATACCTATACATACAAAGTATTGGCATAAAGAAATAAACATGTATGCATGTAAGATGGAACAATACATGACGTACAGTAAGTAGCAAAGAACACACTGTCAGAATCGCAGCGATAATATATAATACTTAATATACAAGGTATATCCAATATACATCGCACGAATAGAGATATATGAGACAACTACAATACAAAATGATGAATTGATATTCTCAGTTACAAGCCTCCTCTAATCCAAATACAAAAGCAAGCCTCACAGTCCCTGAACCTGAAAAATCTCAGACTGACCCAAACATTATATAAATCTTGTTAGAATATGTCTAGATCAAGGATTAATATTCATATAATACCATACATACTTAATATAATTATATAATAACACCATTTGGATAATTCATGATAGCATCCATAACATTATGTAAATATATAGTAATATATATAATAGATTACTATAATATCAATGTCAATTGCCAAAACAACACATAATGGAAAATATCACAAGACCAAATATAACTATGTCATCATCCATATAGAAACATATCAAACCAGAAATCACAAAATCAAAACTAGAAATCAGAAAATCAAAATCGAATGGGTTAATCATACATATCTAGAAATCATCACTAAACCAGAAATCATCAAATACAAGATATCCTAAGCATAGTCAGGCTAGCATTGTCCAATTATAGCTCTCAATCTCAATAATAAAATATTAGCATTAATATAATACATAAAAATATAGGCCGCCTATTAAGGAATCATATATAATAAAAGATATGAGAATCTACTATGTTCTGAACACTGTCATGGGTATATTCTCATCTCCTCATATGGACTATTACAGAATGTACCGTGACAAGTAGGTGACTATACGTAAAACATGAAGTCCTAAGTGGAGTCATATCTCACATGAATATAAATAGTATATGTCTATCTAGCGCACACAACGGAACTAGATGGAGACCGACAACACGTCTGCCTTCTCCAAGAGCCTCACATATGTCCGTCTAACCCTGCTCCTATAGTCATCGGGTTGCCTCCCACTTGGCATCGTGATAAGATCCAACTTTTTTGCTCATCTATGCGAGGACTCTACGTGATCATGATTCGACACATGCCTCCACAAATAACTGATTGCTAGCCTAGGTGACATAGAGGCAAACTCATATGCCAACACATGGCCATGTATATAAAATGGTGTTACAGATCCGGGGTACAACTATCGTGATCAGGCCGCTGGGGTGGATACTGGTTAATTTGGTTCACTTTCAAAACTTAAAGAAGTTGGATAAGATAGATAGACACATATTATCTATATTCAATATATAACACCTAGCTCTGCATAAATGCAGATATATGGCCCCATATATTGCCACACACGGCTCAATACAAATCGCTGACAAAGGGCTCAAAACAATCGCCGACACACACCTCAATAGAATCGTCGACGCATTGCTCGATACATTACCGACACACAGCTCGTTACAATTGCCGACACACGACTATATACGAGACTCACTCCAGCGAGCCTCACCACCAATCCTCATCGCCTGAGTGTCATTTACTTGCAATGAATAACCGAATAAATATTACAATAGTGTCTCATACTACTGTGTGATACTGATACGTTTATTCACTGCTCATAAACTACACTCAATGTCCAGAATATTCTTTATAACGAGTCCAAAGAATAACCGAAGAAATATTACTGAATGCCCTATCCTAAATAGTATTATAATTTTGTTTATTCAGATTCATCACTACACATAATTAAAATCATCAGAGAAAAGATATTACGAAAATAACAATATCATGAATCCATATAGAAGATGTCGTTACCGTATCATATCAAAACACTAATCAGCTCAATATCAATGGTGAATCATTTATATAATCACTTCAATGTAAAAGGAGAATCAGAAAAGTAATATAAAACAGATTAACTAAATATATATATATATATATATACACATAATAATCAAATCAATTAATTTTATCCAAAATTTCATAAAATACACAAAGGAAAAAACAAAATAATATTTGGTAACTATTTTATATATTTCCCCATATATTATAAATTTTTAAATAATTATTTTAAATTAAAAACCTAATTTTCTTTTAATAATGAATAACTATAATTAAGTAATAAATATTTAAGATAAATAAACTTTTTCTACAATCAAATATATATACAACAAACATTTTCTTTTATCAGCATTTTTATTTATAATTATTTTTAATATAAATATATAACTAATTAAATAAATACATAAATAAAACATACACATAGAAATGGCATGATCGATCACGGCCACCCGTAATCCTAGGCGGTCGACCGATCAGTTGCAAATCCATGTAAATGATCGTCGATTCAGGCGATTTACTCCTCCTCCTTCAACCATATCTTCTCTAATTCAATGCACAAACAAAAATACATCATATGCAAAGTATTAGATGATATAGACATAAATTGGTGAGTGTGTTTAATCACCTGAACACAGTTTTGCCTCTTCTTCCTCTACTTGCCTCACTCCAACACTTCGACGCTATCGCAAAACTCAAATTCCTTCTGGCCATATTACAGATAAGTATTAAGAAGCATATACTCAAATTTGGTATTTATAATAATTTTGGTGATTTGTTTTAAAATTTAGAAGATAGGATACATAAGGAAAAATAATTTGAGGATGAGGAGTTTAAGCTACAGTTACCTTTCCTGTGTTCACGAACCGGTATTTATAAAACAATTCGAAAAGTCAAGAATTGGAAAACTCCGGATTATGGAGGTTGGGCTTGGAACACTTGGGCTTGGGCTTAAATATTTAAGTATATATATTTACTTGTATTATTTGATTTCCTTTTATAAATTATTTTCTATTGAAAATAGTCCGCAATAGAAATAACAAATAAAAATGTATATTTCCAACACTTAATCATTTATCCAACATTATAATCTTCCTAGGATTTATTTTCATATTTAATTTATTTAATTTTAAATATCCAATATTCACATTTTAAATCCATTTATTAATTAATTTGTTAAATAATTTTTAAAAGAAATAACTATTCCCAAACTATTTAGTTTCAACACTATTTTCTTTATCATAATTTTAAATATTCCCATGTTAAACCCTAATTCGTTCTTATTAATTCCAAATGTTCATCTTAATTGATCAAATAACCATTATTAATTTCTCCTAAATACTGAGTTGTTACATGCTCTCTATTAATAAAATTCCCTCCTCATAATTCCTTAGGTAAAATCTATAACTAAACTAGTTATCCGGTTATCAACACGAGTTCACAATATTCTATTTTCATTATCAGAAGTCTACACCTATAATGATCTGCACCGACTCGTCAGATACCAAATAAGGTAACACAAAATCAATGATTAGAACTTTCATTGGTGGATCAACTGAAACCTCTCAATAATTTACAAAATATCAAATACCAAACTATAGTCTTCACTCCTATGTTAACATCTAACTATAAATTTTAATTTTAATTCAAAAGTATCAAATCCATTTCCTAAAATTTCCCTAAAAGATTTATCCATTTCAATTAAAATTTATTATAAAACACGTGAGTAATTTTAATCGACTTCAATTACAAATTTTTTTCTATTAATCTAAAATTAATTCAAACTGTATTTCGAAACATGATATTCAATCAAAAACATTTTATTTTAACAAATTATTTTCTAAATACTTTTCTTAAATAGACTCTTCAATACCCATATACTTTACACATATTTATAAAAATTACTTTCCCTATTTTTATATAGCGAATATATTTCGAAATTAAATTTTCATTTAGGAAACAAAATTTCACAAACTACATGTTTTAATAATTAATAACATTCATAGATAAAAGGTTTCCTTTAAAATCAAAATATTCCATCTAATACTCTTTAATTTCAGATACACACACACACACACACACACACATTTCTATATGAATAAGCCTCATTATCCCAGTTATAATTTTTAATGTCCATAAAAATTCAAATCAAATTCATATCTAAATTTTCAAAAAGTTCACACAATATATTTCAACACAAATCACGTATCAAAATAAAAAACACTATAAAATATAATAATGATGCCTCGCCATATATTTTAGTGATTCACTAATATTAGTTGGCTTCAATATTTACTACATAATCAATAATGCCTTGCCAATTACTTCATCTATTCACTAATATCCAATGGTTGCACACATCACTTAAAATATACATATTCAGCTTATAAAACACATTTTTGGCAAAATAATAAATATAAACTCTCATTTTCTAAAACCATTTCAAATATTGACTTCAAGCATCAATTTATCAAAATTACTTACTTTACTTATAGTATTAAATAAAATATTCATCTCTTAAATTTTCTCAAAACATTATAACTTTCCAAAACATTGTGTATAAATATCTTGTTCTAGTGCTTAGGAATCCCTATCGAATATGTGTGCACCCGCATCGATCAGATTCTTAAAAAAAATAAACGGACAGATCAGCACGATTTTATTTTAAAAAAAAATCTGTAACGCTATTTACAAATCCTTTAACAAACTTGTCTTTACAAAATAATCATCTGCTTATATCGAACTTAAGAAAGTACTATACATTATCATAATATTTCCGATCAAAACATTTTCTAACAAATACTTAACAATATCCATACATTTTTCAAACACTCTTTGAATATCTGTATTACATCATAATAACATTTCAATAAACACTATACTATATCAAACAATAACCCATTAGAGTAAACATTATATAATATCAAGCAAATACCTTACACCTTTATTAATAGCAAACAAAGATGAAAATTAAATCCAATTTACAACTTTAGTATAAACATAAAGATATTCAACCATTAATAATAAAAATTAATGGTTGAATATATTATCAATAACCAAAAAATATAAGCAATGATGACCAACGCATTTAAGGAAAACTGATTTTTTAGTTTTTCGCTGTATACTCTGATCAAAATCAATTCAAAACATGACAACTCGATATTAAGCCACCCAAGAAAAATCGTTTTATATTTTTAGAAGCAAAATATCAAAGATCCAATATCTTATACTTATAGAAAACAACAAATGCATCCCTAGATGAAAACATATTAATCATATATATATTTCTACTATTCCTTTACTATAAGGTGACTACCCAATACACCCAAAGGGACATGGAATACTCCTTCGGGCTAACGCTGATACATATTTAAAAATTGAATAATTAACTCACCTATACGTATATTGAATCAACATAAAACAGCAAACATGTATGCCTCCATGACACAACAATACACAATATACAGTAAGTAGTAAAGAACATAAAGTCGGAATAACAGTGATAGTATATAATACTGAATATATAAGGTATATCCAATATACATCACATGAATATACATACTGAGATAATTGCAATAAAAAATAATGAATTGTTATGCTAAATTACAAGCCTCCTCTAAGCCCATTACAAAAGCGGGTCTCACCATCCCTGAACTAGAAAAGTCACAAACTGATCTGAGCATCATATAAATAACACACGAGTTAGACTATGTCTAGATCAAGGGTTAAGTTTTATATAATACCATATATACTGAATACAATTATATAATGCCATCATTTGGATAGATCATGACAGCATCCATAACATTATATGTATATATAGTAATATATGTATGTATGTATATATGTATCTATGTATGTTTGTATAGTATATTATTATAATATCAATGTCAATCGCCAAAACAACACTTAATGTCAAGTATCACAAAACTAAGTAAAAAAGATGTCATCACCCATATGGAAACACATCAAACCAGAAATTACAAAATCGATATTAAATGGGTGAATCATACGTATCTAGAAGTCATCATCAAAACTAGAAATATGGGACATCCCCAAGTATAGCTAGGCTAACATATAGAATAGCCCAAGTATAATTCTCAATCTCAATAATAAAATATCAACATCAATGTAAAATATAAAAATATAAGCCGCCTATCAAAGAATCACATATAATAAAAGATACGAGAATCCACTTTACTCTAGACATTGTCACAGGTATAATCTCATCTCCTCATATGGAATATCACAGAATGTATCATGATGGGTAGATGACTATACGTAAAACATAAAGTCCTAGGTAGAGTCATAGCTACAAATATGAATAGTATTTGTCAATCTACCACACATACCGAAACTAGACAGGAGACTGATAGCATGTTTTCCTGCTTTAGGAGCCTCGCATGTGTCCATCTAACACTGCTCCTAAAGTCATCGGTTACCTCCTCCTCGGCATCGTGGCAAGATCCTCCTTTGTGCTCATCTACCTAGGGACTCTACATTGTCACGATCTAGCACATGCCTATATAGGCAACTGACTGTCGGGCTAGGTGATAGAGAGGCAAACTCATATGTCGACACATAGCCATGTATATAAAATAGTGTCATAGATTAGGGGAGCAATCAACGCGATCAGGCCGCTTAGGTGGATACTATCCAATCTGGTTCACTTAAAAAACATAAAGGATGTTGGACAAGATAGAAAGACTATAGTATCTATATTCAATAGCTAACACATAGCTCCACATAAATCCAACACATGTGTTAGGGCCAAAATTGGTCACAAACACCCAAACGTCGTTGAAAGCACCAATTCCCAATCACATATAACTGATAGAGTGCATGTAGAGAGATTGAATATGAAGAAAAATCAAAATTAAAAAGAAAGCAGTAATAAAAGAGGATTTATAGTGGTTCGGCTGACTCTGGCCTACGACCACTCTAGAAATTTCCTACTAATTGATCTCAGAATCAATTACAGTTACAATCTGGAGTTTTCAAAACAATAATGGCAAAGTAGCCTTAGTGGAGAAGATGAAGGGCAATAGAATGAAGATCCCTTTTCTAAACCTCCGCCTGCTGTATTTATAAGAAAAATTCAAGTTATTGGGCTTCCTAAGTGATCCAGGCCATCAAGACCGTAGCCGAACCCAAATCCATCATTACGACCAACCTGACACAACATACAGATCCAATCTCCCATACACCGACCTAACCTCGTAGCTGACCGGAAGCGTGACCATCGCCAACCCGAAGTAATTCTTGCTTCCTCCAATGCCGACCCTATGCTGGAATCACCATAGCTGACCCAGAGTCTTCGCTACGCCAATCTGAAGCACGCCGACCTGATGCCCAAGCTCCTATGCCGACCCCTTAACCTATTGTCGACCCCAACTCGAGACTTAGCACTGACCTGAAGTTAAGGGATCTATGACCTAAAATAGCCGATCCCATTCAATATGCTGATCCCACCAACATGTTGACTCCTTTCCAAGCTACCAACCCGAAGAGGTACCGACCAAGAGTAAACGAAAACATGCCAATCCAATATGATGCCAATCCCTCCATTCACGTCGACCCAAAGACACCGACCCGATCCATTCCCTTCCATGTCGATCCTAGAACGAGATACCAATCCAAGCCAATCACTCCATGGCCCGAAGCGTACTAGGTGCCGGCCTGAAATCCTCGCCGACCCCAGGCAAATATGATCCTTTAATTCCTACCAAGTGCCAACCTAAAGTAACACCGGTCCCACTGAAATATGCCGATCTGATTGAACTCGGAGTAGACCCCAATTTGACCTAAAATAAACACCATGAAAACTTGAAACAAGCGCAAGTGCGACTCGAAGTAAACTCCAAACATCCCGAATCACCTCGATTTTTCTCGAAACTCATATTTCGAGTATCCCTCATCTTTTGCCTATCGACTACGTCGAATCTCAGCTTCATAATCATATTTATCATCCGTACTTGATCGTCTATCCATCCAGTCGACTCAAACCTATCATATTCTAACCTCAATAACCGACTAATCGATTTAATTAAATCCACCAACCTACAGCCTTGCAAAAGGCAGGTTTTAACATTTTCCCCATAAACATGCCTTATGGTAGGAAGGCATGTTTTGAATAGCTTTTAATCTATCATCCAAAGCCCATATGTTATCCATAGCTATACCATCCAGTTCATAATCTAATCCATTTTATCCAAGTGCCATTGTCGTATCCTTTTCCAAATCCGCGACTACTTCGAGTCGATATCCAATCCCTATCTAGTAACCAAATCCTTGTCCAATTCCACATCCATCCAAACCCAATAACCGAGTTACAACCCATCCATATCCAACAAACAAATCCATGACTTCTCCGGGTCGATGTCCAAATCCAGGATCGCTCTGGGTTATAGCCAATCCTTAGCCATTCAAAACCGAAATCCAAATCCGTAACCTCTCTGGGTTCTTACCAAGCGCATTCCGCAGTCGACAACGTGTGTTAAGTAATGCTATGGTGTTTCTAGTTTAGTGTGCCTGAACGCTAAGTAATGCCGTTGCTTGAGTCCTAAGCCGAATCCCGGTCGCTCTGGACCCTTGCCAAGCATAGTCCATGCTCGATGACTTGAAATAACAAGTGATAGACAATATAGGGCCTAAGTCGAAAGCCGAATTCTGGTCTCTTCGGACCCTTGCCGAGCAAAATCTATACCCGACGACCTTTTAGGCCAAATCTAGATAAACTGTCAATCAAAATCTATTTCAAAATCTAGAATCAAACCAAAAAACCAAAAATCCATATCAAAAGTACAAAACCAAAAGAAAAACGTCTATGTGAGAATCAAAATCAGAAAACAAACAAAACCAGGAGTTCAAACCAAACCAGAAAAAGCAAGTGTTTAAGACAAAAAGAAAAAACAGGTTTCATAAACTAGAGTGTCATGGTTTATCATTATCTCAAAGCATGCCTAGGGGTAGTCTCCAGTCCCGTACATGAGTAAGTGACTTAGCCGTCTGCCCAGAGTGCTACTTATTCCATACCACCCTGATCAGTTGATGACCGACCGACCATCATTCATAGGCCTTGCACTGTCGTTGTTTAAGGTAGACGGTGGCTGCTCATGTTCCACCGCTGCATTCCAAGTTCAGACATATTGCCGCAACTGACCACTCCTTACGTGCTTCTCGATTGTATCCTTTGGATGCCTACAGTTGTTAGTATCATGCCTGTCCAGGTCATGAAAGAAAAAGTGCCTTCCTGATGCCCTTTCGTGTTCTGAGGGTTTCCTCCTTGCCAGCCTTCGATAAGGAAGGCAATCCCGAGTATCCATGTATATCCGTTCCAATGTCTCATTCAGTCTTGTGTAAGTGGAGAATTTTGGTTCTCCCCAAAGCTTCCTCTTCCCTTTATCTGTATCTTTACCCGAGCTTTAATCGAACGGTTCTCCATCCTTAATCATGTTTACTTCCTTTGACCTCTTATCCAAACACGCATCCTCTTATCAAAGAAATCTCTCAGCTTCGTGAAAGAATTCCCCGAGATAGATTGGGGGGTCCCGTATCAACGATACTTTGAAATTCGAACTATCCCTGATCCTAATACTGCCGCCATTAAAACCATTGATGGTTCCGACCGATCCACTAAAGCAACTACTGCATTAAACCGAGTTAAAAAAGTTTTGAGCGATTCTTCCATCTTCTACTTCACCAATGTCAGTGTCATCACATTCTTCGGCCTTCCGATGTGAACTCGAAACCGTTTCAAAAACCTATCCACCAATTCTATCCATGATTCAATAGATCCATCTTCCGGCTGTCTGAACCACATAGCAGCTATATCGATCAAGTACATGAGGAAACATCGGGCCATAACCTCTTCCGATGCCCCCTAGCACTTGCATATGTCTTGTGTACCTCATCAAGTGGTCGGTGGGATCCGTCTTACGGTTGTATACTTCTAGAGTAGGCAGCCTAAAATCAGGTGGATTCCTAGCCATCCTGATGTTACAGGTAAACGGACTTTTGTTTACTCCCTCTAAATCCCTGTTTGTCAAACCTCCACGAATAGTTCATCTGATAATGTCAGCTAATCCAGTGTTACCTACCAAAGGTTGCCCCCATTTACATTTCCTAACTGCCCTCCAAGTCTTCAAGGGAATTCTGGTACGTACTCCTCATCACGCACTCCAGTATTCTTGTTGGCGTCAGGCTGCACAGCGTCATCTAGTATCCCTTCATGGATTGGTCCGGCATTACCTGGTGGTGTGCCCCCAAGTCTAGGTCCATCCAGATTGATAGTTGTTTACTGATTGGGGGATGTCTCCAGCTGAACCACTCCATCCGCTTTCCTGTTGAGTCCTTCTGATCCAGTTCCTTGGATTTGAGCTCCTACGGCTCCTGCTGTTCCTGCATGTCCAAATTGTCTAAGATGGGTCTGCATCATTTCCTCTTTTTATCAACTTCCCCTGCATAGAATCCATCATAATCTGCATCTCGTCCTTAGTGATGTAGGTGGATGCCTAATCTGATCCAGGTCTAGAAGAGGCCTCTTGACTTCCCACTTGATTGCTCCTTTCTGTAACTTATCTCCTTATCGATGGCATAACCATTGTTCCTCCTAGAATCTGAGTTCCTAATCTTTCAAAATCAAAATCCAAGCTCCATAATCCTTGAGTGCTAGCACTATTTGTGAAAGCACCAAAATGTTAGGGCCAAAATTGGTCACTAACACCCAAATGCGGTTAAAAGCACCAATTCCCAATCACATATAATAGATAGAGTGTATGTAGAGAGCTTAAATACGAAGAACGATCAAAATTAAAAAGAAAGTAGTAATAATAGGGGATTTATAGTGATTCGGCTAACTCTGGCCTACGTCTACTCCAGAAATTTCTTTTTTATTGATCTCAAAATCAATTACAGTTACAATCCAGAGTTTTTAAAACAATAATGGCAGAGTAGCCTTAGTGGATAAAATGAAGGGAAACAGAATGAAGATCCCTTACCTGAACCCCCGCTTGTTGTATTTATAAGAAAAATCCAAGTTACTGGGCTTCTTAAGTGATTCGGGCCCATCAAGACCATAGCCGAACCCAAATCTGTCATTACGACCAACCCTAAGTTCAGAATATGCCGACCTGATACAACATATCGATCCAATCTCCCATACACCGACTTGACCACATGGCCGACCCGAATCGTGACCATCGCCGACCCAAAGTAACTCTTACTTCCTCTAATGCCGACCCTATACTGGAATCACCATAGCCGACCCAGAGTCTTCACAACGCTAATTCGAAGCATGTCAACGTGATGCCCAAGCTCCTATGCCGACCCCAACTCGAGACTTAGGCATTGACCTGAAGTTAAGGGCTCTATGACCTAAAATAGCCAATCCCATTCAATATGCCAATCCCAAGACTCCAACATGCCGACTCCTTTCCAAGCTACCGACTCGAAGTGGATGAGGCAACGACCGAAAGTAAACCAAAACAAGACGACCCAACATGATGTCGATCCCTTCATTCACATGGACCTAGAGATGCCGTTCCGATCCATTCCCTTCCATGCCGATCCTATCTCCAAATACTTGCTGACCCCGAGCACTCCTTGATGCCGACCCGATCCATTCCCTTCCATGCCGATCCCAGAATGAGATACCGATCTAAGCCAATCACTCCATGGCCCAAAGAGTATTGGGTGACGACCCAAAATCCTCACTGACCCAATGCAAATATGTCGATCCCTTAATTCCTGCCAACTTGAAGTAACATCGATCCCACTAAAATATCCGATCTGATTAAACCCGAAGTACACCCCAATTTGACCTGAAGTAAACACCATGAAAACTCGAAGCAAGCCCAAGTGCGACTCAAAGTAAACTCCAAACATCCCAAATCATCTCGATTTTTCTCGAAACTCATATTTCGATTACCCTGCGTCTTTTTTCCATCGACTACGTCGAATTCTAGCTTCATAATCATGTTTACCATCCATGATTGATCGTCTATCCATCCAGTCGACTCAAACTATCGTATTCCATCCTCGATAACCAAGCAATCGATTTAGTTAAATCCATCTGCATATGGCCTTGCCAAAAGGCGGGTTAACAACATGGCCCTATATGATGCCGGCACATGGCTCAATATGAATCGTCAACATGTGGCTCAAAAATGTCGCCAATGCACAGCTCGATGTAATCGTCGGAACACAGGTCGATATGAATGCCGACACACAACTTGGTACAATTGCCGACACATGGTTATATATGTGACTCATCGCAGTAGGCCTCACCACCAATCCTTATCGCATGAGTGTCATCTACCGATAATGAGTAACAGAATAAATATCACAACATCATCCCATACCACAACATGATAATCAAACGTTTATTCGCTACTCATAAACTACACTCAATATCCACAATATTCTATATAATGAGTCCAAAGAATAACCAGAGAAATATTACTGTGTGCCAACTCAATTTATTTAGATTCCTCGCTACATATAATTAAAATCATCAAAAACAAATTATTAAAAATAATAATAATATCACGAATCCTTATAGAAGAATGTCATCACCGTATCACATTAAAAAACCAATCAACTCAATATCAACGGTGAATCATTTATATAACCTAATTCAATATAAAAGGAGAAATCAGAAAAGTAATTTAAAATATATTAATCAAATATGAATGGAGGGTCTTTTTTCCTTCTTTCATGGCAGTTATCCCCATACCTTCCATTAACTCTACCACGTACCTTCTCCTCCACCATCTTCCTATATGTCCTCTTTCATTCCTCCTTTTTCTTCATATTCCCCCTCATCCTTTCCTTTTTCTTCCTCCTTTTCCAATCCTACCATTGTCTTAGATCAATAGAAATGGACTTCCCTTTTTAAGAACAAGCCTTAAAATGCAAGGAAGTAGATCCCTATTGATATGAAACCAATTTTATCTGGTGGCAACCTAGTTCCTCATACTGAGGTTATTGGTGCTGGAACTAAGGTCTGGAGTGATTTTATGGTGGGATTTTTTCTTAGAAAGTCACTGTCCTACTCTATAGTTGTCCAAACTCTTAAGAAAGTATGGAAACTTAGAGGTTCTACCAAGGATAGGTCTGGTGGTTTTGTTTTCTTGTTCCTACTGTCCTGTAAGGAAGAAAAAAGTAAGATTATATAAGATGACCAAATCATTATGCACAACAAGTAATTTATTATTAAACCATGGGATCCCTTAATTAGGAATGACTGTGGTAGCATTTCATTTGTTCATATATAGGTTAAGTTCTACAATATACCCATCTTTACCTGGTCTTATCTAGGTGTGAACTGGCTAGTAGTAGACTAGGAAAATTGCTTTGTATGGATGAAGCAATTGGAAGACTGGAAAATTGGACTATGAAAAGTGTATGATAGAAGTTAGACCAGTGAAGGAACTAGTGGATAACTTTACAGTAGAACTGGTTGATGGAACTCGAAACACTGAGGTAAGGTATTTATGGAAACCTAATATATGTTCTATTGCAAAGTATTTGGCCAAGATAAGCATAACTGTGATAAGGAAGACCATCTAAGTAAGCAAGCAAAGGTGAAAGAAGACTCAACCAAGCCGATAAAACAAGATGATCAAAAGGAAAGGAAAGAAAGCAGCAAAACAACCGGTAGGTGGAACCATAAGTGGCAAGTGGTTAGCGAGTCTAAAAGAAAGTGTACTCATGGTGCTAGTGTGTTCAATGCTACTAAAATTAGTGAAGATGTGGTTGATGAAAGAGTACATAAGGAAATTGAAGATGGGGCGATTGTTGGGGAGACAAAAGACGGAGGTAATAATAAGGCTAACAAGGAAGTGGATGGTAAAGAAATTCCGATTCACATATCGGTTTGAAATACTTCATGATATAAATGATACAAATGAATATTTGAATGATTTTTCTGTTGAGAATGTAGTTGCTGATGCATGTGTTGATCTGATATACAGTGATCATAATATGGCTAGTATGGTTCAGCCCTTGGTTGAACCAATTGTTGTTGAATCAGTTAAAGCAACTAATGTTGTATGTGAAGTGAAAACTGATGCAGTCACTCGTGATTTGCAAAAAGGAAGTGAGCACACTGAGAGTTTTTTGGACACTCCCATCGTTGAACCTATTTCTACTACCCCTGAACCTCATATCATTGTCCCTGATTCTAATCTTAATATTAACACATCCATGCAAATCATTAATGTCTCAACCTCCTACAATTCAGATTTAGCTCATCCCAAACAGAATACAACCGATGTCATTAATGCACTACATGTGCATGTTCACGACATCAACCATAACTTAAATGATCGTCTTCTCCACATATGATAAGTGCCCCCAATCAAGCCAATCTTTCAACTGACATAAATGCATGCAAATACTACTTCATTTCATAAACCTATTTCTCCTCAATCCCATAACCTTGTTCCTCCTCAAACATTATTCGACAAACCTTATGGCTACATCGTTCCTCCTCTAGCCTGGGTAGATCCACCTCCATTCATTTTCACCTCTTCATCTTCATATCCATTTGCAACCCCCATTTTTTCTTCTCCACCCAAATCTTTATTTCCATCCTCCCATATTAGCAAGACCATAAATCATAAAAGAGGTAAATCTGTTGATAGTGATTCAAATGCCAAAGTTAACACCCCTACAACCCCAACGATTCCTGAGATCAAAGATTTCAACACTCCTTTTATAAGGAGTAGCAAAAAGAAACTTCTTATCGGTCAGGAGTTTACTCAATGATGCGCAGACTGAGAGCATTAAATATCAAAAGTGCTCATAGTGAAATCAAGCTTGACCAATGCAACTACCTTAATAGAGTTCACAACCTTAAACATCTAGCAATTCTTTAAACAAAACTTATTTCCCCTCTATTTTTCGGCATAGAAAAATATATCAATCCTTCTTGGATGATGACACATAATCTCATTGAAGCATCTTATGGTAGAATCTTAGTCATTTATGATCCCCAAATCTTTTTCCTTACTCCTATTATTTCCAGTAGACAATTAATACATTACCATTCTCTTCATTTTCCATCCTCTACTTCTTTTACATCAATATTATATATGCTGATAACTCTTCTTCCTTGAGAAAAAATCACTTTAACATCTTTCCCACTTTTAGAAAAGAATCTTATCATTGGATAGTTTAGGAGATTTTAGCTGCTCCTTGAGACTACCAGATAGATATGGAGGTAATGCCATGTTTCTATTTGAAATTAATCCACTTTACAATGCCATGGAATCCTCAAATTTAATTGAAATCAAAATAGCTGGTGCTCACTTTACTTGGAACAATTCTAGGGACCTTCCTTTAGGACCTTTTTCCAAAATTTACCATGCTTTTTGCAACTAACCTTCTCTGCTATCCCAGCCTAATATGTTCAACTTCCTCCCCATGCCGGGCCTATTGGATCACTCTTCTCAAATCTTATCTTTTGGTGATGCTACTATGAAAGGAAATCAAATTTTAAATTTTTTAATGCTTGGGTTAATGAACCTGAGTTCCAAAAAACTATTGAACAATTGTCTATTAGATTTTATGGCAATCCCATGTTCATTTTGCAGAGTAAACTATAATCTACCAAGCAAGCACTAAAGGCGTGGTCTAGAACAAATTTGAAAGAGGTAATTCAGTATCCTTAGCTTTGAGAGAAGAGCTTGACAAAATTCAAACCTCTATGCTCATGAACTTAGACAACCCTAACACAGCTGCTCTTGAAGCTAACGTATCTACTCAGTACAGTGAAGTATCACAACAAGAAGCTCAGATGATCAAACAAATATTAAGAATGGACTAGTTCTCTAAAGGTGACTAAAATTTATCTTTCTACCTTTCTTCTCTGAAGTCCAAAAAAACCATAGAAAACATCGGTGTTCCTTTGATCAAGATGGTGAATTGCAAACTGATCCTTCTTTAATTGATGACCAGAATTTTTATACTGGTTTGGACCTCCCGTCCTACGCCCAGTCCTGAAGCTCCCCATTAGAAATTCACTAACCAATTGCCCTCACTTCGCCTGGTGGAGTAGGCTTTTATATTAGAGTATTTCTTTGACAAGTGCATGTTCTAGGTAACACTAATTTTGACAACAAGTACAAATTCTACCTATAATCTCCTTGAGTAATGTAAACGTGTATGTGCTTGAGAATATAGAAGGGTTTAGATCAAGATGAATATAATTTTGATTGTATACTTTGAAAGCAAGAAGGCAAAAGTAAGAACTATGATTTAGAGATAGAGAAGATAAGTTAGATGAGATAATTTCAATCATGTTCTACATATTTATAGTTGTAAAAGGTTGCGATAAATCATTGCTTCCATTTCTTTTCTGCTTTAGAATTGCTTTTGTTCAGATATGAAAAGTTTTGAAGGAGAGACATAGAAGCATCCTTTCTAATTTGACAGTTATGCCTTTAAAAAAAATCCCCAGTCCAGTTTCAGACTTCTGGTAAGGAAGGTCAGACATCTGACCTGGTATATTTTAAAAGATCCAAAAACAAAACTCAGACGTTTGGTCTTTTATATTCAAACGTCTGGCTCTGGCATTTTTCTATGTTTTGAATTTGCATTTGTGTGTGTATATGCTTTAGGAGATTTTACATAACTATTCTACGACCATATATATACATACTAATAACTTAATACTCGTGCTTTTCTTTAGTCTTTAGAATTGTCTTCTTGCTTGTAGTGAATTATCCCTGGATAAAGATATTCGAAATATACATACGATTGTATAGTTGTTGTCATCGAAATTATAAAATGGAGGTTCTAACATTCTCCACCTTTTTAATGATGACAACTATACAATGTAAAAAAATGAGTTTACTCCCTATGTATAAGCATTGATGATCTCCCCTGCTTTTATGAACTTCCCTGCATACATGAAGCTCATATACAATTTTCTCCCCCTTTGGCATTATAAAAAAGAATAAGAGATTATATGTGTCAAGATATCAGAACCAACAAAATAATAATCCAAGAATAGCCCATAAAACCAAAAAAACAACAATAGTTCACAAATCAGTAGCCCACAAAATAATAAAACAATAGTGATTCACAGAACAGTAGCCCGCATAATAAAAATCACAAAATAATTACACAACAAAAGTTTAAAACATTTGGTAGAAAGAACGACTAAGAAAGGTTACCACCATGAGCATCTCCATCTTGATGTGGATCATCCTGCATAGAAGTTCCAGCTTCATGCGATGGAAGTGAAGATTGAGCTGGTGGTGGTGTTGGGGAATGAGATGAGGATGATCGAGAAGAAGACCGTTCACGGACTTTCCTTATAATCTTTCCTAAAGTTGATACTACCTTCCGAGAGTTTGTTCGAATTTTGTCATTCGGGTAGAAAAAGAGAGTTCAAGGCGGCTTACTTTCTTGTTTAAAATTACTTGATTGCGAGAAAGCAGTTGTTGATTCCAAAGAGATAAATCCCAAAATGGGTCATTTGGATTAGGTTCATTACACACTTCCAAGATGTCGGAATCGGAATGGTACTCTATAGGTTGTTGAGAAGTTGATTGTTGTTGTGGAGGTTATGGCATCGGTTGCTCGGTTTCTTGCATTAGTTTCCATTATTCAAAAGATATGAAATTTGGTGGCTCGTCGGATAAATATGTAAGTTTGAAGAACTTTGTCCCATTATTCTTAATGAATTATTCTTCATAGCCAGATAAATATGAGGACATTCTTTGAGCCTTGAGAATACGCATTATATATGTAGGGTATAGAATTGTAGGTCGACTTCGATTCCAAACATTTTTGACTTCATCAAAAATTGAACTGAGCCTAATTTATTTGTATACCACCAAAGATAACATACATTGCTTTATGCTCGGGTTCATAGATTTGGCCATGACTTCCAAGCCTCAGGATGATAGTATTGATGAGCAATCTATTTAGTAGTCTTGCCCCGAGTCGAAGATATTTGGAAGACCGTTGTCGCATTTGATCTTCCCAGAGTTGATGAGTGACTTCATCCCGCGGTTTGAATCTATTGTCTGGTAATTCATCAAGAGTACATCTGGAATAAGAACAATTTAAGATCCGTTCAATCATACCCGGATTTAGTTTAACGATATGACCGTATACACTAGGCCAAAGCCAGCCATCATCATTTTTTGGATTCCATACTTCACTACTTCACAAATTTGCAAAAAATAGGCAGATTGCAAGTTGATCTATGGGTACGTCATTTGCGGAAGAAGCGATTAGACTTGCAATCCCGGCTTATTTGATAAATCAAGTGTTTGATATAGTGGATATTGAACTAAGGAGTAGGTAGGACCAAGATGGAACTTTTTTACCTTCAGATCCTCAAATCTCTTTGTAGAATTTTGGCTATTGTAAATCCATTCTTGTATTTGATTATCGGTGACTAGTTGAGGCTACGAAGAAGATTGTTGATCTTGCTTCCGACACTTGGAGATGGTTCTCTTTCCTTTGGGAGCTAATATTTTTCTAAATTAAGAGAGGGAGTAAAATTGATTTTAGGGTTTTTAGAAATTGAAAAAAAAATAAAGGGTTAGTTTGTAGAGGAAGAAAATGGAATTCGTTTCCTTTCAAAACTGTAAGCCTAGTCTTTAACCAGACGTCTGGATAGAAGGGTCAGAAGTCTGGTTCTATGAGTCTGTGATAACCCGATAGGAAAATCAAACGTCTGCTCTATATCTCTGACGTCTAGTTTTGACAGAATAGTGATAATAATTTTTTTACTTTAGTTAGAGACTTCTGATTGTTATTTTTATTATTATATATTTTTTCATTTTTATTAAGAACAAGATATAAATTACAGTCTTGAATAGTTTGAAACTTATTATAACAAGAATATATATATACGAAATATAGTTATTGCTAGAAGAACAATATTACTTTTTCTCCCACAAATTTGGTTCCACCTCCGTATCCTTTTTAATGGCCGTAGCGGAGACCAAAAAGGAGGTACTGGACTTAATTGGGCATCAGAGTTTCCTTCTCCTCATAGTTTCCGTGGATTTATGTAATGAGCACGTGGAGGAGTTTCTATCGCACGAGGAGATCGTACATGAACATAATCCTTTGTAGGGGAATGTCTACATATCGCAAGGATGCACTTTTCTAAAAAAATTATATGAGCTCCTTAATTTCTTTTTGTATAGTACATTTCCTTTTAACATCCATCATTTCTTTTTGATAATGATGGACTTCGTCAATTTTGGCGTGAAGAGAAGCAATTTCAAGATTAATACCATATTTGGCTTTTTTCCTTTCGGAGAATAGTCGGTATGGTACATAGGAGTAGAAGTAGGAAAAATGTTTATGGGAGAAAACGATTTTGGTGTTGTTTTGGCAGGAGATGTCTACGTACTGCCAGAAGAAGGTGAGGAGAAATTAACGGTAGAGTAAGTCGAATCGTGGTCAGATAACATTATATTAAAAAAAATTAGATGTTTTAGAGAGTGGAAGATTATATTCTTATAAATAATTTATCTGTGAGATATATAATAATTTTTACATACATACATACATACATGTATGTATGTATGTATATGTTTTTCAAATTCTAATTAAGAAAAAAAGTTTTTTTGTTAGTTAACGAAATTTATGGTTAAAATTTTTGTTTTTATTAAAACAATTCGTGGTGTTCAGAAGGTTTTCAAAACGAAAGGTAAAGAAAGCTTTTGTTTGTTAGCTTTTCTAAGTAACCATCAAGGAGGATAGTAAAGAATATATAGTTTAGTTTATTAATTCATTATATGAACAAATTCCTAAGTGGCGTCTAAGTTTTACAAATGATTGTTCATTTAATGGTTTGGTGAATATATCGACAATTTGATTGTCGGTGTTAACAAATTCAAGGGAGATAATTCCTTTTTCTACATTATCCCTAAGAAAATGGTGCCGTATGTCTACATGTTTAGTTCGAGAATAGTTTACTGGATTTTTTAATAAATTGATAGAACTAGTGTTGTCGTAGTATATCAGAGATTTTTCAATTACTTTACCAAAATCTCTAACTGTTTGTTGCATATAGATTACTTGGGTGCAAGCTAAGGCGGCAGAGATATATTCTGCTTCACACATCGAGAAAGAAACACAAATTTTCTTTTTGCTAAACCACAAAACCAGAGATTGACCGATAAAATGGCAGGTACCACTTGTGCTTTTTCTGTCTATTTTACAACCTCTGAAGCTTGCATCCCCATATGATACGAGTTCGAAAGCCGTACCTTTACGATAGAATAAGCCGTAATCTTTGGTGTTGGTTAAGTAATGAGAAATTCGTTTGACTGCTCAATGATGTGATTCCTTAGGTTGAGCTTAAAAACGAGCGCACAAACAGACACTCATCATTATATCGAGTCAGCAAGCTATTTAGTATAATAAGGAGCCGAGCCGATCATACTATGATATGATTTTTGATCATAGTCTTTTCCATTTTCGTCTTTGTCTCAATATAAAGTTGTGCTCATATGAGTTGGTTTACTAGAAGTGTTCTCCATTTCGAAACATTTAAGTAAATCTTTACAATATTTTTCTTAATTTATCAAAATGTCATTGTCCAGTTGTTTTATTTGTAATACAAGGAAAAAATTTAATTCATCCATGTGTGACATTTCAAACTCATTTTTCATTATTTTAGAAAATTCATTACATAAACTTTCATTAGTTGATCTAACTATAATGTCATCAACATATTTTTGTACTAATATATCATTATTTTTATGTTTTATAAATAGTGTAGTGTATATTTTGCCTATTTGAAATTCAGAATTTTGTAAATGAGTTTTTAGTCAATCGTACCAAGCATGTGGTGCTTATTTTAAACTGTATAAAACCTTTTTGAGATTAAAAATATGATCTTGGTTTTTTTTTTGAATAAATAACGGCGGTTGTTCTACGAAAACTTTTTCTTTGATAAACCATTTAAGAAGGCACTCTTAACAACCATTTGAAATATTTGATGTTGTGATGACATGTAAAAGCAAATAGAATACGAATTGCTTTAAGACGAGCTATGGGAGCAAACGTCCCTTCGTAATCAATTCCCTTTTATTGGTTATAAACTTGAACTACTAGTCTTGCTTTGTTACGAATAATATTTCCATTTTCATCTATTTTGTTTTTGAAAACCCATTTTGTTCCTATTATAGATTGATCTGATGGTCTGGGAACGAGTTTCCATACATTATTACATTCAAATTGATTTAATTCTTCTTTCATCCCTAAGATCCAAGAATCGTCTTTAGAAGCTTCTTTATAATTTTTAGGTTCTGTATTTGAGATAAAAGCAATGTGACTCATTTGATCTAATTTATTTTTAGTGACTTGAGAATTTAAGTCTCCAATTATATTATCCAAAGGATGATTTTTTAATATTCGTGTGGGTGATCTTAAAACATTTTCATTATTGTCGAAGGATGAATTATTCACATTATTTGTATTTTTAGTTTGATTTTTAGTTAAAATTTCATCTTCATCTTCTTTAATAGTTTGTTGGAAATTTTCGTCATAAGACACATGTAAGCTTTCTTTAATATTTGTTCATTTATTATAAATTCTATAAGCTTTACTACATTCTGAATGGCTGAAGAAAATTCCTTCGTCGACTTTAGGTTCAAATTTTCCAAGATTATCTTTAGTATTTAAAATAAAACATTTCGACCCAAAAGTTTTAAAATATGAAACTTTTGGTTTCTTTCCACACAAAATTCCGTAACATGTATTCTTAGTCATGGGTCAAAGTGTGACACGATTCAATACATTACAGGCAGTGGTAATAGCCTTAGCCCAAAAATGTTTGGGTAGGGTTACTACTATTTAGTAATGTTCGTGCACATTCCTGTAAAGTTCTGTTTTTTCGTTCAACTACACTATTTTATTGTGGTGTTCGTGGAAAAGAAAAATTATGACTAATTCCTTTTTTGTTACAAAAATTAGTGAAAAGTTCATTTTCGAATTCTCCTCCATGATCACTGCGTAAATTTTAATTTTTAAAATTTAAGTTAGTAATTTGTTTTGTAAAGATTTTAAACATTCCAAAAGTGTCACTTTTATGTTTTAAAAATAATGTCCAGGTATATCTTGAAAAATAATCTACAATTACGAATACATATTTGTTATGATTTATTGACCGTACTTAGGTTGGTCCAAATAAATCTATATGAAGTAATTCTAATGGTTGCTTAGTGGATATATTATTTTTAGATTTGAATGAAATTTTCTTTAACTTACCCATTTGACATGCGTCACATAAATTTTTAATTTTATAGTGAATTCTAGGAAGACCCCTAACTAGATCATGTTTTGCTAGTTTGTTAATATATTTAAAATTTATATGACAAACAACGTTTATGCCAAAACCAAGGATCATCATGATTTGCGGCTAGACATAAATCTGAATTGTGTTTAATGTTCATATTTAGGATGTATATATTACGATTTCTAAATCCTTCAAAAAGTAAATTTTTGCTTTGATCGAGAATTTATATTTATCTTTTTCAAATTTTATTTCAAACCCTTTATCATACAACTGACTTATACAAAGAAGATTATGTATTATGTTTTCTACTAATAAAACATAGAAATAATAGGAGAGGTAGAGATACCGATATTGAGGACTTCTTCAATGCCAATGACGAACCATTTCGAATTATCGCCAAAAGTTACAGTGCCACCATCAATATACTTTATATTTGACAGCATATGAGCATTTCCTGTCATCTACTTAGAGCATCCACTATATAATATCCATTTCTCTTTATTTTTGTATTTGGATACCTGCAAAAAATAAAAAGTTTAAATTGGTATCCTTTTTATTTTGGGTCCTAAGTGTTAATAGATGAGGGTAACCATACTCATGATGGTCCGGTTCCTTTTGAAATATAATTATTACTGTGAATCACTTCTTTGATATAATTACAAATATATTTCTGTTTATTTTGGTTTCTATTTGTTTTAGGAACCCATATTTTAATGATTTTTGAATTCGAGATCAATTTCTCATTTTTGGAAGGTCTTTTTATCTTAGTATAAATCTTACTATACTTTGTAATTTTTGTCTTTTTCTCAAATCCTAGTCCATTTCGATTTTTGAATGGCTTGGAAATTTTAATTAAATTATCCAAGTTTTGTTTTCCTTTGTTAAATTTTGTAACATTATTAGTAATTTTATCCAGCTTGTTTTTAAGATCAGTAATTTCATATTTTCAAGTTTTTAGATTATCTTTTAAGATAATGTGTTCATTGCTAACTTTATTATTTTCTAGTTTAACTTTTCCTAAATCACAAAATAAAGCATCATTTTCAATACAAAGATTCTTGCACTTTTCTTGAGCATTTTCTAGTTCTTCTTCTAAAATAGATTTTTCATCTTTTAGTAACCCTATTTCAAGTTCCAATCGATTTGTCTTAGCAACATATTCCTTATTTAATTTATTAGTTTCTCTATATTTGTCATCAAGTTCCATGCTTACTTCTAAAATTTCATCATAAGTAAGATCAGGACATAGCTCATCAGTGTGTGTCATGAAACATACGTTTTCTTGCTCCGTATCACTTTCACTGTCACTATCGGATGAAGAGGAAGAGTCGGAGTCATCCCATGTGACTTGGAATGCCTTTATCTTTTTCTTAAATTTCTCAAACTTAGTTTTCTTTTTCTCATTGTTGAGTTTTAGGAAATCCTTCTTTATGTGTCCGAATTGATCACGTTCAAAGCACTTGATTGAAGTTTGATTTGATGAGTTTGATTTTCCGCTATTTTGGAATCTCGTCATTTTCTTGGATTTCTTAAATTTGTTGTAGTTCTTGGAAATGAATACAATTTCATCTTCATCCAATTTTAGAATCTTCACCGCACGCTTGAAATGCTTTGTTCTTATTTTCATGGTTTTGTTCTTTTCTGGCATGCAAATTAGCTTCATACAACATTAAATTTCCAATCAACTCTTCAACTTTGAGTTCAGAAAAGATCATTAGCTTCTTCGATAGCTAATACTTTTCTTTCCTACTCAATTGTTAAAGAGTTGAGAATTCAAGATACTAAATCAAAATCAGTAAACTTGACTCCTAGTGCCATAAGGTCGTGTTGTAAACCTAGAGTACATGTCAACAATTGACTCGTTTTGTTTCATTTTTAAAGATGAGAGTTGATTTTAAAAAATTGATATTTTTGTTTGTTTAACCTTAGTTGTACGTTCATGTGTAACTTGTAAAGTACGCCACATATCATAAGTAGTGGTACATAACATAACACGTGAAAATTCATTTTTATCAAGGGAGCAAAAAAGTACATTCATAGGTTTAGCGTTATTAGACGCAACAGTTTTTTATGCATCTGTCCATGTGCTAATATTTGTTTCAAGTGCTACATAATTAATTTGAGTTGCTGACCATATTTTAAATCATTTGCTTCCATAAAAATTCTCATACGTGTTGAGCAATATGCATAGTTAGATCCGGTGAATAGAGGAGGACGTGAAGTTGACTGACCTTCTTGAAAGATACTTGTCATATTAACAGGTTTCAAATACGTCTTACTATGATTTGAACTAACCTGGATCTGATACCAATTGAAAGTCTATGTGGATCGTATATAAATATAGTATATGACATGTAAATGTATGATAGTATGGATCACAAAGAATAATAATGCAGGTAAAATTAAAAGTAACCATACCAGAATTTTTATACTGGTTCAGACATCCCGTCCTACGACCAGTCCGGAAGCTCCCCTTTAGAAATTCACTAACCAATTGCTATTGCTTCGCCCGGAGGAATAGACTTTTATACAAGAGTATTTTGTGACAAGTGTGTGTTTTAGGTAACACTGATTTCGACTACAAGTGCATTTTCTTCCTATAATCTCCTTGAGTAATGTAAACGTGTATTTTCATTGAGAATATAGAAGGGTTTAGATCAAAATGAATATAATTGATTGCATATTTTGAAAGCAAGAAGGCAAAAGTAAGAACTGATATTTAGAGATAGAGAAGATAAGTTAGATGAGATAATCTCAATCCTGTTCTATATATTTATAGTTGTAAAAGGTTGTGATAAACCATTGCTTCCATATCTTTTCTGCTCTAGAGTTGCTTCTGTTCAGATATGAAAAGTTTTACTGAAAAGATATGGAAGCATCCTTTCAAATTTGGCAGTTATGCCTTTAGAAAAAATCCCGAGTGCAGTTTCATACGTCTGGTAAGGATGGTCAGACGTCTGGTAAGGATGGTCAGACGTTTGACCTGGTATATTTTAAAAAATCCAGAAACAAAACTCAGACGTCTGGTATTACGCATCTAGACGTTTGACACTAGCATTTTTCTATGTTTTTGAAGTTTTTTGCATTTGTGTGTATATATACTTAAGGAGATTTTACATAACTATTCTACGACCATATATATATACATACTAATAACTTAATCTCTCGCTTTACCTCATGTCTTCAGAATTGTCTTCTTGATTGTTGTGAATTATCCTTGCATAAAGATATTTGAAATATATACACAATTGTATAGTTGTTGTCATCGAAACTATAAAATGGAGGTTCTAATAATTACTGATATTGAAATCAAGAATGCAATTTTTTCCTTGAATCCAAATTCCTGTGAGTGATCAGATGGTTTTAATGCTTATTTCTACCTGTCCTGCTGGAATATCATAGAGCATAACTTGTTTAAAGCAGACCATATTTTTTTCAACAAATGCAAAACGTTGAATTCTATCAATGCCATTAATATTTCTCCCATTCCAAAGGTTAAAAATGTTGATCATGTTCATCAATATAGGTCAATTACCAATTGCAACACAATCTATAAACGCCTCTCTAAAATATTGCCACAAGACTCAAAACTATTCTCCCTAATCACATATCTCCAAACCAGGCAGCATCCTTGCCTACCAGAAGTATTCAAGACAAATGTATTAATGTCCCATGGATTACTTAAGGGGTATAATAACACAAATCGCAACCAGGGCCATGATGAAGTTAGACATATCTAAAGCCTTTGATTCTCTGCACTAGGACTCTGTAGTAAGGATAATGGCCTTGATGAACTTCCCTAAGCACATTGTGGCTTGGATATATGCATGTATATCGATAGTCAGCTTCTCTATAATAATGAACAGCTTTAATGTTGGGTATTTTCATAGTAAGTAAGATATTGAACAATGTAACCCCTTGTCTTTCTATCTTTTCATTTTTTGCAATAGAGATATTAAATAATATTTTAAGTCAGTTAGTTGCTAATGGCCAACACAAATTTCACCCTAGATGTAAAGACCCTCAAATTACATCTCTTATGTCTGCTAATGACCTTGTTGTCTTCAGCAAGCCAGATATGTCCTTTATCATAGCAATCCCAAGTGGCCTTTAGCTCTTCTATAACATCACTGGCCTAAAAATCACTCTGCCTAGGTCTGACCTAATAGTTACTGAAGTTAGTCAATATCACTAACTTGTTATCAGCAATGCCACTTCTCTGCAGCCAAGGAATGATACTATGAATTACTTGGGGATTCCCTTAGCCTCATTAAGAAAAACCAAAGCTCGATGTACACCCCTTTATGAAAATATTCTTTCTAGAATGGATAATTGGTCGAATAGGAAACTAAGCCAAGCTGGTAGGTTAACACTGGTAAGATCTGTCATTTTCTCCATGACAGTCTACTGGTCGAGAACCTTTATCCTTCCTACTAAATTAATTCGGATGATAAGAAGTGCACTACTTAGATTCTTTTGGCATGGTTCTATACATTCACATAAATTCCATGCTCCTTCAGTAAACTGGAATTGCCTAAGTCCAAAGGTGGCCTTGGCATCAAAAACTTGCTCCTATGGAATACGGCTGCTTTTTCCAAGACATTAACGATCTTCTTTGCTGGAGGAATAACATATGGGTTAAATGGTCAGTTAAACATATCATTGACAATAAGAATTTCATAGACATGAGTACCCCTCAAAATTGCAGCTGGACTTGGAGGAATATTCTAAAACTTAGACACGTCATTCTTCCTCTGCTCAAGTATGAGGTGGCCTATAGAGGAAATGTAAGTTTCTAGCACGATCTATGGTTGAAAAACGGTCCCATTTTAAGTTAGCACCTATCTTCTCAGCAAATTCATCAAGCTAGCATCAACAGTCAAGCAAAGGCATATAACTTCATTCAAGATGGTTGTATTCAACTTCCATACTCTAATAACCAAATAACCAGGTGGCTTTGGTCTCACTTTCAAGGTTTGGCCCTCCCTTTTGCTCTATCTGATGGTATCAAATGGACTGCTAAGTGTTCCAGTTTTAAAATCTCAAAAGTATACAAGATGCTTGCTGACCATGTTGTTGTTCTTGAGTTTAGTTGGGGCAAGAGGATTTGGATGTAACATAATAGTGAAAGAGAGAATCTTACGCTTTGGAAAATTTTCAAAAATGTTCTACACACCAAGGCTAACTTACACCATAGGGGAATCAATATTGATAGGATATGTTCATTCTGTAATGCTAATGTAGAAGACACCATGTACATTTTTTTCAACCATCCTTTTGTTTTTAGGCTATGGAATAACATCTTGCTTAAACTGGGAAGAAATAATGCAGCAAAGATATGTGTCATTGAATGGTCTTTGATCTTCGAGTCCACAAGTGGATAAGAGATATCTACTTTTGCATTATATTCACTCTAAAAGTATTTTTTAGAGTCTGAGAGGAATGCGATTGTATTCCAAGGGAAGAGGAATTCATATGTCCAGCTGCATCATTCAATACTGCATGAAATTTTCAAAACTTGTGATTTTTGCGTTTGACTCTAAAATAAAGGAGGCTTTCTCATGAGAGTTGTCCTTTCATTTTCTCTTTTTCTTATTTAGTTTGTCTTCCTTTGCGTATTATTATGCCTAATTGTCTCGATATTACTCTTTTCTTGTTTTTGTTTTTTAACTACTTAACAAAGCTTATTTTGGTTAGGTTTGTTTTCTTCATTTTGTAATTCCAAGGCTTATCAATAAATTGGCAAGGGCCTAGTTAACCCCACTGGCTTTGCCTATATATGTGTGTGTAACAATCAAATCAATTAATATTATCCAAAATTTCATGGAATACACAAAGAAAATACAAATATTATTTCGTAACTATTTTATATTTTTCTCAATATTTTGTAAATTTTTAAATAATTATTTCTAATTAGAAACCGAATTTTCTTTTAATAATTAATAAATATAATTAAGTAATAAATATTTGAGAATAACATCAGACAACAGTAATTACTAATTAACTTAAGTCATGTACATATGCCCGTTTTAGCCAACGTAAGGCGTTTTAAGGGCTTTCTTTTACAAGGATTTGTTAATAAGTATATATTGTCAGACAGATGCTTAACTTGTAAAATTACCTGGTATATATTTTTTAATTTTTGATTTAGTATGTAAGATCCCGAGAACAATCCTGAGAACGCTGTAGCAAATTCGTACTGTAGCAAAACACTATAGCAAACTTAGTACTGCAGCGGTACTGTAGCAAGCAAATTTCTTACGCTACATTTATAACAGTCTATTATAATATTAAGGTTTTATAAAGACTGTGCAAGGTTCGAATTTGTTATTTAATGTTCTTAGCAGTATGTTCATAGTGGTATCAGAGCTATGGTATGTACATATAGCTTCAGGGTAATTCAACATATATTCGGTAAAATGAATATGATTAGAAAAGGAGATACTTTAAAAACAACATTAAACAAGAATATGATATTCCCTAAAATTTAGACTTACTAAATAAATGGACAATTCTCAAAATTGAACCTAAGGTAATATACCAATTGGGTACTTTTGAAAGACTTGGCTTAAAACAAGTAGTTTAAACTACAGAAGAGTCAATTTCTCTAGATAACGAAGAAATGATAATTAAACTATTAAGTGAAAAAGATTTACAGCCTTATAGGAAAACACAAAAATTTATTCTTACAGGTTTGATACAAATTGCATATAAACCTTTGACCCTTAAAGGACTGCCAGAAAGATTTATAGCTGCTATAAGAGATGGCAGGAATTTAGATTGGAAAAATCATTAATGGGACTAATACAGTCAAGTCTCGCACATGGTCCAGTATAATTCAACGTTTATCCAAACTTATAACTCTCTTTGTCTGATGTTAATATTTTAGAAGCCATCACTTTAAATGTCAAAACCCATGGATATGATTATATTCTAGGATCTGAAGTAATGTGTATTTTCTATAGAATTTATTATAAACCTTTATATACTCTAAATCCCCAATGTGAATTAGTTGACAAACCGTTAAATGAAACTATTTTAATAGAAACAAATTTTAGTCAGTCTAATATAACAACAAAAAGATTAATAAAATGGGAGGAAATCCCTCTTCTAGAAAATTGGAAAATAGAAAGAGCAATTCCTTCACAACCAATGACGAATAATAATATTACTAATATTATACAAACCCCTGAAGGAACTATTCAAATATATAGGGATAATTATCTTTCTAGACCCAATTCTTGTAACACATATATATCAAGAGCAAAATCTTTTCACTCTCATATTTTGCCTTTTGATTATACTCTTGAATCTCCATCAAGAATGTCCACAATCAAATTAGAGAAACTAAAAGAAAATTGTCTAATGATGGATCTTTAAAAGATAACACTGTAGAAATATTATATATAAACAGAAATAATATTGTAAAAGGTATTTACAACAACCAAGAAGTGGATCAGTCGAGGCGGAGCACTAGCTAGGGCTAGGAGGGATGGTGATTTTGACCGGGTCAGGATAATTCGGGTGGATCTTAAAGAGCCGTCATTATATGAAGAAGAGCCAGAGGAGCCGAAAGAGCCTGTTGAGCAACCTCAGCCTCATCTTCAAGAAGAAGACCACAAGGAGGAATTCAACAGTGAAGAAGAGTTTGACGTCGAAGGTGAAGATGATGAGTTTGATGACGAGGAAGTGTTGAAGTAGAGGAGAATCTTCAATCGGAAAATGACGATGCAGTCATTTGGGAGATAGGTAAAGTTGTTGAGGAGCCAGTTGCTGAGGTAGATTTCCTTCAGAGAGAGCCTAGTCCAGAGATTGTTTGGGTTTCGGACAGTGATGTGGAGTCTATGGAATTGCCGGGACCAGAAGGGGACGACTCAGGTAGTAAGAGTCCATAGTTAGTGTTGGATTGCTGTCTCTGGGTATTGTATGTTTTTTGTATGTGTCTATGACCTTTGGACGTCATGGTTGTTAGATGTTAAATGTTTGGTCGGGCTATATATATCTGTATATATAGGTATGTTTGTATGGATGATGACAACACTTGTAGGAATATTTTGGCTGGTACTAGATGTAATGTATATTTTGATATAGAAGTATGGAATCTATGTATTTACTGGTGTAGTTTGGGTTGTTATTAATTAGTTCTAACATTTGTAAATAATTTTACTAACTTGGCTATGAAATTTCGGGGACGAAATTCTTTTATATGGGGAGGAATGTAACGACCTGGGATTTTGGACATCCCGAGTTGTGGATATTAATTTATAATATTCAATAATATTGTATTTTAATATGCAATATTCCCATTAATCAATAATTAATAATTGCACAAAATTTTCCAAAACCAATATAATTTGAATTTTCATATCTATATTAAATTACAGATTGATTAAATGGAATTTCTTGTATATGAATATTTTGTTTTAGGTAAAATATGTATATTTTATTTAGATAAAATATGTGTATTTTGTTTTAGAGATATAATATGTATATTTTCTTCTAAAAA
Source organism: Allium cepa (assembly GCA_030765085.1). Classification (NCBI taxonomy): domain Eukaryota; kingdom Viridiplantae; phylum Streptophyta; class Magnoliopsida; order Asparagales; family Amaryllidaceae; genus Allium; species Allium cepa. The sequence goes on along the minus strand of CM060940.1, from coordinate 488,522,771 downwards.
TAAAATATAGAACTAAAGTTAATTGGGAAAAATCATATGCATATATTTTTACATACAAGGATAATAAAATTTATATGTGTGTATATATATATAATTTGGATAGAAATTCATAACAGTTAATTCATAATAAAGTAAAACGATATTTTTGATTTTGGGTATATAAATAATATTGTTTATATTAGATAAAGGAGTTTTAAGTTTCTTAAATAATATATATGCACCATGAGTAAGAAAATTATATCAATGTAAAGAGAAGTTCAAAAGGAAAATTTATAATATTCAAATAGATAAAAATCTTATAAATTAAACGATGTGTATAATAATCACATAAGTATAAATAGGGGAAACTATATAAATACATAGATATCAAATGAACTTAGTTTATTTGAAAATAGTATATTTCTATATTATAAATTAAAAAATGTATATATGGATACACATATATACATGAAGGCTTAGAAGATGTTTTAAAAACTACTTTGTAATCCTTGTTTTATAATACATGTATGTGAACTCATGTTGACCAAAAGTGTTTTAAAAAAAAGTATTATTTTATATCCTTAAAACTTAATTAATAAGTTTCATTTTTAAAATTGTGTAAAAGTATAAAATGCAAACATTTATTTTATTAAGGCAACAACAACTATAGGTTATCCAACATCATAAGAACGATATGTTATTTCATTTTGTTTAAAGTAACTTATATATATAAATGTATATACCAAGAAGTGTTATTTTAATTATCTAGTTTCTCATTTTTATTTTAAAATGTATAAGAGACAAATGCAATACTACTTTGTTAATATTAACTATGGGCTGTTTATCTTCTTGAGTACATACTTATTTTAAAAAATTTATAGTTTATATATTATTAAAAGACTTCAAGTTATTTACTTTTAAGAGCAATGCAGGTTAACAAAACAGTTGACAAAACAGTTTTTAAATCAAATAAAAACAATGGGTAAACAAATAATGAAATTCAAATTAGCAAACATATTAAACCCTTGGCAGTAAAACAACTGATAGGATATTGTAATAATTATCTTTTATTTTCAATTTTCTTTCACCATTAAAGTAACCATCTGCTCAGCCACCAAAAATCATCTCAGTCTATCATCAGGATTTTTCAGAGCATCTGTATATATATAGGCTTTAATCTGTGTTGTTGTTTTAAAAAATTAAAACCTGTAACTTAAGAAAGAAATAGCCTCCATTCAAATTTATAAGCAACAAGAAACAAAATTAAAAGAGAAAAAAAGGAAAAGCAAGGTTACTTTGTAACTAAGTCTGGAATAGGTGAAGATCAAGAAAACATTCTCTGTTCTTAATAATTCAAGCAAGGATTAAAAAGCAAGTCGTTGGAATTCAGATTTAAAGGTTTCAAATTTAACTTTTAGATCTTCTGGAATCAAAATGTTTAAGGTGAGAAACATTTATTTTCAAATTTGAAAATGAAAAGATTTGCTCTGTTGACAGTGAACCTTTTATTCATCCTCGCTTCAAAAATCCAGATCTCTTAATCTAGTTCGAATTTGATGACGTTGTAAACTAGGAATATGTTTATTTCCTAGTATAGTTTAGGTTAAAAATAGTTTGGGAATGAAATTTGTTGTGTAGTTCATTAATGATAGCTTTTATAGTAAGTATCATACTTTAGTAAAAAATTAATGTTTTTAAATCAAGATTTCAAGCATGCAATCGGGTTGCTTGTATGGAAATATGAATTTTAGTAGGAAAATTATAAATTTTAGTGTTCTATGTCATTAGATATTGAAGGATAATCGGAATTCATTTGAAAATCTTATTATGTCGATCTAGTCGCCGTGAGGTGGTGCGACCTGGTCTGAAGGGAGCAGGCGGACCTATGGGAGGTGACTACCGTAGCAGAATCTTGGTTTTGGGTTAGGATTGGATGATCGAGCGGATATTAGGGTTTTGATGAAGCTTTGGTAATGGTGGGAACTGGGTCGAGTTGAGGAGATAGGGTGATCGGAAATTGTGTAGCTTGGCCCAGAGATGGCTACATGGGTTGGCTTTCAGGGGAGGTCGATGATGTGCGAGACGGTGGTCGATGGTGGATGCAGTGGGTTAATTTGGGAAGGAGGGTGAGTTTCAAGGCCAGAAAGTGGGCTCAGTCAGATGGTCGGTTTTCAATCTGAGGGAAGGATAGCATCAGCGTTGTGGCAATTTGGATCTAGGGATGATGTGTGACTGGAGGTGTTATCACGGCGGCGAGATGATCGGTGGTGTGGTTGTGTACGTGCACGTGTGTCACCATGCACGAGTGATCCAGGAGAGATTATTTTCGAGATTGGTGATGCGTGTGATTAGGTCGGCGTGGTCTGGAGTTTTATCGAAGTGATGCTCGAAATCAATCTAACTCATAGTTGAGTTTTATGTCGATCGTGGGTTTGTGTTCCTGGAATTGGAACTGGAAGCAGAGAGGGTTGGTGAGGGAAGAAGGATGAAGGTTTGGGTTTGGTAGTGATGCTGAGCTTCGGTCCAACCGCGATTGTGTAGTTATGTTTGTATCGGTTCAGATTGTTTTTTTGTTGCTTCTGCGCTTTGGGCTTCGGCCATATTTGGTCTTGGTTTTAATTAAAACAGGATTTAAATAATAAAGGAAAGTAGTTATAATGTAAAAGTAAATTGTAACGAATTTTATTTCCCAAAGCATGTAACACGCAAGTGATCAAAGTATATGTGTTGAGTCAATCCTCTTTTATGTTAAAATGTTCATTTATGTTTTAATATAGACATGGAATTTTAAAATATATAAATTTGTTTATTTTAAGTCTTTTTAATTATGGCCATTTAAATAAATTATTTTATCATAAATTAATCAAGCTTTTTAAAATAATTTATTTATTAATTCTTGAGTTTATATGAATAATTTGAAGTATTGTTAAGCAGATAATTAAGGGAAAATAAAAATGTTTTAAACGGTTGAATATATCTAAGGTCTTAAGTAATTTTTTTGTACAATAATTATTTTATTCCAAATGTTAAATAAAATAGGATTTATTAAGAAGGTGGTTCGTATCGACGGATGTTACGCCGTCGTATGATCCGTTATGAAGATTAATACGTATAATTTTACAAACTTTTACAGGCAGAATTAAATTACCGTTTGGTAATGAATGCTATTGTATAATTTTACGGCCTATCTAATAAGAGTTCCCAAACCAAAATAAATGTTTAAATTGTAGATTATTCAAACTGTTTGGCATCTGGTTAGCGGAAACAGACACCATTCCGCTAAATAGTTAATTTAACTTCTGTGGGTAGTTCAAGCCATCTATCTGATATTTTCTATGTAATTGTTGTAAATATTTACTAGCAATGACAAATCTCTGATCTGCTTATTCATGCATATATCTGTTATTTTCCTGTTAGTTATATTTGAGTATATAATGTGAATCGATCTATGTAAGATGATTGATTTTGAATATCTGTATTGACTGTGAATTATAGCTTGATAAGTACCGTTAAGACCAACAAGCCTTATTCTGTTTGGGTTGATTTTGAACCTAGTTTTGTTTTAAAAATGAGTATTATTTTTAACAATGTTTTTAGAAGAATTGATAAATATTTTGGAAATATCAAAAGTAGTTTATTTATTATTTTTTGGAAATCTTTATAAAGGTATAATTTTTATAAGTATGTATTATTTAAACTATTTCAAGTATAAAAACTATTTTTGTAATGATCATTTAAAGGTAAATTTTTATTAAATTAGTATTTAAGTATATTTTCTTTAATAAATCTATTGAATATAAGTGTTGTTTTAAATTATATATTGTATAGTAAACTTTTATAAAGAGTATTTTTATTTAATAAACTTGAGAAATGTATTTGGAAATTTTATAAGTATGATTTGGAAAGAAATGGTTTTATGTATATATTTACCCAGTAAAATAAGCTTTCTTAGTAAATTTTAATTTGTTGGGATTTTAATGTGAACAAGGCTTAATGGTTGAAATGGGAAATAACTTGGTTAAATTAATTGATTATTTTGATAGTTAAATAACCGACTATCAAATTTGGACAAAACTTAACTTTGGAAATATCTAGAGGAAACTCGAGAATTATATGGTACGGTTACCGTTCGAGGTGTTATACCATACATATAAACTCGTTTGTTCTCTAGGACGAATTATAAGGAAACCCGTCCACTAACGGTTAGGAGGTGAACTCCGATCTCATTTTTTGTTGGTGTATTTCATAAAGAACCGGGGTTGAGTTTACCGGAAATAGCTATGTTGTTTCAAAGAGACCGAGATCAGATTTATAATCCGAAAACCACTTCGATCCAACGATCACGTTTTCATGATGAAGATAAGAGCTTGGAATCGGAGATGGAGCAGTGAAGTACAAGGGCTAATCGCAACTAATCCTGAGGGTGATTCCAAAATGGATGTTGTAGGAATAGTGCCTTCGGTTGCGTTCTAACCCAAAACATACTTGTATGGATGAATGCTTTTAGAACATCGTCAGGAGGACGGTGAGCATTCTAAGTGAAATATTCTAAAAAAGTAACGGTGAGCCTCGAACCTCATCAACGGAGAATGACTAAAAATCAGGGGATATGCAGTAAGGCTAAGTAGGTAGCACCCAATAAGGGTAATGTCATCCCTGTCTAGAGGTCCCTTTTTATTCGGCTAGTGGGCGGTTGCTGATCCCAACCGTGGGGTGATCTTATTCGGGCTATCCAGTAAGGGGTAGTCTGGTCTTGTGTTGCAGAGGAACGGAGGGGTCCTCGGTATGCTGATCTAGACTAGGTACCGTGATAGGTGGTACCCCTGTGCCCAGTCATTCGTTGAAAATCCATTCTCCCTACGTGTCCTTTACGGTTTCGATTATAGAACCCACTTTGTGGTTAGCATTGCTGGAATTTAATAATGTAACAATTTCGGCTATTTGGATAAGTATTTGTATATAGACACTACTATAATATCAGAAGATTTTATAAGAAATGTTTCGGTTATCGTAAGGTAATAACCCAACATGTTTATTTGTGGCATGGTCTAACGAGATACATTTGATTTCAAAAGGATTTTTAAACTTTAATTAATCAAGTCGTGTGTTTAAAATCAGTTTTAAATCGATACGGAAAAATGGGTCGTGACATTCAAGATTTAAATATAAGTGTATTAACTAAAATAATATTATAGAATTCTTAAAATTCGTTAAAGACCTGGAATTAAGATCAAAAATGATAGATCAAATGGAAGATATTCCAGAAACAAGCAAAAATAATGAATCATCAACAGAGACATTTCATAATATTGGAAGTTCTAAAAATTCATATTCTATGAATGAAGTTCATAAACTTTTGAAAGAAAGACAAATAATTGAACATCCTACTACTGTAGAAGACCTTAATATTGAAATCCTAAATCTTTGAATAGATGTCCAAATAATAAAAAATGAAATTAGAAATCTTGACTATACACTCCTTTTCTAGAATAGTCAAAAAAAATTATCCCTATTGAAAACAATTAAATAAATTGTTCTCAAGAATGGTTTCTTTCAAAATTGGATATTGTAATATCCCAAAAATGGTTTATCAAAATAACCCTTTTCATTAACAACCATTTTAAAAATGAATTAACTGCACTTATAGATAGTGGCGCAGACATGAATGTAATTCAAGAAGGAATAATTCCAATTAGGTATTTTCATAAAACCACTAATTCATTAAGTCATGTAGGTGGAGGAAAACTTGATATTAAATTTAATTTTCCACATGCTTATATATGTAAAAATAAGACTTGTGTTCCTACAAGCTTTTTACTAGTAAAAAATATTTCTAATCTAGTCATACTTGGAACAACATTTATAGATAAAATCTATCCTATAACAAATATTGATGAAAATGGAATAACAGGTATTTATGAAGATAAAACAATTACTTTTGAATTTATAAGTAAACCCTTTACATAGGTCTTTCATGAAACAAAAGATCCCTTGACTCAAAAAACCTATCAATTAAATTATCTAAAATAAGAAATTATTTCTCTTAATATAGAAGAAAAACTCCAAAATTCAAAAATTGGAATAAAAAATTAAAATGATTTATACCAAATTTTCTATAGAAATTTGTAATGACCATCCAAATACCTTTTGGGATAGAAAAAAACATATTGTTAGTCTTCCATATGAAGAGAATTTTGGTGAAAGAAAATCCCTACTAAAGCAAGACCATGTCAAAGGAATTCTAAATATCTAGAATTGTGTAAAAAGAAATTGAATCATTATTACAAAAAGGTTTGATGAAACCATCCCAATCACCCTGGTCATATACTGCATTTTATGCAAATAAACATAGTGTACAAGAAAAAGGGGTACCCATATTAGTAGTAAACTACAAATCTCTTAATAAGATTTTGAAATGGATTAGGCATCCAATTCCTAACAAAAAAGATTTATTAGATTTATTAGATAGGCTATATGATTCTATCATATTCTCTAAATTTGATTTAAAATTTAGCTATTGGCACATTCAAAATTCAAAATCTGACCAATACAAAACTGCTTTTAATGTCCCAATTGGACATTATGAATGGAAAGTAATGCCTTTTGGTTTGAAAAATGCACCCTTCGAATTTCAGAAAATAACGAATGACGTTTTTATTCCATATAGTGAATTTATTATAGTTTATATTGATGACATTCTAGTATTTTCAAAAGATATTGAAACACATTTTAAACACTTAGATATTTTTAGAAAAATTATTATTCAGAATGGCTTATTAATATCAAAAGCAAAAATGTCTTTGTTTCAGACAAATGTGGGATTTTTAGGCCATAATATCGAAAAAGGAAAAATAATTCCTATAAATAGAAGTATAGAATTTGCTTCAAAGTTTCCTGATATAATAACAGATAAAACACAGTTACAAAGGTTTTTGGGTAGTTTAAACTATATATCCTCTTATTATATTAATTTAGCCACGGATGCTGCTATCTTATATGATAGAGTAAAAAAGAATCCACGCCCATGGACAGAACAACATACTCAAGCTCTTAAAATTATAAAAGAAAAGGTAAAGAATTTGCCTTGTTTGATGCTTTCAAATCCAAATTGGGAAAAGGTAATTGAAACTGATGCATCGGATATAGGATTTGGAGGAATTTTAAAGAAAATATGCCCAAAAACAAAACAAGAATATCTTGTTAGATTTCATTCAGGTAAATGGACTAATAATAAAAAAAAGGCAACTATAGCCAAAGAAATTCTTGCTATAGTAAAATGTGTTTCAAAATTTCAAGATGATTTATATAATCAAAAATTTATTATAAAAACTGATTGTAAATCTGCTAAATACATGTTTATAAAGATTCTAAAGATGATGTTTCAAAAAAAATGTTTGCCAGATGGCAAGCTCATTTGGCGCCTTTTGATTTTGAAATCTTTTATAAAAAGGGAGAAGAAAATAGTCATCCTGATTTTTTAACTCTTGAGTTTTTACAGGAAGATGATCCCTAGAGGAAGGGGTAATTTCCCTTACATAGGAGGCGGTAGAGGAAATATCTTGGCCCAACGCGGTAACAAAAAGCTGATAGCGAATGTTTTAACCAATTCAGGAGGTAATAGCTCAAATGATCCTCTATACAAGGAATTTTTAAAATTCCAGCAATGGCAAGAGGCTAATAGCCAAGCAACTAATAACCAAACAGCATTCTCTTCATATGCTAGCATAATTGGCAATGAGAAAAATGAAGAGAGTACATCCGCATATGCGGAAAATCCTCGTAAGGGAGTCATAATTCTTTTGGAATCTAATGATCTAAAAAGGGAAAATGATCCCTTGAACTTAATGCAGAGATATTTGGATACAACATCATTTGCTGTTACGACATATAAACAAAGAGGATATTATGAGGCAATATTAAAAGCCTCTGAAACTTGTGAAATAACACATTTTAATGCAGGAGATCCTAATGTTTATAGCTTCAGCAAAATAATTATCAAAAGGCTTATATTGCCAGAAGAATGGGGGTCATCTACCCTTAACGAAAAAGAAATGTTTTTACCTGATAAAAAGGTAGGCACTATCAAGTATAATTATTGGGATTATATGGGTGCACTAAATAAAGTATTCCTTTGTGAAAATAATAAAAAGAAGCATTCATGGTTCATTAAAGTCTATGCGGAAGTTTATAAACGTCCTATACCAAATTGGTTTTACGAATGGTGGACAAATTATGGACCACCCCTTGATATTTTCCCTGAAAAACTAAAAGAGTTACATTCTGCAAGGGTTGTTGTCTCACCCAAGCTCAATAATCTTGACCAATACCTTATGATATCAAGATCTGGTTCGATATATTTCTTCATTAAATTTTCTATCCCTTGGATATGGAAATGGAAACCTGAAATAGGTTATACTGAAAAGGAAATCCCATGTTTGCAAAGATGTTTCTTTACTAAATTCTGGGATAAACAAATCAGGATTGATAATAGCAAAGGTCAACAGTCTATGAAGAAATTTGTAGCGGTACAATTTTTAATAAACTAACCAAATTCGAACCTTGCAAAGATTGCACCGCTACAAATTTCTTCGTAGACTGTTGACCTGTGCTATTATCAATCCTTGTTAGTTAGCCTAGAATTTAGTAAAGAAACATCTTTGCAAACATGGGATCTCCTTTTCAGTATAACCTACTTCAGGTTTCCATTTCCATATTCAAGGGATAGAAAATTCAATGAAGAAATATTTCGGACCAGATCCTGATATCATAAGGTATTGGTCAAGATTATTAAGCTTGGGTGAGACAACAACCCATTCAGAATATAATTCTTTAAGTTTTCCAGGGAGAGTATCAAGTGGTGGTCCGTAATTTGTCCACCATTCGTAAAATCAATTTGGTATAGGTCGTTTATAAATTTCCGAACAGACTTTAATAAACCATGAATGCTTCTTTTTATTATTTTCATAAAGGAATACTTTATTTAGTGCGTCCACATAATCCCAATAATTATACTGGATAGTGCCTACCTTTTTATCAGGTAAAAACAATTCCTTTTCTTTAAGGGTAGATAACCCTCATTCTTCTGGCAATATAAGCCTTTTGATAATTATTTTGCTGAAGCTATAAACATTAAGACCTGTTGCAATAAAATGTGTTATTTCACAAGTTTCGGAGGCTTTTAATATTGCCTCATAATATCCTCTTTGCTTATATGTCATAACATCAAATGATGTTGTATCCAGATATCTCTGCATTAATTTCCCGGGATCATTTTCCCTTTTTAGATCATTAAATTCCAAAAGAATTATGACTTCCTTATGAGGATTTTCCGCATATATGGTTGTACTCTCTTTATTTTCCTCCTTGCCAGTTATGCTAGCATATGATGAGGATGCTATTTGGCTATTAGCCTCTTGCCTTTTCTTGAATTCTAAAATTCCTTGTATAGAGGATCATTTGAGCTGTTACCTCCTGAATTGGTTAAATTTTTTGCTATCAGCTTTCTATTATTGTGTTCGGCTAGGATATTCCCTCTGCCGCCTCCTCTACAGGGAAATTACCCCTTCCTCTAGCTATCATCTACGTGTAAAAATTCACGAGTTAAAAAATTAGGAAGACTATTTTCTTCACCCTTTTTATAAAAGATTTCAAAATCAAAAGCCGCCAAATGAGCTTGCCATCTGGCAAACATTTTTTTGACACATCATGTTTAAAATCTTTATTAAACATGTATTTTTAGCTGATTTACAATCAGTTTTTATAATAATTCTTTGATTATATAAATCATCTTGAAATTTTAAAACACATTTTACTATAGCAAGAATTTCTTTGGCTATACTTGCATAGTTTTTTTGACTGTTAGTCCATTTACCTGAATGAAATCTAACAAGATATTCTTGTTTTTTTGGGCATATTTGCTTTAAAATTCCTCTAAATCCTATATCTGATGCATCAGTTTCAATTACCTATTCCCAATTTGGATTTGAAGGCATCAAACAAGGCAAATTCTTTACCTTTTCTTTTATAATTTTAACAGCTTGAGTATGTTGTTCTATCCATGGGCCTGGTTCTTTTTAAGCCTATCGAATTAAAATAGCAGCATCTGTGGCTAAATTTATATAATAAGAGGTTATATAGTTTAAACTACCCAAAAACCTTTGTAACTGTGTTTTATCTCTTATTATATCAGGAAACTTTGAAGCAAATTCTATCCTTCTGCCTATAGAAATTATTTTTCCTTTTTCGATATTATGGCCTAAAAATCTCACATATATCTAAAACAAAGACATTTTTGCTTTTGATTAAGCCATTCTGAATAATAATTTTTCTGAAAATATGTAAGGGTTTAAAATGTGTTTCAATATCTTTTGAAAATACTGGAATGTCATTAATATAAACTATAATAAATTCACTATATGGAATAAAAATGTCATTCATATTTTCTGAAATTCGAAGGGTGCATTGTTCAAACAAAAGGCATTACTGTCCATTCATAATATCCAATTGGGACATTAAAAGCAGTTTTGTATTGGTTAGATTTTGAAATTTGAATCTGCCAATAGCCATATTTTAAATCAAATTTAGAGAATATGATAGAATCATATAGCCTATCTAATAAATCTTTTTTGTTAGGAATTGGGTGCCTAATCCATTTCAAAACCTTATTAAGAGGTTTGTAGTTTATTACTAATCTGGGTACCCCTCTTTCTTGTTCACTATGTTTATTTACATGAAGTGCAGTACATGACCAGGGTGAATGGGAAGGTTTTATCAAACCTTTTTGTAATAATGATTCAATTTCCTTTTTACACAATTCTAGATATTCAGAATTCACTTAACATGGTCTTTCTTTAGTAGGGATTTTTCTTTCATTAAAATTCTCTTTATATGGGAGACTAACAATATGTTTCTTTCTATCCCAAAAGGCATTTGGATGGCCATTACAAATTTCTATAGAAATTTTGTTATAAATCATCTTAATTTTATCTTGCAATTTTGAATTTTGGAGTTTTTCTTCTATATTAAGAGAAATAACTTCTTATTTTAGATAATTTAAATGATAGGTTTTTTGAGTCAAGAGATCTTTTATTTCATGTAAGACCTTTCTACAGGGTTTAGTTATAAATTCAAAAGTAATAGTTTTATCTTCATAAATACCTGTTATTCCATTTTTATTAATATTTGTTATAAGGTAGATTTTATCTATAAATGGTGTTCCAAGTATGACTTGATTAGTAATATTTTTTACTAGTAAAAAGCTTGTAAGAATACAAGTCTTATCTTTACATATATAAGTATGTGGTAATTTAAATTTAATATCAAGTTTTCCTCCACCTGCATGACTTAATGAATTAGTGGTTTTATGAAAATACCTAGTTGGAATTATTCCTTCTTGAATTACATTCATGTTTGCACCACTATCTATAAGCGCAGTTAATTCCTCTTTAAAATGGTTGTCAATTAAAAGGGTTATTTTGATAAACCATTTTTAGGATGTTACAATATCCAATTTTGAAAGAAATCCTTTTAAGAACAATTCATTTGATTGTTTTCAATAGAGATAATTTTTTTAACTATTCTAGAAAGGAAAGTCTATAATCAAGATTTCTATTTTTGTTTTTTATTATTTGGATTTCTTTTTTAAGATTTTGGATTTCAATATTAAGGTCTACTACAGTAGTAGGATATTAAATTGTTTGTCGTTCATTCAGAAGTTTATGAACTTCGTTCATAGAATATGGATTTGTAGAACTTTCAATATTTTTGAAATGTCTATGTTGATGATTCATTATTTTTTCTTGTTTCTGGAATATCTTCCGTTTTATCTATCATTTTTTATCTTAATTTCAGGTCTTTAACCAATTTTAAGAATTCTGTAATATTATTATTAGTTAATACACTTATATTTAAATCTTGAAATTATGAGAGGATTTTATAAAATTCATCTTTTTCATCTTCTTTTTCTATTATTGGGTTTACACAGGGTTTTCCCTGTCCACAGGGTTCACAGCATTCATCAGATTTTGATGACTCTTCGTCCTGAACTTTCAGTTTTTCAGAAGTAAACGAATAGTCTGAATCATTTTTAGATTCTATTTCTGAATCATTTTCAGAGCTTGAGTCTAGCAGAAGTTTTAATATTTTTTCCTTTAATTAATTATCAATCTGTAAACTATTAATTTTCTTTTTTCAGTTTGCATCTATTCGCATAATGTCCAACTTTTCCACATTTATAACAATGGATAATTTTATTTTTCTTGTTATTTAATCGTTCCTCTTTTCTTTGGGATTTTCTTTCCATCTTTTATGAGAATAAAATTTCTTCTTTTTTTGAAAAGATTCCTTAAATTTATTATCTTTTTTATGGGTTTTTTTTTATTGTTTGGAACATCCATTCCAAATTGACTACAAAATTGTCCTAATTGATTCCTTTCGGTTAAATTTTGGCATTTTTTGTTGATTTAATTTTATTTCATTGCATAATTATAAGCCTTCTTGGATGCATTTTCCAATAAGCTTACCATAAGTATAACTTTCATAAGGACTATTTATTTTATCATTTCTTAAAGACTTTCTTACCCTTTTTGCAAACAATGAGGGGAGACCATCAATAAATTTTGGTTTCCAATAAGAGCTATTACTCTCTGGTAATTCCATCACTCTATTTGAAAACGTATCTTTGTACCATCTAAAATCGATTAATGTTTTACACCTTAAATTTTATAGAAGTGTACGAACACTTTCATTATTATCAAGTACTCTTCCAGTAAAATGTTCTAGAACCGTAACTATTAAAGTATATACAGCATTTTGGACCATATTTCCGTCTTCTTGTTTTACTGTGTTCTAAATTTCATGTTTATGAGATGTAGGAAGATAATTATCCCACCATCCTTTAAGCTGGCCATTAAAACCAGCGACTATCATTCTTGCAATAGTAACGCCATTATTACCATTATTTTTGCAAACCGTACCATACATTAGCATATGATGAGCTACGTTAAATATTTTCTTTTCACTGACTGTGTCAATATTCCATTCATATATCCTTTTCCTATTGTAACTATTATTACTAATAAAATCTGGTTCTTCAGGTAAAGTATCCATAGGAGAAGGTCTCCTGTAGTAAAATAATTTTTAAGAAGGCTTAAATGCATAATTTTCAAGTTTATTTATCTCATCTTGAGCTATGTGGTAGCTATTATTTTGTTGAGAAGATTCTTCTTCAAGACTATTTAATCTAAGATTATCCATTATTTCTTTTATAAATCTTTCTAAGTTAGATTCAGAATTTAATTTAAAAACCTTTTCTAATTTTGATTCTGTTTTTAATTTAAAACCTTTAGTTTCAGGGGGAGGTTGAAGGCTTGAAGTTGCAATTATTTAACTCACTTCTTCAGTTGTAATTGAAATAGTAGGTTTTATATTATTAATAGCACAAAATATTTTTCCTATTTTGTTATGTAATGAAGTAAAATTTTCACCAATAACAGCTAAATACACATTTGCATAATTTTGTTGTTCAAATTTTAATTTATTTGTCTCACAGTAATTTGTAATGTGTCATTTTCTAATATTTTAGAAAATGCATTAAAACTTAAGTACTTTCCATTTTTTTCTGTTTGAAAAGATTGCTGAGGAGGATATACTGCCTTTAGAAGATTTCCATCTGATAGTTTATAATCTCTTTCTATTACAGAAATGTATTGTTCAATATAATTTGCTGTAAATCAAGGAATAAAGGGAAACATTATATTTCTTTTAGTTGTGAATTTATAGAATTTGTCTTTAAAGTATTTCTGTTCTTCTTTCAAAAAACTTTCAAAAAACCATTTTCTAAATGGTTCCCATTTTGGAAGATTAAATTCAAATTTAATTCTTTGTTTGGCCTGAGAGCCAGGGCTAAAATCAATTTTAGTTATATAATTGATTAGATTGAGAAATTCATTTCCGATTCGGTAATATCCGCTTCTTGGTTGTTGTAAATACCTTTTACAATATTATTTCTGTTTATATATAATTTTTCAACAGTGTTATCTTTTAAAGATCCATCACTAGGCGATTTTCTTTCAGTTTCTCTAATTTGAGATGTGGACATTCTTGATGGATATTCAAGAGTATAATCTAAAGGCGAAATATGAGAGTGAAAAGATTTTTCTCTTGATAAACATGTGTTACTAGACCTGGGTCTAGAAAGATAATTATCCATTTGTATTTGAATAGTTCCTTCAGGGGTTTGTATAATATTAGAAATATTATTATTTGTCATTAGTTGTGAAGGAATTGCTCTTTCTATTTTTTCAATTTTCTAGAAGAGGGATTTCCTCCCATTTTATTGATATTCTTGTAGTTATATTAGATTGACTAAATTTTGTTTCTATTAAAATAGTTTCATTTAACGGTTTATCAACCAATTTACATTGGGGATTTAGAGTATATAAAGGTTTATAATAATTTCTACAACAAATGCACATTACTTCAAATCTTGGAATATAATTATATCCATAGGTTTTGACATTTAAAGTGATGGCTTCTAAAATATTAACATTAGATAAAGAGAGTTATAAGTTTGGATAAACATTGAAATATACTAGACCATGTGCCAGACTTGACTGTATTAGTCCCATTAATGATTTTTTCAAATCTAAATTCCTGCCATCTCTTAAGGCAGCTATAAAGCTTTGTGGCAGTCCTTCAAGGGACAAAGGTTTAAATGCAATTTGTATCAAACCTGTATGAATAAATTTGTGTGTTTGCCTATAAGGCTGTAAATCTTTTACACTTAATAGTTTAATTATCATTTCTTCGTTATCTAGAGAAATTGATTCTTCTGTAGTTTTAACTACTTGTTTTAAGCCAAGTCTTTCAAAAGTACCCAATTGGTATATTACCTTAGGTTCAATTTTGGGAATTGTCCATTTATTTAGTAAGTCTAAATTTTAGGGAATATCATATTCTTGTTTAATGTTGTTTTTAAATTATCTCTTTTTCTAATCATATTCATTTTATTGAGTTTGTGTGAATTTCATGGAATACAAAAAGAAAATACAAATATTATTTTGTAACCAGGTTTATATTTTTCTCAATGTTTTGTAAACTTTTAAATAATTATTTCAAATTAGAAACCGAATTTTCTTTTAATAATTAATAACTATAATTAAGTAATAAATATTTGATTTAAACAAAACTTTTCTATAGCCAAATATATATATATATATATATATATATATACACACACACACAACACACCTTTCTTTTATAAACTTTTTTATTTATAATTATTATTATAATATATAATATATAAATAAATAAATACACAAACAAAACATACACGGACACACAGAAAATGGCACGACCGGTCGTGGCCATCGCTCGAATGCAAGCCGCCGACCAGTTACTCTCGATCGAATGATCGGTCGCATACCTATGCAAATGATTGCGAATTCAGGTGATCTACTCGTCCTTTGATCATTTCTGCTCCAGTTCAATGTACGAAAAAAGTATTCATTGAAACAACAATCCAAACATATCATATGCAAAGAATTAGATGATATGGACATAGATTGGTGAGTGTGTTTACTCGCACGAACACAATATTTCCTCTTCTTCCTTTATTTACCTCACTCCAGCACTTTGATGCTAACATAAAACTTGAATTCCTTCTCACCATTGCTACATATATGTATCTAGATGCATATATTCAAATTTGTTAATATAATAGTTTATATGGTTTGTTTTAAAATTTAAAAGATAGGGTAAATGACGAAAAATAATTCAAAAATAAGGAGTTTAAGCTACAATTACCTTTCCTATGTTCATGAATTGATATTTATAAAACAGTGCGAAAAGTCAAGAATTGGAAAACTTTGGATTATGAAGCAAGGGCTTGGAACACTTGGGCTTGGGTTAAATATTTAAATATATATATACGCACACACATATATACACATATATATATGTATTATTTAATTCACTTTTATAAAGTATTTTTTATTTAAAACAATTCATTATAAAATGCCAAATAAAAATGTGTATTTCCAACTCTTAATCATTTATCTAACATTATAATCATTTCTAGAATTTAGTTTCATATTTAATTTATATAAATTTAAATATCCAATATTCATATTTTAAATCCATGTATCAATTAATTTCAAAATTAATTTATTTCATAATTTTTAAACCAAATAATTATTCCCAAACCATTTAGTTTCAACATTAATTTCTTTATCATAATTTTCAATATTTCCATGTTAAATCCAAAATCGTTCTTATTAGATTCCTAAAGTTCATTTTAATTAATTAAGTATTTATTATTATTAATCTGAAATACCAGATTGTTGCAATTTCTCAAGCTATGTATATCAATATTATTTGCACGTAAAACAAGCAAACAACCCAAATTGGCAGAAACAAATTAAATGAAATCAAATAGAAAAAAGAGAAAAGACACAATCTTTTTACAACGGTTCCACAAAATCTCCATCCTATGTCCACTTAATTATTATTTTTATTTATTCTTTCTAGAATACTCAATTTATAGTGCAATCACCAAATACAAGAGTTAGATTTTAGTTTTTCTAAAAGTCCATGGAAGAAGATCCAAAAATCTCTTTCTATTTATTGAAGGTTCTTTATTTAAAGTCAAACTCGAGCACGAAAATCACAGGATCTAGTTTGAACAAGCAAGTATCTCTGGATTCGAATTTTTAACCATAAGAACAAGTTAAGAAACACGTTTTCCCAAAAATCAAGCCATTGTTGCTGATTCATTTGGGCCAGTTGGCTCCAAATAGATTTTTTCCTATCAGAAATCCCTCTTTCCTCTAGCATTGTTCGAGTCTTCATACTTTAGACCTTTATTGATAAAAAAAATTCCATCATGGACTAGTTGGTGTCGATTGGTTTCAACCAATCGACGCCAACAGGTTTGCATTCTAGTACTTGGCCAAATCCTTGAATTTTTCAAGCTTGATATCTTCCAAGTTTCTTAACTCATTCCTTCATCATTTTACAATCCAATTCCCGATTTAGTCAATTTTAAGATTACGGAAAATCTTTCGATATCACTTGGCCCCAAAGCATGCTTTGATCAAGAACACGTATCGATGTCAATAATTAGTTACGTCTCTAGGTTATCTACCAAACCCATCATGGTGAATCATCTAGTTCTACCAGACTCATCTATAAATCAAAGGTCATTCTAGAATCTAGACCCATCTGTGTTAAAGACTTCTATCCTTGCCTAAAAGTCAATCATAAATCATTATCATCGTGCGTTCTCTCGGGATTAAGATATCATGAATAAATCATATATCATATTATCATGTAGTTCTGCCAGAAGCATTGCTTACAAACTGGTTGGTATCCCCCGGCATTCCATCATAAGTAAGCCCAATTAAATCAAAGTATCATCAAGGAGTAAACATATATCAAAAATCAATATGTTGTGTATCAAGTATCAATGTGATATGTTGATATATTGCACCTAGTTGAAGCATTACTTATATATTATCTAGTATCCCTTAGCACTCCATTACAAGTAATCAAACCAAATCAAGCAATATTGTACATCAACCATTCAATAATCATTATCAAGTTATTTCAAATCAAAATGGTTTTATGCCCTGAAGTTAAATTTAATCTCTTCAATTAGATGATTATAAACGTATATTGAGCTCATCCACTCGCTCTCTGATAAGGGGACTCAAAGTTTAAAGTGAGTTCATCCACTGACTATTCGGTGAGGAGACTTGCTATTCTACACTAGTCCATCCTCTCACTCTCTGATGAAGGGACTCTCACTTTACGGTTCATCACCCATATCTCCCGTCTAAGGAACCATAATCAATCAATTTATACATCAAACATAAGAGATAATCAAGTTTTATCAACATCCCACTATAATGCTAAAGTCAAATATCATGTTCAAATGATTTTATGGCTTAATATTAATCAATGGACCATTAATAGTGTTGCTCAAAGTTTCTTGCAAGTATGAATTGGGCCAACTCATGTTGTTTAAGAAGACCACATAATCATGATTATATTTATCTTAGCCTGCATATCCCCATGATCTAGCACTTTTATCAGTGCTAGTGCAATGCAATGCAATGACCGGTCCATGCATCACACTCGCTCGGTTACTGACACTCCCATTTGGGATGGTCCCCTGACTAGCCTTAGTATAATAAGTATGAACTTTCGTGTATATATATATACTCTCAGTCCAATCTAGGGTGAGAACTCCTATCCTATCTCTACTATATCATGGTATCCTTTAGGTTAAACTATGCAACCTAAGCTATGATACTGAATGTGTCGACTGGCACATACCACTAGCACGCAATATACTTGTAGAGTGCATTGCGACGGTGCCCGGCTGATGTAGGATGACGGTCAAGGTTGTAGTAAAGTAAATAATTCAGTAAATAATCTATTGTATATCTCACGGCGCATCAAATAAAATATAGTAATAAACATCTTAGATGTAAAGAAGATGGGACCACAATAACTAAATGAATAAATTAGAGTAATCAACTCCATTCAACTGTACAACATAAGTGATAGAGTTTGTACACTGATAATAAACTCAAAATAGATAACCGTTATGATGAACCGCCATTTTGACCATCGAAAGACACCGAATACATCCACGATAATTGAATGTTGAACATTCAATCGTCAAAAAGGTAGATTGTCAGGGTAAAATAAAAAGAACAACACATAAAGTAGGAAAATAGAATATCACAATGGAAATGACAATACATAATATAACAAAGAAAGTAAAAACTATCACTCGAACATACTAGATATGTCAGAGTTGAAAATAAAACCTTACCGGCTGGACAGTAATAAATTTCCGACCTCATAATTGTTGATTGGTATATATAATATAACGGCAATAAAACACTACGACGGGCGAACATCCAGCTCTACTCCATGATCTCCATGTCCCACTAATGACAACCAAAAAAATTAATAGGTCTGACCCGAGCATTATAATAAAATCACACACGGATCAGTCTGGAAAACCAGCATGAGAAAACTCAAGTAATATGAGAAATCTATAATAATTATGTAAGACTATGCGACTAAACGTGGAATGGGTTTTTACCTCACAAGAACAACATGCATATATGAAGAAATGAGAAACATCAGAAAAACAATCCAAATAAGAGAGAATGTACATAGACAAGATCAAAATAAAAATTTAAAGAATGGACAAAAATAATTAAACATCGAGAAGAGCTTTAGACATTTCTCAATGAAAATTTAGAAAACAATTCAAAGATTTGGATCAACAACATGGAAAGGAATTTTTCAACAAATGACTATGAAGGTGCTCTCCCCTTATCGAAAGTATACCCCTAGAAATATACATAAGAATTATGATGGCTCTCGTGTACTCCAAGTCGGACCCCGCCAATGGTTACTGAGTACCATTAATTAAAATGATTAATTAAATTCAAATCCTATTAATTAAAATGATTAATTAATTTTAAATATCATTAATGAAAATGATTTATGAATTTTAAACATCTATTTGTGAAAATACAAGCTCAAGTTCAAGATATATTGGATTATGAAGATGATATTTAATAAGTGATGATATAGCGAAAAATCGCTACAACACTTAAACAATTCAAACAGACGGTCATAATTTATTTTAAATAAACATCAATATAAGAAATAAAAGGATATAAATGAGATGCAGATAACAGTAAATAATTAATGGCATTAAAACCTTTGGGTCTTTCTGCAAAAGTCCCATGTATAACACACATATATATATGTGTATTTTTTTAAAGTGTTCCGTAGCGATTTATTCGCCACAGAAACACTCCGACTTCTCATATTTGTCCCCTGCAACAAAATGGTTATTTATGCAATCTACTATGAGGCACGAATAAACAATAATATATAATTATATGACTTCCCTACAAATCATATAATTGTCATCCATTTTCCAAAATGGGAATCCAACCAAACAAGCAATCAAACAATAATATAAACTAACCACTATGCCACAAAGTGAAGCAAACAATGATGATCACACAATATAAGGTAGATTTCCTATTGTCCAACTTTTTCATACACGCATGTAAAAATCATATATTGTGTGAATAGCTTATGAAATCTTTCATCTATTGTCTGAATAGCCCATGAAATCTCTATGTACATGCTTGTTATTTGGACAATATTTTATATGTCGTTTGATTTAAATTATCAATTTTTTTAATTTTGGCTCCATCTTTTCTCTCTCAATTATTTCGTGGCTGCTTTTTTTGTTTACCCCTTTATATTTTTGTTCCCCTTTTTATTATTGTTTCCCTCTCAAATCTTTTCGTCATTTGAAAAATCAAGCATCTTCTGGAATTAGGGTTTCAGCCCCTTTGAAATTCATTCGAATCGTCTTGCTCCTTTCATTCCTTGTTGATTGCGTGCTTCGATTTCATGGCAAATGATGGTTGCGGCTCCTTATTCAGTGTTCTTCGATTGATATTGGTATGATTTTTGCCCCTTCCGATTTATAGTGTTCTCGACTTTAATTATCCTATGAATGATGAATTGGATTCTTTATATAGGAATTAATTTCCTATATTTTCATATATATGCGGAGATTTGAATTCCAAAATATTTGCTTGGCCATCCGATTCCCTTTCGATTTCTGCCTCCTTTTGATTTTGCATTGATCTTGACTTGATTTACCTATGATGATTTGTGTTTTTATGTGACAATGAACAAAACTTGGCTGAAGTGCACTGACCAACATGTTTTGGTCATGTACATAAATGTTTTGAAATATATGTGTTGTGATGGTAAAAACTTAGGTTGCTGCTTTATTTTTTCATGTCTGAATTAGTGGATCTTTTGAACTTCCATTTATATACATACATATATATGTATGTATATATGTGTGAATGTCCTTTTGATTCCTGTTCATTTGATTCTTGCACCTTACAATTTCATCGTATGATTTCGGGAAGTTAAGTTCGACTTTGATCACTTCATTGTTTCATTGGTTGCCCCTTGCTTGTTTTGTTACCCCTTCCACTTGTGATTCTTTCACTTGTCTGCTAGTGTTTTCATCGAACTCAAATGAAATGTTTTGTCTGATGCTTGAAACTGAGTGATATGCTTGTCGCCTTTCTACTCACTACGTACATGTATACATGTATTTACCTATGTGTATATCTATATGTATGTTTTCATATGCACTTTAATGTTTTCATACGTTCCTGTGTTTCCATATGTTTAAATACATGTCGAAACTATCCCTAGAATTTCTATATTGGAGCAGAATGTTTTCATATGCCCCTTGTTTATCTGCTCCTATATTTTCATATACACTGTCACTTGCGTCTCCTTGTTACTTTGAGCTGAACAATTTTGAGCTGATCTTGCAGTAGTGCACTTTGATTCCAATATCATCCATGTATACACATACACACAAATGTATTTATATATGTGTGAATGTTTGTAGCACTGCCTTGTTTTGATTTATGGCACTTGCTATTTATGGCACTATATTGTTTTACTTTATTTTTGAACCATTCTGCGGTTGGACTGGTTTGCTTTGAGCTAAACCATTTTGAATTGCTTGAATCATTTTGAGTTGAACCGTTTGTTGAATTTCTTTGAGCTGGTTTGAGCATGAACCATTTCTATTCACTATGTGTGTATATATATATATATATATATATATATGAACTGGTTTGAGCCCGAACCATTTTGACCTGAACCAATTGTTGAAGTTCTTTGAGCTAAACCATTTTGTAACAATCCGAATTTCAGTGGGTCCGGGTTTTTCACAAAAATGCTAGAATGCAAGCCCATTGAATCCCGAGTTGGGTTTTTGGTATCCTGCAAATGGGCAAAGACAAATATATCAAAGCTCACATAAACATCTCAAAGCGGAATTGGCTAAAATATAATAGTGAGTAAATACTCACCAAAACAATTACACTTTCTAAACAAGTGTCTCAAAGCTGGAAAGTCTCTGCAATCTACCTAACCTTTAGGATTTTATGAGGAGGGGATCAGAACTATAGTTTTGGTTAATGGACAAATTATATACTTCTAAGTTTAATTCTACATATACCTTTTTGTTTTCATTTTCTGTTATATTAGGTTTATTGGGTTTATAATACACTCGCCTCTATGCGTGAATCGTACCCCTCTACTCCCTAGCAGATCAAAACCTAATAACTAATATCTGTAGCTATATGCCTAATGACCATATCAATCCTAGGTACTACCCTTAGTACCTTCTATATCCTCCTCAAAATGGATTCCATCGTCTTGCTACTAGGGCGTGCTGTGACTACATCTGTAAAGGACTGCCTCGTAAGGCCTGCAATACAAATGTTCCGTCGTCTGCTCTGAAAAAGTAAAACTGCATCCGCACTAGCCTATACTAACGCTCGGACATCCATAATGTACCACCTAGTGTGTACCTTAAGGACTATATGTAATCGTTCTGTCTACTCCTGAATCCTGCTAAACAAGGTCTATCTTGTATGGAACTCAGTCGGGGATTTTCTATATCTGTAAAGGACTGCCTCATTAGGTCTACAGTACAGATATTCTACTTGGTCTGTCCCTTTTCTTATCGTGGTTATGCCCCCATGCAGCCACCCCATAACTAATCGAAAGACCTCCAAAGAGCTAAGAGGTTGTGCCCTACTACAAACAATCTAAACATCCAATTGGCTGCGCCCTCCAATCCAATGTCTCAATAGTAAAAGAATAATTGGACTGTTGGTTTAACTCTATTCTTTCTCGAACTCACTTCTTGGTTTTGATGCTGGCCCGATATCCACATGCGACTATCCTATTCGGTCCTGCCCACTAAAACCTACTTGTAAGTCAAGTACGGTGACATACGAATATCCTAATCCAAACATTAACCTCTTTTGACTGCCTACAATGGTACTACCATGCAGAAAGCAGTCAAGGCATACTCTTTTGATGGAACACCTACAAACCTGCTTCTAGGGGACTACTCCGTTATGCCTACCTCATAGGTCCATCCTAAAATACTCTCACGTTCCATTGAAGTCATGTACTTCCTCTAGCCTAAAATATCTAAGTTGGACGTGCTCCGTCTGTGCTGGAATCTGTGATGAACTGCTTCGTTAGGCTTTTCATCCTTTGGGCTGCTCCAAATGCATCTTACGGTTTTATTAGACCCTACGTCTAATCTTTTATTATGCGTTTAGTTTACTTTTATTATTCTGTTGGCTATTTATTTACCCTAATCAGCATGAGCTTATCCCAGCCTTTATCTAACTATTGTAAGACCATCAGTTCCTAACAGAAAGGTAATATTGTTGGTACGAGCCACTTATATTATCTTGCTTATTAACTTAATACAAGATCTAAGTTATCTAAAATAAGCCTCTTCTGTTATTTCTGCTCTATTTGCTTATTAACTTAATTTAAGTCTTAAAATAAGCTTTTTATATTCTTTCTACTTAATTATAACCAAATTATAATTTTGCTTGCAATTGTCACTACTGTATTCTTTTATAATATATATATATATAATAAATATAATTACTGTAGGATCGATTTCACCCTAGAGGGGAGGGTGAATAGGGTGATGTTATTAATTATAGAAATTGATTGCGGAAGCTTATAAAATTATTTCAACACAGATCACAGAATAATAGCAGCACAGATAATAGCAGAAATAGAACGACACAGAATTTACCCAGCTTCGGCAAAACTCTGCCTACGTGCTGCCCCCAAGGTTTCTACTAGAAATTAAGTAGTCACACGCTTACACACTTAAACTTGCGACACCCGCTACTGACTAACCTAACTCTACGCTCAAAACCTTGCCACAACTCAGCCACTGAGTTGCGAATTCTCAAACTACGCCACGAGTTTGTCCCCTAGTCACACGACTAGAAATTTCAACGATTTAAAATTGAAATACAAATCTGAAAACAATTTAAAAAAATAAACCCTAATTTAAAAACTATAACCCTTATAAAATAAAAGGACATCCCTTTTTCTCTTTTTATAACTTTTGTGGCCCGTTCCTTAATTAAGATAATAGCGGCTCTGTTCGTTCAAAATTAGGGCTTTCTTCGTTCATTCCTTCCTGATTAAAATTAGGGATTTTCGTGAAATTCTAAGAAGTGTCTTTGAATGCTCTATTGAATAATTGATTCGGCGTTCCTTTTCTGTCAATCGATGGTTTCCCTCTATGCTTCGACTGTTTCGAATTTGATCGAGTTCGAGATGGCTTCGGTATGTAATTTTTTGCTCTTTTTACTTTCTGATTGAATGCTTGAACTCGATGATTTTCGTTGCCGATGATGTTATGGTTTATATAGGATTTGAATCCCTAGATTTGCGTTCGTCTGATTTTTTCAACATTTTAACTTCGGCCATTCGATTTTGTTTGGATGTTGATAATTTCACTGACTTTTTTAATTTCGTATAAATTTATACTTGACGATCACGGTTTTGATTTATAACTCGGTCAATTTTCTTGGCCACCATGATTTCGACTTGTTCATCATATTCTTTGATCACGGCTTTGACTTTGCTGTGACTTTGTTATACTTTGCATATATTATCTGATGTTGTCACTTAGAATATATGTTTGCACTGCTTCTCGGTGACATTTGCTTCTGCACTTTGATCGTGGTTACTCTGTTGCTTCTTTCTTTGGAAAATGGGCTGCTCCTTTCTTTCAGTGCTTATATATGTCCACTGATATAATTCATGTTGTACTCCCTTTTGTTTATATGAAGTCTGGTTCATTGTTGTTCCATTTTTACTGCTGTATCACCATATATGTATATTCATGTTTTGAGACTGCTATCATCTCTAGCTGTTCACTGGTCTGGTCTATAGCTCTGTTCATCACGACTTGGCTTGACTCTGACTTGTTCATTGATTTACTTCTTGTGTTCCACTTGTACTTGTATACAGTTGAGTTTTTGATTCCATGAATATCATGACTTTGTGCTTTTTGCATTTGCAGACCCGCTGTTGTTATGATCAGTTTTTGTATATATGTATGGTCTGCATTTGATTCATTCAAGCTAGTTCACATTTTT
Source organism: Allium cepa (assembly GCA_030765085.1). NCBI lineage: Eukaryota > Viridiplantae > Streptophyta > Magnoliopsida > Asparagales > Amaryllidaceae > Allium > Allium cepa. Next base: position 488,497,710 of record CM060940.1, on the reverse strand, counting down.
ACTGGTTTATTGTTTTCATACTTCGTGTCATCCGGACTTGAGAGCTGGTTAGTGTTATGTCTGGTTCATATTGCATTGCACTGGATTGTGCCATTATCTTCTGGAGCTAAAGTTTGCTTCAACATACTGCTGTGTTTATTATTTAGTTTTGCACTTGGGCTTGTTTGTTCATTGACACTGTACCGGTGCAATTTTGATGTTCATCTTTGTTGTATATATGCTTGCTACCTGGTCCATGTATATATATGTTGTCATTGCCCTTGTTCACTGTTGTTTGTTGTCGTGTTGAATTGAGAACTTTTGTGTTGTATTGAGTTTGCTGGTGCAATTTCATGTATTTGTTTATAGCCACTTCATTGTAGCTTGTCTGCACTAATATTTATAGTGGGTTGTGATGTCTTGAGCTCGAGTCTGTATTGTCATGTTGCATTGAGTTTGGACTTGCAGTTGAGTTGAGTCATGATAGCAGTGACTTGACCTTTTGCATTTTGTTTGTGGTTTGGTGCCTTCTTGAATTTTGCAGTCTTTTGTGAGCATGTTGACTTTTAGTTGGACTGTGCATTACACTTGAGTTGAATCCAGCTTGTAGCTCGGACTTGACCTTGTGTTGAAAGTTATGCCATTATTTTATTGCACATGAGTTGAATCCGGTATTTTGGGTTTGACCTGTGCTCACTTGTCCCTGTAAATTTTTCAAGTGTATATATTGGTGTGCATGGCCTTGTGGCATATACAATGATACACTGTGTATGTCACAAGCTGTTCGTGTATGATGAATTCAAATTTAAATTATGACGAACAACCCAAATAACTGAGGAAAATATTATTTTCAAAATCACATTTTATTTTATACTGCAAAAATATTTCCTTTTCAATTTTACTACGTCAATATTTATTTTTGTAGATTGCTCAGATGCTGTATTCAATCTGGAATGAAGTTTAAGATAAATTATGAGTGAATGAGCGATATGTAGTGAGCACATTTGTAAATGAAAGATTGTGATGTAACTGAATTTATATTGTAATCGAAATTGTGTATGTATAGTGAGAGCTTGAATTTGTACTATTCAAAATTGTAATAAATATTTGTTTGAATAAAATTCTGTTTGAATTCAAATTCTGTGTTGTTTATTTTTATTCAGCAAATATTTATTTAATCTGTGAAAAATAAAATAGTACATTAACAAATACATTTATACGAATATATATATATATATATATGTTTATTATCATCAAACAAAAATCATATAATCGCATATTCAACAATCTTCCCCTTTTGATGATAACAAACATATATTTAAGATTTTGAATATGTTAGATGTATTTGATGATTGCTATACTCTAATTGCTCCCCCTATTTAAATGCTTTCTCTCTACACAAAGCTCCCCTACATATATGCATACAAATAAAAATATGCAAATGAGCCTAGATGCAAATGGAAAATATTTGACCTTTACTTGATTTTATTTGACAAAATCTTAACTTTTCTCTCCCCCTTTTGTTATTAGCAAAAGAGTAATAGTGTTAGAGAAAAAAGAGATAAAGTGATCGATATTAATCCAACATTAAAACTCAATTGAATATAAATATTAAATTTCAATAAAAAATCAAACAAAAATCATAAATACTCTGTTTGGCGCATATTCCACTTTTTATAATGATGGAAATAATGTCATCATATAAAACCATACAGTTGTGTCTATTTGTGGTATATTTATATCAGGAATTTGAATAACTACTAACAATGCACAACCGTTAGGACTTTTAAATGAGATTATTAGTATTCCAATTTTATTTTTAAAAAAATGAATTCAAGTATCTTCTAACCACGCATAACCGTGAGGACTTTTAAATGCGATTAGAATCAACTTGTTTATTTTAAAAATCAATTTCGATATGCGTTCCATACATGCATAACCGCGAGGACTTTTAAATGAGCATGGAAGCACGTAACAAATTCCAAATAATTCACCCATGCATAACCGTGAGGACTTTAAAATGAGAGTGAATACTTTGGTATTTATTTATTTATTATTATTTTTATTTTAAAAAAATATAAAATGAAAAACGAATGATTCCTGTTTAAAGTACCACATATCGACAAACTATATTGAATTTTGATGAGTGATGGTCGTTAGAAATATGATAGAAATAGAGATGGTCATGGAATTTTTATCAACAAAAAGTTTTATAACTCTTGTTTAAATTTCTAAAGAAATTTACTAATTATACCATCTCAAGTTATAATGTATGATTAATATTAACACTCATCACTTTTTCAATCACTATTCATCTTTTCGATAATCATTAGGGAGTCGGATTAGTCAATGTAATCATTTAAAATCAAATTAAAAAATAATTATAAAATCAATTTTTCTAAAAATGACCAATCTGAAAACAAGGTCAAAAATGATTTTCTAGAAGGGGTTTTATAAGAAAATTTTCTACTATATGAAAATTATTTGAAATGAAAAATATGCAGATATTTTCTTTGAAAAACGATGCAGTTACTAAATGTCTCAGCAAATCATGTTTCACTAGTTATTTTTCTATCAACTAGGTTACCAGTGTAATCTGCATCTGAATTTCTTTTTCACTCAAAATTATCACTAATTGAATTTGATAAACCATGAAGTGTGCAACAAAAATTTCAAAATCAATTTTAACAGCTTTTTAAATGACATTCTCTTGAATTTGAATTGAAACCGTGTAAATAATCAAAAACCATGAATATAGTGTTAGTCGTATTATGACCAAATGTATTATCTTCCAACAAAACACTATTATTAATCCAAACTGATATAAATGAAGTAATTCAAATGCTCTAGAGATTTTTATAGTGTTTTTGGCATAAGAATATAATTGGCCACCAATTTTAAATACGTCAGAATCAAAATCATCATTTATTTCATCATCACATTATTGGCTGATTTAACTCAGATTACGGTGCAGATTATCACGTTTAATATATCGTTCAAATAACTATATCATTACCTGTTTTACCTTTACGATATTTTTCATTGTTGTCCATTATGATTTTTTCACCTTTATACTAGGCTAAGGAACTTTACTTTGTCGCTCGTTGTGTCCTTGGAACAGCCAGAATCCAAGTAGCACTATTGTTGTTCCTTAGCCTGCCACCACACCTACACGGAAAAAGATTTTGTGACCTACTTTTTTATATAGGTCCATGGTTGTTAGTGGCAGAATAATTAGAAAAATAATTTTGTGGAGACTCAAAACTATTTATAATAGTTCCCTTCGGCACCCAAATTTGTTTAACTTTGAGAGATTTTATATTTGTGCCTTTTGGAACCCAAATTGGTATAGTTTTCACATGTTTGGGTCTATACCAACAATTATTGAGAATGTGTCCATATTTTCTACAAATTGTGCACATAGAATTAACTTGATTAATATTGCTTTCAACATTTTCAGATTGATTATATCCAAGTCCTTGTCGAATAGTATTAACAGTTTGCTTCCCTAATAGCATATTCAACGATTTTTCACTTTTTGAAAATCTATCTAAAGTCATTGACAATTGTTGGACTTGTGTTTTGAGAGATTCGTTTTCATTTAACAATTGTGTGCACTTTTTAATAGAATTATCTCTACTAGTATTTTCATTCTCTTTTAAAATCAGAATTTCATTTTCAAGTGATTTTATATTAATTTCTATTTTTTAATTTCTTCTTCGAATGTTGGACACTTATCACACTTCGGGATCCTACTTTGATAGTTTTTAACTAATTGGTCAAGTTGTTCATTTAATTCTATCAAAGTGTCTTTTTGTGATTCAAGTTTAGCGTATTTTTTCCTAAGTCGTTCAAAACAGCCATTTACTTTATGGAAATACATAAGTAATTCTGAGTGAGTGAGTTTTGATACCTCGCTTGGCCCATCATCATCGCTATCGGTTATATTACCTCGAAGACACATATTTGCTTTCTCACTCTCACTGCTAGTATTTTGATTATCCTCATCACTTGTATTCCACGTGGCTGTAACATTTCTCCTTTTTGATTTCTTTTCAAAATCGCGTCAATTTTAAGGATAATTGGGCTTGATATCACTGGGTTGTTGCAAATGATCCCGTGTTCTTCTAAGTTGCCTAGTGCTTTAATTATTATGCTTTTCAATTGTTGATTTAGAGTTGGATTTCCGTATTTGTGGTTCCACTTTTTGAATATTTTATTAGTAGCGCCAGCTCAGCTGCTCCACCATCATCATCCTCATCACAACTGCCTTTCTCCAATCCTGTTAAGCACATTTCTTTAATTGAGTTGGTTGTGGAGGATTTCTCATTGCTGTTGACTTTTGCACCATATATTGCATTAAAAGTCTTTCAGATTTCCTGTGCATTTTCACAATGAGAGATGAAATTAAAATTATCTTGATTAATATGAGAATATAATAAATGCATAGCTATAGCATTAATCGAGATAATTTTCTTATCTGTTATATCACACCCATTTTCAATAATATTCCAACATTTAACATTAACAGATTTTAAATAAAATTCCATTTTCAATTTCCAATTTAAAAAATCCATTCCATCAAAAATAAGAGGAATAATATTGGAACGACCCTCAGCAAAAGTAGCCATTTTAAAAATTCAAATTTTTAAAACAAAAATTGGTTTTTGTAAAATCAAAATTTTATAACAAAAATGGCATTTGCACCTTTCTCTGATACCACTTGTAGGATCGATTTCACCCTAGAGGGGGTGAATATGGTGATGCTATTAATTATAGAAATTAATTGCGGAAGCTTATAAAATTATGTCAACACAGATCACAGAATAACAGCAGCACAGATAATAGAAGAATAATAAATACAGAAATAGAACGACACAGAATTTACCCAGCTTCGGCAAAAGCCTACCTACGTGCTGCCCCCAAGATGTCTACTAGAAATTAAGTAGTCACACGCTTACACACGTAAACTCATGACACCCGCTACTGACTAACCTAACTCTACGCTCAAAACCCTGCCACATCTCAGCCACCGAGTTGCGAATTCTCAAACTATGCCACGTAGTTTGTCCCCTAGTCACACGACTAGAAATTTCAACGGTTTAAAATTGAAATACAAATTTGAAAATAATTTAAAACAAATAAACCCTAATTTAAAGACTATAACCCTTATAAAATAAAAGGCCGTCCTTTTTTCTCTTTTTATAACTTTTGTGGCCCGTTCCTTAATTAAGATAATGGCGGCTCTGTTCGTCCAAAATTAGGCCTTTCTTCGTTCGTTCCTTCCTGATTAAAATTAGGGCTTTTCGTGAAATTCGAAGAAGTGTCTTTGAATGCTCGATTGAATAATTGATTCGGCGTTCCTTTTCTATCAATCGACGGTTTCCCTTTTTGCTTCGACTGCTTCGAATTTGATCGAGTTCGAGATGGCTTCGGTACACAATTTTTTGATATTTTTACTTTCTGATTGAATGCTTGAACTCGATGACTTTCGTTGCCGATGATGTTATGGTTTATATAGGATTTGAATCCCTAGATTTGTGTTCGTCTGATTTTTTCAACGTTCTAGCTTCGGCCATTCGATTTCGTTTGGATGTTGATGATTTCACTGACTTTTTCAATTTCATATAAATTGATACTTGACGATCACGGTTTTGATTGATAACTTGGTCAATTTTCTTGGCCACCATGATTTGGACTTGTTCATCATATTCTTTGATCACGACTTTGACTTTGCTGTGACTTTGTTATACTTTGTATATATTATCTAATGTTGTCACTTAGAATATATGTTTGCACTGCTTCTCAGTGACATTTGCTTCTGCACTTTGATCGTGGTTACTCTGTTGCTTCTTTCTTTGGAAAATGGGTTGCTCCTTTGTTTCAGTGCTTATATATGTCCACTGATATAATTCATGTTGTATTCCCTTTTGTTTATATGAAGTCTGGTTCATTGTTGTTCCACTTTTACTGCTGTATCACCATATATGTATATTCATGTTTTGAGACTGCTATCATCTCTAGCTGTTCACTGGTCTGGTCTTTAGCTCTGTTCATCACGACTTGGATTGACTCTGACTTGTTCATTGATTTACTTCTTGTGTTCCACTTGCACTTGTATACAGTTGAGTTTCTGATTCCATGAATATCATGACTTTGTGCTTTTTGCATTTGCATACCCACTGTTGTTATGATCAGTTTTTGTATATATGTATGGTCTGCACTTGATTCATTCAAGCTAGTTCGCATTTTACTGGTTTATTGTTTTCATACTTCGTGTCATCCGGACTTGAGAGCTGGTTAGTGTTATGTCTGGTTCATATTGCATTGCACTGGATTGTGCCATTATCTTCTGGAGCTAGAGTTTGCTTCAACATACTGCTGTGTTTATTATTTGGTTTTGCACTTGGGCTTGTATGTTCATTGACACTGTACCGGTGCAATTTTGATGTTCATCTTTGTTGTATATATGCTTGCTACCTGGTCCATATATATGTATGTTGTCATTGCCCTTGTGCACTGTTGTTTGTTGTCGTGTTGAATTGAGAACTTTTTTGTTGTATTGAGTTTGCTGGTGCAATTTCATGTATTTGTTTATAGCCACTTCATTGTAGCTTGTCTGCACTAATGTTTATAGTGGGTTGTACTGTCTTGAGCTCGAGTCTGTATTGTCATGTTGCATTGAGTTTGGACTTGCAGTTGAGTTGAGTCATGATAGCAGTGACTTGACCTTTTACATTTTGTTAGTGGTTTGGTGCCTTCTTGAATTTTGCAGTCTTTTGTGAGCATGTTGACTTTTAGTTGGACTATGCATTACACTTGAGTTGAATCCAGCTTGTAGCTCCGTTTGACCTTGTGCTGAAAGTTGTGCCATTATTTTATTGCACTTGAGTTGAATCCGGTATTTTGGGTTTGACCTGTGCTCACCTGTCCCTGTAAATTTTTCAAGTGTATATATCGGTGTGCACGGTCTTGTGGCACATACAGTGATACACTTTGTATGTCACAAGCTGTTCGTGTATGATGAATTCTAATTTGAATTATGACGAACAACCCAAATAACTAAGGTTCAAAATTGTAATAAATATTTGTTTGAATAAAATTCTGTTTGAATTCAAATTCTATGTTATTTATTTTTATTTAGCAAATATTTATTTAATCTATGAAAAATAAAATAGTACATTAACAAATACATTTACACGAATATATATATATATATATATATGTTTATTATCATCAAACAAAAAACATATAATCGCATATTCAACAATTACAAGCATCTCTTTTCTATTCTAGTATGTCTTCTTTTATTATGATACTGGTCTCCTTAATTCATTATTATATGAGAATATTCGCTTGGGACTACGTCCGACTGTCACAAATTTACTTCTCATTATAACTTAACTTCATTTCTTCTTTACTTCTTGTAATGCTTCACTTTATTTCCTTATATTCTAGGAAGTAGTTCTATTCTATTTGGTTGTTTACAAAAACTATGCTAAAATTCCATTTCCATGTTTTAATACTAAACAATGCTATAAACAACTATCCGTAATTGCAAGATATTTCTTTTATTATTTCTTTTACTTTTTGGATAGTGCAAAATACAGTAGTTTCTCTATTTTACATTAATTCCTTTTTTCTTTCTTTTATTCTTGCAACTACGTTTATTGTTATCTTTCAAATATTAAACTATGGAAATGTATTCTCTTTTCTAAACCAACCAATTAATCTATCACTTACTTCCAAATAAAGTTATAAGATTTTCCCTTTAATTTAATTTTCCCCGTTTTAGCATAATTTACTACAAAATTCTATTTTGCTATTTTTATTTCAGCTTTTCTTATTTTACATCTAATTTCTTTAAATATAGTGTTATTTTATTTTGGTCTGTATTTATGAATTCTTCTCTTTACTATTTTATTCGCGTAAAAAGGAATAAAAAGTAGATAACATTTACAGGCTAAATTTCAACTTTCAAAATAGATGTAAATAACTGTAAATTTCTTACTTTTAGGCTTATGCCTTTCTCTAACTATCAAGCCTAATATCATTTATATTTAATTGGACTACTATTTCTCCTTTTTCATATAAATATTAATTAAATATAAGCTCTCTTATACAATTTATAGTCTCAGCATAACTAATTAACAGAATTAATTACTGAAATAAATACTGAATAAAATTATTTTACGGCAATCTAACGATAATATATCATAAATATAAAAGATATACAATTAAATCCACTCATCTAGAAAGAAAACATTCTAAGTTCTGGATCTAATTTTTAACCCAATTCTATTATTCATAGCCTTCCCTATTGCATCCCTATTTGGATCCACAAATTGAGATTTATATGGTTTAATAAATCCGGATCTAATTGAAGAAAAATAAAATAAATAAACTAGAGAACCAGATCTGGGAACCTCATTCGGATGACTTTATTCGAACATCTCTATTTAGACATATAATTTATATCTCCAACTTGTAAACCAAAAGGCGTAAATCTAAAATAGCTGATTTTTGAAGAAATGGAGGATAAAGAAGAGTGACAAGGCTTTCGCTCCCATTTAGAAAAATATGAGTTTGAAGGCTAGCCCTGCCTCTTTATTTATAGAGAGTCAAAATAGTGTCATCCGTCCACTTAAAACGATGCAAACTAGGCCGTTCAAAAGGGTGCAAAATGAGCGTGTCTGATTTGTCTTTACACGTTTTATTTTATTATACACGTTTAAAGTTTAAACGTTTTTTATTAATTCCAATTAATTCTCACTAATTCTTTAATTTAATGCTCTTTATAACGCACGTCTATTTCGAATTTTGAACATGCACTTCTATTTTGGATTATAATAAATGTTATTTATAAACGTTAACTTTTAAACGTTATAAATTATAAACGTTTAACCTTTTTTTATGTTGCTTGTTTATTTTAATTAATCAGCATCAATTGCTTGATTATTTTCCAGTACAAATCTTGTCTATTTTGAATTTCACATGTGACCAATTAATGTAAATTAATTCCTCTAGTAACTGATTTGGTTACATTGCCTGCTAATGTTAATTAATTGTCTTTAATTACTGATATCAATTAATTTCCTTTATGATGGCAATGTTAATTAATTACCTTTATGACACACGTCTATTTTAAAATTCAAATGCATGTTATTTCTAGAACTTCATATGCACACATATTTATTTATAACAAATAAATTTACGTACATTTACATGTATAATTATTTCTTGATACAAAACTTCGAATGTCAATAATTTTTTCATACAAACTCCGTTCGGGTAATATTATATATATAAATTGATCAGAAAATTGCCACGAAAACAACGGAATAAGTTTCATGGCCAAATTTTGACAATTCCAAAAATGCTTATTTTCACTGTTCATAATTATTTGATTATTTAATTGTATAAAATACAGGGTGTTAGATTCTCCCATCCTTTAGGAAATTTCCTCTCCGAAATTTGGCAAGGGTAAAACAATGTAATTCCTCGCATTAATTACATCCATTTTATGTACATCCAATTTTTCAACCATCTGTATCATTGTGCAAGTGCAACACATCATAAAATATATGCATGCACAAGAATTTCTAAGCGATACCTCATATACGAATGCTTTTTCTTTTAGAAATTCCTTTTAAAACATGATGCACACATCCTAAATATACATGCAATTTCTATATAAATTCAATATTTTGAAAACTCAAAACAATTTTCATCCAATTTTTCTCCCACTCCTACTAAATAGGAGCATAGTTCAACAAATTACGTCCAAATCTACTATACAACTTTTAATTTTGAAAATTCTAATTTTTCAAATTCGGTTTCTTATATTATAAAGATGGTGGAAAATGGAAAGACTTCACACTTCTCCGCTTCGCTTTTGCATACCTTTCTTTCCGTACTTTGAACTTATGCCGCTATCCTATAAAATCTCTATTTTCTTTCCCAAGCATGGTTTACATAAGAAAGATTTTTCTTTTCAACTTTTTCTCAAGCTTAATTTATGGGAAAGATGTATTTTTCTTTTGCAACTGTCATTTATTTCTATTGACGTTTCTGTTTCTTTCTTTAGATCTCACTATTTTTCTGTAGGTATCTATTGTCTGCTTTTATTCTTCTTTTAATATAGCAACTAAACACATCTATCATCTAAGGCAAGGAGGTCTAGGACCATGTCCACTCTGACACAAGAAGCTCCTACTTTAGGAATCCAAGTAGCTCATATGCTCCTCCTACCGCCAATTACTTGTTACCAACTTACGTTGTGTTACTCATGACGAACAAGATCGAATCATCTCTTCTATTCTATGTCTCATTTACTGTAATAGACAAGAGTTTCAATCCATGCAGTCTCTATCTAAAAAGCCAACTAAGCTTGGGGAAATTTTCACTTTACCTTTCATTTTTCCCCAACTAAGGTCTACTTTTCCCAACCACGTGTGTCTTACTATCTTACTAATGTCACTTCACTATTCTTCTATAGTCTACACACATGAAGCAACATTTCTAGGTTTTCACTAGTGTCCTATACACCTTATAGGAACTTTTATTATTACTACTAGGAATAATTACTGCTATAGCCTTACACTTTTTTCATTACACCTAGGAAATGATTCATATCCACTCCATATTTAAAAGTCCGGTTTGGTTCGGTATCATCATTTTACTTCAAATATTAAAGCTTATAAATTATTGAAACATCAAATCCCAAAATTCTTGCCTTTGAAAGTGTTATTTTGAAGTTTTCTGTTAAATTCAAAGGTACTTGGTAACTTAAAATTTTTATCTTTCCAAAAACTTATTTACTTTTCTACAAAACCATTTTTCTTTAAAACATGTCTTGCTTGTTCTTAAAACATTTTTCCTTTTTTTCCTTGGCTAATAAAAATTTCCTCGCATGTTTTCAGAATATCTTTCTTCATATATTTTCAAATTTACTAAAAATGGAGTAGATAACAACAATTATTTTATCAAAAATCTCCTAACTTTTCTACTCTTCCAATTACTTAACCTCTGAGGAGTTTCTGACTTACTATACTTAATGTTTTATACCTTAATGTATTGGAATTACTTCCTCTTATGAGAAACCATTAATGCTAAAACCTTCTACGAATCCTTTCAAGGAGGATTTCATGTTTATGTGAAAATACAAGGAATTTTTTTTCGAAACAGGCTATACAAAATATGGTGCTTCCCATATGTTATACATCTCTTTCACATATTTTCCAATAACTTGCACAAAACATCTTTATTTGTGATTCATAGAAAATTTTATCATTATTCATTTCATTCCAATAGATTAAAGTATGTTTAATCTATATTCACTTACAGTAGATATTTCCTACTAAATTTATTAATTTAACTTACATCCTTTTTCAAAAGAACTCATTTTCAAAACTGTTTTAATATCTTCATAACTAGAAAACATTTTCATATACTTGTTTCAATAAAAAGTGTACATACAAACCACTTTAGAAATTATCCCCAAACCTCATTTGGATCAAAATAGATGTGGCGTAAAACACCGTTACTACAACCTAAAAATACTAATTTATGGATTCAATTAAAATAAATATTAATAACTCTCATATGCTATGCAAAAACAATTCCTTTAGGAGTCACCTACTATAACAATAATGTCATAGTTTATGCTTCCTTTATTTTTACTGAAAAAATCTATTACAACTATAAATGTTGTAACTTACGTTTTTGATACTTAACATACTCTAGATTTTTATATTTAAAATCTTTTTTTACCTATAAAGAAACTAGCGAGCTATATGCGCTATATAATTCTTCAAAAAGAATTTCAATTTTAACAAAATTTACATCATATAAAAATCAATTTAAATTTCGTACCACTTTTTTTTCAAAAACCCAATATTTACTTCCTCAAATATATTAACATTTATAATTTTCAACTTTTCAATTCCAAAATTTTCATTTTACTGGGCTAGACATAATGTGGATTTTCTTCTTACTAAAACCTCCTACTCCTTCCAAAATAAAAACACTCCTCGTACTATCCCTAGGGAATTTCCCTACTTCCTTTAACATATTGATACCAATCTTCTCTCAAAACAAGGCTTATTTGTACGCTATAAATTGGTAATAACATAGGGCTTAACATACTTGGGTCATCCCAAACCCAACTAGCAAACTATGGACAAATATACTTCTAAAGAAATTTCATACGTTAAAATCTATAATTGGGGACTACTTGGACTTTAGTACATAAAATATTCATATTTTATTCAAAAATACAAATACATTCACTCACTATCTACTTAGGAATCCTCAACCCAACCTCTGATACCAAATGTGATAACCCGAATTTCAGTCGGTTCGAATTTTTTGCAAAATGCTAGAATCCAAGCACATTGAAGCCCGAATTGGGTTTCTATTATCCTACAAATGGGCAAAGAAAATATATCAGAGCTCAGATAAACATCTCAAGCAGAACTGACTAAAACATATAGTAAGTAAATACTCACCAAAATAATTACACTTTCTAAACAAGTGTCGTTAAGCTGGAAAGTTTCTGCCATCTACCTAACCTGCAGAATGTTATGAGGAGGGGGTCAGAACTAAAGTTCTGGTGAATGGACAAATTATATACTTCTAAGTTCAATTCTACAAATACCGCTTTATTTCCATTTTCTGTTATATGAGGTTTATTGGGTTCATAATACTCTCGCATCTATACGTGAATCGTACCCATCTATTCCCTAGAAGATCAAAACCTAATAACTAATATATGTAGCTATATGCCTAATGACCGTATAGGTCCTAGGTACTACCCTTAGTACCTTCCGTATCTTCCTCGAAAAGGAATCCATCGTCTCGCTACTAGGGCATACTGTGACTACATTTGTAAAGGACTACCTCATAAGGCCTACAATACAGATGTTCCATCGTCTTCTCTGAAAATGTAAATTGCGTCCGCACTAGCCTATATTAATGCCCGGACATCCATAATGTACCACGCAGTGCATACCTTGAGGACTATACGTAATCGTTTTGTCTACTCCTCGAATCCTGCTAAACAAGGTCTACCTTGTATAGAACTCAGTTGAGGATTTTCTATATCTAAAGGACTGCCACATTAGGCTTATAATACAATTATTCTACTTGGTTAGTACTGTTTCTTACCGTGGCTATGGCACCATGTGGCCACCCCTCAACTAATAGAAAGACCTCTAAAGAGCTAAGTGGTTGTGCCCTACTACAAACAATCTAAACATCCAATTGGTTGCACCCTCCATCCAATGTCTCGATAGTGAAAGAATTATTGGACTGTTGGTTTAAATCTAGTCTTTCTCGAACTCGCTTCTTGGATTTGATGCTGGCTCGATATCTGCATGCGGCTATCCTTTTGGGTACTGCCCACTAAAACCTATTTGCAAATCAAGTAGGGTGACATACGAATATCCTACTCCAAACATCAACCCATTTTGACTACCTACAATGTCCCTGCCATGCAAAAAGCATTCAAGGCATACTGTTTTGATGGAACACCTGCAGACTTGCTTCCGGGGGACTGCTTCGTTATGCCTACCCCAGAGGCCCATCCTAGAGTACCCTCATGTCCATTGAAGTCTCGGACTTCCTCTAGCCCAAAATATCAAAGTTGGACGTGCTCCTACTGTGCTAAAATCTGTAATGAACTACTTCGTTAGGCTCTTCATCCTTTAGGCTGGTCCAAACGCATCTTACTATTTTATTAGACCCTACGTCTAATCTTTTATTATGCGTTTAGTTTAATTTTCTTATTATGTTGGCTATTTATTTACCCTAATCAGCATAAGCTTGTCCCAGCCTTACCTAACTATTGTGATACCATCAGTTCCTGACTGAAAGGGAATGTTGTTGGTAAGAGCCATTTCGATTATCTTTCTTATTTACTTAATCCAAGATCTAAGTTTGTTAAAATAAGCCTCTTCTGTTATTTCTGCTTTATTTGCTTATTAACTTAATTTATGTCTTAAAATAAGCCTTTTTTGTTCTTCCTACTTAATTATAACCTATGTTATAATTTTACTTGCAATTGTCACTATGGTATTCTTTTATATTCTGTATATTATAAATATAATTACAAGAATCTCTTTTCTATTCTACTCTGTCTTCTTTTATTATGATATTGAATTCTCTTATTATATGACAATCTTGGCTTGGGATTACTTCCAACTATCACAAATTTACTTATCATAATAATTGCTTTGCCTTTATTCTATTATCTATGCAGTAATTGCAGATCTAGGCATACTTCTTTTAATTGCTTCAAGTCTTGTCTAATAAGTAACTTGATTTCTTCTTTACTTCCTTTAATTCTTCACTTTATTTTCTTATATTCTAGGAAGTAGTTCTATTCTATTTGGTTGGTTGCAAAAACTGTGCTAAAATTCAATTTCCATGTTTTACAACAAAACAATGCTATAAACAATAATTTGTAATTACAAAACATTTCTTTTTTATTTCTTTTACTTTTTGGATAGTGCAAATTACAGTAGTTTCTCTAATTTACACTGATTCCGTTTTTCTTTCCGTTACTCTTGTAATTGCGTTTATCATTATCTTTTAAATATTAAACAATGGAAAAGTATTCTCTTTTCTAAACCAGCCAATTAATCTATCACTTACTTCCAAATCAAGTTATTAGATTTCCCCTTTTAATTTATTTTTCCCCGTTTTAGTATAATTTACTGCAAAATTATATTTTGCTTTTTTATTTCAGCTTTTCTTATTTTACATCTAATTTCTATAGATCTAGTGCTCTTTTATTTTGGTCCGTATTTGCGAATTCTTCTCTTCACTATTTTATTCGCGTAAAAAGGAATAAAAAGAAGATAACATTTATAGGCTAAATTTCAACTTTTAAAATAGATGTATATAATTGTAAATTTCTTACTTTTAGGCTTATGCCTTTCTCTAACTATCAAGCCTAATATTATTTATATTTAATTGGACTACTATTTCTCATTTTCCATATAAATAATAATTAAATATAAGCTCTCTTATACAATTTACAGTCTCGACATAACTAATTAACAAAATTAATTACTGAAATAAATATTGAATAAAATTATTTAACGGGAATCTAACGATAATACATCATAAACGTAAAAGACATATAATTAAATCCACTCACCTGGAAAGAAAACACTCCAAGTTCTAGATTTGATTTTTAATTCAGTTCTATTATCCGTAGCCTTCCCTATCGCAACCCTATTTGGATCCACAAATTAGGATTTATATGGATTTATAAATCCGGCTAATTGAAGAAAAATAAATTAAATAAACTAGAGAACCAAATTTGAGAACTTTACCTCATTTGAACAACTTTATTTGAACATCTCTATTGTAGACCTATAATTTCTATCTCCAACGTGTAAATCACAAGGCATAAATCTAAAATAGCTTATTTCTGAAGAATTGGCAGTGAAAGAACAATGATAGGGATTTTGCACCCATATAGAAAAATATGAGTTTGAAGGCTAGCCCTGCCTCTTCATTTTTAGAGAGTCTAAGTAGTGTCATCCGTTCGCTTAAAACGATGCAAATCAGACCATTCAAAAGGGTGCAGAATGAGCGCTCGTGATTTGTTTTTAAATGTTTTATTTATTATAAACGTTTAATGTTTAAACGTTTCCTGTTAATTCTAATTAACTCCCATTAATTCTCTGATTTAATGCTCTTTATAACGCATGTCTATTTTGGAATTTAAACGAGCCTTATTTGTTTTTTTAAATGTTATTTATAAATGTTAACTTTTAAACATTATAAATTATGAACATTTAACTTTTTTTTGTTGCTTGTTTATTCTAATTAATTGCCATCAATTGCTTGTTTAATTTCTCAATATAAAACTTGTCTATTTTGAATTTCACATGTAACCAATTAATAAAAATTAATTTCCTCCAATGGCTAATTTGATTACATTGCGTACTAAATTTAATTAATCGTCTTTAAGTACTGATATCAATTAATTTCCTTTATGACAGCGATGTTAAGTAATTACCTTTATGACGCACGTCTATTTTAAAATTCAAATGCGTGTTATTTCTGGAATTTCATACGCACATATATTTATTTATAACAAATATATTTACATACATTTACATGTACAATTATTCTCGGTACAAAACTTCGAACATCAATAACTTTTTCGTACGAACTCCATTCGAGACATATTATGTATGTAAGTTGATCAGAAAATCGCCATGAACACAATAAAATAAGTTTCAAGGCCAAATTCTGAAAATTCCAAAAATGCTTATTTTCACCGTTTATAATTATTTAATTATTTAAAAATTCGGGGTGTTATACATTTTGAGTTGATTTTGTTTTGAGTTGCCTTGAGCTGCTCCTATGTGCACTGGCATTTAAGTCTTGCTGCTTCTCTATCGAAACCATTTTGAGTTGATCTTTTTACAGTGCACTTTGATTCCAATATCATCCACGTATATACATACATATGTGTATATATGTGTGTGTGTGTGTGTGTGTGAATGTTGGTGGTTGATCTACGATTATGTAAATGGAGTAGAGTTTGGATTTTAAATCTTGGCTAATTTAAGTATCAATTAGGGGAGTAGAGTTTGGAGCATCGACGGCCTGGAAATGGGAAGATGCGGTTAAGTTTTGGGAATTGTGAATTTTCTATATCGCTTCCAAGTTTCGGTCATGATCTATCTTGAGTGATTGTATGACTTGTGACGGTGTGGGATGCGATAAGTAGGAGGAGAGGAGCTCGTCGGCATCATAAGATTTGGGATTCATCATGAGATAGAGGAGAGCTCACGTGCGTGAATGAGAAGTCACTGGCTTTGATTTTAATTAAGGGTAATTAAATGAAGTATTGTTAATTAGTGTAATTAAAAATATTCTAATCTTTATAACTTATAAAGTCGATAACTTCTCCATAAGAGGTCGGATTTGAATGCGATTAGTTGTTTGTACTTGTATCATTGATATCTTCACATTGGAGTTAGAATCGTTGGATTTAGAGTTGATAAAATTTCAGGCTATAATCGAACGTCATTCGATTTTAGATCAAATAGAAACTCTTCGGTTTCAAATAGAATTTCAGTGTGTTAAGCTTACATTTTTGGTTAATCAGTACATTATATAGTGGATAAAAATTATTTGCCCACTCGGATGTTAGTTTATATTGTTATTTGATTACTTGTTTGCTTGGATTCTCGTTTTGGAAAATGGATGACATATTATCTGATCTATAATTATGTAAGTAAAACTAAATTTGATTTGATTATTGAAAAGTAATATTTACCCACTACTCAATATCCTGTTCGCGTACGGACCGCGAATGATAGAAATGAAAATACAATTGTGCACTAAAAAGTGACACGATCCCTAAACAACAATAAAACATACTGGTTATTTCATTCTGTGAAAACTCAAAAATAACATCATTTGTTGAAAAAATCATCAAATGACAATTTAAATATTTTCCAAATAAAAAACTACGGAAAAATCTTATAAATTAAATTAAAAATACGTTATCAAAAATCAAGTTATGTTATAAGCAATTAATTTTCTTGTTATTTATTTAATAGATTTATTATTGTAAATAAATTTATAGAATGAATTTACCATTATTATTTATTAATTAAAAGGAGTTAAATATGGCTATTAAATTCATTCAATTAATACTAATTCACAATTCAAATATTTAAGTGATTACTATATTTGAATTCAAGTTATTAAATTCCAAAATCCAATTATTTAAATATTTGAAATTAATTAAACATTAAGATTCAATGATCAAACTTCTATGTTGTTACAACTATCGCTAAATATATAATAGCATCAATAAGCTCCATAGTGTTGTACAACAGAATGATAAGCAGTAAGAGCTAAATATAATACTACAAGAGTGTAGCCTCCTGCTCGTTTCCTGTCCTGCTCCACATGTTCACATTACCTGATATCCCTAACCTACTCATTTAAGAGTACCAAAAGTAATTGGAAGCAAAGCACAAAAATCCAAGTCGGACAATAATCTAGTGTGAGCGATAGAAAATCTCAAATACTATAAAGTCAATATACTAGGACAATAGTATGGAAAAGTCATACCTAGCCTTCCCTGCATCCATAGAGTTAGCACATCACATCAAATATATGCTACCCTACATCTTGATCATCATGGTGTACTATACATCAAAGTACTAAGGGTTGTCCAAGTATCTACATCAATAACATAAGCATCATGTGTCAACCCTAGGGAGATCAGTAACCAAATAAAACATAGCATCCATCATCCATCCTCACATTCACTCACTCGGTGCATTGGATATTAGATAACTCGCCTAAGCCATCATGCTTGGGGACTTGACTACTCATCACGATAGTCAACGTCCTGGTTTCATCGTACTCTAATCCACACCACTCAGTAGGCCAAGACCTAGACAAATCATCACGTTAGTCCATGGTAAACTAACCTCTTGTTTGAGAATAAGGAGCCATCATGCTCCAGTGGCCATTACGCCTCAAGTGCATACCTCGCTTTACGAGTACTCTAGAAACCTCGAGTATAAACAATCCCTTTGCACACATCATCCATAGCAGAGCTATGACAACCGCCCTATACCACCGACACTAATAATATCAAAATCTTTTATTGAAGCTATAGTTGGTTGATATCGGACAATCATCGGGTTTGAAAATAAAACAAACACGGCATATAACCTATTGTATATCTCACAGTGCATGGATAAAATATAATATCATAGATATAACAAGAGATATGGTAATAAATATGTGAACAAATCATTAGAATAATAGATCCATAGAGTTATACATCAAAAGTAGTAGAGTTTATACAACAAGATCAAACTCAGCAGCTTTCTCATTACAAGAAGAATAAGAAAGCACTTCCAAGGCTCCACAATGTTTCATAGTGGGAAAGCATAGAAATCCATATATCTATATCATATGAGATAGCTCTATCCAACTCATCCTCCGCACAGCTACTGCATTACCTAAACCTGTTATCTAGTCTACTCATTTAAGAATACTTACGATAATAAGAAACAAAGTAGATAACCTTGGGTCAGACAATAGTCTGGCGTGAGCGATAAATTAATCTCAAAATAAATAAGGGATAGAGGTACACGAACCATACCTGACATGTCCCTGCAATCAAAGAGTTTGCACATAACAACATAATATGCCACTCTACAAATATCATAAAGGTACTCTAATTAAAATAAAATGGTAGGTGTCCAGATATCTCTATCTCCAATACCTACTCCTTATGATATCTCCGAGCGATGGCCTACTTAATGAAGCAACCATATCATCCATGAAACAATCGTCACTATCACTTAATGTGCTTTGAATATATGTTAACTCATATGACCTCCTTGCTACCAGGGACTAATGGAATTTCATTTTTCGATGTACTCTCATATCACATAGCCCAAAGCTAGATACGTGTCTCATAGCCCAAAGTTATACACGAGACCCAAAGCCACTAGTCTAGGGTATTCAGATCCAATCCAATGATCTAGAGGCATCCCCACTTATAATACCCCTACTTCGAGTACAACAGAAAATACTTCGAGTATTAATGATTCCTTAGCGCATACATCCAATCCCTTCTTTCTGCTCAATCTAGTTTCCATTATCCAGGATCCCTCCCATGTTCTTAATTCCATAGCTCCTTCCTTTATCTAGCCGCTATCTTCAGTACCAACTCCCTTTACAAGTCACCAACCAAAGATACAAAGCTTTTACCATGCTTTTAAATCGCCATCCAATCCTTAACCGAGCGAGCCAAAACCTCCAGCGTGATCTACAGAGTTCCTTGCTTCCTCCTTATACAAGCCTGACTCCATAGAAATCACCAAAACAATCAGTACCGACTTCTTTACTTATCCAATTGTTTGCTAACTCTCCTTCCTTGCTTTTAGTGTTCCATTTCCAAGTGCTTCAAACCCCGACCCATCCATCAAAACAACTCGGTCACATGCCAAAGCCTTCATCTTCAAGTTCTAGAAACAAGTCAGTATAACATCCAACACTTAGCCAATCACCTTCATCTTGCCCATATTCCACCTGTACTAGCTATGCTCTAGAGATCCTTTACAATCGTCGACCTATCTGGACAATACAAACAACTCGGTTTCGACTTGAATGGCTCAATAATGACTTGTCTACTTGGAGTATTAGCCCATGCAACTTGAGCCCTAGACTATACCTCTACTCCAAAGCCTTTCCTTCAAGTTTCATCCAATTTCGACCATCTTGGCCATCGATTCGCCAACTTCACCAACCTATTTTCATAAGCATCCATAACACTAGCAAGCAACATCAAAGCACAACATACAACCATATAATAACATGCATATGCATCCATTTCAACAAGCAACTCACAAGAATGTGATAAAAAAGCCAATTCTAATTTAGATCTACATATTACATGCACATATGAATATGAATAAGGAGAATTACTAAATTATTATTGAAAACTATTTCAAAGATTCAAAAATTTAGGTCATAAGTATATGATGGCATGTAATTAAAACTAGAAAAGGTTTTAAGGCCAAAAATCATGTCAAAACATTTAATTCCACTATACGAACATGCATAGGATAGTGAGAAGGCATACACCTCTCACCAATTAACAAAATCAACCACTTCAAGTCTAGAACTGATATGGAAAATAATAAAAACAATGCAAATCAACCAAAATAATGGTCACTAACTTCTATTTGATGATCTTCTCTCTAATAAGTGATTTGGCTAGGTTTAGAGAGTAATTTGTGTGATTTTGGATGAAATTAGGATTAACGGGGGTTATGAACTGATTTAGGGAAGATTCAGCACCTATAGCTCCTTGTTTATACTAATCCCAAATTAGATTAATGGGCCTGAGTATGGGCTTAACTAATTACTCATTAATACAGATTAGTAAATGTCTAAACATAAAACAGCCGTAACTTCCTAATAGTGGTCTGCTTTCCTATTAGGACCACTCTAAGGAATGGAAAACCATCATCATGAAGTAATGGAACTGATTTGAGATCCTAAATTAACACGTATCAAAAGTTATAGCCAAACAAGAATTTTAGGGTCAAAATTGCCATGTGGAAATTTTGTAAAAACCATAAATGTCCAAAATGTCCCTAAAAGTCATATTACTAAATTATAGTCGTAAGACCTCAAATGAATAAAATACAATTATTTTATGATCCTTCGATACGTAAAATATGGATCGTTGCATTCTCCCCCTTTTAGAAATTTCACCCCTGAAATCCATACACCAATCAAAGTATAAGCAACTCTAACTGCTCTGCATGCCTAACAATCATATGCAACCATCGACCATATCAAATAAGCACTCATGCAATCAATGGAATAGGTGATCCTACCCTAGCATGTAGAATACTAACCTATCAAATGCGATATACAATGTCGAAAGTAGATACGATAAACGACAGGTCTTACCATTCAAAGAGCTCTAGACACGTAGTATTCATGCTCCCTTTATTTTTTCATGTATAGTTATCATCACTTCCACTCCATTGTACCTTCACCAGCCTCACATATTTTCTCCTAAGTTGTTTTGTATCGTATCCAATAATACAAACTGACCTATGAAATCTAGAAACTTCTGATTCTACCTCAACTTCTTCAAGATGATCCGGTGTAATTGTCACGCTCGAGTCATGCAAAAATTTCCATAGATAGGAAACATGAAATATATTATGCACACCCGCCATCTTCTGAGATAAGTCGACCAAATATTCTAACTTTCCAATCCTTTCTATTATCGAAAGAGGACCTATGAATAGGGGTGATCGTTTGGTTGGTTTAGTTTATTCGATGATGAAAATTAAAACCAAACTAAAACCAATAAAAATAAAAATCAAACCAAACCAACCAAATTATGTTTGGGTGGTTCAGTTAAATATCTGATTTAACCGAACCAAAAACTGTTCACATTTTATATTTAGAATAATTATTGTAATTTGAAATAAAACTTAATACATTATTAAAGTATTCTTATTTAACATTCTTATGCTTTCTAATAGTAATTTTGACACATATATGTTAAACAAATTTTATTCAGGTCACTAAACTAATCTAAAAAATTATTATAAGACTAATAATTTCAAAAATATAGTAGAAGTTTGGCTAATTTGGTCAAACCAATAACTAAATTAAATTTTTTTATGGACCAATTATAAATCAACCAAGTTTCAAAACCAAACCAAACCGACCAAAATAAATTGGTTTGGTCGGTTTATTTGGTTTAGTCAAAAATTGCTCATTCCTACCTACGAATCTTGGTGCTAACATCCCTTATTACCGAATCAAACAACATTCTTCAAAGGAGATACCTTCACAAAAACCATATCTCCAACGGAAAATTTCAAATCTCTACATCCTTTATCAACGTAGACCTTCCGTCGATCCTGAGCAGCTTTCATCCATTGTCGAATGATCTTAATCATTTCTAAAGTTTCTCTAATCATATCGAGCCCAAGTATCAGTTTTTCGCCCGCTTCTCACCAACATGAAGGAGCATTATATGGTCGACCATACAATGCTTCATAAGGAGCCACACCAATAGCAGATTGATATTGTCGTTGTATGCAAATTCTATTAGATGTAAATGGTCATCCCATGATCGTCTAAAATTTATAATGCATGCTCGCAAGAGATCTTCTAAAATACGATTTACTCTCTCGATTTTCCCATCTATTATGGGTGACAAGTTGTACTTAGGTGCAACTCAGTCTCTAATAAAAAGATAGTGCGGATCTTGCTATATGGAATTATACTATACTAGTGCGGAAATAAACTAAAATACTATAGCAATGTAAATAAGTAAAAATAAAAAAGCACACCAGGAATTTTTATACTGGTTCGAATTTCCTGTTCTATGTCCAGTCCCAGACTCCTTCGAGAATTTCAACTATAACAACCCTCACTTAAACCAGAGGAACAGGCTTACACTGCCTGAGCAACCGAATAGGACTTCACCCTCCTAAGCAACCGAATAGGACTTCAACGGCCTGAACAACCGAACAGGACATCTTTACGAATAACAAGTGTATCTGATTGTAGTGTGTTCTTAAATAACACTGATAAGTCAATTAAGTACAATCTTCCTATAATCTTCTCCTTTATGATATATAGTGTGATGTGCTTTGAGAATTGTGGAAGATAAAGTGATTAATGATCAAAGTATGTAAGCAATTTGAGTGCAATTCGAAAGCTTGAGAATAGATGAGAATTCAAGAATGCTAAAATTAAATTCAATGAATTTGTTTGTTGAATTCTATCATTTATTTATAGTATATGAAGAGTTGCAACTATAGATGAAAAGTTATATTGAAAAGAACAGGTGCAACTATTGATTTTGAAAATGTTTCTCTTTGGTGAAGAGAAGTGTCTTTTCAAGAAAATAGTAGTTGGAAATATTCAGACGTTTGAATTAAAAAATTCAGACTTCTAAATTAGATTGAAACGCAAACAGCAAGCTTTTAGGCAAATTTTGACTATATTCAAATGCATTCAGACGTCTGAATATTGTGAAACAATATTCAAGTTTCAGAATTCAGACGTCTGAGTGAATGATTTCAAACGTCTGAGTTTAGACCTTTGCGCATGTGTGTGCATGTGTGTGCATATAATTATATATATGCATCGTCTCAGGAGAGATTTTAACAAATTTCTAAGTAAAGTATAGACTCTAGACACACCATACTCAGCTTAAACATCTGAAAAGGAATCTGCAATAAATCTCCTGCAAAGATGGTTAGTATTCACATAATATTTTATATAGCTTGTCATAATCAAAATCAGGATTTCAACATTCTCCCCCTTTTTGATGATGACAACTATATAATCAATAAATATTTAAAGTATTGTTACTCCCCCTGTCAATATGCACAATTTTGTATTTCTCCCCCTTTGTCATCGACAAAAAGAAAGAGCATAGATAACAATAGATAGTTTATCTCATTAAAGCAATTAGAGTAGTTAATACATGAAGAGATAATAGTTCAAAAATTTCTCATACAACCGGACAAGCAAATTTAAAACATAAGCAAATCAAACATAAGATAAAAAATAGACAAAGATAACTAAAATTGACTTGAAATAGACGGATCATTATGATTAGAACTCGAGCTTGCTGAAGACCACTGAAATGGGGATGGATTGTAAGCTTGAGAGGATGAAGAGCCGAAACAGTAAATTTGATCTCATATTTTTTTAAGAAAGCCTTTGAAAGAGCTGAATTTTCTTTCCGTCTTCTTCTCAAGTGCCTTAATTTCTCGATGAATCTTTGATTGATTTCGGGAGAGAGTGATGATGGCTTGTCTTGAAGAAGTTTTCGGGCCAATTTCTTGAATAGTGTCATCGTCCTCCTCATCTTCTTCATGTTGAGTATGAGAAGAAGAAGCAATACTAGTGTCTCGAGATTGAGGAACACCTTGTTGAACATTTTGAGACCATTGATGGAAGGAGATGATTTGTTGAGGAGGAGGCCACGGTGGAAGACCCATCAATCCTAAAGTTTTAGCGCCTAACTCACAAATAGTTGTAAAATCGAAGTCGAGGATTGATACACCGACATTTAGGAGGATACGCATAATATAAGCACCATAATGAATGGTTCTATATTATCTCCGGATTGTGATGTTTTGAAATTTCTCCAAAATAATTTTTTTCCAATTCACTTGTTGATTGGAGTAGATAGAATAAAGGGCCTGGAAGTTTTCTTTATACATTTTTTCATAACTCCGCACCCTTGGTTGTAAAGAACGAATAAGTGCACGGTGAATGAGTCTAGCTTATGGCCTTAAGAAGGTAGATTTTAAATTTCCTAAATTTATAAGTTGATCGGAAAAAAACTGATGTGAAACTTTGTCGAAATGATCCATATCAACTTCAATTTCATTAATATCAATTCCTTGATAAGGACAATTTAAAATATGACCTAGTCTTTGTAAAGGCAAGAAGATTCTTACGCCACAAACCATCGACCAAATACAATCTTGTCGGTTTTGGGATTATGGTGATCCAAATATAAATTTCCAAGAAAAAGTTTAATCATAAGATGATTAATCTTAACATTGTTAGGAGTATACCCAATCAAGCTATCAAAGTGGAATTGTTCAGCTGACTCTCTAACACGATATGCTGAGAAATCCGGAAATTTCTTGAATGCTCCTTCAAAGATGTTGGAATTCTTCATAGAATTAAACTGAGAAACAACAACATCGTTCTATAGCCATTGCCGAATTTGATCTTCGGATGGTCCGAAGGTTGATTCTCTAGTTCTTTTTGATCTTGGTGCCATTTGAGAGTTAGAGGAAAGGTAAAAGCTTTGAAAGAGATGAAAAATGAGGGCTAGGGTTCTGAAGTAATTGAGAATGAAGTGAAAAAGGCAATATATAGTGGGTGAAAAGGCAGGGGTAAAAGTGGAAAGAAAATAAAGAAGCAAGGTAAAAAAAATTGGCTTAGAAAAATTCAGCCGTCTTAATCATTTGGTTCAAACGTCTGAATTGGGCTGAGATACAACCCGCAAGGAAATAGTTCAAATTTGGCCTTATTCAGACGTCTGGTTTATTTGATTCAGACGTTTGAATCTGGGGTAAAAATTTTGTACCTTGAATGTTCAGACGTCTGTTTCGAATGAAACAGCCGCCTGAATTGTTGCTCAGAGGCACATATTGGCTTTATTGAATATAGAAAACAATATATATTAATAATTTTAAATAATACAATCTTTAGAACAAACAGAATGAAATTAACAATAACATATAAACAACAAAAATAATTAAAGAGATTTTGAAGAAGAAGTTGGAGTATGATATGGTTCTTCTTCAATTTTAGTGTTCTCTACAAATGGTCGAAGTGGAGACCATCTGTTACCACGTTCCTTAGAATTTGGTGATGTCGGTGGTTGTTGTGGTGATGGTTCCCAAGGGTTATGACGATTTGGAGAACGAACGGTAGACGGTTGATGAACTATGTCTTTTGACGAAGAACCACAGAACTTTAACGCGACTTGTTCCAAAAAGCTAAGCCATTTGGCATTAGCTTTTTGTTCATAGTATAATTCGTGCTGTAATTCTAATGTTTCACTTTGATAGTGAATGAATATCATCTATTTTCTCTTTTGTGGATGGTGATCCAAAAAAGAGAGACCGTCTTGTTCTTTTAGTTAGTGGAGTATATCCAGTATGAGTTGAGGGTGGAACAATCAGAACTGATTCATAAATTGGTGTAGGAGTTGGTAGATTTACCGATGTCGAAGAAGGAGAAGTATAAGAAAGCTTAGGTGATTCGGAGTTGTATTGAGATGACATGTTAAAATAGTAATTTGAAATTTTTTTAAAAAAAATTTGAATGAATTCTGGTGCAAAGAATTAAGAATTGCAGGGAATATATAGTTAGAAGCCAGAGAAAAATAGAGAAACTTTGTAAGGTTAGGAGAATAATAGCCGTAGGAAAAAGAGCAGAAAGTGAAAGGTAAATAAGAATTCAAAAACAAACTAATTTTTTAGAAAAAGACAAAGAGTGAAGGGGTAGAGCAGAAGACTACCGAGTATGAGATCTTGAGTTCGAGTGCTGGAAAACCCCCCCTTTTTATTTTTTTATTTTATTGATATGATTCCTAGCAGGCTTTGAATTTTTTAAAATATAAAAACCATATATTTTAAAAATAAGTGAACTTATAAATCTTTAAAAGAGACGATTCCAAATTCTCGTCTTAAATTGATGAAAGTATTTTCATTTAACAGTTTTGTAAAGATATCTGCCAATTGTTTGTCAGAGGACACAAATTCTAAATTTGTTAGATCTTTTTCAATATTATCACGAAGAAAATGATGATGAATGTCAATATGTTTTGTTCATGAGTGATTAACAGGATTTTTAGATAAATTTATAGCACTAGAATTATCACAGTAAATAGTTGACTTGGATAAATTAAAACCAAAATCTTGTAGTGTTTGTTGCATATAGATAACTTGAGCACATGCCAAAGATGCAGAAATATATTCTACTTCACATGTCAATGATGAAACACAGTTTTGTTTCTTACTAAACCAAGATACAAGAGATCATCTAATGAAGTGAAAAATCCCACTTGTACTTTTTCTATCTGTCCGGCTTCCTCCAAAATCAGCGTCACTATAGGACAATAATTCAAAAGGACATTCCTTTGGATAGAATAGTCCAAAGTCCTTGGTTTTATTAACATACCGTAGTATGCGTTTCACTGCTCCTTAATGTGATTCTTTGGGTTGCTTGAAATCATGCACACAAGCAAACACTCATCATTATGTCAGGGCTACTAGCTGTTAAATATAGTAACGATCCAATCATACTTCGATATAATTTTTGGTCAATACTTTTGCCACTTTCATCTTTATCAAGATGTATAGTTGTACTCATAGGAGTTGGTTTGGTAGAAGTATTTTCCATACCAAAGCGTTTAATTAGATTTTATAATATTTTTCTTCATTTATAAAAATACCATTTTCTAATTGTTTTATTTGTAAGCCAAGAAAATAATTTAATTCATCCATATGTGACATTCCAAATTCTTTCGTCATTATTTTAGAATATTCTTGACATAGTTTTTCATTTGTAGATCCAAAAATAATATCATCAACATACATTTGAACAATTAAAATATCTTGCTTGTTTCTTTTAATAATAAGAGTTTGATCAACCTTCCCAATTTCGAAACCATAATCTATTAAATATCTTTTAAGACAATCGTACCAAGCACGGGGTGCTTATTTCAAACCGTATAAGGCTAAGGCCTTTTTAAGTTTATAGACATGGTCAGGAAATTGTTCGTGTACGAATAAAGGAGGTTGTTCAACATAAACTTTTTCTTTTATAAAACCATTTAAAAAGGCACTTTTAGCATCCATTTGATATAATTTAAAGTTATGAAAACATGCATAAGCTAGTAAAATTCGTATTGTTTCTAGTCTAGCGACTGGAGCAAACGTTTCTTCATAGTCAATCCCTTCTTGATTATATCCTTGTGCAACTAATCTAGCTTTATTCCTAATAATATTTCCTTGATCATCTGCTTTATTTTTGAAGACCCACTTTCTACCAATAACTGATTGATCACTAGGCCTTGGAACTAAATCCAAACGTCATTTCTTTCGAATTGGTTTAGCTCTTCTTGCATAGCGATTAACCAATTTTCATCGGTGGATGCTTCTTTAATTAATATTTTTAGGTTCAATATGAGAAAGAAAAGCTATATGACCCATTTGATTTAATTAACTTCTTGTTCTAACAGATGAATTGAGTTCTCCAATGACATTAACAGAAGGACGATCCCATAATAATCTAGGTGGAGATCTTAATTCATTGTTACTGTAAACCATGTTTTCACTATTTTCAAGATTTGAAATTTCTGTATTTGTGATATTATCAGGGAATTATTCAACATCTCTTATACTTGGTATTTGATTAAAATTTTCATCGAAGGATACATGAAGTGTTTTTTCGATGATATTGGTTCTTTTATTATAAACTCAATAAGCTTTGCTTCGATCTGAATATCCTATAAAGATTCCTTCATCGGATTTTGAATCGTATTTACCAAGCTAATCTTTTGTGTTTAAAATGAAACATTTTGAATTGAAAGTTTTAAAATAAGAAATATTTGATTTTCGACCATTAAGAAGTTCATAAGGAGTATTCTTAGTTAGTGGTCGAATAGAAGCACGATTCGAACATAACAAGCTGTTGCAACTGCTTCGGCCCAAAAATGTTTGGTAACGTACTTCCATTTAATAAAGTCCTTGCACATTCTTGTAAGGTTCTATTTTACGTTCTACAACCCCATTTTATTGTAGAGTTCTAGGAAACGAAAAATAATGGAATATTCCCTTCTTCTTACAAAAATGTTCAAAGGCTTCGTTTTCGAATTCACCTCCATGATCACTCCTTATGTTTTTGATTTCCAATCCTTTAAAATTTTGAATTCTTTTGACAAAAGTTTTGAAATTATCAAAAGTATCGCTTTTATTTTTCATAAAAATAGTCCAAGTATATCTAGAAAAATCATCAACAATTACAAACACATATCTAATGTGATTAATGGATTGTACTTGTGTTGGTCCAAATAAATCCATACGTAGTAATTCAAATGGTTGTAAAGCCGAAATAACCTTTTTATATTTAAAAGATGACATAGTTAATTTTCCTAAATGACATGCATCACAAATATGATCAATTTTAAAATTCATTTTTGGTAGACCTTTTACTAAATCATTTTTAGAAAGCTTATTTATAGATTTGAAGTTAATGTGACAGAATCGTTTATGCCATAACCAAGGATCATTTTCTTTGGCTATTAAACACAAATCTGAATTATGATTTATTTTCATATTCAAAATGTAGGTATTTCTGTCTCTATTTCCTTAAAAGATAAGCTTTTGATTTTGATCAAAAATACTATATTTGTTTTCAGAAAAAGTGATTTGAATACTTTGTCACATAATTGGTTGATACTAAGTAAATTATGTCTTAAATTTTTGACTAGTAAAACATTTGAAATAAGAGGTAAATTTGAATTACCGTTGTTGCTTACATCGCCTTTGCCGACGATATAGCCTTTTGAGTTATCTCCAAATGTGACGGAGCCTCCATCTGAGTAAGTAATATTTGATAGCATATCTTTGTCTCCTGTCATATGTTTTGAGCAACCACTGTCGAGTATCCATTTTCCTCTTTTTTTGAGTGGGACCTACAAAAAATATGATATAACATTGGTATCCACCTTTTTAATAGAGTCCTAAGAGTTAAGTCCTAGGAAACCAAAACCAAGAGGGTTCAGTAACCCATTTGAAAATGTAATCTTTATTTTTATGAACAGTTTCTAAAAAGGTGTTAATATATTTCTTCCTAACCAAACTGTTGTTTGTTTTAGGAACCCAAACTCTTATGTTTTTCAAGTAAGTATTCCTTTTTGGCTGTTTTTCAGTAGGATTAATATTTCTCCTAATTTTCTTTTTAGGTGGAGCTTTTGTTTTTTTAATATACCCTAATCCTTTCCTACTTGAAACAGATTGAGAGCTATCTATAATTTTAGATAGAGTTTCTCTTCCTTTATTAAAGTTTGAAACATTTTTGGTGATGCTATCTAACTTAGTTTTAAGACTAGTATTATATAATTCTATCAATTTTACTTTTGTCTTTAATTTGTGATTTTCAAAAATAATAGCGTCATTCTTCTCTTTTTGAGTTACAATTTCTTAACTCAAAAGAGTGAGTTGAGAATTAATATTAGAGTATGATTCTTGTAATTTTTCAAGTTCTTCCTCTAGTATTTTCTTCTCATCTTTAAGAACATCTCTTTCGAATTCTGCTTTGTTCTGATGTTCACGAGTCTCCTTATATTTTCTTTTGAGTTTTTTTAAACTGTCAACTAGCTTTGAATTTATATCTATCATATCATCAAAGGTAAAATTATTAACCTCGTTTTCGATAGCCATGAAACAAACATTAGCTTGCTAGTTTTCACTGTCACTGCTGCTATCTGATGAAGAGGTATTTGAATCATCCCATGTAATAGAAAATGCTTTCTTTTTCTTATCTTTTCTTCCCTTGTTGAAGTATTTCTTTAGTTCTGGACATTCTTTCTGCATATGACCTTTCATATGACAATTAAAACATTCTAGAACTAAAGATGATGGTTTGCTTGGAAAGTTCGTTTTTTCATTGTTTCTGTTGTTTTTCCGGAATTTCAAGAACTTTTTGAAATTTTTGGCAATAAATGCTAGATCTTCTTGATCTGAATCTTCATCTTTTTCTTCTTCAGCATGGAAAGCTATGTTCTTTTTGTCTTGTGCTTGTACTCGTTTTTCCTACAAATTCACTTCATAGGACATTAGATTTCCTATTAACTCTTCAGGTTTTATGGTAGAGAGGTCATTAGCTTCTTCAATAGCTAAGAATTTTCTTTTCCATTCATCCATTAAAGAGTTTAGGATTTTTGATACAATATCAAAATCAGTCTACTTTTCTCCTAATCCTAATAGTGAATGATAGATATCTTGGAATCTGGAGTACATATCATTGATGGATACATCTTGTTTCATTCTAAAATTTTGAAACTTATTTTTGAGCATGGAGATTTTGCTTTGTTTGACTTTTCTAGTTCCTTCATGAGTGATTTTAAGCGTTCTCCATATTTCATAAGCAGTTTGACACATGCTAATATGATTAAATTCATTTCTATCCAGTGCACAAAATAAAATGTTCATAGCTTTAGCATTAGCAGTAGCATCTAATTTTTATGTGTTTGTCCATGTGGAGTATTCTCCTGTAGGAAGAGTGTATTCATTTTGTGTGATATTTCATGATTCAAAGCTATTTGATTGCATATAGATTCTCATAGGAGTAGCCCAATAATTATAGTTCGAACCATTGAAAAATGGAGGTCATGCAGTGGATTGACCTTCTATAAAACTGGTGTTAGTGCTTATAGTACTAGTGCTAGTGTTATTATCCATATTAGCAAAGAATCAAATAACTATGTCACGGTTAGATGAAACCTTTCTCTAATACCAAATGAAAAGACAGTGTGGATCGTGCTATATGGAATTATACTATACTAGTGCAGAAACAAACTAAAATACTATAGCAATGTAAATAAGTAAAAATAAAACAAGCACAATGGGAATTTTTATACTGGTTCGAACTTCCTGTTCTATGTCCAGTCCCAGACTCCTTCTGCAATTTCAACTACAACAACCCTCACTTAACCCGAGGAACAGGTTTACACTTCCTGAGCAACCGAACAAGACTTCACCTGCCTAAGCAACCGAATAGGACTTCAACTGCCTGGCAACCGAACAGGACTTCTTTATAAATAACAAGTGTATCTAACTGTAACGTGTTCTTAAATAACACTGATAAGTCAATTAAGTACAATCTTCCTATAATCTTCTCCTTTATGATATATAGTGTGATGTGCTTTGAGAATTTTGGAAGATAAAGTGATTAATGATCAAAGTATGTAAGCAATTTGAGTGCAATTTGAAAGCTTGAGAATAGATGAGAATTCAAGAATGCTAAAAGTAAATTCAGTGAATTTGTTTGTTGAATTCTGTAATCTATTTATAGTATATAAAGAGTTGCAACTATAGATGAAAAGTTATATTGAAAAGAACAGGTGCAACTATTGATTTTGAAAATGTTTCTCTTCGGTGAAGAGAAGTGTCTTTTCAATAAAAAAGTAGTTGAAAATATTCAGACCTCTGAATTAAAAAATTCGGACTTCTGAATTAGATACAAACGCAAATAGCAAGCTTTTTGGCAAATTTTAACAAATTTCTAAGTAAAGTACAGACTCTAGACACACCATACTTAGCTTAAACATCTAGAAAGGAATCAGCAACAAATCTCCTACAAAGATGGTTAGTATTCACATAATATTTTATATAGCCTGTCATAATCAAAATCGAGATTCCAACACCTAATGCCCATTATAAGCTCTTCCGAAATCCACTGGTGAACAACGGGTCTCGATTGCTTACAATGCCCTTTAGCACATCATGAAATTATACTATCCGCTTTACATACAACTCGGCCAACTTGGATGCCGTTCTATTGACTTTATGGGTATAAATATAGCACTCTTGGTCAATCAATCAACTTGACCCAAATGCTATTATACCATGCTCAAGTCCTTAGTGGTGCATCAATAAAATCCACTTGTACTTGCTCTTATTTCCACTCAGGAATATCTAGCAGTTGCAACAATCCACTGGCAGTTAATATACTTTGAGATGAATACCTCAACATCCCTCTTCATACCTTCCCTATAATAAGTCTACTTCATATCTCAGTACATCTTGTTACCGCTAGGATGAATGGTCAACCTGGAATGATCACACTCTCGTAGCACTTCATCTTACAATCCATCAATATTGAGAACAAAAAACCTCCCATCCTTACGAAGCCAACCATCTCGGTCGAGTTCATATTGCTTCATGTTTTCAGATTCTACTCATTTTACTATCTTTGCTATAATCTCCGCTATCCTAGTATCTTGCATCTGACTAGCATTGGTCCTTTCAAGTAGAGTTGGTCTGATCGATAAACTTGCCAACATCTCTGGTTCCAGCTTGCAGTGAGGCCTGAAATCATATCCAGTAATGTACTCAATCTGCTTCCATTCCAAGAACATTGCTCTAATCTAGCATATCTTCTACTTAATGCATCGATTAACGCATTCCCTTTTCCTGGTGTATAGGAAATCCTAAAACCATAAGAGGCCAAAAACTCCAACCTCTGTTGCTGACGAAGATTGTTGTCCTTTTGAGAGAAAAGGCACTTCAAGGATTTGTGGTCCGTAAACAGCTCAAACCTTTATCCTAGCAAACAACGCCTCCATATCTTCAAAGCAAAGCCTATTGCCGCCATTTCTAGATTATGAGTCGGATAATTCCATTCATGTGGCTTTATCTGTCGACTAGCATAGGCAACAACTTTTCCCTTTTACATCAATACCGCACTTAATCTAGTACCACAGGCACCTGTATATACTGTCAACTTCTCATTTTCACTTGAAATGGTCAATACTGGTGCATTCAACAACCTCTCCTTCAAAATCACAATGCATGCTCATTCTTTGCATCCCATACAAAAGCCTGATTCTTCTTCGTCAAATTAGTCAACGGTGTTGTTATCTTTGAGAAGTCCTTGATGAAACGTCTATAGTATCCCGCCAATCCAAAAAACTCCTCACATCCATATCATTCTTGGTTTGGTTCCAGTCTTGGACCGCTGCCACCATAGTAGGATCCACTGCTACACATTACCCAAAAATGACATGACCTAAGAATCTCACTTCTCCTTTCCAGAAGTGACACTTAGAAAACTTCGCTCTCAACTTATGCTTTCTTAACACTCCAGCATAATCCTCAAGTGCGTCTTGTGCACCTCTTCAGGTCTAGAGTGGATTAGAATATCATCCATGAACACAAGTATGAACTTCTTAGACTGATCTCTAAAAGCACGATTCATGAAATCCACAAAGTATGCTAGAGCATTAGTCAACCCAAACGGCATCACCAACCATTCATAAAAAACCAATGGCGTATGGAACGCAGTAATAGGTACACTCTCCTTCGCTACTCTCAATTGGTGAAATCCCGTTGCCAAATCCATTTGATAGAACACCTTGGCACCATGAAGTTGATCAAACAAGTCATCAATGCATGGGATTGGATACTTGTTCTTCTTCGTCACTTTACTCAGCTCACTATAATCTATATAAAACCTCTCAGAGCCATCTGCCTTAGTGGCGAATGCTACATGTGCACTTCACTCAGATACACTCCTTTGAATGAACTCAATCCTTAATAGGTCATTTACTTGCATCTTTAATTCCTTCTACTCCCTCAAAAACATAACTATAGGTCTGGCTTCCTTCACTAAATCTATATGAAAACTTAATCTCTCTATGTAGCAACAATCTGGTCACTTCCTCAAATACACCTTGATACTTCATAGCGATAGGCATAGATGACAACCCCTCATATGGAACTTTGAGAAAATATAAAAAGCTAACTGTCATCCCATCCTCTAGTATGCAGCCAATCACTACCATCCACCCTTCCACATCTTCGATTTTCACAAATAGCTCCTCGTAATCCATTATTTTCGCATACTTCTTAAGCTAGTCCATTCCCAAGATAACTCTAAACCCAAAAAATTTCAAGACAAAGCAACCATAAACAAAAGATCATCCATGATTCGATAATAATAGGCCACGACAAACCATGCAAAGGCAAATAGAGCCTTCAATAGGGTTTGTCACAATCAAAAGTCGGTTTACTATCTCGGGTCTTAATCCCAATCTATCCACTAGGTCACTAGATATAAATAGTTGTGAAGTCTCCGTATCAAACAAAACACAAATGGAAACATCTTTAATGGACAGCGTACCTTGAATAACGACTCCCTTCTCCTTCGCCAAGGGAGCACTCAACAAAGTTGGGATAATATCCAAAGCGTATACTTTCATAACCTACTTACCCTTTACTAGTTCTGGATAATTTTCTTCAAATGCCTAGGTTTAGCACAATTATAGCATTTATTCTTCTCACTCACTTTACAATCTTTAATCAAGTGACCCTTCTCTTTGCACCAATAGCAAGTAGGTTCCTACTATGCTTTCTTCTAGCCATTTTTCCCTTAAGACTTCTTCCTCTTTCCGTTCCACTTTTTTGCCTCTACCAATTGCTACATTTTTGGCTCTTCCTTCTTAGCAAAAAAGATGACATCTGTCCTAGACTTAGGATACAAATTCTCATGATGAAGAGCTTTCTCAACAAACTTCTCAAATGGTCATCAATGTGGTTTACCATCTTCTCTCTAAAGTAATCATCCAGACTAATGATGAACTTTTCTTTTTCCTCAATGGAGTGTCGATGAATGACATCCCATTTGGATAAAGTATCAAAATCTACAACATACTCACAAAATGACGTCTCTCCTTGCTTAAGGTCACCAAATTTCCTAAACAACATTGATTCTGAGCGACCGGAATATACTTCTCTTCAAACCTTATTTTGAACAGATCCCAAGAAAACTTATCTTCAAAGGTAGCAATAGTAATGGTGTTCAACCAGCTCATGGCCCGCCCTTGAATCTGTTTAAAGGCCAGCTTCCTCTTCATAGCATTATCCACTTCTATATAACTAATGATGCGCTTGTAGGTATCTCACCAATCCTGCACTTCTATGGCTATTTCCATTCTATGGAATAGTTCTATCCCTGGACTAGAATAGCCTTTACTCAACTTGGTAAAATCAGCCCTAAGTACTTGAATAGGGGAACCCCCACCAACAGTCACACCAGGAGCAGCAACTTAAATATTCCTCATCATAGTTGCCATCATAGAATTCAATAGTGCTTGCAAGTTAGGTGTAGAAACTCCTGATGCTACTTCTTCCTTAACTCCCAAAGCAGAATTCCTCATAGTATTCCTTGTATGCTGGCTCATTCTTAATCTGTAATAAGAATGATCGGTCTCTCATAAAGAAAACCGTGCCTACGGTGCTCGTGTGCATGTGACTCATACTATAGGATATATTACTATATAGCTTTGAAAACCAAAATATACAATATGTATGCAGTCTCGCATATATATACTCTATATCCAGTCTAGGGTGATAACTCCTTCCTTATCTCTACCAGATCACAGTGCCAACTTAGGTTCATCGTGTAACCAAAGCTACGATACCCAATGTGACAACACCCTAGACCACCAATACCAATAATACCAAAACCATGCACTATAGCTATGTTTGATCGATATAGGATGATCATTAGGTCTGAGAATGAAACTGATACAACATATAACCTACTGTATATCTCATTGTGCATGTATAAAATATAAAACCATATATATAACAAGGGATATAGCAATAACTATATGAACAAATCACTAGAGAAATAGATACATAGAATTATACATCAAAAGCAATAGAGTTTATAAAATAAGTTCAAACTCAACAACTGTCTCATTACAAGAAGAATAAGCAAGCACTACCAAGGAACCATGGTGTTAAATAGCAAAAAAGCATAGAATCTATCAGGACACGATTCTTCGTCTTCCGAAAATTCGACATCGATACTCACTTTATCGACTGCCGAGCAATCGAACGACGGAAAACCGAACACTGAGGGTTTTAAGAAAAATTTAAGAAAAGAAAAAGGCAGAAGAAGAGATAAGAAGGTAGAAAAATAGAGAGAAAAGAAAAATAGAAGATAGAACAGAAAGAAAACAGAACATTTTAAAATAGAAGAAAAAGAGAATAGAACGAAACAGAAAACAACAGAACGACAACAGAATCTCACAATTCGCAGCGGAACAACATATAATAATAAATGAATAATCTTTAAACAAAGAACTATATCAGTTATTACATTTTATACATTTCATTTCATTACATCATATCATCAGAGTGTACAACAATAACAACAACAACAACAGTGCAGCGGAAAAAGAAATACTATATAAGTAATACGCCATGCTATCCAGCTTGCCTCCAGCAACTCCAGAATATCCTGATAAACCTAACTCTTGACTGCCCGTGTAGAAATTGGTGGGCACCCAGAGTTTAGGAAGGAAAACAATAAACTCAGAGTCAGTCATGTGACTGGTGTGAGAACTCAAAACAGTTTATTTATCTTTAAAATCAAAATAGAGGAATATTTTTAAAGTCAATTCGCAATGCTTTTAAGAATGAGACTACCATAAGGCCTCCCGCACACACACACATGCAAACGCAGAATCGGAGGAGATTTCCCCTTATGATAGTCAAAGATGCTTGATACGCATTTAAAAGAACATTTGATATTATTACTAGTGCATAGCGTAGGAAAAATTTATTTCGAAAGTAGAATATAAATCTTAGCCAACATACGACCATTATCGTATGCCTACTATAGCTACCATCCAAACAGTGTTGCGACACCATAAGTGAATGATAGGTTCTACAACTAATACCGTACAAGATCGTATTGTTTCTTTGGATTTCCAACGAATGATCAGGCCAAGGAACTTCCCATTGCCACATGAGAATGCCTCTGGATGGACATCCCCGAGAACCAAACCGGATCTCTACCAACACAAGGTCGGGTTACCCCTAACTGAGTAACAACTGACCGAATATGCCATCCCCCGGTCCTTTGGGACCTTTTCACCGAGCGCTCGTAATCAATTCACACAATCATAACAAAGTGTTTTCAACATGAGTAAGTATCTGGGCTCCATACCATGATACCACCCTTTTCCAGAAGGAAATGGACACATCCTAAAGGGCGCTACCCCTCATAACCTTGCTGATTCTTTCCTGTTTTGACCATTCACGGGGTGTGAGGCTCGACGAAGTCACGTCCACAAAAACATACTTTATACAAAAGCCATGCTTTGGGTCAACAAATGATCAACACAATGATCACAAGGATAGACGATCAAACAAATGATCCTATCACAAATAATCAACACAATGATCATTTACAGCTACACTCAGCATGTCACATTACCAAATTGGGAATATATCGCTGATAACATTCAACTACATAACCTCTGAGCTCGTACGTCTCAGAGAAGGGTGTTAAGCTAAAAGAATAAATTCTCCGCCACCAACAGAAATATATTTGAAAGAAATTGGCTTTACATCTCAATTTGTAATGTCAGGCATACAATCCATACAAGTCTGTTCCGGGCTCGAACAAAACCGAAGGCACTTACAAAGAAGTCATTGCAATCCGGATATTCACAATCCTGATCGGATTCACCATCACATATGGAGAACTCAATACCGTAGCTACTCGGTGCAGAGTCAATCGACAGGTCATCCTATCGCTCTCGCAAATACCGGGTCTTCAACACCGATCTTCAATGCAATTCACAACGACGTATCACATATTCGGAATGGGTTATACGACCCCATGGTCCTTTCCCGGTTAACCCGAATAGTGAGCGCTTATTCAAAAATAAGTGTGACATTCAAATTCAAACAAATCACATCAATTACCCATTCAAAGGGAAATATTGATAGTCGGTTATTGAACTATCAATGAATATGCACACATCACCAGTTTCCAAATAATTTTCCAAATTATTTATTTTCCAAAATATCTCTACTAGATATATAATTTTCACACTTCAAAAATAAATCAATATTTATTTTTAAACAAATTCCCCTTTCCTTTATAAATTTCTTAGTGAATTTATAATCCAAAATATCTATGAATATTCGATTTCAATTATTCATTTCAATTTATCTTCAAAAAAGATAAATTCTCAAAGTATTCACTTTATATTGGAAAACATTTCCATACTTATTTATTCATAAGTAATCCTCAATCCATTTATTTTCAACACTTGGAAAATATTCAATATACTTAAATCGAAATTAAGTATACATTTCATTCTTTAAGGAAATCATGCTCTTAAACATATTTATTTGGGCCAAAACGAATGTTGCGTAAAACATCGTTACGACAACCCAAAATCACTAGTATAGGGATTCGAAATTAAAATAGATATATAAATCCCAATACTATACAAAACATTTCCTTTCGGAAATCATTTACTATAACAACAGTGTTATAGTCCATTATTTCCTTCTTATTTCTCGAAAACGTCTATTCCAACAATAAATGTTGAAATCTATGGTTTCGAATCTCAACACATTTTAAAACATCGTTAGATCGTTTTAATTCTGTTTAAAATATCACATTCTAAACATTTTCTTTAACGTGTTATTCACTATTCAAAAACGTGAATATACTATGTTAACAAATTTCATCCTTTTATTCATTTTATTTCAAAGGATTATTCACAGTTCAAAAACGGGAATATAACTTCATTAATAGGTTTCAACAATTAACTTATCAAAATAAGTCGTTTGCGAATTTATAAAACAACGTTTATAAACTCCATTTCTATTTGTTTTATAACTTCTTTCCTTATAAATTTTCTTTATTAACCTATTCACTTTATAACTCAATTATAAACCAAAAATTCAAATTATAAGTTAAATGCTTATAAAACGATTATTTTACAAAATCGTTCTTTTAAACTTCATAATTATAAATCTTATAACTTATAAGATTCAATTATTCATCCAAATATATTCTTTAATAATTTCACAAAATTTATAAATCTTACTATTTATAAATTTCATTTATAACTTCACCATTTATAATTTTATAAATTTCATTCATTTACAAAATTCATTTTCACTTCATTCAGACACTTATAAAAACTCGTTTTATGATTCAAAGGTTTTAATTTATAAATATCAATTTATAAATCCTTTATAAAATCAATTTATACTATTATTTTAAAACATCTTTAATCTCCTTCATTATTTCACCATTTTGATTCATAAAATAATTAAATTTTATAAATCCTATATTTAAACTTTTCACAATAAATTCTAAAATCCCGATTAAACTAATTTATAAAATCATTAGCATCATATTCTCAAAAATCATAATTTTTATAACTTTAAAATTATAACGTTTATTTATTTAACATGGATCAATTCCAAAAATTATTTTATAACTTATACTTTCAAAAATCACTATGAAATCATTTTAGAATTCCAAAACTTGGTCCAATGATGCTACATACCAAATAGTCAATCACGACAACAACGATATCATATATCGATATGAAAATCAATGAATATCAAAATATCCATAATCAAATAAATACTGTTGAGGAATCCAGTTGGATCCCTCCAACCTGTTTCCTGCATCCACAAACATTAGCACAATACCAATTTCGCTCCAGTACGAAATTATCGCGGTATATGGGATTTAAAATATTATCCGCTTAATAGACGGCGCAATAGGGTCTCATCCGCTAAAAAAAATGCGGGAAATCAATAACTCCAATATATACATATGCCAATATATATATATTGCTATTATATATAATACCAATTTCACTGTTTATGAAATATTCGCGGTATATGTTTTTAATAAATAACATCCGCTTACTAACGGCGTATAATGTCTATTTTAACAATCAATAGATATCAATCATCATTCAAACATGCATTCAAATATTTTAAATCTAACTATTTAAAATAAAATCGAAACTGATTCGATTGAGTGAGAAGTTCTCACCTTGATTTTAAATTCCGTTTTAGCGATTTATTTCGAATAAAATTAAACGGACGTTTAATTTTACCCAAAATTCTCACTAACTCCAAACGACTCCAATCTAATTTCATCGCGTAGTGCTCGTCCATACGATTCCAACGCAACTGGTTTCGTGCGTTTTCGACCTCGTATGAAAAAGTTATGATATTATGAAGTTTATACGAATTTAAACTTAATAATTACAACAATTTTCTTTATATTTATAACCTATTCCATCTAGAGCCGTAGGATCTCACTGCAAAGCCATCACCACCGTTGCCATCTTCTCTTCTTTCACGCGCAACCTACAGACATAGCCGAACCCATAGATCAAAACTAGGGTTAAATTTATAGATCACCTCGCTCAACTTCGACACGATCCAGGAGCTCCATGTCGTACGCCATCACCTGCTCTAGGTTCGGCCCCAATACCCTGCAACTCGGCCCCCTCTCTTGCATAGAAACGCATGCGCAACATGTCACGAACGGCCCCCCATAGCTCCCTCCACACGACACCAAACACGATCTCCACCGTTCACATCGAAGCTCTCGTTGTGATCTTCATCTTTGTAGTTGAATGTTTTTGACGAATGTTGACGGATTGGAAGAAATCGAGGGGGAGAGGTCGTGAGTTTCTGGCCATTGGTTTTTGAAGTGGCGGCTGTGCAGTTGTGATTAGGGTTTTGCTTTTTATTTTTATTTTTTTAGAAATGGTGGCTATTTATAAGAAAATATCGAACACTATTCATCCCGGAAATTCCGAACTCCGATTTACGCGCCGTAACCAGCGTTTCTAGGGTTTACCCCGCGTTCCGGACACAATGGAACAGGTTTCGGAAGCTAATTCGGACATCTGTGCGAGTTATGGTTACAAACGCTCAATTTAAATTAAACCGATTTAAACGATTTTGTAGGCGTTTTAATTTGTACCGGACAAATGGTAAATCCAATTGACACGAAATTTGAAACCTTTCAATAATATCACATTACGGATCCGATGAAACTAGTTTCGTCGAAATCCGAGACTTTTTGAAAAATGGCTATTTTAACTCGCCAAATTAAAATTAAAAATAATTCGATGCGTTTCGAGCTGCCACGATCAAACGATAGCTCCGATTGACACGAAAATTGAAATCCGGTAATAACTAACTATTACGGATCCAATGGAACTGGTTTCGTTCAATTCTGAGACT
This sequence comes from Allium cepa, assembly GCA_030765085.1. Taxonomy (NCBI): domain Eukaryota; kingdom Viridiplantae; phylum Streptophyta; class Magnoliopsida; order Asparagales; family Amaryllidaceae; genus Allium; species Allium cepa. The sequence continues at coordinate 488,455,822 of CM060940.1, read as the reverse complement.
GTTCAAAAATTGGCTATTTTCACTAGTCGATTTTAATATTAAAATATTCAATTTTCACAAATTTACTTTTAATTCGATTTTAAAAGTTCTAAAATATCGTTCTAACTTCCATATGATAAAATAAAATTTTACAAATCATTTTCAATCATATTTAACTCAATTTTCAATTATTTCCATAATTTAACATATTAAATTATCGATTTAATTATTCAATTAAATCCAATAATTCAAATAAAAATTTATTTGACTTAAAAATTCACTTATTAATATTTAAAATAAATCAAATACTCAAATTTTAATTAAATAAAATTCTGGGTCGTTACAATCTTCCCCCCTTAAAAGAATTTCGTCCTCGAAATTACCAAGTAAGTAAAGTTACACAAGCTATTAATTTTCCAAAAATTCATAATTAAATTTCTTACAAATCTTTACTGAGTTTTCAAATAATACTTAGTTATCTTTTCAAAAACAACTACTATTGTTTAACTTTCCATTCTAAATCAAAGTTAATAGTTTTCAAAATTTTCCAATTTTCTCAAATTTTTTTCTAACGCCTTAAATTTCCGGAAAAATTCGCCATAGTCTCCTTTGCGCGGCTCGATCCGAAAAAAAAATGACAGTATATATATCACAAATATACATCTCATCAAGTAATGAGGCATCCCGCAGGGAAAAATGTAAAAGTACGGTATGTAATCCGAGATATGTACCTTATTTTTTTATTAGCGAGCATATACGGCTAATATAGCGAGAAAGCGAGCTCCAAATGCGAAGCAAACGCGATCCGCACCTACTAAACACTCAACAAATAACATGAGAACATGCATATAGGCAAATATTATCGATATACCACATATAGCAACATAATAACTATATATGCCAACATAGCAATTGAAACAAAAGAAATAAATGCAACCATCAACCAACTATCATCCAACAAATTCATAACCAATATATATTCATTCATATTCTCATTAATATTCAATGAATTGGTTTTCAATTTAAATCACATTTGATTCATTAATAGTGGATGTTTTTACTAACATTCATTTTCAATTAGTTTAAATTCACTAATTTATATTCTAGTTGGTTCACTTCCAAATCAAATTCAATTTTATTCAAGATTCACTTAACTTCCAATTGAATTTCAATTACTTTAGCTTCCAATTTCATTAATACTTAATGAATTATATACAATCAACTAACAATCATATAACAATCAATGTATATTAATTACAACCAAATTCCTTTACTTATCAATTGGTTTAATTAAATGATTTTTATTCAACTATTCAACTTTCCAATAACATTAGATTTTAATGAATTAACACTTATATTCATTATTTCTTATCAATTATTCACATTTAATTGATTAATATTCAATTCAATTACAACAGTTGAATTTCATTTACATAACTTAAGTTCATATCTATCACTTCACTTTGTTATTTTACTTTGATATCAATATCAATTCCATTCAACAACACTTAAGTTATATTCATTTTATAAACATCACTTGTTTTACATAACTTAAATTCATTTTTATTACAACTCATATTCATAAATATATTCACATAGTTTCACTTCTTATATATATAAGTTTATTTCACAATTGTAAATCACTTCAATTATCATCCAATTCTTATAATTCTTTTGCTTATACAATTATTCTTCAATTTAGATTATTCAAACAACTAAACAATCAACTTATATATACTTTAATAATTTTGAAAAAATTTCCCTTTATATATAAAATATACTCAAGGTAAAATTATTCCATTTACCCATTTTTAAAAACAATATTGTGTCGAATTGTTCTATACAAGTGTTTAGAAACCCCTTCGGCATAGTTGTACAGACCATGCTGACAAAGGTTCATATGCCACTCAATAAACCAATCATCACAATATAAAACAATTTAATATTCACTAACAAATACACACTCATAGCAATTATTACACTCAAACTCATTCTAGAGTACTACTGACTCTATCTCTAATGAGTAATACCCAACAGAACCATGGTTGTCGCTTAACCATAAGCTCTGATACCACATTGTCAGGACACGATTCTTCGTCTTCCGAAAATTCGACATCGATACTCACTTTATCGACTGCCGAGCAATCGAACGACGGAAAACCGAACACTGAGGGTTTTAAGAAAAATTTAAGAAAAGAAAAAGGCAGAAGAAGAGATAAGAAGGTAGAAAAATAGAGAGAAAAGAAAAATAGAAGATAGAACAGAAAGAAAACAGAACATTTTAAAATAGAAGAAAAAGAGAATAGAACGAAACAGAAAACAACAGAACAACAACAGAATCTCACAATTCGCAGCGGAACAACATATAATAATAAATGAATAATCTTTAAACAAAGAACTATATCAGTTATTACATTTTATACATTTCATTTCATTACATCATATCATCAGAGTGTACAACAATAACAACAACAACAGTGCAGCGGAAAAAGAAATACTATATAAGTAATACGCCATGCTATCCAGCTTGCCTCCAGCAACTCCAGAATATCCAGAATATCCTGATAAACCTAACTCTTGACTGCCCGTGTAGAAATTGGTGGGCACCCAGAGTTTAGGAAGGAAAACAATAAACTCCGAGTCAGTCATGTGACTGGTGTGAGAACTCAAAACAGTTTATTTATCTTTAAAATCAAAATAGAGGAATATTTTTAAAGTCAATTCGCAATGCTTTTAAGAATGAGACTACTATAAGGCCTCCCGCACACACACACATGCAAACGCAGAATCGGAGGAGATTTCTCCTTATGATAGTCAAAGATGCTTGATACGCATTTAAAAGAACATTTGATATTATTACTAGTGCATAGCGTAGGAAAAATTTATTTCGAAAGTAGAATATAAATCTTAGCCAACATACGACCATTATCGTATGCCTACTATAGCTACCATCCAAACAGTGTTGCGACACCATAAGTGAATGATAGGTTCTACAACTAATACCGTACAAGATCGTATTGTTTCTTTGGATTTCCAACGAATGATCAGGCTAAGGAACTTCCCATTGCCACATGAGAATGCCTCTGGATGGACATCCCCGAGAACCAAACCGGATCTCTACCAACACAAGGCCGGGTTACCCCTAACTGAGTAACAACTGACCGAATATGCCATCCCCCGGTCCTTTGGGACCTTTTCACCGAGCGCTCGTAATCAATTCACACAATCATAACAAAGTGTTTTCAACATGAGTAAGTATCTGGGCTCCATACCATGATACCACCCTTTTCCAGAAGGAAATGGACACATCCTAAAGGGCGCTACCCCTCATAACCTTGCTGCTTCTTTCCTGTTTTGACCATTCACGGGGTGTGAGGCTCGACGAAGTCACGTCCACAAAAACATACTTTATACAAAAGCCATGCTTTGGGTCAACAAATGATCAACACAATGATCACAAGGATAGACGATCAAACAAATGATCCTATCACAAATAATCAACACAATGATCATTTACAGCTACACTCAGCATGTCACATTACCAAATTGGGAATATATCGCTGATAACATTCAACTACATAACCTCTGAGCTCGTACGTCTCAGAGAAGGGTGTTAAGCTAAAAGAATAAATTCTCCGCCACCAACAGAAATATATTTGAAAGAAATCGGCTTTGCATCTCAATTTGTAATGTCAGACATACAATCCATACAAGTCTGTTCCGGGCTCGAACAAAACCGAAGGCACTTACAAAGAAGTCCTTGCAATCCGGATATTCACAATCTTGATCGGATTCACCATCACATATGGAGAACTCAATACCGTAGCTACTCGGTGCAGAGTCAATCGACAGGTCATCCTATCGCTCTCGCAAATATCGGGTCTTCAACACCGATCTTCAATGCAATTCACAACGACGTATCACATATTCGGAATGGGTTATACGACCCCATGGTCCTTTCCCGGTTAACCCGAATAGTGAGCGCTTATTCAAAAATAAGTGTGACATTCAAATTCAAACAAATCACATCAATTACCCATTCGAAGGGAAATATTGATAGTCGGTTATTGAACTATCAATGAATATGCACACATCACCAGTTTCCAAATAATTTTCCAAATTATTTATTTTCCAAAATATCTCTACTAGATATATAATTTTCACGCTTCAAAAATAAATCAATATTTATTTTTAAACAAATTCCCCTTTCCTTTATAAATTTCTTAGTGAATTTATAATCCAAAATATCTATGAATATTCGATTTCAATTATTCATTTCAATTTATCTTCAAAAAAGATAAATTCTCAAAGTATTCACTTTATATTGGAAAACATTTCCATACTTATTTATTCATAAGTAATCCTCAATCCATTTATTTTCAACATTTGGAAAATATTCAATATACTTAAATCGAAATTAAGTATATATTTCATTCTTTAAGGAAATCATGCTCTTAAACATATTTATTTGGGCCAAAACGAATGTTGCGTAAAACATCGTTACGACAACCCAAAATCACTAGTATAGGGATTCGAAATTAAAATAGATATATAAATCCCAATACTATACAAAACATTTCCTTTCGGAAATCATTTACTATAACAACAGTGTTATAGTCCATTATTTCCTTCTTATTTCTCGAAAACGTCTATTCCAACAATAAATGTTGAAATCTATGGTTTCGAATCTCAACACATTTTAAAACATCGTTAGATCGTTTTAATTCTGTTTAAAATATCACATTCTAAACATTTTCTTTAACGTGTTATTCACTATTCAAAAACGTGAATATACTATGTTAACAAATTTCATCCTTTTATTCATTTTATTTCAAAGGATTATTCATAGTTCAAAAACGGGAATATAACTTCATTAATAGGTTTCAACAATTAACTTATCAAAATAAGTCGTTTGCGAATTTATAAAACAACGTTTATAAACTCCATTTCTATTTGTTTTATAACTTATTTCCTTATAAATTTTCTTTATTAACCTATTCACTTTATAACTCAATTATAAACCAAAAATTCAAATTATAAGTTAAATGCTTATAAAACGATTATTTTACAAAATCGTTCTTTTAAACTTCATAATTATAAATCTTATAACTTATAAGATTCAATTATTCATCCAAATATATTCTTTAATAATTTCACAAAATTTATAAATCTTACTATTTATAAATTTCATTTATAACTTCACCATTTATAATTTTATAAATTTCATTCATTTACAAAATTCATTTTCACTTCATTCAAACACTTATAAAAACTCGTTTTATGATTCAAAGGTTTTAATTTATAAATATCAATTTATAAATCCTTTATAAAATCAATTTATACTATTATTTTAAAACATCTTTAATCTCCTTCATTATTTCACCATTTTGATTAATAAAATAATTAAATTTTATAAATCCTATATTTAAACTTTTCACAATAAATTCTAAAATCCCGATTAAACTAATTTATAAAATCATTAGCATCATATTCTCAAAAATCATAATTTTTATAACTTTAAAATTATAACGTTTATTTATTTAACATGGATCAATTCCAAAAATTATTTTATAACTTATACTTTCAAAAATCACTTTGAAATCATTTTAAAATTCCAAAACTTGGTCCAATGATGCTACATACCAAATAGTCAATCACGACAACAACGATATCATATATCGATATGAAAATCAATGAATATCAAAATATCCATAATCAAATAAATACTGTTGAGGAATCCAGTTGGATCCCTCCAACCTGTTTCCTGCATCCACAAACATTAGCACAATACCAATTTCGCTCCAGTACGAAATTATCGCGGTATATGGGATTTAAAATATTATCCGCTTAATAGACGGCGCAATAGGGTCTCATCCGCTAAAAAAAATGCGGGAAATCAATAACTCCAATATATACATATGCCAATATATATATATTGCTATTATATATAATACCAATTTCACTGTTTATGAAATATTCGCGGTATATGTTTTTAATAAATAACATCCGCTTACTAACGGCGTATAATGTCTATTTTAACAATCAATAGATATCAATCATCATTCAAACATGCATTCAAATATTTTAAATCTAACTATTTAAAATAAAATCGAAACTGATTCGATTGAGTGAGAAGTTCTCACCTTGATTTTAAATTCCGTTTTAGCGATTTATTTCGAATAAAATTAAACGGACGTTTAATTTTACCCAAAATTCTCACTAACTCCAAACGACTCCAATCCAATTTCATCGCGTAGTGCTCGTCCATACGATTCCAACGCAACTGGTTTCGCGCGTTTTCGACCTCGTATGAAAAAGTTATGATATTATGAAGTTTATACGAATTTAAACTTAATAATTACAACAATTTTCTTTATATTTATAACCTATTCCATCTAGAGCCGTAGGATCTCACTGCAAAGCCATCACCACCGTTGCCATCTTCTCTTCTTTCACGCGCAACCTACAGACATAGCCGAACCCATAGATCAAAACTAGGGTTAAATTTATCGATCACCTCGCTCAACTTCGACACGATCCAGGAGCTCCATGTCGTACGCCATCACCTGCTCTAGGTTCGGCCCCAATACCCTGCAACTCGGCCCCCTCTCTTGCATAGAAACGCGTGCGCAACATGTCACGAACGGCCCCCCCATAGCTCCCTCCACACGACACCAAACACGATCTCCACCGTTCACATCGAAGCTCTCGTTGTGATCTTCATCTTTGTAGTTGAATGTTTTTGACGAATGTTGACGGATTGGAAGAAATCGAGGGGGAGAGGTCGTGAGTTTCTGGCCATTGGTTTTTGAAATGGCGGCTATGCAGTTGTGATTAGGGTTTTGCTTTTTATTTTTATTTTTTTTAGAAATGGTGGCTATTTATAAGAAAATATCGAACACTATTCATCCCGGAAATTCCGAACTCCGATTTACGCGCAGTAACCAGCGTTTCTAGGGTTTACCCCGCGTTCCGGACATAATGGAACAGGTTTCGGAAGCTAATTCGGACATCTGTGTGAGTTATGGCTACAAACGCTCAATTTAAATTAAACCGATTTAAACGATTTTCTAGGCGTTTTAATTTGTACCGGACAAACGGTAAATCCAATTGACACGAAATTTGAAACCTTTCAATAATATCACATTACGGATCCGATGAAATTGGTTTCGTCGAAATCCGAGACTTTTTGAAAAATGGCTATTTTAACTCGCCAAATTAAAATTAAAAATAATTCGATGCGTTTCGAGCTGCCACGATCAAACGATAGCTCCGATTGATACGAAAATTGAAATCTGATAATAACTAACTATTACGGATCCAATGGAACTAGTCTCGTTCAATTCTGAGACTGTTCAAAAATTGGCTATTTTCACTAGTCGATTTTAATATTAAAATATTCAATTTTCACAAATTTACTTTTAATTCGATTTTAAAAGTTCTAAAATATCGTTCTAACTTCCATATGATAAAATAAAATTTTACAAATCATTTTCAATCATATTTAACTCAATTTTCAATTATTTCCATAATTTAACATATTAAATTATCGATTTAATTATTCAATTAAATCCAATAATTCAAATAAAAATTTATTTGACTTAAAAATTCACTTATTAATATTTAAAATAAATTAAATATTCAAATTTTAATTAAATAAAATTCTGGGTCGTTAAAGAATCCATATATGTATATAATATGAGATAGCTCCATCCAGCTCATCCTCTACACAGCTCCTGCATCACCTGAACTTGCTATCTAGTCAGCTCATTTAAGAGTACCCATGATAATAAGAAACAGCGTAAAACATTAGGTCAGAAAAAAGTCTGGTGTGAGCGGTAAATATATCTCAAAATAATATACATGTAAATATAGTAAGGAACATAGGTATACGAACCATATCTGACATGTCCCTGTAACCAAAAGAGTTAGCACATAATAACATAATATGCTACTCTACAAATATCATAAAGGCACTCTACTCAAAATGGAATGATAGATGTCCAGTTATCACTATCTCCAGTACATACTCCTAATGATATCTTCGAAAGATAGCATACTAAAAAAAGCAACCATGGTATCAATCAAGCAATCCTTACTATCACTCAATGTGCTCAGACTATATGATAACTCGTATGGCCGCCTTACAGCTAGGGACTAATGGAAATCTAGGTTCTCGATGTACTCTCGTAACACATAGCCAAAAGCAAGATACATATCTCCTAGCCCAAAGCTATACACTTGACCCAAAGCCATTGACCTAAGGTATTCAAAATCCACTCCAATGATCCATGGAAGTCCCCACATATAATACCACTACTTCGAATACAATAGAAAACACTTTGAGTCTCAACGATTCCTTAGCACATACATCCGAGCTCTCCTTTTCTCTTAATCTAGTTTCCATTATCCAGGAATCCTTCCATGTTCCTCATTCCATGGCTCCTTCCTTTATTGAGCAGCTACCATAAGTACCTTCTCCCTTCACGAGTCACTAACCAAAGATACAAAGCTTATCATGTTATTACATCGCCATCCAATCCTCAAGCTAGCGAGCCAACACATCCAGCATGATTTATAAAGTCCCATGCTTTCTCCTTGCATAAGCCTGACCCCACTCAATCACAAAAACTACTCGGCACCGACTTAAATTGCTTAGTACCGACTTGTTTACTTAGCCAATTGTTAGCTAACTCTCCTTCCTTTCTTCTAGTACTCCATTTCCAGGTGCTTCAGAACTCGACTATAATGGCATGTATTTTTAATGTTCGGATATTTAAATAGTTTATTTAAATATTTAATCATTAATTAAATAAAATCCCAAAAATGTGATTTTTCATATATGGCCAAATCAGGACTCGAGACCACTTCCGTTGACTTTGGATTAATTGCGAATTAAAATAAGTATAAGGATTGCTATATTTCGAGATTGAAAGATTCGATGGCCAAACGAACTCGAAATACACAAAACCAGCCTTTTAGGATGTAGTCTCAGATGGAGATGTGGTTAGTGCCATTGGATCTGGTAAAATAAGGTAATGCACACAAATGAATTTCGTGGCGATCGAATGCGTCGTGTGATCGTACGGACTCGAACTGCATGACCATTTACCAAGAGATCAAATAAATGGATAATATTTTATATATAGCCTGTTAAAACTTTTCCTCCTTATTCATTTTCTTTTTTCCACTATTCAGATCTGAAGCAATAAATAATGGCCAACTTCATCTTCTTGCTCTTTAAAAATTAAATTCTCTTCATCTACTCGACGAAAAATTGCATCGTTCGATTCGTTGAGATCGTATCGACAAGAGATTTAATCCTATATCCTTAATCTTGAGTTTCTTGATGTGTTACTGAGCTCGACCCCATAGCCGTGGATCTAAGGCATAGGCTTGATGGAGATTGGAGCATCGATTTTCGAATCAAAGATTGTATTTGTGTTTCTTGCATTGAGACGCACCTTACTACATCGATTGGAGGAGCTCCGAATGCCTTTGATGGATCCTGATATTTGGATGAGGACGAGCATGTGAGTAGGTAACGATCTGAAAGGGGCTTCGAATGGGATGATTTTGGCATGGATAGAGTACGCGATGAGAAGAATAATGGTGAAGACAGATCGAAGAATCGTGGCTTATAGATGGAGAATTTGTCGTGTATGTACATGCTGACATATTTTGTGCACATGGTTGTTAAATTGGGAAAAAGAAGGATTAGCGATTAATAAGGTAATTAGTTCATTTAATTAGATAATTAATCATCTAGTTAATTATGATGCTTATATTTTCTATATCTTTTGCATACAAGGTCCGTTTTGGACGCCGTTTCTTGCATTGGACTAGTTTTGACGAGATCTACGTTTGAGCATAGGTTTGGACATATTTGGCTAAGGTCGGTGATATTATCTCACACTTTACTATGGTTGATTGTTTATTATTAACGAGAATGATTTTTGGTTTTAAATCATGATATCACTACACACACACATATATGTGTGTGTGCGTGTGTAGCTGTTATTTTTTCATAAAAGAATAGATAATTATTTTATAATGATTTATAAAGAATGTCACTTATTTCCCATCGGCATGCCATAGTTAGGGAATTATTAGATTAGATATGTTATTGATCTAATTTTCCTACAGTAACTGATATGGATGGATTGTTATGTTGTATGTATGTTGCTTCGAATGGAGGTATGGTTGTTTGGATGTTTAAATGTACGTTTGATGGTTTGGCTTGTTTGTTATTTGGCTATTTTGGTTGAAAATGCTAATTAGTAGTGATTTGATTTCAAGTAGCATCTTGCACATTGTAGTTTTGCACAAGGTTTTAAATCTCGGATTTCGGTTACGTTTCGTCTCAGAGATTTTAGAGACTCGATCTCGTATCGGGGGAGATCTCGGACGAGATGAATCGATCTCGGTCGTCTACATCGGATTTACATCTCAGTTCCTAAAATTTATTTCGGAGTAATCTCGGAGTATATGTCATGTCGAATATTAATCTTCATACACCGAAACTTATAAATATTAGTAACTACCTAAATGAAAATTTTACACGTTTACTCTGAATTTATCATATGCTTATCATTAGTAATTTAATCATATGAATGCAAATAAATAATGAGAATTTGTGAATAATGGTCAGTATAATATTATATGTGAAAATATACATGAAGCATACCATGACAAAGTGATTTACATCTTTTTTTATGGGAAAAATGACTAGATGTAAAAATGAAAACATGAAAAAACATTCAAACTATATGCATTCAATAATGACACACATATAAGACCATGATACTTGGTTAAAACAAGATCAAGTTTGCCATAAGTTATAATTTATACTTCTAATTACAAAATCTTCCACACGAGTAGAATTTAAAGTTATATTTTACATATAAAAGCCTCTAAAAGAGTAGAACTCATGGTTATATCGTAGTACAAAAGCTTCTAAATAAATGGAAGTCAAAGTTATATTTTAGCTACAAAAGCTTCTATATAGGTAGAAGTCAAAGAGTTAATTTAACAAAATTCTAAAAATTGGTCGATATCTTGTAATCAAATCTCGTCCGAGATGTCGAGCGCGATACCATATTATCGGTCGAGATATACATCAGGCAAGATTACAATGAAAAAACTAGTTTCGAATCGCTTAGGCTCAAAAATGAGATCTTGGACGAGATCTCGGAGGAGATGAGCGAGATTTAAAACCTTGGTTACGCACACTAGGAATTAAATGAATGAGATGAGCTATAGAAGAGGGTTTGGGATATGTGCTGATGGATCTAGATATCAAAGTGTATGATGTCGAATGTTTTCGTTTGGTCTGTACCGTTCGGTTTAGTTACAAGACCAAGATGGATGGTATTGACCATAGTAGAGTGGTCAATGTCCATTACTGTTGTCGATCGACGATTTGGACAATATGTGGCTTTGACATTGATGAGATACCATAAAGCACAACATGATGGTATGTTCATGTGACCAGTTTACAGATATGACGTTATTACACTACGACGAGTGATATTGATAGTGAGGCAGGGATGTGGTGCTTCGAGCTAGTAGTTTGATACTGCGGATAGTGACTCAAAGATGTCTGTAGGCACTTGGATGATTGTATTAGGACTATATGGATCATGCTAGATCTCGGGCTTTAGATGGCATGATAGTATGGTTCTTCAATCAGAATCTCAGGTGGAGAGTAGGATCATGGACGGCATCTCGGTTTGGAGTGAGACTGCGGATAGTGGAGTAGGTTGAGTGTTGGGGCTCATGCCCAGAAACTATAGTGAACTGGTAGGGTTCGAATCTGTATCGAGTGAGTAGGGCTCGATGGTTATGTTTGTGCCTAGGGATCATTGATGACCCAAAGAGTTTTTTATTGTGCTAAGAGAAAGGGTACTATATGCAGGTGATACCCGAGGGTTGGCAGCGATGGTCGTGTACCCTGGACCGCCCCAAGGGGTTCTAAGTCAAGTGGTGCAAAGGTATCACTGGAGACAACTGTGTGAGGTTTGGACTTGAAAATACGGCGGAACACAATCGAGAACTGGGACTTCCACTAGTCCTTCATAGTTGGTCATATGAGTCATCGTATATCTGGCATATTGGAAGATAGTTAGTATTGTGGATTTTATGTTTGGTATGGTTGCTCACTAGTCACCTGTCACCCTAGGGATGTCACATTAGGTAGGTATTGTGGTGGGAAACCTAAATACCCTGATTTGACTTAGTGTGGAGTAGGTATGGATAGGGATACCTAGGTACCATGACAGATACTAAATATGTTATACCCATTTTACGACGTTATATGGTAGCATATTACTTATGTTTATATGATGACTCTATGGTTACAGGGACAAATCAGGTATGATTTGTATACCCTTGGTTCCGTATATTATCAAGTTATAGTATTTTGAGATTTGATATCGCTCACACCAGATTGTTGTCTGACCCGAGGTTTTATGCTTTTCTTCCTATTATCTCGGGTGCTCTTAAATGAGTAGGTTGAGAGCAGGTGGATGATTATGGAGTTCTATAGGAAGATCGACTGGAGATGACGGCTGTCTATACTTATTTGTGCATTTGTTATTATATTTCTACTGTGTGACACTGTGGAGCCTTTATAGCGTTGATTTCATATTATGAGACAGTGTACCAATTGTGTTTACTTTCCCGTTATATAAACTCTATGATGGTGTTATATAACTTTTTGGATCTTTTTTTAGATGATTACTTCACATTGTTATTACCGTCTCTCTGGTTTTATACATATATTGATTATTATATTTACTCTAATGCAATATGAGATATGCGACAGGTAATTTGGTTATTTGATGTTTCCTTTTTCTTCTTTTCCATTCTTTTCTCTTCTCTTTCCTCATCTTATTTCTTTTCTTTCCTTTAACTAACGTTATAAACCCTAGGTGTAGGGAAGTCATCGCATTTGGTATCAGAGCAAAGGTTAGTCAATTAACTTTAGTTGATACCGCGATCCAATAGATATAGCGTAGGAGTTGTCGCCTTAGATTGGAGAATGTGTATATGAGAGAGTTCGTATTCATTTTATATTTTGGTTTCCAAAACTACATAACAGTATATATAGTATATGAGTTGGGTGAACACATGAGCACTATTGATGCAGTCTTCTTTATGAGAGATCGATCATCCTTGTTATAGAATAGGAATGATCTGGCATATGAGAAAGACTGATATTGACTCTATCTTTAGAGTTAAGAATTTGGAAGGATTAGGTCCACTATCCCTGATTGATAGGATATGTTTGCAGAGTTGGTGCTGATTATTTCCTAGATGCCTAGTTTGTTTTGGACGGTTATAGTGCTCAAGTGTAATTGGCTAGAGTCGACTTTGTTGAGCTATATATAGACCCTGAGAGTCTAGGAGGCAGCCTATTCCTTGGAATGGAGTCAGCTATTGAGAGACAAGATTGGTTGGTTTCTTGGAGAAGTATCTTCAATGGCTTGGAGTTAGATGATGCATGAGGTAAAATTTAACTCTGGATGACTCCAAGGATAGACAATGAACTAGTGGAGTGTTTCTGTAGCTCTGATTTTCGAGGACCGATTTCCTTCGGACTAGTTCATTTTCGCTTCGAAGATGATTTGTCTCGATTTTTCCAAAGTCGGGAATGGTTAGGGAGTTCACCAATTAAAAATATAGCAATATGTCTGTATTGGAGTATGTGGCTGGATTTGATATGATATCGAAATATAGTCTATTCCCATTAATGCTCCATAAAAAAGGATTGAAGTTTATCATTGGGTAGAGAGATCACCTTAGGGGTCGAATGATTCGTGCATTGATAAGGGCTTCGAGAGGATGATCGAGAAGTACCCAGTATCCTATACTAATTGAGTAGGGATAGATCAGGAAGCGTATATATTGATTGCCTTTCCAGTTTCGTCGATTGCTCCATCGATGAAATAGAAAAGCCAGGAACCACCATTTGAGATATGCTTTCCGCATATGGTGGTTCCATACGTGTTTTATTTGACATCAAGGTTTCATATTCCTTCATATCTAGATCCGATGGTTAGATATTGGGATAGAGACTAGAGATAATTACCAATCTTTGATCGTGACAGGCATAGTTAGGGGCTCAGCCCTCCTATATGTAGTTTCGAGACCTTTCCCCATTGAGTCATGGTTGTTTGATTGTTAGACATTGATTGTTTGGGTTTTAGTCGGGTTAGCATTATAGTTTAGGAATGGACTAGACGAAGGGGATATAGAATATTGGTGAACTGTGAGAGGCTGTTGATGACGATTAGGGTTATGGAGGAGCAGACGGTAGAGATTGGCTGCCAGCTGGGAAGCCTTATATATTCATTTGATATTCCACATGATAGGATGTCATATGTGCCTGTATATGGAGAATGTCCAAACACACTCAAGGAGATGACCGGATTACCAACGTATAGGGATAGACTTCCATATCGATCTGGTCATAGGAGTTGGACCAGTAGTTATGCCTTTAAGGTATATGGTGTCCAAATAGCTTAAGAGATTAGAGGTGCGAGCGTATGACCTATTTAGGTGATGGTTCATCCATGGGCGTATATTTGGGCAGGATGCACCTGTTATGTTCGTCACTAGGATGGATGGCTCTTTAGAGTTGTTGATTGGTTGTTGTAAGCTGGACAAGATGACAAACAAGTTGTACTCCTATATTTTGATGACTTGTTCGATCAACTCTATAGCATGAGGATATTCTCTTAGTTTGACCTTGCGGTGAGGTTGCACCAACTGGGAGTAATTTGCTTGAGCATGTCAATTATAATTTTCGTTCACTACCTCGATTTTAGGTTGGTTATGCCATTCGGGATAACCAATATGTTGGCATATGTTTTGGATCTCCTAGACCATAATTAGAGCGGTCAGTTGAGTAGGTTGTGTTTGTTTTCGTTGATGATACTTTTGTCTACCCATGGACAGAAGAGGAGCACAAGACACGATTTGTGATGAGATTTTGATGGTATCACTCTTAAGGAGGGGAGTGAGACGCTTGGGTCACATTGTTTTAGAGTAGGACATCGCTGTAGATCCATTAGTTGCGGTAATCTGGAATCTGAATGAACCCAAGGTAGTAGTATTGTTAACTTATTGTATGGGAGAAGATCAAACTTTTTTTTAAGACGTAAGGTGTAGACATGCATTAGTGAGTCTAACTGAGAGGTTGATGAGTATATTGATGGTATTCATTCCGAGCGGGAATGAAGAGACGATAGTACGCACCTGCCTATGGTACTTAATTAGTTATGGTAATGATATCGCGAGGTAATATCCGACTCTTGATTCGGAGTTAGAGGCAATAGTGTTCGCTTTGGGAATGTTGAGGCACTATCTGATAGGAGAGGAGTTTGAGTTATTCAGTGATCCCTTGTCAATGTAGTATTTCATCCCCGAGAAGGATCTTTACCTTTACGAGTAACGATGGTTGGAGTTTTTAGCCTCCTATGGATTTAACATTTTCTAGATGTTTGAAAGGAAATGTGGTTGTTGGTATTCTAGTAGGAGACATACCAGTTTGAGGGTGATATCCCTACGGAGGGCATTTCTCAAGCTTATCACTGTGACGAATTTAGAAATCGATGAGTTTTGGCCAAGTATGATGGATGGTTTGAACGTTAGACCTACTTTTATTTAGCTGATTGGAATTAGTCAGAGACATTAAGATGGACTAGTAGAGATCATGACTAAGTTAGAATGGTGAGTAGTGTCTGATGAGGTGATGAAATGCGGACGCGTCCGAGATTGTAGGTTGCATAGGGATGAGAGATGTTTGTACTTGAGTAGCGGGAACAAATGTTTTAGGACTGCATAAAAGGATTGCCAATGACTAAGGGTAGAGAGATAGCATTTGAGTCACGATTGATTGGTTGACATATGATGCTAGATTTGTATTCCATAAGTCCAGAAATGCGACATCCATTTTTGTTGTGTTGTTTGAGGGATGGTTGGTGTGATTCCATTATGTGCTAAGAGCATTGTAAGTAGCCGAGACCCGTTGTTCGATAGTGGGTTTAGGGAGAACTTACAAGAGGTGTTTGGATGTTTGGAATTAAATGTATTAGATGATATCGAGATTGAACCATAGACTTAAAGGTCTCATAGGCCTATTCGTACCGATGGATATGATACAAATCAAGTTAGGAGGAGGATGAAGGAGTTGTAGGGGCTCAATGGAATGAAAGCGAAGGAAATATGGTATGGTAGACCGTAGGGAGCATGAAGACAGCTTGTCCGGAGCTCTTTAGACGATGGAATTTTATTTGTGTCTTCAGCTTTCATTATGAATGTCATATTGGATGCTTATACTAGATGGTTTAGTATTCCGCATGCTAGGACAGGCATGGTTGTTATTTTTGGATGTTAGATCTTATGTATGCATGTTTGATTTGATTGTTAGCATTTGAGTTGATAGTTTATGTTTGTATGGTTGTTAGACATGCAGGATAGTTTGGTTGGGTATGGAATTATTGCTTGATGATTTCTATATAAAATCTAGTATAGTTAAAGATATGATTGTATACATATCTTTGTTGTAATAGAGTTTTTCAGACTTAGTCGTCCAAAGGAGATTCTATCGAATTTTTCCAGAATCTAAAAGATTTTTGGGGGCCAATGGGTTAGGAGACATTCTCTTTGCATTGTGATTTCGAGGACGAAATCCTTTAAAGAGGGGAGAATATAACGATCTGTATTTTTGAAGATCGGATATTTAAATAGTTTATTTAAATATTTAATCGTTAATTAGATGAAGGCGCACAAATGTGATTTTTCGCACACGGTCGAATCAGGAAACGAGACCACTTCCATTGAGTTCAGATTGACTTTGAGAATTAAAATAAGTATAAGGATCGCTCTATTTTGAGATCGGACGATTCGATGGCCAAAACTGTCTCGAAATACACGAAATCAGCCTTTCGGGATGCAGTCACAAATGGAGACGTAGTTAATGTTGTTGGATCCAGAAAAATAAGGTGACGTATGATGACGATTTTCACGTCTATCGGACGCGTCGTGTGATCATACGGACTCGAAATGCATGACCATTTATTTAGATATTATAATATTTTGTTATAAATAACTTTTGAAAACTTTCCCTCGTTATTCGCTTTGTTTTTTCCACTATTCGGATCTGAAGCTAGAAATAATGGCTGACTTCTTCTTCTTGATCTTTGAAAATTAAATTCTCTTTATCTACTCAATGAAAAAATGCATCGTTCGATTCATTAAAATCGTATCAACAAGAGATTTAATCCTATATCCTCGATCTTGTGTTTTTGATGTGCTACTGAGGTCGACTCCCTAGCCATGGATCTAGGGGTTGGGCTTAATGGAGATTGGAGCACTAATTTTTGAATCAGAGATTGTATTTGTGTTTCTTGCATTGAGACGCACCTTTCTGCATCACTTGGAGGAGCTTCGGTCGCCTTAGATGGATCGCCATATTTGGATGAGGATAAGCACGTGAGCAGGTCGCGATCTGCAAAGGGCGCTTCGAATGGACGATTGGGCATGGATGGGTGAAGTACGTGATCAAATGAATGATGGCGAAGATAGATCGAAGAATCATGACTTATAGATAGAGAATTTGGCATGTATGTACACGTTGACATATTTCGTGCACGCGGCTGTTAGATTTGAGCGGAAGAAGGATTAGTGATTAATAAGGTAATTAGTTAATTTAATTCGATAATTATCTCGTTAATTATAAGTCTTGTATTTGACATATCTTTTGCATACAATGTCCATTTTGGATGCTATTTCTTGCATTGGACTCGATTTGACAAGATCTATATTTTGGCATGGGTTTGGACAGATTTAGCTAAGATAAGTGATATTGTCTCTCACTTTATAATAGTTGATTGTTTATTGTTATATTGATGCTTAGGAATGATTTTTGGTTTTAAATCATGATATTACTATATATATGCATTAGTTATATTATATAAAAGAATAGATAATTATTTTACAATGGTTTATAATGAATATCACTTATTTTCCATCATTGCGCCAAAGTTAGAGAATTATTAGATTAGATCCGTTATTGTTGTTATTTTCCCACATTGATTGATATGGATGGATTGTTATGTTTTATGTATGTTGCTTTGAATAGATATATGGTTGTTTGCATGTACGGATGTTTGGATGTGTGTTTGATTGTTTGGCTTGTTTGTTATTTGGCTATTTTGGTTGAAAAAGCGGATTAGAGGTGATTTGATTTTAGATAGCATCTTGTACGTTTGAGTTTCACGTATGCGAAATCTAATGAATGAGATGAGCTGTATAAGAGGGTTTAGGATACGTGCTGATGGATCTAGATTTCAAAGTGGATGATGCCAGACATTTCCATTTGGTTTGTACTTAACCGTTTGGTTAACTTCAAGACCAACGTGGATGGTATTGACCGTAGTAGAGTGGTCAACGTCCAACACTATTGTCGATTGGCGATTTGGCCGATATGTGGCTTTGTCATTGATGAGATACCATGATGCACGATGTGATGATTTGTTCTTGCGAGCAGTTTAGAGATATGATGTTATTACTCTACGATGATCAATATTGATGGTGAGGTAAGGATATGGTGCTTCGACCTAGTAGTTTGATACTATGGATAGTGACTCGACGATGTATGGAGTAGGCTCTGGGATGACAGTAACAGGACTGTATGGATCTTGCTAGATCTTGGGCTTTGGATGGCATGATAGTATGGTTCTTCGATCGGGAGCTTAGGTAAATAGCAGGATCGTGGATAGCAGCTTGGTTTGGAGTGAGGATTTGGATAGTGGATTGAGTTGAGTGTTAGGGCTTATGCCCATGAACTGTAGTGAACCATTAGGGTTCGAATTTGTATTGAGTTAGTAGGGCTCTATGGATGTGTTTGTGCCTAGAGATCATTGATGACATAGAGTATTTTCAATTGTGTTCAGAGCAGGGGTACTGTATGTGAGTGATACCCGAGGGCTGGTAAAGATCGTCATGTATTCTGGACCGCCCTGAGGAGTTCATGTCAGGTGGTACAGAGTTATCACAAGAGAAAATCATGCAAGGTTTCAGACCTGAAAGTATGGTGGAACACAATCGAGAATCGGGATTTCCACTAGTCCTTGATAGTTGGTCATATGAGTCATCATATATCTGGCACATTATGTGACAATTAGTATTGTTTGATGGATGTTGTTATGGTTGCTCACTAGTCACTCGTCACCTGTCACCCTAGGGATGTCATACTAGGTAGGTATTATGGAGGGATACCTAGATACCTTAACATGGCTTAGTGTGTAGTAGGCATGGATGGAGATACCTAGGTACCCTGATAGATACTAAGTATTGTATACCCTTTTTATGATGTTATAGAGTAGCATATTATTATGTTTATGTGTTGATTCTGTGGTTGTAGGGACATGTCATGCATGGTTTATATACCCTCTGTTCCGTATATTATCGAGTATTATAGTATTTTAAGATTTGATAACGCTCACACCTGTTGAATATGTTAGTATATGATTTTTGTTTGATTATAATACACACACACACACACATATATATACATTTAAATGTATTTGTTATTGTACTATTTTATTTTTCACATAATTAAATAAATATTTGTTAAACACAAAAGTTAAATTCAAATAAATATTTTATTCAAACAAATATTTTAATACAATTTTGAATAGTACAAATTTAAGCTCTCACTATATATATACATTTTCAATTACAATACAATTTCTATTACATCACAAATTTCACTTTACAATGTTCACCTCACTACATATCACTCATTCACTCGTATTTTATCTTCAACTTTGTTCCACCCTGAATCCTACATCTGAATTATCTGCAAAATAAACACTGACGTAGTAAAACTGAAAAAGAAATATTTTTGCAGTGTAAAATGAAATGTGTGTTTTTGAAAATATTATTTGCCTCAGTTATTTGGGTTGTTCGTCATCATTTCTTTTGAATTTATCATACACGAACAACTTGTGACTTGCATAGTGTATCACTATACATGCCACAAGGCCGTGCACACCGATATACACTTACTTGATATAATTGTAGGGATAGATGAGCACAAGTTCAAACCTTAGCATAAGCTGGATTCAACTCAGGTGTGTCCAAATAAAATTCAGTTCAAAAAACTGAAATGGCTCAAAGAACCTATCAATTTAACTCGAAGACAATACAATAAAGGGATGTAACTCCACATATGGACAATATGCAAAAAGCTTCAGACCACTCTAAAATGTATCAGACTCATATGTATGTAGTGAATACCAGTCAGAGCATGCAAGTGAAGCCTCAACCAAGACTACTTCAAGTAACAGTGGCAACCAAATAAGAGTGAGACTAGACCAGATTTCCAGTGAACCAAGCAAGCCAGTGAAACAAAATGCACTCACATCTAGACAACAGTGCATTAGAACATATACCAGTCCAACCAAAAAGGCCCCAAAATAATATACTTGTGAAGATCAAAACAAAATGTTCAAGCAACTCAACATGGCATGGTCAGGTGCAGGCACAAGTCAAGGCAGGAAGCAAATGTAACACAAAACCAGATCAGACCAAAATACGGGGCAACTCAGATTTAGCAAATGCAAAGCACTTGAATAAAAAGTGCATATGCAAAAATATATCAGACCAGTCTACATCCAGACCTTCAAATTTCAACATGAACATGTATCAAGGCAGTTTTCAAATCAATGTACACATGGTTGGTCATATGTACAACAAGCTCTAGACTCAAAGAAATAGCATGTATCAAGACAACAACGGGAGCAGTACACAAGCATGAGATGAAGGCAACACAAAGAAACCACCATACATACATACACACACACACACACATATGTATACACACATGTATACATATATAGGCAGTGCATGTGTAACTAGAACCAAGGCCAACCATAGAATAGTTTCGAAGACATGAAACCATACTCAACACAAAAATGTGCAGCCCAGTACACCATTCAAACTTGAGACAAAAACAAGATGAACTTAGATGACCAGTCCACATAACAATGAAGACTGCAATAACCAGATCATATAACACATGGCCAGTCTAGAATGAAGCAAGCGTTCGAGCAACGGAGCAGTGCACATGCAGTTGTGAACATGTAATCAAGTGACTATTTTTCTCAAAGAGATGTAATCAAGTCAACCGCACATACATACATACATACATATCTATATATGTATATATGTATGGAGGCCATCATTACTCAAAGTATGCAAAAGACTCCATAATGCAATTGCACCAGACATAGCAAATGGATGTACACATGAAGTTCAAAGCACTAATACACATATATGTAGGAACCAGATATAAACATGAAACAGAGAAAATAGAAATGACTCAAAACAAATGCAAAACTAACCAAGGTCGGTCCAAAAGAAGGAACCACACAGCAAGGACAAGGCATAACATTCACACATAAAAGTGTCAATAGTTCAAAGATTACAAGTGTACATGAACAAATTTAGCATCAGGTTGTACACATACATACATACATATATGTATGTATGTATATACATGAATACACAGCAAAAACAATGGAGCAGCATCGTAACTATTAGTTACAGTTTTAACAAAGTCAAGGCCGAGATAAAATTCAATTAGAGGTCGTATGGAACAGCGAATGAAATATTAAACAAGTCGTTGGCAGTAAAGAATGGAGGGATTCAAATGTGTTTAAGCAAATCCAAAAATATCGGAAACATATTCAACCGGTGATAAAAAGAACAAGTGGAAAAAAATATCACAATTGTTCAAGCAAGAATCGAATGGCCAAGAAATACAAGTGACGAGTTTCAAGTCAAATATACGAACGAAAACTTAGGGACTTTAATCCCTATTTGAACCAAAAAATTATCATCGGCAAAATCCAACAAGATTCGAGTTCAAGAAAATAGTAGAGCAATAAATCAAAAAACGTGAATTGAAATCGAGCACAATCAAAAATTGAAAAAGTGGCAAAAATCACATACCAATCTCAAATATTCGAGATTGACATAATTGAAGCTGTAGCAAACTATCAAGGCCAGAGAATCGCTCGAAAAAGCCAATCAAGTAAAAGCATACTATCAATCGATCAACTTCTAAGCGGTGTCTTCAATTTCAAAGCCTTAATTTTTTTTAAAGAGAAACGAAGCAGACATTACAAAACAACAAAGAAGAACGACCAAAGTTTTACACGAGAAAAATAAAAAGGGGAATATGCCTTTTAGTTTCTTTTTAGGCCGGCTTTATTTATTTTATAGTTGGCTTAAATATATAAAAAGGGGTTTGTTTTTGTTTTTTTGTTTACTTTGTAATTTTCTCTTAAACTTTTGTAAAATTCTAGTCTTGTGACTAGGGACGAACTACAATGGTGTGGTTTGAGAATTTTCAACTCAATGGCTGAGTTGTGGCAGGGTTTTGAGCGTAAAGTTAGGTTAGTCATTAATGGGTGTTGCAATTTTACATGTGTAAGCATCTGACTACTTAAATTTTAGTAGAAACCTTGGAGCAGCACGTAGGCAGGGTTTTACCGAAGCTGGGCAAATCTGTGTTGTTCTATTTCTGCTTTCATTATTCTACTATTATCTAAGCTGCAATTATTATATATACTTCCGCATTAATTTCTATTATTTTTAGTATCACCATATTCACTCCCTCCCTCTAGGGTGAAATCGATCCTACAACTTGTATCAAAGCTAGGAACAAAACCAATTTTTGTTTTATAAATTTGATTTTTTTTTTTAAATGGCTTCTTTTAACAATGCTTTTTATGAGAGACAATCCATAGTTAGACCACCCATGTACAATGGTGAATATGCTTACTGGAAAAATAGAATTAATTTTTTTCTGAAAATCATTGATGCTTGGAATATTGTTGAGATAGGATATAAGACACCAACTATAGTGGTAGATAATCAAGAAATTGAAAAACCGATGGATCAATGGACATATCTTGAAAATAAACTATAGAATGCTAATGCTAAAGCTGTGAATTCTATTATTTGTTCATTGGATCAAATTAGATTTAATTGTGTTTCGCATTGTCTAATTGCGAAGGAAATTTGGCACACACATGAAGTGACTCACAAAGGAACCTCTCAAGTCAAAGAATCTTTCCTTGTTATGTTTAGTGTGAATACGAGAACTTCACAATGGCCAAGGATGAAAATTTCAAAGAGATGTATGGACAACTTTCTAATCTTGTATTCAAATCAAAAGCTCTTGGAAAACTATACACAGAATTAGAAATAGTCCAAAAAATCCTAAGAGTCCTTCCATGAATTTTTGAAGAAAAAATTACTACCATTCAAGAATCAAAGGATTTGAAACAATTTAAAGTTGAAGAACTCATTGGAAATCTCACCACTTATGAGCTAGAAATGAAATTCAAGAAAGAACATGAAGGGTGTGATACTCGAAAGAAATCAATAGCTCTCAAAGGAACAACTAAAAGTGAAGATGATGATGAAGCAGAACTGGCATTACTAATAAAGAGATTCAAAAAGTGGAACCGCAAATATGGAAATCCAGTCAAAAATCATCAACTGAAGAGTAGAATCAACAAAGTTCTAAACAACTCAGAAAAAAAGAGATCATTTGCCACAAGTGTAATAAACCGGTTCATATCAAGCCAAATTGTCTTCAGAATCGACCAAGCCAAGGAAAGAAACTGAAAAGGAGAAGTTTTACAGCAATTTGGGGTGAAAGTGATGAAGATGAAAATGAAAGCACTGGCAGTGAGAGTGAAAAAGTAAATCTGTGCCTTCAAGGAGAAATAACTGATAGTGATAATGACGAGCCAAGGGAGGTATCAAAACTTACTCATTTAGAATTACTTATATATTTTTCATGAAGTAAATGGCTGTTTTGAACAACTTAGGGAAAAGTATGCTAAATTGAATCACAAAGAGATAGTTTGATAGAATTAAATAAGCATCTTGATCAATTGGTTAAAAACTATCAAATCAAGAGCACTAAGTGTGATAAGTGTCCATCACTTGAAGAATAAATTAAAAAAATCAGAAAATAAAAAAAATCATTTGAAAATGAAATTATGATTTAAAAAAAAAGTGAAAAAACGAGGAGAGAAAATTCTATTAAAAAGTGCACCTTCTTATTAAATGAAAATGAGTCACTCAAAACACAAGTCCAACAATTGTCTACAACTTTAGAAAAATTCTCCAGAGGAGAAAAATCACTAAATATGCTAATAGGGAAACGAATAGTCAATATTGTTAGATAAGGACTTGGGTATACTTAATCTGAACGTGTTGGTAGCGAAATTAATCAAGTCAATTCCAAGTTCACAATTTGTGGAAAAAACTAGACACAATCACAATAACTGTTGGTACAGACCCAAACATGTGAAAACAAACCAATTTGGGTTCCAAAAGACACGAATATAAAATCCCTTAATGTCAAACAAATATGGGTGCCAAAATGAACAAATATAGATTGTCTTGGGTCTACACAAACATATTTTTCAAAATCGTTTGTGACTAAAAACCATGGAACTATAAAAACAAATAGGTCACAAAAATCTTTTATCGTGTAGGTGTGATGGTTGGCTAAGGAACAGCAAGAGTGATACCTGGATTCTGACTATTCCAGGCACATGGTGGGCGACAAATCAAAGTTACTTAGCGTAGTACAAAGGTGGCAGAATCACAATGGGTAACAACAAAAAACTATCGTAAAGGTAAAATAGGTAATGGTGCATTAATCTTGAATGATTTATTAAATGTGAAAATCTACACCATAATCTGATTTAAATCAGCCAGTTATGTGATAAGGAAATGAATTTTGATTTTGATTTTGACTTATGCAAAATTGTTGGCCACTTATCTTTTTATGCCGAGAACATTATAAGTACCTCTATAGTCTTTGAACTATTTTATATAGATTTGCTTGGACTAACTATATTGCAAGTTTAGGTGATAAGAGATGTTGTACTCTAGGTACACGTCGATATATTTGTTTATCTTACTGCTTCAAGATCTGATACTAATTGTTTGTGTACACTTTTTTCAATCAAATCCTTAAGGAATCGCATTTTAAAAATAGTAAGATGATTATAAGGTATTTGTTGCACATCCATGTTTGGTCTACGATATCTTTCTAATGATACTCTTGAGTCAAAGAGAAATTCAGATGCAGATTACACTGGTAACCTAGTTCATAGAAAAATTATTAGTAGAACGAGTTTTATGTTGAGATATTCAGTAGTTGCATCATTTTCAAAATACCTGCATATTTTTCATTTCAACTGATTGTAACGACCCGCCTTTTTGGACAGTTTAAACCGACGATTAAATACAAATGTCGATTCCAAACCATTCAAAAGTGCAGATAGTTATTGGGGTAAATAAGAAAAAATAATAATAAAGGAAATGAAACAACACAGAATCTCGCAGCGGAACGATAAAATATAATAGTCAAATAAACAGTTCATGAAGCTGTTTACTATACTTTGACAATTATTTATACAACATTTATCAGAGTTATACATATACAACAGAACAATTTAAATAATGCAGCAGACAGCATGATGTACAGATAATAATAGTAATAGTGTACCAAATCTTCGTCTTCGTCCTCCAGAATAGATCTTTAAAATCTGAAAACTCAGGACTGACCCGAGCGTAATGAAAAGACAAAACACTCGAGTCAGGACTAAAATATCCTTATGAAAGTTAAATCAATCGTAAATAAATATGAGTGTAACGGCGTCAAAGATGTTTACGGGGTTTGACATCTCATATCCAGTGTCAACGTGCGTGCAATAACTCAAAAGATGTTACGGGATTTTCCATCTCTCAAGGATCCGTGAAACTATCTACTATGTAGTAATATATGCTAAGTAGATATGCCTATCAGTAATATAAAGTATCAAAATAGCGTTAAGGCGTTACCATAATCCCCCTTAACACATTTTATATTCCCAAAAGCATATACAAGACCGTAGTTTCCCCAAAACCAGAAGTCACCAGAGGGCAATCCATATACTCAAGGTACAAATCAAAACGTAGTGGTCGCGAATAGGATAATCAGTACGACAAGGTACATGAGGCGATACCAACTAGGATACTAGTAGTTGCGTGATCCGGACTGATATTGAGCATAGCCAGCAGCTACCCCAACACCGCGAAACAACACTCCCAACTCAAGGGGTGCACCCAAATTGAATCACAAATGTAATAGAAATGGTATCGAAGAAGTGTGTCCGCTAGAGGTGGCGAACCTCAATGGCCCGGCGCGGCTCCTGTTTTAGTCATGTCAGGGGTCATCCAATAATCGTTCTCTTTCTTCAGTCAACGCGTTCACCAAACCATCCACTTCATTCTGGATCAACACTCCGCGTATAATAGTTATTAAAGTGGTTTTCGGTATCGACAGAGAGTATGTCCATATCTGATCCCGGTCTCTTTAATAACTACGTATTATTACACCATTGGCTCTTTTACATTTCAAATCGATTCATAATTGATATCAAAATATCATGTTCGCTTCAAAAATCAAATTCATTTCAAATATCGACATAGCCATTCAAAATTTAAGGTTCCTTTTCAAAAATCATTTTTCGTCTCAACATCTCATTTCGATTTCAAAATCATTCCGAAATTCAATTTAGGTTGCAACTTCATTTAACCCAATTCGTATTTAAATTCAAGATTTAAACATAAACATTTCACCTTATTAACCAGCTTGAATTTTTTAGAAAATAGTTTTAAGTAGTTTAAAAGTAGTTTAAATAATTAAAATAGTTAAAAATACTTAAAATCTTTAAAATAGATTTAAAATAGATAAATTAGTTTAAAATAATTTAAATTGGGTTAAGTAGATTAAAAATAGATTAAAATAGTTTAAGTATTCAAAATGATTTATATAACAGAGAAATTTGGAAAACAAATTAAAACGGCTTCAAAACCAATCCATTTCAATTATAACTTCCCAATTCAAATAAATTTCAATTTCCAATTTACCGATTCAATTTCGATTTCAATTCAAATCAATGTCAACTTTGACTTCAAATTTATTCAAATTTTACATTCACCTTCAACTTATTCAATTCCAATGTATATCGATTTTAGCTTGATTTTTTTTTCAAAATATCAATTTTTAACACTTAACAAAATTTTCCTTCAATATTCAATTTAAATCCAAATTCCAAATATGATTCAATTCCAAACTCGATTTCAAAATATCATTTTCTTATATCACTTTTGCTTAGTAATATTCAAAGCTCGAATTAAGGTTAAATCTCTAAACCAATCAATTTTCGACCTTCAATCATATCCAATTTCAAATTTCAAAGTCTCAACTTAATTATTTAACAAAATTCCTTTAACCAAAATTTATTTCAACATTCCAAACTCAATTTTTTGATAAATTCGATTTCTATAAATTGATTTCTATTTCTACTTTTAAATCAAAACATTTGAAAAAATTTCAAATCGACGATTTCAAAATTTATTAATTTAGCCAATTCGGTGTCCGTATATAATTTTCTATCCTATGGCCATGTAGTTATTTGTTTCAATTTAAATGTCAGGGATGAGCATATATTACTTAAATTAAATCACACTATCATATGTATGCATAACAGGATATATAAGCAAACAAACGTCCAAACATTCAAACATCAACCAATAGCATCCATCGAAATACATCATCCAATAGGCAATACAATTCATGGCAATTTCATAGTTATCGATGTCAGGTAATTAAATCGCAATTCAATTTCAATTTTAATTTCAAATTTAACTGTCAATTTAATTTTCGAGGTTAATTCAAATGACAATTAAATTTTATCAAACAACGACAAATAAAATTCATATCACTTCATAATATCAAATTTAACTAGCATAAAGATATTTAGTACGTTGTGAGCGTTATAAAACACTCACATTGATTTTTACGATTTTAAATCAAATCGAACGACGTTCGATTTAACTCAAAATTTTCTCTAGCCCCAAATGATTCCAATTCAGCTCCATTGCGTAGTGCTCGTCCATACGATTCCAACGCAACTTGTTTTGCAATTTTTCGATCTCGTATGACAAGGATACAACATTTAAACATCACAGGATTTAAATTATAATTAAATTTACAATTCTATTATTTATTTCATACCATAAAAATTCTGGGCCGTTGGATTCCCAAAATCAAATCGTGGCCGCGAATAACCCCTTCTCCCCCACGCGCGTGCTTGCTCCAGTAAACAATCGAAGCCGAACCAATTCGTTCGTTCAAAATCAAAATGCCGCACCCACCAAGCTCATCGAGGCGTTGATCCAAGGCCGCCATCCCGTAGCTCGTGTCCTCCCCTACTCATGCATATGAGCATGTCGAGCTCGGTCGACACTAAGGCTCGAAAAAACGATGATGAACGGCGCGCCATTTCACGAGGATTCACGTCAATCCGCTTCGTTAAATACGATCTTGACCGTTGAACTGATAGATCACATCGCGATCTACAATGTTGTAGTTGGAAACTTTTTGAAATTGTGAACGGATTTGAAGAATTTGAGGGGAGAAGGGCACGCGTTTGTGGCCGTGGGTTACAAGAATGGCAGCCTGAAGAACCCTAGTTTTTTTTTAATTTTATTTTGTGAATCAAAGCGCTATTTATAGGAAACGACGAATACCATTCATCCGGCTCTTCCAAACTCCGAAATTCGCACGGTGACCGGCATTTCTAGGGTTTATCCCGCGTTCCGGACATAATGGAACAGGTTTCGAAAGCTAATTCGATCGTCTGCACGAGATACGGCAATAAACGATCGATTTAAAATTAAATCGATTAAACCGATTTCTATGCGTTTTGGCTCGCCCCGGACAAACGGTAAATCCGATTGACTTGAAATTTGAAATCTTACAATAATATCATATTACGGATCCGATGAAACAGGTTTGGTCGAAATCCGAGACTGTTTGAAAAATGACTATTTTAACTCGTCAAATTAATATTAAAACAATTTCAACGCGTTTCGAGCTGCCACGGTCAAACGACAACTCCGATTGCTACGAAAATTGAAACCGATAATAACTAACTATTACGGATCCAATGGAACTAGTTTCGTCCAATTCTGAGACTGTTCAAAATTTGGCTATTTTCCAGTCGATAATTAAATATTAAAATATTCAATTTTCACAAATTTACCTTTAATTCGATTTTAAAAGTTCTACAACATCATTCTAACTTTAATATGATAAAATAAAATTTTACAAATCATTTTTAATCATATTAAACCCGTTATTCAATTATCCAATAAATTCAAATTATTAAATTCTTATTAACTCTATTATAATCCCAATATAACTTACATTCACTTTGGAAACCAATTTGAATCATATTAAATCAAATTTCAATTATTCACTCTATTTTCATATATTAAATTTCAATATCAAATTAATCGTATCAAATTCGGAATTTAATTATTCAAACATTTGTAATATTAAATTTAAACAAATTTGATTATTCTTAAATCACTATCTTTTGAAATATTCAAACGAACTTGTAAAATTTAACAAATTCAAATTATAGAACAACCATTTTCATTAAACAGTTATTCAATTCCCGTTATTCAATTAATTCAATAGATTCCAAATATTAAATTTAAACAATTTAATTGTTCAATATTTGACGGCTTTCAATATTGGATTTTTAAATAAAATTTCATTATCAGTCTATGTACTATATTACACCAAATGAACTCTACATTATTATTAATCCACAGTTAGAGATAATGCACTCAACTAATATATGAACTTTCATTTCAATTGCAATTGGTTCACAAATTCAATTCGACCAACTAAATGAATAGGTAACTTAAATAATTATCACCGTTAACTTTTAATTTCTTATAAGTTTATTATTTACAAACAAGTGTCACAATTACCTATACAATACAAATTCATTCAATTACCTTTGACTACATAACATTTCAATTGATTTGGGATTTTATTCAATCCATAAATAATTAACCTAGATGAAATCCTGTTGCATTTCATTCTAGTTATTATTATTCCAATCGACTTACAATTTTTTTCTAACACTAAATCACGAAATCTTATTAAATTAGCTATTTTAATTATCGAAAATTTACGGGTCGTTACACTCTCCCCCACTCAAAACTTTTCGTCCCCGAAAAGGAAAAAGAAGGGAAAAGGAACTAAGTATAGAATTCAACACTAGCTATATTTTATTCAAAGTTATCGACTTATAAAACATTGAAATTCCATTTATAAATCGTTACTACACTTCTGCTAAGTTACTCCGAACGGTTTTCTAACTCTAAAAGTTAGTTAACAAAACAAGTTATAAAAAATTTTAAAACTCGAAAAGTTTTCTAACACCCGGATTTTACGAAAAATTTCGGCAGAGTCTCCTTTACGCGGCTCGATCGAAGAAAAAAAATATAACAGTATATATATCACAAATATACATCTCATCAAGTGATGAGGCATCCCGTAGGGAAAAAGTGTAAAAATACGATATGTAATCCGAGATATGTACCTTATATATTGTTAGCGAGCATATACGGCTAATATAGCGCGAAAGCGGGCTCCAAATGCGAAGCAAGCGAAATCCGTACCCACTAAACACTCAATAACTAAGTTAGAACCATGCATATAAAGATAGATCGATATACTTAGCCTACACAACATATATATAATATATTTAGCTTCAAAACTGAGATTCCAATTTCAGGACAGCAAACAAATCCTAGTTTTATGTCAACTAAACGATAAAATTCAGCAACAGAATCTAAACAAAAGTTGTTGCATTCATTTCAGGCTTTCTGGAATGTCCAAAATCATCGAATTCGGATCATATGCTCACAAAATATGGCCGTTTTACTTAGAGGATGCGCCTCAGCCTGGGCAATGAATTGCGCAGGTCAACGACGTTCACCCACGTTTTCGACCTTCTAAACGACATCAAAACTTAAAACACTTAAAACAAAAGTTTTATCTTAAGTTCTTAGCTTTCCATGAAGTGGAAGATCATCAAAATCCGATAAACCAGTCAAAAGATATGGCGAAAATACTAAGGGTGTATACTACTGATTTTTACTTATTTTTACACAGGACAGCGAGTAACATTCAAGTTTTTAACCTAGTAGACGAAGGAATTTTCTCAAGTTATCTAAACAAAAGTTGTGCTATAATTTCTAAGATTTTTGAAAAGTCTAAGATCGTCGAATTCCGTTCAGCCATTTAAAAGTTATGGTTATTTTCGTTTCAGCATATATTAGACATTTTTGGATTTTTTTTAAAATTTGCTTTTATTATTTCAAAGTACAAACCATCAAACTTCAAATTTTCAAAAAAAACAATCATAAACACAAAGTCATTTATTTTCTTATTCATCCATGCAATAGGTTTACATTCAATTTGTTTTCGATTTATTCAAGTTTGTTTCATTCACATTTTAAATTCAAGTCAATTTGCTTCAATTTAAATAGAACTCAATTATATTTAATTTCACTTTGCTTCAAATTTGAATTTTATTATTTAATATTTTATTCCGTTTATTCAATTCCATTAACACTAATGAATTCTACTTAATCAATTTTCATCCATCTAACAACCAATGCATATCAAACATTAACATCCCTTTAAAATCTACACTAAATCAATTATACATTTCCGAGTCGATTTTAATTTCATACACTTCCAAGTTTATTGACATTTAGTTATATTCAAATTTAATTAGTTTCCATTTACCAATTTATATTTCATTAATTTAAATTTATTCATTCACTTATATATATCATTTATTTTACAGCTTAAATTTCTTTCATATTTACAACTATCAATAGATCTTCACATCTTATTATTCACTCTCACGCTGGTATATTATTTCTCTACTTATCCTTATTAGCATTTTAAACCTTTTAAGTATTTAGTAAGTTATAGTTATGCAAATAGAATGTAGTTAAACAACATACAACTTCTTTTCATTTAAAGTTGAATTTTCAATTAATTAATTCTTAAGTCATTACTTAAATTTTACTATAATTTAATTTCACATTTACATTCACATATAGTATTTCCATTTTATATTAACATAATTGTGAATCACCTTTAAATGTTAATTTAAATTCCAATTATTTACTAAAAAATTTATTTATATTTGCAAACCATTAATTAAATGCATATTTCATTATTCAAACCTATACTTGTATATTATCCAATTAACAATTCATATAACATTTTTGAACTTCTTAAATATTTTGGTAAGTTATATCTATGCTATAGAATGAAATTTAATACTATGCGAGTTTTACAGTTTCAATTTTATTTTAAGTTCATAATTTCCTAATTCTAAGGATTTCTACTTCAATTGATATTTTCACTTAGCTCTTAGGTTCATTTCTCATTTCACAATTCAGAAGCTCCTTAATGATTCAAGTCTAAATTCATTTCAATCATTTAAAAAAAATCATTAATTATTAAAGGGCTTAAGAATTCCATTCCCGGTTTCATTTCAAATCAAGTTTTGAAATAATATATACTATATAATTTATATATCAAATCATACTAAAGAGAATACAAAATAAAATAAAATTTGAATCAAACAAGGTTTAGACAAGCTATTAAGTGGTCTCCCCCACTCGGACTCTCGAAAATAAACGCCGATGATGCGTGCACTCATCACCGAAATCATTCTCCCGCGTCAAGAGAAGGGAATATAACACTTGTTATAAAAAAAATCCTTCGAAAACAATTTCAACTCAATTATACTATCATATAATACTCATATTATATTTTTCAAATTCTTGTAAGTCAATTTCAAATATCGGAATTTAAATCCCCAAATCCAAGTTAAAATTCATTTATATTCATTATCAATTGTGTTTACAAGATTTCATTTTCCTAAATCCATTATTATTTAATCAATTTTTTGTAAATATTGACCGATCAAACAATAACGATAATAATCTAATATTATCATCTCCTAACAATCAATTTAATCAAAATGAATAAATATTCAAATAATTCTTTTATATAGAATATATTCCAAAACGATATTGTGTTGGTTTGTCCTATTCGAGTGTTTAGAAATTCCTATCGACGCCTTGGCGTCCCAAGTATCGACCAGAATTCATAAATACTCAACGGAACAAAGTTAACACAATATAAACCATTTTATATCAAATAACAAGTACGCTCTCTCATATACACTCAACTCATTCATAAAGTTTACCTCTATTTCAATGAGTTATTCCCCACTAGAGCCGAGGTTTATCGCTAAACCAAAGTTCTGATACCAACTGTAACGACCCGCCTTTTTGGACAGTTTAAACCGACGATTAAATACACATGTCGATTCCAAACCATTCAAAAGTGCAGATAGTTATTGGGGTAAATAAGGAAAAAGTAATAATAAAGGAAATGAAACAACACAG
Organism: Allium cepa; assembly: GCA_030765085.1. Classification (NCBI taxonomy): domain Eukaryota; kingdom Viridiplantae; phylum Streptophyta; class Magnoliopsida; order Asparagales; family Amaryllidaceae; genus Allium; species Allium cepa. The sequence continues at coordinate 488,422,387 of CM060940.1, read as the reverse complement.
AATCTCGCAGCGGAACGATAAAATATAATAGTCAAATAAACAGTTCATGAAGCTGTTTACTGTACTTTGACAATTATTTATACAACATTTATCAGAGTTATACATATACAACAGAACAATTTAAATAATGCAGCAGACAGCATGATGTACAGATAATAATAGTAATAGTGTACCAAATCTTCGTCTTCGTCCTCCAGAATAGATCTTCAAAATCTGAAAACTCAGGACTGACCCGAGCGTAATGAAAAGACAAAACACTCGAGTCAGGACTAAAATATCCTTATGAAAGTTAAATCAATCGTAAATAAATATGAGTGTAACGGCGTCTAAGATGTTTACGGGGTTTGACATCTCATATCCAGTGTCAACGTGCGTGCAATAACTCAAAAGATGTTACGGGATTTTCCATCTCTCAAGGATCCGTGAAACTATCTACTATGTAGTAATATACGCTAAGTAGATATGCCTATCAGTAATATAAAGTATCAAAATAGCATTAAGGCGTTACCATAATCCCCCTTAACACATTTTATATTCCCAAAAGCATATACAAGACCGTAGTTTCCCCAAAACCAGAAGTCACCAGAGGGCAATCCATATACTCAAGGTACAAATCAAAACGTAGTGGTCGCGAATAGGATAATCAGTATGACAAGGTACATGAGGCGATACCAACTAGGATACTAGTAGTTGCGTGATTCGGACGGATGTTGAGCATAGCCAGCAGCTACCCCAACACCGCGAAACAACACTCCCAACTCAAGGGGTGCACCCAAATCGAATCACAAATGTAATAGAAATGGTATCGAAGAAGTGTGTCCGCTAGAGGTGGCGAACCTCAATGGCCCGGCGTGGCTCCTGTTTTAGTCATGTCAGGGGTCATCCAATAATCATTCTCTTTCTTCAGTCAACGCGTTCACCAAACCATCCACTTCATTCTTGATCAACACTCCGCGTATAATAGTTATTAAAGTGGGTTTCGGTATCGACAGAGAGTATGTCCATATCCGATCCCGGTCTCTTTAATAACTACGTATTATTACACCGTTGGCTCTTTTACATTTCAAATCGATTCATAATTGATATCAAAATATCATGTTCGCTTCAAAAATCAAATTCATTTCAAATATCGACATAGCCATTCAAAATTTAAGGTTCCTTTTCAAAAATCATTTTTCGTCTCAACATCTCATTTCGATTTCAAAATCATTCTGAAATTCAATTTAGGTTGCAACTTCATTTAACCCAATTCGTATTTAAATTCAAGATTTAAACATAAACATTTCACCTTATTAACCAGCTTGAATTTTTCAGAAAATAGTTTTAAGTAGTTTAAAAGTAGTTTAAATAATTAAAATAGTTAAAAATACTTAAAATCTTTAAAATAGATTTAAAATAGATAAATTAGTTTAAAATAATTTAAATTGTGTTAAGTAGATTAAAAATAGATTAAAATAGTTTAAGTATTCAAAATGATTTATATAACAGAGAAATTTGGAAAACAAATTAAAACAGCTTCAAAACCAATCCATTTCAATTATAACTTCCTAATTCAAATAAATTCAATTTCCAATTTACCGATTCAATTTCGATTTCAATTCAAATCAATGTCAACTTTGACTTCAAATTTTACATTCACCTTCAACTTATTCAATTCCAATGTATATCGATTTTAGCTTGATTTTTTTTCAAAATATCAATTTTTAACACTTAACAAAATTTTCCTTCAATATTCAATTTAAATCCAAATTCCAAATATGATTCAATTCCAAACTCGATTTCAAAATATCGTTTTCTTATATCACTTTTTCTTAGTAATATTCAAAGCTCGAATTGAGGTTAAATCTCTAAACCAATCAATTTTCGACCTTCAATCATATCCAATTTCAAATTTCAAAGTCTCAACTTAATTATTTAACAAAATTCCTTTAACCAAAATTTATTTCAACATTCCAAAATCAATTTTTTGATAAATTCGATTTCTATAAATTGATTTCTATTTCTACTTTTAAATCAAAACATTTGAACAAATTTCAAATCGACGATTTCAAAATTTATTAATTTAGCCAATTCGGTGTCCGTATATAATTTTCTATCCTATGGCCATGTAGTTATTTGTTTCAATTTAAATGTCAGGGATGAGCATATATTACTTAAATTAAATCACACTATCATATGTATGCATAACAGGATATATATAAGCAAACAAACGTCCAAACATTCAAACATCAACCAATAGCATCCATCGAAATACATCATCCAATAGGCAATACAATTCATGGCAATTTCATAGTTATCGATGTCAGGTAATTAAATCGCAATTCAATTTCAATTTTAATTTCAAATTTAACTGTCAATTTAATTTTCGAGGTTAATTCAAATGACAATTAAATTTTATCAAACAACGACAAATAAAATTCATATCACTTCATAATATCAAATTTAACTAGCATAAAGATATTTAGTATGTTGTGAGCGTTATAAAACACTCACATTGATTTTTACGATTTTAAATCAAATCGAACGACGTTCGATTTAACTCAAAATTTTCTCTAGCCCCAAATGATTCCAATGCAGCTCCATTGCGTAGTGCTCGTCCATACGATTCCAACGCAACTTGTTTTGCAATTTTTCGATCTCGTATGACAAAGATACAACATTTAAACATCACAGGATTTAAATTATAATTAAATTTACAATTCTATTATTTATTTCATACCATAACAATTCTGGGCCGTTGGATTCCCAAAATCAAATCGTGGCCGCGAATAACCCCTTCTCCCCCACGCGCGTGCTTGCTCCAGTAAACAATCGAAGCCGAACCCATTCGTTCGTTCAAAATCAAAATGCCGCACCCACCAAGCTCATCGAGGCATTGATCCAAGGCCGCCATCCCGTAGCTCGTGTCCTCCCCTACTCACGCCTATGAGCACGTCGAGCTCGGTCGACACTAAGGCTCGAAAAAACGACGATGAACGGCGCGCCATTTCACGAGGATTCACGTCAATCCGCTTCGTTAAATACGATATTGACCGTTGAACTGATAGATCACATCGCGATCTACAATATTGTAGTTGGAAACTTTTTGAAATGGATTTGAAGAATTTGAAGGGAGAAGGGCGCGCGTTTCTGGCCGTGGGTTTCAAGAATGGCAGCCTGAAGAACCCTAGTTTTTTTATTTATTTTGTGAATCAAAGGGCTATTTATAGGAAACGACGAATACCATTCATCCGGCTCTTCCAAACTCCGAATTTTGCACGGTGACCAGCGTTTCTAGGGTTTATCCCGCGTTCCGAACACAATGGAACAGGTTTCGAAAGCTAATTCGACCGTCTGCGCGAGATACGGCAATAAACGATCGATTTAAAATTAAATCGATTAAACCGATTTCTATGCGTTTTGGCTCGCCCCGGACAAACGGTAAATCCGATTGACTTGAAATTTGAAATCTTACAATAATATCACATAACGGATCCGATGAAGCAGGTTTCGTCGAAATCCGAGACTGTTTGAAAAATGACTATTTTAACTCGTCAAATTAATATTAAAACAATTTCAACACGTTTCGAGCTGCCAGAGTCAAATGACAACTCCGATTGCTACGAAAATTGAAATCCGATAATAACTAACTATTACGAATTCAATGGAACTAGTTTCGTCCAATTCTGAGACTGTTCAAAATTTGGCTATTTTCCAGTCGATAATTAAATATTAAAATATTCAATTTTCACAAATTTATCTTTAATTCGATTTTAAAAGTTCTACAACATCATTCTAACTTTAATATGATAATAAAATTTTATAAATCATTTTTAATCATATTAAACCCGTTATTCAATTATCCAATAAATTCAAATTATTAAATTCTTATTAACTCTATTATAATCCCAATATAACTTACATTCACTTTGGAAACCAATTTGAATCATATTAAATCAAATTTCAATTATTCACTCTATTTTCATATATTAAATTTCAATATCAAATTAATCGTATCAAATTCGAAATTTAGTTATTCAAACATTTGTAATATTAAATTTAAACAAATTTGATTATTCTTAAATCACTATCTTTTGAAATATTCAAACGAACTTGTAAAATTTAACAAATTCAAATTATAGAACAACCATTTTCATTAAACAGTTGTTCAAGTCCCGTTATTCAATTAATTCAATAGATTCCAAAATATTAAATTTAAACAATTTAATTGTTCAATATTTGACGGCTTTCAATATTGGATTTTTAAATAAAATTTCATTATCAGTCTATTTACTATATTACACCAAATGAACTCTACATTATTATTAATCCACAGTTAGAGATAATGCACTCAACTAATATATGAACTTTCATTTCAATTGCAATTGGTTCACAAATTCAATTCGACCAACTAAATGAATAGGTAACTTAAATAATTATCACCGTTAACTTTTAATTTCTTATAAGTTTATTATTTACAAACAAGTGTCACAATTACCTATACAATACAAATTCATTCAATTACCTTTGACTACATAACATTTCAATTGATTTGGGATTTTATTCAGTCCACAAATAATTAACCTAGATGAAATCCTGTTGCATTTCATTCTAGTTATTATTATTCCAAACGACTTACAATTTTTTTCTAACACTAAATCACGAAATCTTATTAAATTTGCTATTTTAATTATTGAAAATTTACGGGTTGTTACACTGATTTTCAATTAGCAAGCATTTTTCTTATAAAACCCCTTCCAGAAAATAGTTTTTGTTGACTTCATTTCAGATTATGCAGTTTAGAAAATTTGATTTTATAATTTGTTTTGGATTTGATCTTAAATGACTACATTAACTAATCTGACTCCCTACTAATTATCGAAATGATAAATAGTAATTGAAATAGCAATAAGTGTCGATATTAATCATATGTTAAGACTTGAGACAGTATATTTAATAAATTTCTTTAAAAAAATTCAATAAGATTTATAATAACTTTTGTTGGTAGAAATTTCATAACCATCTCTATTTCTATCATATTCTAACGACCATCACTCATCAAAATCCAATATAGTTTGTCAAAATGTGGTATTTTAAATAGGAAATCATTCATTTTTATTTTATTTTTAAAAAAATAACATCCAAAGTATTCACTCTCATTAAAAGTCCTTGCGGTTACGAATTACTTGGAATATTGTATGTGTGCTTTCATACTCATTTAAAAGTCCTCACGGTTATGCATGTATGGAACATATATCAAAATTGATTATTAAATAGACAAGTTGATTCTAATCCCATTTAAAAGTCCTCACGGTTATGCATGGTTAAAAGATACTTGAAATTTATTTTGTTTATAAAAATTGGAAATACTACTAATCTCATTTAAAAGTCCTAACAGTTATGCATGATTAGTAGATATTCAAATTCCTGATATAAATATACCACAAATAGACATAACTATATGGATTTATATGTCGAGTCATCCCTATCACTCTAAAGTGGAATATGCGCCTAACAACATATTTATGATTTTTGTTAGATTTTTTACTGAAATCTAATATTTGTACTCGATCGGGTATTAATGTTGTACTAATGTCTATCACTTTATCTCTATTTTTCTAACACTATTACTCTTTTGCCGATAACGAAAGGGGGAGAGAAAAGTTAAGATTTTTGCAAATAAAGGTCAAATATATTATTTTTATTCCTATCTAGGTTCATTTGCATATTTTTATTTATTTTCATGCATATATGAAGTGGGAGCTTTATTGTAGAGAAGGAGCATTCAAATAGAGGGAGAAAATAGGGTTCATCAATGACAAAATACATTTAATAAATTCAAAATCTTAAATATATGTTTGTTATCATCAAAAGGGGGAGATTGTTGAATATGCTAGGATATGATTTTTGTGTGATGATAATAAAGATATATATATATATATATATATTCATTTAAAAGTATTTGTCACTGTACTATTTTATTTTTCACATAATTAAATAAATATTTATTGAACACAGAATTTAAGTTCAAACAAATATTTTATTCAAACAAATATTTTATAACAATTTTGAATAGTACAAATTGAGCTTTCACTACATATATACATTTTCAATTACAATACAATTCCGATTACATCACAAATTTCACTTTACAATGTTCATTTCACTACATATCACTCATTCACTTATTATCCCGCCTTTTGGCAAAGCCGTGACACAAAGAAATTGACAGAGAACTAAAGACAGTTCACTTCGAAAAACTATTATGCATAGGTTTGCTATGGGATGCTGGTAAATCTTGCCCGAATTCGGATCGAGCTACAATTATCATGACACGACAAGAAGAGCCCTGAAATCCAACATTTCAAATTTCAAGTCAATCCAAGTCATATGCTCAAGATATGATCGATGCAAGCTAAGGAAGTCAATTCATTCATATCCATCGTTTCGCTCCCTTTGCATCGCTTTCGTTCGCATCCATCCAGAACCGCGCTCTTCATATCCATCCATCCTCGGATTGCTGTACATCCATCATCTTCGGCTTGTTTGCATCGATCAACCAACATCCAATTCGTATCCATCAAAACTATAAACAATCGGTACTTCGTATCGATCCATTAATGTATTACACACGTATCGATCGGCCAGTGATTGATGCGAATAACACAAAATGGACCGATACGAATGGCATTTATGTTCATCGATGCGAAATGAAGCAGCGACAATGGATATGAACAAAGCTAAACTGGATCGATATGAACAAGATACATGCCTATGAAAGACTCAGTCACTCGGCATGAAAAGTGGATCGATCCTAATAGTTAGCGCCACATCATTTAGCAAGCACGTTCTTGAAAGCGATACGAACAGAGCGATGCAAACTGGATCGATGCGAACTCCACAGCCTTCAACAAATCGAAACTTGCATCGGTCATAACTCAAAATCTAAAAGTCCAAATGCCACCAAATTTTCACAGAAGCTTGCGTACATCCTCAAGAATCTTCATGATCGATCTCGACTCGATTAGGCGAAATATTGATCGATACGAAGTTCGTTCGGATCGATAACGGATCGAATGCAAATGGCATGGGATCGACGTGTGGGTCAACCTATGTGAGAAAAGAGATCTTTCGAGATTTGAGTGAGATATTTGCAGCCTACGCCTATAAATAGCAACCCAGGACCTACAAAAAAGGGATTTTTGGCTCTTCTATGTCCAGACTCTGCCGAAACCACTGTTGTATTCGAGTTTCACTATTGCAATTCGTTGTAACCAGCAAGCAAAAAATCAATAAAGTCAATCACTTCATAGTAGACGTAGGCCATACACCGAACCACTCTAAATTTGCGTGTTTCTGTGCGTTTGTTTATTTATTAATTGGTATGTTTGTTAGATCTTCATCTTTTTCCATTTATATTCTTCATTTTTTTTCTTCAAACGCATCCGTAGAGTGTTATGCCCAATTTTGGTAATAACACTTCAGTGCTATTAAAAGCATTGCGTAAATCTAAGAAGAAGATTCAAATTTCAAGTTTTAAGTTCTACTACCCTATTCAGATTTGCATCAAGTCTAGGAAAGAGCTTCACTATCCATCATGGTTAACACTAGGACTACTTCAACTGCTACAGATCCAGAAGGACGGGACACACAGAGCCCCGTACAGCTACCTCTTATCGATCAAAATGCTGCCGGACCATCAGATCTGCAAGGCACTGTCACTAGGGAAGAATTTCAAATGATAGTGCAAGAGCTGACATAGAGTCGACATCAACTTACTCAACAACTGCGTGCCAACATAGAATTAACCAATCAACTGAATCGTCAAAGATGAAGGAGATCCAAGAGGGATCAGGCTTCTTATTCATCCATTGAGAGTTCTGCCTTTTCTAACTACCATCATAGATCCACGTGCCCACGGCTAGATGGATGTTATACTTGTGCCACTGGACATCAACATACATTTAATATTGGGCAACCAAGAGTTGGCCCATCAACCAGCTATCAGACTGGACCCTCCTCTCGGGGAGATACTGTTCCTCAACATGTTGCAGACAACAGCACTGCCACCGCTGCTACTGAATTTGGAGTTGATGCTCGAAATCGAACAGATCCGACCCGTCACCAGCATGAATATACTCCAAAACCTTATTTTCTAGAGAACTTAGAACCAAGGAGGCGAGATATGGACCGTCGACCGCGATTGGCTCATCCTCGCATTGTGGAACCCGACCATACCTTGGCTCAACAGGCCTAGAATGTACAGATGTCGGACATCCCTACGATGATCCTTCAAATGATTCGAGAGAATCAAAGCCTCACCAATGATAACTGGGGAATCTCTCGAAGTCATACTTCCTTTACTGATGATATACTCTATGCTGAACCACCTCGGCGATGCAGAATGCCAACTTTACCCATTTATGAAGGGAGCTCTAATCATAATCAACATATCCTAAAGTATGAATTGTTAACGAATGATGCACGAGCTGATGATGCAATTAAGTGCCGAAGTTTCCCGATCTCTCTAAGGGGCATAGTAACTATGTGGTTCACCTGTTTACTGCCTCGATCTATCTCGTGTTTTGATCAGTTGGCGACAAAGTTTGTTGAGCGGTTCTGCATGCATGTAACAAGGCCGAAAGATGTTAATACTTTGTCTAGTGTCACTCAGGCTCCTGGAGAGACATTCAGATGTTATTTAGAGAGATTTCATGCTGCATGCGCTGAGATTAGAAAATCCCAATGATAACTCTATTCCGATGGCACTGACTAAGGAGATCGATCCCGATTTCGAGTTCGGCAATTGGTTAGACGGAAAGCCTCATGTGTCATTGGACTGTTTCTATTCCAAGGCAGCCCATTTTTTGAGAAGGAAGGATGTGTAATAGTCTAGGAAAAAGGATAATGCAGGGCCAATCATGGAAAGGATTGGAGCAATGTTGCTGTTAAACAAAACGGGGAAGTTCTGGAAAAGTGCAATTGAACATACAGAATAAACAAAATCAGTAGAAAGGCAATGGAAATCAAAATAAGAAATGGGATCAGAATCGTGGGCCACAATGTAAGGCTCCTATGTTTGACAATTATACTCCCTTGAATACGTCACTGGAAAATGTGTATTTACAGACCTGCAATACTATTAAGTATAAGAAACTTGCTCTGAAACAATCATCGAAGAAACAGATTCTAACGGGAAAGTTTTGTAGATTCCACGAAAGCTATGGCCATAACACGAATGAGTGCCATCATTTGCAGGATACGTTGAGAAGTTGATACGTGAGAGAAGGTTGGAGCAGTTGTGCGGGTGCCATAGTCTGGAGGTGCAGGTCCATCAAATCAGAACCTTGTACCGAATCAGGTGGGACTAGTGGAACCCGCTCGTTCCGGTGGGAGGTTGGTAATAAATACTATTGGTGGTGGTCTTTATCCAGCAGACCGAAGCTGGAAGGAATGGAGTCGTATGCCAATTTTGTTAGGAATGCGAGCTTCGAGTGTTGTAGTAGTTTGAAAGATAGGGCTCCGGCAAAGAAACAGAAGACGATGACTAACGACATCGTCTTTCGAGATAGAGACGCCAACAGGGTTGAATCCCCAACTATCGATCCACTTATCATATCAGCTCAAGTAGGTCCTGCTTGGATGAAGAGGATCTTGGTAGATAGTGCAAGTTCTGTGAATATATTGTTTAAGTGAGCCTATGACCAGATGAAAATAGAAACTAAAGATTTAAAGCCTTGTCAGTCTCGCATTCATGGCTTCAACGGGAGTGCAACTATACCCACTGGACTGGTGGAACTGCCAATAGAGTTGGGAATTGGAGAACGCCGAAGAGTCCGGATATTACAATTTGCTGTGTTGGATATAGACTCGCCCTACAATGCTTTCTTGGGCAGACTGGCCCTAGCTGAATTTAGGGCTGCCATTTCCCTTTGGTGTCTGACTTTATAATTCGCTATTGATAATAGAGTTGGAGTCGTTCAGGGAGACCAGGCTACTAGGCGAGCCTGTTATGTTGCTGAGCTGCGAGAGGCGCAGCGAAAGGAAAAAGAAAAGGGTGTAGAGGAATCTCTCTATGTCCGCTTTGTTGAGAATTAACAATTGATGCTTGGGCCCAGGCTCGGGCACCACAACCAATTCCCGAGGGATTTTGACCCAAGAGATATGGAAAGTGAAGACAGAAGTAAAGACAGTCAAGCTTTCCTGACCGAGCTGACGATCGATGTTCCGATCGATGATGGCGACGATTCTAAATTAATAAAGATTGGATCTCAACTAAGCCAACAGATGCAAGAGGAATTGGCTGAATTTCTTTGGGCAAACCTTGACCTTTTTTCCTAGAAACATTCTGATATGTGTGGAATATTCCCGAACATCGTATGCCACATAATGAACATTCACCCGCAGCACGTCCCGGTCAAACAAAAGAGGCATGGTATGGATCCAGAAAGATCTGCCGCCCTTAAGGAAGAGGTTGATAAGCTTAAATCGAATGGGTTTTTTCCGAGATGATTTATACCCGGAATGTGTGTCAAATCCTGTACATGTCCAAAAGCCAAACGGGAAATGGAAAACATGTGTTGACTATTCAGACTACAACCAGATACTCATGCACTTACCTGACCAAAAGCATACCAGCTTCATAATCGATCTGGGCTTTACTGCTACAAAGTTATGCCTTTCGGACTCAAGGATGCCGGAGCAACTTACCAACGGTTGGTTAATCGAATGTTCGCAAACCATATCAAAAAAATCATGGAGGTATATAAGGATGACATGCTAGTGAAGTCATGATTCGCCAATGATCATATCAGAGAATTGGAATCAATGTTTAACATCCTCCGAGAATATAGGATGAAGCTCAACCCGTTGAAATGTCACTTTGGGGTCGCACCCGAAAAAGTCCTTGAGTTTATCGTCAACGCTTGAGGAATCGAAACAAATCCCAAAACGATCTAGGCAATCGAAAATCTTGAGATTCCAAGAACCATAAAGCAAGTCCAGAGCCTCAACGGGAAAGTAGCAGCACTGGGCAGGTTCTTTTCAAAATCCAGACAAATGAATTCCCTTCTTCGATCTGATCAGAAAAAGGAAATGGAACTTTGAATGGACTACAAAATGTGAGGGCGCATTTCGAGCGTTAGTTCAACACCTCTCCACACCGCATATCCTATCAAAGCCTGTTGATCATGAGAAATTGTACATTTACTTGGCGGGGTCAGAAAACGCAATCAGTGCTGCCCTAATTTGGAAGGAAGACCGGATACAACAGCCAATCTATTACATTAGCAAATGACTGACCGGAGCTGAGAGAAACTATCCAAAGCTAGAAAAGTTGGCTTACTATCTAATTATTGCCTCGAGGAAGCTCTGTCCATATTTTCAAGCTTGTCCTATCACTGTCTACACCGACCATCCGTTACAACAGGTCCTTACATGGCCTGAGATGTTTGGTAGGTTTCCCAAGTGGAATATCGAGCTAATTCAGTTTAACATTACTTACACTCCAAGGCGAGCCATTCAAGGACAAGTCCTAGCTGATTTCATAGCTGAATTCACTATCCCGGAGGGATTGCCCGAGACATGTGAATCTCCCAAGTATATTTGGAAGCTGCAAACTGATGGTGCATCAAATGACCGTTGCTCAGGTGTCGGGGTTGTACTTGAGACTCCTGTAGGTCGATCTATATGCAATGCTTTAAAGTTCGATTTTCGTGTGACCAACAACGAAGCCAAATACGAAGCCCTGCTTGTCGGATTGAAACTTGCCAGGGATTTAATAATCATTGCTGTGGAGATTTATTATGATTCACAATTGGTCATGTGTCAAGTTCGAAGGGAATATCAGGCCAAAGACCGAAGACTGGCTGCTTACCTTGCTTGGGTTTAGGAAATATTAAACCAAATGGAGACAGATTGGGTGTTTAAGGTCATTCCCAATGAGGAATCATGGATGACTCCATTCTGAAATCATCTGGAGCATAGGACCCTACCAGAGCGCAGGGATGAAAAGAAATAAGTTCTTCAAAAAGCTTCGGGGTTCACTATTCAGAATGGAGTCATGTATAGAAGAGGATACTTTGTTCCTTTACTCTGGTGTATTGCTCACGATGAAATCAAATTATTGCAAATGTGCATGAAGGAGAATGTGGCGATCACAACGGGAGCAAGCTCTTGCCAAGAAAGTGCTTCGATATGGATACTATTGGCCGACTATAAATCGTGATGCATCGGACTAGCCAGAAAATGTGACAGATGTCAAAAACAAGCCCAGATCCCAAAAGGCCCGCCTACCAGAATAACTCGGATGGTCAGTCCATGGTCATTTGTAGTATGAGGCATTGATATTATTGGCTCTCTACCTCTGGCCAAAGGTGGTGCGAAGTACGCCATCATCGCAGTTGATTACTTTACCAAGTGGACGGAAGCTAAACCTCTTACTACAATCACAATGAAGAAAGTAATCAACTTTGTAGTACGCAACATTATCTGCCGATTTGGTCTAACGCATATCATCATCGCTGACAACGGAACCCATTTCGACAGTGTTGAATTCTATAATTTCTACTAACGATTCCACATCTAGAAGAAATTATCTATAGTTGCACACCGTCAAGCGAATGGACAGGTTGAAGCTATTAATAAAATTATAAAGTCTATTCTGAAGAAATGACCATAAAAGGCTAGGGGAAGGTGGGTTGATGAACTTCCTATGGCATTATGGGCTTACCGAACAACCCATAAGTCCGCGACTGGCCACACTCCATTCTCCCTTTCTTACGGTTCAGAAGCCGTTATTCCAGTCGAGATGGAAGTACCTTCTTGTCATGTGACTTATTATGATTCGAAAATGAACACAATATTATTTTTCGAATCTTTGGATATATTGGATGAGAAGCGTGAAGAGACTGATTTGAGGGCAACCGCATATCATAGTCGAGTCGTCCAATTATACAATGTCAAGGTCCGACCCCAAACCTTCGAACTAGGCGATCTCGTCCTTAAAAGAATCTATCTGGTTCCTTCGCACATGAAACCAATGTAGGAAGGGCCGTATATCATCGAACAAAAGCTCGGAGACGACACGTTTAAATTATCGACCGTTGACGGTCTTACTCTACCGAGATCCTGGAACAGCGAGAGTCTTCGTCACTACTACACATAACAGTCTTTATTTATTCATTCAGTTTACTTTTTATTTGCAATTTGTTTATGCATTTCGAAATTTGAATTTGTAATAAGGCCACTGACTGTGCTATATTTTATTATTTCAGCAATAAAATGCAATGTCTTCGAGCCAGAGCTGTGATTTTTTGAAATGCATCATACAACTATCACTATGCATGGAGAGCTAAGTTCCACCATGTGGTGGGATTTATTCAAATAGGGACTGACTGTGATACGCCCAGTCACTCGCTAAGTGAAACCCGGGCTTGAGGGCAAGTCATCACATTGAAGCCAAAAAAGGATTGATACACAACAATCCTCTAACTAACTTTAGAGGACCAGAGTGCGAACTGGAGTATAAACTTACAAATATGGTTTCGAAGAGGATGGATCCATCCATCAAACAACTTCGCCCATACTAAAACCAAGTTTGAGGAGGGTGGACCCGACCATCTAACGACCTCACTTGTTAACTCAGGGTGGATGTGAGTCGACCATCCACGATCCTAATAAATCCATTGTTCCAGAGCACGAATGAACTTCTAAATCCTAAGCAGATGTGACTGACCATCTATTGGCCAACTCTGGATTCCCAGAGTGCGAATTAGAGTATCAACATCAACCAATCTAGATTCTCGGAGTGCGAACAGGAGTATAAACATCAATTAACTCCGGATTCCCTAAGTGCAAACCAAAGTATCGACATCAACTAACTCTAAGTCCCCGGAGCGTGCACTGGAGTATAAGTATCGACTAACTCTGAGTCCCCGAAGTGCGGTCAGAGTATAAACATAAATCGAATGTGATTGACCACCTAAAAATCAATACAAGTACCCAGAGCATGGACACAGTTCCAAATAACGAATGGCTGTGACTGATCGCCCATGAAAATAACTTAAGTCCTCGGAGCATGGACATATCACTAGAACTTAAGCGGGCATAACCGGTTGCCGATGAATAAGTGCAATCCCAGAGTGCGGATGCGATCACCAATTAATGAGCAAGTGCGGTTCGACTACCCAAATTCATCATGTTTCAACTTCGCCTCATAAAGATTAAGATCGATGTGTTGAAGGCAAACATCGAGTGCTCACCGATCTTTCCAATGTATCCCGAATCTAGGGGCAAGACTTAAGTACTAGCCACTGATTGAGACAGTGCAGCATCAAAATTTGACTTGACACTCGATCACTATCCGAAGTCATGGCTCTGGAACTTAGTGACTAAACCTGGGCCTGATTCGAAGACTAAAATTTCATGAATACAATGAATTGAAGTTCAAGGCTGAAACACTTAAGCAAATGAACATGAACAATGCTTAAGACAAAATGGAATTCTATTATTCTTTGCAAAAGAAGAACAAGTACAAGATTGTTCCAAAAAATCGGGTGTCGAACCCGCATCTATACACGGCCTACAAAAATAAAGAAAAAGTAGATTCCTATCTATCTACCAAAAATAAGACGAGAAGGCATATCTGTTCTTTCTTTTTTCTCGGCTTCTCCTTCAGCGTCGACCCGTTGGATTCGCCGCTTGGTTTTCTCTTCAAACCATTGATTTATGGCGGCATTATGTCAACTTCCTCCTCCGAGATCAAGTGGATAGGAATGCTTCCTGAAGGCAGAGTCGGAGGGATAGGATCAATGTTAGTAGGCGGAGGGTGTACACTTGTATCAACAACCGTTCTTTCCAGGGAAATCATCTACAAAGGGGCTGGACCAGGGCCTGCCATTCCACCTCTAAAGCTGCTAGCCCGCGCTTCTACCTCGATCATAGCACTAATTTTGGCTATTATTTCTTCTTCACGGATCGTTTGAGCCTCACCGAGAGCGTTAGCAGTTGGACCAGAGGAGCTAGTCACAGGTGCGCCTCCACTCATGACAAATGGCAGATTAGCAAAGGGGTCACTGTGATGACCGAGAAGCTCCTCCATCATCTATTCATCAAAAGTAAGTGTGTTCCCTTGTACCTCATCCGTAGGTGCAGTAGCCATTTTCATGGTTTCTTTTATGATAGCCTTCTGCTTGTGATGTAACTCTTGGGTTGCAGGAGGCATGGAAGATGTAGCTCCAATCACTGGATAGAAACAAAATAAGAAATGTTAATAATTACTTCAAGTAACGCTTTCGATTTTGAGCAAGCGTAAGAAATGTTCAGAGTACCTTCCTTGGTTTGACTTCCAGCTGGCGGAACAACTTCAGGTACTTGCTCTTGGGCTGGAGACAACTACGGTTGATCGGGATTGTATGCAGGAAAAGACTGAGGATCAACCACATATGTAGTTTCAGGCTAGGTCGGCACGAGAATTTCAGGATTTACGTCATGGTTCTCAACACTAGAACCTTCTCCAGCCTCTAAGCATTGAGTGCCAAGTCTCTCTTTTTCATATGCAATCGTGGTATCATGGAGGACTTTCCTTTCATCTTCGCTCAACACCCGGTTCTCAAGCTTAAATTCATCTATCGATTCAACTTGGTGTTCAACCTTTTCATCCTCTACTAATCGGCCCCAAGCGTTGTGCAAGTGTGTTGGATAATTATCGAGCCAGATCAGGTGTTTTTGTTTCAATACATTAGCATTATATGTGATCAGAAGGTCTTCAATATCGGCCTTTAACCTGGCTTTCGCCATTTTAACTTCATCCTCAACCTTGGCCTTGACCTCCCGAATTTTGAGTGCTTCCGCGTCCCATTCACCCTGGAGCACCGCCGCTTGTTCGCACGCCTCCTAGGATGCTTTATACGCATCGCCCTTTTCTTTAATGATTTCAAAAAATTTGGCTTTAAGCTCGTTGAGTTCTTTCAGAGCAGCGTCCTTTTTCAGCTGTAACTTTGGTGTTTCGGTAGCCCATCTCCTCGACCAAAGCGAAATGTGTTCGTCGCATCCTTTCCATAGATTGATTGGCCTCGTCGGCTTTCTTGGTGGCCGCTATTTCAAATTTTCGAGAAGATTCGGCTACATCATTGAGCACTTGATAATATGGTCCTTTTGAGCGAGGTCGGTTTCTAACCTCTCGATTGTTTTTGCTCGCTCAAAAGCCACTGCTGATGCTTTATCTGCGGCTTTCATCCACTCCTTGTATTGGATATAAATATCGTGAATGTAATCATGCATCATTTGTTCCACCTCACATGGAATTTTCTTTAAATAAGGAGGGAAGATAAAGCCGTTGAAACAAATGTTCGAAAAATCTTTTCTCAACTGGGTAATTTTGATTGCTTCTTCCCCAATGGGCTCGGTAATGGCTTGTTCAATGATAGTGGGAGTTTCGGCCTCAGTTCTACGGCGTTGTGAATCAGGCCTTGGAGCTTGAGAAGATGGTTTTTTGCATGGAGGCTCTAATGGTGGTCTTCTGTGACCAATTGTTGTGTTGGGGCTCGAGGAGGTGGAAAGCATGATTGGGATCTATATCTGTATTCCCTATCTCCATCCCTCTCCCTCTCATAACGTTCTTGACTAGAGTAACCGCGATCGCGATCTCTTTCGGCTTCCCTTCTGCGGGACTCATAGTAGGAACTAGATGACTGACGTGTCGAGCGAAGGCTCCCTAACATAGAAAGAAAAACAGAGTTAGTAGTTTCCAAAAGTGAACATCTTAAGATTGTAAATTGTGTAATGTCGTGAAGTGTACATATGTATGTGCAACCCCTCGACCAACCGGTGATGTCGGCCACGCTTGTGGGAAGAGACTCGCTTAAATCTAGAGCGCTTTGAAACCCCTCTAACCCGGTGTCATGTTAAAGTGACACATAGTCCGGAATTGGAATATCGGTAAGTCCTTCGAAAGGATATTCTATTTGCGAGGGAGGAGCCTTCGAAATTCTAACACCGAAGGCTAGCAGGGACACAACTATTGATTTCCATCTTGAAGACTTATGGCTCTTATGTGCTACTGCCTTTCCTTTCCTCCTTCCCTCAAGATCCTAAAAACTGTCTGAAGGCCCGGTTAAGGGTCCGTCATCAGTAGGCGTATTTTCTCAATTTCCCTCTTCAACTATAATGATCTCGGGTGCTCTACGCTTAGCCCGTCATACTAGGGCTGCCCTAAGCGATCCCTTAAGTCTTATGCTTTGGTTTCGTTCGATTGGCCCAACAATCCTCAATTTTCTATCTGTAAGCACCGAGTCAATTTCTCTCATTTCACTTAGCACTTCCTGAAGAACCCATACTATTTCTTTAAAGTGGGCACCTTCGGGTCACAGAATTGCGGCTATAAAGGAAAGAAGATATTATTTCAATGTCAGTTATGACTATCCTGCTAGTTACCGGAAAAATTGCAGCACTTACGTCTAACTAACCACCGGCTGGCAAGCCTTGGAGCGCATCGGACATAGAACCACTCCGTCTTAAAATAACTAAGTCCGGTCCAAGATCCCGCCACTACTTGGCATTTCCTAACCGCCTCTAGAAATGTGAATGAAGGATTGTCACCTCGACTCTTGGCATTAAACAAGTACTTGATTTCTTCCAAGGTTGGGGGGTCGAAAAATATGCTCCATGAATACAATGAATAGACTGTTCAGCAATTCATGTCCACTGAGATGTAATTGCGATGGGGCGATTCCAAAGAAAGCCAACACTTCTTGAATATACTGGTTGAATGAGGAAGTGTTCCCGCTATGCACGAATGATGATTAAAAGCCATGAATCCTTTTATGGGAGCATGTGGCCTATCATTCAGGCCAGGTAACAGAACGTCGTCTAATGATAAGCCTGTCTCAAGAATATTCGTCCCAACATGTCTTCGAAGACATTGGATGGCATAGAATCTTGCGGATTCCCGATAAAGCTGGCTCCTAGCAGCTCGTCCGGAGCTAGACCTATAACTTCGGCTACAATGGCCGGCATCTCTATTATCGAAGAAGATGAACTCTGAGTTTCCTACTGCTGAGAACTTATAGATTCCATAACTAATAAACTCATCAAAAACCATCGTTAGATAATAATAAGCCCGTGTGTTCCCCAGTGTGAAGTGCGTGAATGTGTTGCTGTGCTACATAATACTTAAGAAATTCTATAAAATTTAAGGAATGTTCAAACGACAAGACTTCGGAGTTCAACGGGAGTGACCGTCATCGCTAACAGTCCCAGCCGTGCCATCCATACTTTAGAAACTGATCCAAGTTAAAGTTTGTTAAGATTTTCAAGTTACAGTTCCATCGACGAGCTTCAAAAGACAGTCAAACATGCAGTGAAACGGTTGAGTCCAATTATGCAAGGCAGAAGCTCATCGGAGTCAAATATTCAATTAAACTAAGGTTTCGCATCCATTATGATCTATGCTTGGATGGGTCATCCAGGGATCAATTCGTATCAATCATGGAACAACATTTCGTATTGATCATCCAGGGATCAGTTCGTATCGATCGAAGTCCTCTGATTCTCATCGATTACCGGGTCTAGGATTCATATCGATCTCTTCGTATGGGTACAAATGACCAATGTAAATTGATCAACACGAATACTCGCTAACTATCGATACGAAGCAATTTGTTCGTTCGATACGAAGTTGGGTTATATCCTGACCGATACGAACTCACCCATCGTCCATCATCAATATAGGTCCTTCCTTCGTATCCCTCTGCACTTCTTCTTCTCCAAACAATATGAATGTCATTCCTACCTCCTCGACCTTACTTCAGCCCAACTCCGACATCGACGATGTTGGAATGACAACGATGTTGGATAAAATGGCACCAAGACTCGAGGCTCGTCATTTTAAAATCGATTAATTACCTAGTCTAAAGAATTGGTTTGGAGATTAAAAGGTTTGTTGCTGTGGAGACAAAGGCTTCATTATTCTCTTCTATTTCCAATCGATACAAAGTATATATGATGTAACAGCAAGTGAGAAAATTTGGTTAAGTACAAAAAGGTATTTATATGGTCTAGTATCCAAGGGAGAAAACGATTTGTATCCCAGTAGCCAAAACCGATTGAAGCGGTCAGAAATTCTATCGACACGAAGAGACTCATTCGTATCCATTAACTCAAAGTGATGCGGAAATTAGCATTTCGTATCAATTATTGATCGGCCATCATCTTCGTAACCATCAGCAAGAATCCCATCGATACAAAATATATAGTAGGATCATGCTTGAATAACGCAACTCCAACGATACAAAATATTTGTTTTGTATCCGTCCATCCGAATACCCTAAGACCTCGTATCCATCGATATGAACCATCTACAAGGACTATCCATTCCATATCGATAGCCATCAGTGCAAAACATGCATTCTAATGTCTTGAATCGATCCAGGAGCAGATCGATACGAAAAGGTGGCCTAAAATAACCACCAAGCGTTTGCACAACTCAAGTTTCACATTAATTCAGGAGAGGATCGATACGGTATTCAATAAGAAAGAACTGACAACGACTCGTGAATGTATGAACGTTAACGAGAGTCAATTAACATACATACATATATATCGGACTAATATTCAATTTTCAAAATTCAAAGAAATTGAATGCCCACCAAGTGACAATTACGACATTGAACAATGATTTCCTATCATTCAACATTCAGATACAATAGTGCGTAGTACAGCAATTGGCAGTAAACAATTCATCATTTATATTACTAAAGATCAATCAAAAGTTACACAATTTCGATGGAATGACAAAGAACCGCTCTGCAAGTCAGGTAAAACTGTTCAAAATAAAGACTGCACTTTTCAAATCATGTCATGTTTTCACAAGACGTACTTTTGGGGGCAAATGTACTCCCGCCTTTTGGAAAAGCCATGACACCAAGAAATTGACTGAGAACTAAAGACAGTTCACTCCAAAAAAGGGTTATGCATAGGTTCGCTATGGATGCTGGTAAATTTTTCCCGAGTCCGGATCGAGCTACAATTATCATTACACGACAAGCAGAGCCATGAAAGCCAACGTTTCAAATTTTAAGTCAATCCGAGTTCATATGCTCAAGATATGATTGATGCAAGCCAAGGAAGACAATTCATTCGTATCCATCATTTTTCTCCCTTCGCATCGCTTTCGTTCGCATCCATCCAGAACCGCGCTCTTCGTATCCATCCATCCTCGGATTATTGTGCATCCATCATCTTTGGCTTGTTCGCATCGATCAACCAACATCCAATTCGTATCCATCAAAATTATAAACAATCGTTACTTCTTATCGATCCATTAATGTGCTACACACATATCGATCGACGAGTAATCGATGCGAATAACAAAAAATGGACCGATACGAATGGCATTTATGTTGATCGATGCGAAATGGAGCAGCGACAATGGATACGAACAAGGCTAAACTGGATCGATACGAACAACATACACCCCTATGAAAGACTTGGTCACTCGGCATGAAAAGTGGATCGATCCAAATAGTTAGAACTATGTCACCTCGTAAGCACATGCTCGGAAACGATATGAACAGAGCGATGCAAAGTGGATCGATGCGAACTCAGCAACCTTCAATAGATCGAAACTTGCATCGATCATAACTCAAAATCTACAAGTCAAATGCCACCAAATTTTTACAGGAGCTTGCGTACATCCTCAAGAACGTTCATGATTGATCTCAACTCGATCGGGCGAAATATTGATCGATGCGAAGTTCGTTCGTATCGATCGCGGATCGAATGCAAACGACATGGGATCGATCGTGTTGACCCACCTACATGAGAGAAGAGGTCTTTCAAGATTTAAGTAAGATATTTGCAGCCTACGCCTATAAATAGCAACCCAGGACCTACAGAAAAGGGACTTTTTGGCTCTTCTAGGTCCATACTCTGCCGAAACCACAATTGTACTCGAGTTTTGCGGTCGTAATTCGTTGTAACTAGTAAGTAAAAAATCAATAAAGTCAATCACTTCATAGTGGAAGTAGGCCATACGTCGAACCACTCTAAATCTGCGTGTTTCTGTGCGTTTATTTGTTTATTAATTGGTGTGTTTGTTAGATCTTCCTCTTTTTCCATTTATATTCTTCATTTTATCTCCTCAAACACATCCGAGTGTTGTGCCCAATTTTAGTACAAACACACTCGTATTTTATCTTCAACTTTGTTCCAACCCGAATCAAGCATTTGACTTATCTGCAAAATAAACACTGACGCAGTAAAATTGAAAAAGAAATATTTTTGTAGTATAAAATAAAATGTGTGTTTTTGAAAATATTATTTGCCTCGGTTAATTGGGTTGTTCTTCATCATTTATTTTGAATTTATCATACACGAACAACTTGCGACATGCACAGTGTATCACTGTACATGCCATAAGGTCGTGCATACCGATATACACTTGCTTGATATAATTGTAGGGGCAGGTGAGCACAAGATCAAACCCTAGCATAAGTTGGATTCAACTCAGGTGCATGCAAACAAAATTCAGTTCTAAAAAATGAAATGACTCAAATAAACTATCAGTTTAACTCAAAGACAATACTACAAGGGGATGTAACTCCACATATAGACAATATACAAAAAGCTTCAGACCACTCCAAAATGAATCAGACTCATATGTATGAAATGAACACCAATTAGAGCATACAAGTGAAGCCTCAACCAAGACCACTTCAAGTAACAGTGGCAACCAAACAAGAATGAGACTAGACTAGATTTCCACTGAACCAAGCAAGCCAGTGAAACAAAATGCACTCATATATATACAATAATGCATTAGAACATATATCAGTCCAACCAAAAAGGCCCCAAAATAGTATACTTGTGAAGATCAAAATAAAATGTTCAAGAAACTCAACATGGCATGGTCAGGTGCAGCCACAAGTAAAGGCAGGAAGCAAATGCAACACAAAACCTTATCAGACCAAAATATAAGGAAACCCAGGTTTAGCAAATGCAAAGCACTTGAATAAAAAGTGCATATGCAAAAATGCATCAGACCAGTCTACATCCAGACATTCAAATTTCAACATGAACATGTATCAAGGCAGTTTTCAAATCAATATACACACGGTTGGTCATATGTACAACAATCTCCAGACTCAAAGAAATAGCATATATCAAGACAACAATGAGAGCAGTACACAAGCATGAGATGAAGGCTACACAAAGAAACCACCATATATACATATATATACACACATACACACATATGAATACACACATGTATACATATATAGGCAGTGCACATGTAATCAAAACCAAGGCCAACCATAGAACAATTTCAAAGACATGGAACCACACATTCAACACACAAATGAACAACCCGGTACAACATTCGAACTTGAGGTAAGAAAAAGATGAACTTAAATGACCAGACCACATAACAATAAAGACTACAGTAACCAAATCATATAACACATGGTCAGTCCAGCATGAAGCATGCACTCGAGCAATAGAGCAGTGCACAAGCAGTTGTAAACATGTAATCAAGTGACTATTTATTTCAAAGAGATGTAATAAAGTCAACCACACACACATACATACATACATACATACATACATACATATATATGTATGTATATATGTATGGAGACCATCATTACTCAAAGTATGCAAAAGACTCCATAATGCAACTGCACCAGACATAGCAAATGGATGTACACATGAAGTTCAGAGCATTAATATACATATATACAGGAACCAGATATAAACATGAAACGGAGAAAATAGAAATGACTCGAAACAAATGTAAAACTAACCAAGGTCAGTCTAGAAGTAGGAACCTCACAGCAAGGACAAAGCATAATATTCACACATAAAAGTGTCAACGGTTCAGAGATTACAAGTGCACATGAACAAGTTAAGCATCATATTGTACAAATATATACATATATGTATGTATGTATATACATGAATACACAACAAAAACAATGGAGCAGCATCATAACTATTAGTTACAGTTTTAACAAAGTCAAGGTCGCGATAAAATTCAATCAGAGGTCATATGGAACGGCGAATGAAATATCAAACAAGTCATTGGCAATAAAGAATGGAGGAATTTGAATGTGTTTAAGCAAATCCAAATATATCGAAAACATATTCAACCGATGAAAAACTGAACAAGTCAGAAAAAATATCACAATCGTTAAGCAAGAATCTAATGGCCAAGCAATACAAATGACGAGTTTCAAATCATATATACGAATGAAAACATAGGGACATTAATCCCTATTTAAACCCCAAAATCATCATCAGCAAAATCTAATAAGATTCTAGTTCAAGCAAATAGCAGAGGAATAAATCATGAAACTCGAATCGATATCAAGCACAATCAAAAATTAAAAAGGAGCAAAAATCACATACCAATTACATACATTCGAGCTCGACATAATTAAAGCCGCAGCAAACTATCAAGGCCAGAGAATCGCTCGACGAAGCCAATCAAGTAGAAGCGTACTATCAATCGACAACTTCTAAGCGCCATCTTCAATTTCAAAGCCCTAATTTTTTTTAAAGAGGTATGAAGTAGACATTGCAAAGCAACGAAGAAGAATGGCTAAAGTTTTACACGAGAAAAATAAATAGGGGAACTTGTCTTTTAGTTTCTTTTTGGGTTGGCTTTATTTATTTTGTAGTTGGACTTAAATATATAAAAATGGCTTTGTTTTTTTGTTTGTTTAGTTTGTTTTGTAGTTTTCTCTTAAACTTTTGTAAAATTCTAGTTGTACGACTAGGGATGAACTACGGTGGTGTACTTCAAGAATTCGCAACTCAGTGCCTGAGTTGTGGCAGGGTTTTGAGCGTAGAATTAGGTTAGTCGTAAGCGGGTGTTGCAAGTTTACGTGTGTAAGCGTCTGACTACTTAATTTCTAGTATAAACCTTGGGGCAGCACGTAGACAGGGTTTTGCCGAAGTGGGTAAATCTGTGTTGTTCTATTTTTGCTTTTATTTTTTTGATATTATCTATGATGCAGTTATTATATATATTTCCACATTAATTTTTATTATTTTTAGTATCACCCTATCCACCCCTCCCCCTCCCCACACACACTCTCTAGGGTGAAATCGGTCCTACAACACCGGACTATCGTCTGACCCAAGGTTTTATGATTTGCTTCCTATTATCTCAGATACTCTAAATGAGTAGATTGAGAGCAGGTGGATGATTATAAGGTTCTAAAAGTGGAACTGATTGGAGGTGATGGTTATCTATACTTATTTGTGCACTTATTGTTATATTTTCGCTATGTGACACTGTGGAGCCTTAACAGTGTTGATTTACTATATGAGACAACTTACGAGTTGAGTTTACTTTCCCATTGTATATACTCTATTATAGTACCGTATAACTTTATGGATCTTTATTCAAATGATTGCTTCATATTGTTATTACTATCTCTCTTGTTTTATACCTGTATTGATTATTATATCTACTTTGATGTGATGTGAGATAAGCGATAGGTAATTTGGTTATTGATGTTTCCTTTTTTTCCTTTTCATTCTTTTCTCTTATATTTTCTCATCTTATTTATTTTTCTTTCCTTTAACTACGTTCTGCACCCAAGGTGCAAGGCGATCTTTACTCCAACCCATCCTTCCAAACAACTCGGTCTCATGCCTAAGCCTTCATCTTCAAATTTTAGAAACAATTCGATATAACATCTAACATTTAGCTAATCCCCTTCATTTTTCTCATGTTCTCCATGCTCTAGAGATCCTCTATAATCGCCAACCTATCTGTCCAATACAAACAACTTGGTTTCAACTTGAATAGCTTGATACTGACTTGTCTACTTTGAGTATTTCCCACGTGACTTGAACCCCAGACTCAACTTCTACTCCAGAGCCTCTCCTCTAGGTTTCATCCAATTTCGACCATCTTTGCCTCCGATTAGCCAACTTCACCAACCTCTTTTCCTAAGCATCCAAAACACTAGCAAGCAACATCAAAGCACAACATACGACCATATAATAACATTCTTATACATCCATTTCAATAAGCAATACATAAGAATGTAATAAATAAGATAACTTTAATCTAGATCTATATATTACATGCATATATGAATATGAATAAGGAGAATTACTAAATCATTATTGAAAACGATTTCAATGATTCGCAAATTTAGCTCATAAGCATATGATAGCATGTAATTAAAACTAGAAAAGGTTTTAAGGCAAAAAATCATGTTAAAACGTGTAATTCTACTATATGAACTTGCACAGGATAGTGAGAAGGCATAAACCACTCACCAATTAGCTCACCAATTAACAAAATCAACCAATTAAAGTCTAGATCTGATGTGGATAGCAATAAAAAGCAATGCAAATCAACCAAAATGATGGTCTCTAACTTCCATTTGATGATCTTCTGATTTAGCTAGGTTTAGAGAGTAATTTTCATGATTTTGGATGAAATTATGGCTAATAAGGGTTTTGAACTGATTTGTGGAAGAGGGAAAAGTTTCAATTTAGCTCCTATAGCCCCTATTTATATTAAGCCGAATTAAATTAACGGGCCTAAGTACGAGCTTAACTAATTACTCACTAATATAGGCCAGCAATTAACTAAACGTAAAACAACCATAACTTTCTAACAGTAAGTTTGTTTTCTTATGATCACTTTGTGGAATGGGAAACAATCATCTTGAAGTAATGAAACTAGTTTGAGATCCTAATTCGACTCCTATGAAAAGTTATAGCCTAAACAAGGATTTTAGGGTGAAAATTGTCAAACAGAAATTTGGTAGAAATCATATATGTCCAAAATGTCCCTAAGGGTCATATCCCAAAATTATAGAGTCATGCAACCTCACATAAACAAAATAAAAACATTTTACAGTCCTCTGATAAGTAAAATATGGGTCATTACAAGAGCTCATCCTAGGATTGTACCTACAACTTCCATTTGAAGTCGTCTTTGTTGGGACTATTCTCGACAACCATCAAAAGCAAACTATCCCCACACTAACAAGAATTCATCTACACATCAATGTGAATCCTAAGTCTAAAGAAGAGAATCTATAAGAAAAAGGAGATCCATAAGAACACAAATTTAACAAATATTTTCCAAATTGTTTGAAATGTACATATGTGATTAAAGAGGATTTAAAACATATTTTAGAGTTTAACATCATTTTAAAACATCATTTTAAGTTGTATAATGACTAATTAGTAAGTAAGAGGTCCTAACCACTCACATAAATCCAAAGCAATCCAAAGACGTACAAAATCTGAGATGAACAGTAACTACAAGTGATCTCTAATATCAACTCTTCAAATCCAAGTGCTAACTAAGCTAATCTCCTTCTAATGACAATATTTGGCTAATTAAAGTAGGATTTAGGGCACCTTTTTAGGCTAGAGAATGTTAATGGTGATTTTCTTTTTGTTTTTGGGAAGTGTGTAATGATAGAGAGAAGCCACATCAGCCCCATCATGATGTAATCCCAAAATGAGCTTTAGGCCTAAGCACTAACTCACTAGTTATCCATTAAGATATTCAAAATTGGGTGAAACTTCAAACATCTGTATCTCCCTAATGTTATGTCCGTTTTCCTAATGACCACTCTGAGGAAAGAGAAACCATCATCCTAATCTAACTGAAGGGGGCACAGACCCAAATTTGGCATTTATCAAAATTTGTTAACCATATAAGATTTTCACTGTCAAAATTGTTTGATAAAAATTTTTAGAATGGAAAATGTCTCTAATCGTCATTTTCCGAAGTTATAAAATCATATGACCCTAAATAAAAATAATATTAATATTCTACAATCCTTTGATACACAGAATATGGGTCGTTATATTCTCTCCCACTTTAGGAATTTTTCCCTTGAAATTCCAAACAAAATCAATGGGGTTATTCCGCATGCCTACAACCATATACAGGCATAGGCAACCATCACACATCAAATATGCATACACAATAGCAACGAATGTAAAAGTTAACATTTAAGCCTACCCTGGAATGCATGATACTATACTAATATATTCCATGATATCATAAGTGAAAGTAAAAGCAATAAATAGAAAATCTCACAAAGTAAGGAGCTCTATGTAAGCTGTCGTCACGCTCTCCTCAATCTCCCAAGTGCAATCGTCTTCACTTTCGCTCCACTGAACCTTCACCAACTTCATCATCTTCCTCTTAAGTTGCTTCATATCAAGTCCAATGAAACAAATAAGCCTACAAGGTCTCGAAGCTTCTGGTTCAATCTCAATATCATTTAGTTGATCCAGTGTGATAGTTACGACTAAGTCATGCATAAACTTTTACAGATGAGAGACGTTGAAGATATTATGCACCCTTGCCATTCTTTGAGGTAATTCGACTCTATAAGTAAGGTTCTAAGTCCTCTCTATTATCGAAAATGGACCTACAAATCTTGGTACCAAGTTTCCTTTACTATGGAACCAAATTACATTCTTTAATGTAGTGATCTTGAAAAATACCATATAACCGATAGAGAACTCTAGATCTACTCTAGATCTCAAGAGTCTCTTATCAGTGTAGTTCTTCCATTTGTCTTAAGCAGCTTTCATTCATCGCCAAATGGTCTCGATCTTCTCTGAGGATTCTCTAACCACATCTGGCCCAAGTATCAATTTCTTGCTTGCTTCCTACCAACATGAATGAGCTTTACACGATCGGCCATATAATGCTTCGTATGGTGTCATACTGATACTAGACTGATAGCTATTGTTGAATGCGAATTCAACGAGATGTAAGTGATCATCCCATGAGCCTTCCAAGTCGAGTATATAATCTCGCAAGAGATCCTCTAAAATACAATTCACTCTCTCGGTTTGTTTATCAATTTGAGGGAGATAAGTTGTACCTGATGTAGCTTTGTTTCTAACGCCTCTTGCAAGCTCTTCCAAAACTCATAAATTAACAATAGGTCTCAGTCGCTCACAATGCTTTTCGGAACAACATGGAATCATACTATTCATTTCACATACAATTATGCATGTTTGACTTCTGTTCTATTTGACTTGATGGGTATAAATATGGCACTCTTGGTCAGTCGATCAACTATAACCCAAATGCTATCATACCCAGCTCGAGTCCCCAGCCGTCCATTGATGAAATCCCTCGAAACTTGTTCCTACGTCCACTGAGGAACTTCTAGCGGCTCCATCGAACCACTAGGCTTATTTTTCCCTGCATTGACCTAGTAGCAGTTTATGCACTTCAAGATGAATGTCATGACGTATTCTTCACAACTTTCCAATAATTGGTCTGCTTCATATTACAGTACATCTTATTACCGCCAAAATGGATAGTCAATCTTCAATGATGGCACTCTCGTAGCACCTCTCCCTCAACCCATCGACATCAGGAACAAAAAATCTTTAGTCTTTAAGGATCCAACCATCTCATTCAAGTTTGTTTTATCTCATCTCTTCAGGCTCTACTCCGTCCTTCATTTTAGTAAGGGTTTTAGCTAATTTAACACATGCCTCTGACTTGTACCGATTCACTCAATCAAAGTTGGTCTGATAGTCAAGTTCGCCAATATCTTTGGCTCTAGCTCGCATCTTGATTGGAAATCATAACTAGCAGTGTATTCTAACTGGGTCCACTCTAAGAACATAGCTAAAAAGCTGGCATGTCTCCTACTCAATGCATCTGCAACTTCATTCCCTTTTCGGGTGTATACCTTATATCTATGTCATAGAGGGCAAGGAACTATAACCATCTCTACTAAAGAAGGTTAAGATACTTCTACAAAAAAGGCACTTCAATGATTTATGGTCGATGAATAGCACGAACCTCTTTCCTAAAAGATTGTGCTTTCAGATCTTCAGTTCAAGCATAATCGCTATTAACTTTATATCATGGGCCGAATATGTCTTCTCATGTGGCTTTAACTGTCGACTAGCAAATGCAACAATTTTTCACCTCTGTATCAATACCATGCTCAATCTGGTACCACAGGCATTAGTGTATATTATCATCTCTTCATTCTCACAAGGAATGGTCAATGCTAGTACATTCTGCAGACTAATGAATGCATGCTCACATCTCACATCTTAAGTAAAAGTTTGATTTATTTCGTCAAATTAGTCAACAATGCAGCTACTTTGGAGAAGTCCTAAATGAATCTTCTATAATATAAAGTTAACCCTAAGAAACTTTTCACATCCATAGCATTTTTGGGTCTGTTCCAATCTTGAACAGCTGTGACTTTTGTAGGATCTATGGAAATGCCCTACTCATAAATAATATGACCCATGAATCTCACTTACCTCCTCCAAAAGTGACACTTCAAAAACTTTTCTTTCAGTTGGTGCTCCCTCAACCCCTCAAGCACAATTCTCAAATGCACCATGTGTTCCTCCTCTGTCCATGAGTAGACAAGAATATCATCAATGAACACAAGCATAAATTTTTTTAACTCATCCCTGAAAACATGGTTCATAAGATCAATGTAACGACCCGTAATTTCGCTACTTCGGAATTGAGAGATTTCGTTTATTTTCAAATTTAGAAGGAATTTAAAGCTTAAATAAATATGTTATACATATTAAATAATTATCTATTCTTATAGTTAATAAATTAAAAAGTATAAATTTGGATTTTAGAACAAATCGACAAAAGTTAAGTTTTGTTAATAATAAATAAAGGCTTAAATAAATAAGGTTAAATATTTATTTCAAAAGTTAAATCTTATTAAAAACATCTAATAAAGATAATAAAAGTATATTAAAAGATTTAAAAATATGTTAATAATTGTTTTACAAAATAACCAAAATTTGTCGCATTTTGTCGTTTTGCATACACTGTAAAATTAGATATTTTGATATTAATCAAATATGATTTTAAAATATAAAGTGATATGTTTTAATTTATTTAGAGAAGTAAAAGTTTCATTTTAAAGTTTGGTTTACATCAATATATAGCTTAACAAAAATATCAAATTTTGACTGTAAAATTTGTCGACAAAAACACTGTTTTCAACCAAAACAAGTTGTCATCAAGTTGTAGCAACTTGATACATTTTCTAACATATAAATACAAGTTTACAAACTATTTAAACACTTTAAATTTAGCACTTAAGACAAAAAAGTTTACTTTTGAAAAGTCTAAATAATAAAAAAAAGTGTAAAAGTTATGATTTAACAAGTTTAAATTTAATTAAAAACTTTATAAACAACATCGTTACCTTACTTCTCATCTCATTAATGAGATGTTATACTTATACATAGAAAAGGAGGAAAAATGTATGATTTAACAATTACAAACCATAAGAAAGTGACACCTCTTCACCTCTTAACACACTCTTCTATAACCATCATTTGATGCATTAAATGCAACTCAAATCAAAGCTAATCAAGTACAAAAGTAAACAAGGCTATTTGTGTCATTTACCACCAAAATCTTCGCTTATAAATACAACCTTAAACCTCTTCATTTTCACTTCACTTTCCTTTTACAAAATTTCCAAAATCCTTCTCTACTTCCTCCATTTCTCTTCTACCTTCAAGCTACCACCTCTGCATCACCACACCATCACCTTATACTACCAAATCTGGGCCTAGCTTTCACCCGCCCACCTCTTACACCCACCTACCCTCGGTCATACCACCAAACCTTAGCACCTACAAGCCAAGTTGAGCCAAACTTCCACCTACCCACCTCCTACACCCTCCTACACACCAAGGCCGAGCTCTGTCCACCGAACCCGAGCCCAAACCCCCATACCCAACGTGTATAAGCCCTACCCAAGCACCTACAAGTCGTGCCCTCATCCACACTCACATACCCAAGCCAATACTCCACATACCCAAGGTCTTACACCTCATTTCCTTCCAAAAGCTCACGGCCAAAAAGCAAAGGAAAGAAAAGAAAAGATAGAGGAAAACAAAAGCAGTTTGAAAGGAAAATAAGTTAAGGCGAGAAATAAAGACGTTTGGAAAAAGCGTATTAGTTCGAGAAGCACGTTAGCCTACAAAAAGATTGACATAGTGGATACGAAGGTAAGAAATTCTCATCGCTTTTAAAATAATATTTTGGTTATGATAAAACAATCACATTCGTACCCTTATGACATATGAATTTATATACCAATTTGATTGCTAATATGGATGTTTGATTGTCGATTAGATAATTGAATTATGATACTGTGTTCCGTTATGGTATTAATAGTGAATGTTGGGTTTGAAATCCTATGTTATGTGATTGTTTGAATGGATCTTATGATAACAATGAATATGGACATTGGTTATGTTCATTTTGATTTGATAATCCCTTTGTTAATAAGACCATATTTGAGTAATATGATATTTTGAAAACACAAGTCTCTTTTCATTTAGAAGTGAAACTAAAGTAAAAATAAAAGAGAATTTGAAATTTGAAGAGAAACGGATTTGAAAAGGATAGTTAAATTGAAATTAAAATTGAGATGAATAGTGAAATTGAAGTTGAAATCGATTTTGAAAAATTGAAGTAAAGATTAAGGTTGAATTAAAGTTTAAATTAAAATTAGATTTGAAATCTAAGTTTTAAATGTTTTTAAGTTAAAGTTAGAATTGAAAATTGAATTGAAATTGGAATTTAAAATTTAATATTAAAATAATAGGAATAAAATAATATTATAATGTGGTAATAGTGAAAATACCTTTTAAATATATTAAAAAGTGGAAATATTGATTTAAAGTGATTCGTAATAATTTTATAAGTAATAGAATTCAATTTGAATAAACTATTTCAATTGTTGGAAAATAAGTTAAAACTAGGTATGTCGCGCAACGGTAGTTCGCGATTTCACGCCGAAAAGTTCAAATGAATGTATAGAGTGGAATATAGCTCGAAATTCTTCAAGATAAGAAAATTCCGGACTACTATATCCATATCTTCTAAACGAAGAAATAAAATCAGAATTTCGATAAGTAGATTTTGAAATAAGTCTAAATCAATTTTCTAGAAAAATCGCGTTAGTGTAGTTAAGTGACCATAAAAGAAAATCTATTTAAATGAATGTTTTTAATTATGAAAAAATATGAAATAAATTTGATAAATATATGTAATAGTTTAAAAGAGATTTGGATTGGAAAGTATGAATTATCAAATGTTTAAAAGTTGATTTAATCAAATAAGCTTATATAGCACTTTACGCGGCACTTTTAAGCTGCGAATTGTATAACTTTTTAAAAAGAAGTTTAAACGTAACAATTTTTCTCAGAATCAATTGTGAATATTTTAAAAACGATAATTATGCGTTTTGAAAGATAATTTGGAATATTTATAAGTAATTCCAAAATAAAGTTGAAAAATCTGAGTATGCGGAAAAGACTAGTACACTTGTCCCTCCTATGAAATCTGGGGAGATAAAACAAGGTGTTTAGTAAGATTAGGGATGGAGCAACCATTGCCTTGAACTTTCCTGGCCTATGTTTTCTTTTCTTATGTGAGGGGTAGAACAGATCGAATGGAAAGCCCGGATGCTTTAAAATAAAAAGATACTGTTAAGTTTTCCAAAATAAAAGAAGATTGGTATCATCCAAAATTTAAGCAATCCAAAACGAATGATTTCTATGATTCTATTTACTCAAAATAATATTTTTCTAAGATTGATTTTAGGGTTTATCGTAAACGATGTCTTAAATAACATTGTTTTTGACCCGTCTAAAAGTTAAGGAATTTGGATCGAGAGTTAAGTATGAAAATTTGAGATATTTTCCAAAGCAAAAGAATGAATTACTTCGAATTATCCTAAGTCAAAATAAAGAGATTTCGAAATTAGCTGGAAAGAACTAAAGTGAAAAAAGACTTAATAAATCCTATATACTCATATTCACTTTTTGTTGATAATTGGATTTCGAGGAACCGAGGTCGGATTTGGGTAATTCCTATCCAAAAATCACTTCGAACCAATGTATACGTTCGAATGTGAAGACTTGCTGAAGATGATGATTATTGAAGACTGTGGATCTTCATAGCATGAAGACTGCTGGTTGAACGTGCTCTAAGTAGCTCCCATTGGAGAGTTATTTATAGCAATGGTCTCCTCATGATGGAGATTTTTCGAAGTGGAAGGACTACTCACTGCTAGTGGTAGTAGGAGAGTACCTTCGGTTTGTCCTGTTCTTAGACAACTTTTATGGACGTTTGTCTGACATGCATTTCTAATGATTACGTACATTGGTTTTTACAAACATACATCAGTGGTGGCGGAGAAGGCAACTTCTCTTAGATTAACACCCTCCTTGAGACGTACGAGCTCAAGGGTTGTATTTCTGTGGAAGGCAATTAGTAGTTAACGGAAATGGCAATGTGGCATTCAAAGATGTGATATGTGCTATATGAAAAGGTAATCGCTGCCTCAAGCCTCATCAAACCGGAAATGACCGAAAAAGGATTAGATGTAGCAAGGCTAAGTGGGTCATTCTCAAGTAGGGTATGGTCATCTCCTTCTAGATATATTTCTTTCCGTTATGATGTTCGGGATGTAAATTAAAGTGGTTTGTATACTCGGGTGCCCGGTTTAAAGGACGGTAACGACCGAGGGATGACATTTTTGGTACTATCTAGTTACAGAGGTAGACTGATCTTGTGTTGGTAGAGGGCAGATGTTATATGCCTCGGGACATCCATCTAGAGGTGTACCCATTTCGGAAGGTAGATCCTTCACCTGGTCATTTGTAGGGAAATCCATTCTCTAATAAGAACCTACGGTTTTGTTTGTATTGGCGTAATGAATAGCCTCGAAATGCTATATGGGTAACTATTTCGGGTATGATTAACAAGTTTATTTGCAAATGTTTTCAAAAAATGTCATTAGAAATAATATCAAAGGTTTTGATATAAAAGTGTTTTAGTTATCATAAGGTAAAATCCCGTCCGTATTTATGTGTGTGCGTGGTCTTATGAGATACTTTTTATTTTTAAAGGATTTTATCCAAAGGCTGATATATGACACTTTCATCTACTATTGTGTTTTTCTCACGTTGGTTTATCAAGCCTGATCCGGGTATTTTCAATACTCAAGTCAGATCCGAGTAGTTTCAGGTTTAATCGAAGACGTTAGAATTTCCAGAGGAGAGCTGAAGATATTCATCTACGTACAAACATATTCTATTATCAGCTGTATTTAGTTGTTTTAGTTGATGTTTGTCAACAATTGTAAGAACAGATGTTTATAACTGTCCAAGTTGAATTTAGGTTGGACTCTGATATATGTATTTAAAAGTTTTTCGCTGTAAAGATATTTGTTCAATATTACATGTTATTCCATTCATGTGAGATTCTGTTATGTCTTTATTTGTTTTCTACCCTTAATGATCCGCTTACTCGTGCGATTTGAGTTGGACATGTGTGGTTTATTATCGATTCAAAGTGTATGGAAAAACGGGCCATTACAATCAATGAAGTGTGCTGGCGCATTAGTTAGCCCGAACAGTTTTACTAACCACTCATAAAAACCCGATGGCGTAAGAAATGCTATGATCGGCACACTCTCCTTCGCTACCCTCAATTGGTGAAATCCTACCACAAGATCCAACTGAGAAAATACTCTAGTGCCATGAAGCCAATTGAACAAGTGAATATCGATATGTCGAACTATGTGAATATACTACTTTAGGCGAGTATCGATATGTCGAACTATGTGAATATACGTTTTTTCTTTTCCTTCTAAGAAGGGATTCAACATATAAAATCTATTCACAAAACAATAATATAGTGGCTTAATATAATTCAAAACAATATATCACATAATAATACAACACAAAATCGTATATCGCAACATAAATATAATACATCAAATATCTTTCTAAAGTGTAAGTCTACAAAAGGGATATGCAAGGCTTACATATACAACCATATACATATATAGACTATGACGGGTTGAATAATATACATGACAAGTAATTTCAATCCAACAACCAAATGAATCACAAGTACAAAAATACGACTAGTATCTCAAAAGGGAACTCTATCATATAGACAACACTGCATATATCTACTTCAGCTAGCCTATGTCCAAAGCCATTGAGTCCCTGTATCTGTCAAGTTTATATCTAACCCGAGTATTATAAAAATAATAAATGGATCAAACTATCTCTAAATATCCAAAAAGGTGAGATCATGATAATAAGCATGCATAACATCAAAGACATAGAAATCTGCTTAGTGTATAAAACTAAACATTATAAGATCCCACCATAAAATCATCCATTAACAAACTTACATAAAAATCAAGGCATAACAATAACTATATAATATGCCATATGCAAATAGGAGACATCAATACAAAATCACCATGTCCCAAATACTCTCATGTCCATCAATGACAATCTTCTCAAATATGATGATAAGGAAACTAACTTTGAAATCACAAGAACAAAAAACAACATAAAAGCGAGTCAAACTCCAGAAAATATAAAATTGCTTGAAAGCGAGTAAAAACCAAAAAGACTAGCATAAAAATGAGTTATAAATCACAAAACAATAAATATAAGCACATCACAAGTCAAAACAAAAGCAAGCACTTCGCTAACATAAGAGACAAGCACGTCGCAAGTAATAAACTAACGCAAGCACATCGTAAGCTAACACAAGAGATGAGTATATCGCAAGTCATAAATAAAGAAAACACATCAAAACCTAACACAAGAGATGAGCAAATCGTAAGTCATAAATAAATCAAGCACATTACAAGCCAAGTAAGAGACAACGAGCCAAAACAAGTGACGAGAGCATCGCAAGTCAAACTAAAGCAAGCACATCACAAGAAAACATAATAGACAAGCACATTGCACGTCTAATCTAAAGGCAAGAACATCGCAAGCCGACACAGAGACGAGCACTTCGCATGCCAAATGATCATTTTTGATCGATAAGTGTAATGTACCTCCATATAGTAATGAATCGAGTAACGATTGTGCGTTCTATACTGCATAGGTTTACTTGAACATTTACTATAAGTTAGTAAACTCCATTCGATAAGTATAATATACTCTCGATTAGTAACCAAATGAGTGTCACCCAGTGTCCCATAACTACTTTACAATACTTAAATATATACTGAAGATTGTAAATCCCACTCGACTAAAATATTCAATTGAAGGAGTTTATTAAATAATAATAAAGTAGTACAAAAGTTTCATTCTACTTATAATGCTAAATCGTTTAATTAGATTTCTCATTCAAGTGAAGGCAGAAATTACCAAAAGCAGTAATCTCAAACATCACATAAGAAATGCCAAAATAGCATATAAATAGCCAAAGGCTAAGCATAATAAAAGCTAATAAGAGTTTACAGTTTTGAAAGCAAATAACACAATTTTACCATATAGGAAATGGTTTCTAAAATACTTTATGTACGTACTTACTTTCAAACTTCCCATTTTAAAATCCATAAACTCATTTGTTGTCAACTATATATATATATATATATATATATATATATATATATATTTATTCATCACTTGATAAAATAAATTATAAATCCATTTTTTTCTAAAATGTATTTAAATATACATAGTTATTCCAAAATCCTATTAAAATAATATATAGTTCCACAAACTATATTCCAAAGCCATATAGATATACAACCATTTATATAGAAATAACATAGGCATATATTTCAAAATCATACTTTTAGATTCATAAACTATATCTACTAACTATAACTAATATATAAAAACTAATTATAATCATTTATAAAAAAGGAATTAAATTTATTTGAAAACAAGTTTAAAATCGGTAAACTATAATAAAATTTCTATTATAAATTGCTTGTTTTAAAACTATATATAGTGAGTAAATAAATTCAAAAGTTTAAATCAATTGAATTCATTTAAATTAGAGAATCCAAACTCAGGAAACCAGAATACAAGTGGCAGCAAAATCACCAAAACAAAGCACGAAAATCCAAGAAGCAAAATCGATAGTCGGAGAGGAAGAGATGCACCTGGAGTTCACCCTCCGGGTGCCGACCAGTCGACCAGTCATCAATGACCAGTTGATCGTTGGATGCATAGGGCATGAGCTCCAGGAACGTATTTCCCCCATCGATGACCATTGTCGGGTCATTATCCCTGGCCTTCAACACTTGAAACTACTAGACCTTTAAATATAGAACTTCCATGCAATAAAAGACCCAACATCAATAAGAAATACCTAACAACTTGAGGATTTTTGCAAGATTTTGTAAGTGTATATATTGGCAGAAAATGGCTATGTCCGTACTTTGCAACCACAGACGGATAATCATCCAATTCAACAATCATTTATTATAAAATCAAAAGCATTTTATCATGAATTTAAAGATAGATCTTATGAGGTTTAGCTCACCTTGAATCTCCAATTAGACTTGTCTAACACTTTCATTTTCAGCAAACCCTAAAAAATTTCCTCGACCAAAAGAAGAACAACTAAAATCAAACATTGTAAATATGAAATTAACAAGTTTACAAGATGTAATAGGGCTAGGAAAACTTACTTTGATTATATGAGAATTTTCTAAAATTTCTAGAAATTTATTTGATTTGTTTTTTAGGATTATAGGCTAAGTTTTCTATGAACTTAAGAAAATTTTCTTATTTTCTGTTTACTGTAGATGGAATGAATGTACAGGGAAAAAGAATGAGAAGAAGAAATTGCATTTGGCTTCTCTTAGTTAGCAAGCTTGGGCTAAAGACCAATCCATTAAGGAATAAAAGAATTTATTTAGTTAACAAAGGCCTTTCATCCTTTTTTTTATTTCCTTAAAGCTTTTCATTCTTTTTAATTTACAATAAATAAAGTGATTTCAACACTTTGAAAATACTAATAATTCTCAATTTCACAATGATTTATAGTTACTTTTAAAACAAATTATCTTTCATCAAAGGATACAAATTTATATTTCATGATTTAAATTCTTCAATTTAAATCCTAATTCATTTTATTTTATTTACTCAAAAATCCCTGTTGTTACATTCAAAATAGATAACTGTCTTTAAATATATAATAGCACTAGTAAGCTATATAATGCTGCGCATCAGAATGATAAGCAATAACAGCTAAATATAGTACTACGAGAGTGTAGGCTCATGCTTGTCTCCCGTCCAGCTCAACGTGCTCACCATACCTGATATCCCTAACCTACTCATTTAAAAGTACCCAAAGTAACACTAGTACAAAAAGTGCACATTGCTTCGCCTCATTTGCATCAGTTGAAGTAAAAAATGATGCAAATAGAACTATTTGCATCAGTTCTATCTTAATAACCGATTTAATTGGTACGTGAAAAGCAATAGGTAATAAAAAATCAAATTTGCATTAGTTGTCACCAACAACCGATGCAATTGGTACGTGCAAATAGTTTTAGTCGCATCGGTTTTAAATTCAACCGATGCAACTACATTAGTTTGCATTCATTTTCCATCGGTTTGCTACTCCAACTTTCATTTTCCCTCCCCTTAACTTTTCATTTCCCGCTTAGCTTTCATTTATCCCTCCACTTCCCTCGTAACCTATTAAGAAGAAAACAAAAGCAACTTTATATTCATTCAATTGAACGATTTCAAATCAAATTCGACCGTGAATTTTAACTTCAAACCAAATTAGCATTTCCTCCCAAATCGAAATCCTCAAAAAAAAATTGAAATTCAAACCAAATCAAAACAAATGTTTTAATTCGACTGTGAATTAGGTGGCGATTTAGGTTGAGCGGAGGTGGTAGCGATGTGCTTTGAGGCTGCTGTGGAGTTTGGCTGAAGGCAATTGTTCGATTGAGGGTTGCACTGAAGGACAACGAGGTGGAGTTGTAGGGATGTAGTGATTTTGATGGTCGATTGGGGAAGTTTGAGTTTGAAGTTGGGGAGGCGGTGATTGTTCTGGTGGCCAATTTTATGTCTGGCGATTTGTTGCTGCTGTATATAGGAGACGTGAAGATGAACTGTTGCTTAGTGAATGTTGTGGTTGCAGTATAGGTTCGTTTTGGGTCTGGTTGAGGAGAGTGTTTCAGATGGTGGTTGTAACTATTGTAAGTTGAACTGATATAGGAGGGTGGATGTGAATTGATTAGAGGTGGTAGGAGTTGCTGCGTTTGTTCGTGAAGGCAAGATGATGTGATGGAAAGTGTTTGCGCTTCCCAAAACCCGCCGCTTAAGTAGGAAGTCTGATGCAGACGATGTTGAGAAAAAGATTAGCCTGAAGTGAGGAATGAGAGGTACCTATGAATTTCTGAGTTCTTATATGTTGTAATACTATTACAGTAATGGAAATTTTTCTTTCATTTACATGGAAATACACCTAGATATTACATTCACCATTGTTTATAAATCTATACCTATTAACAAAATGAATCGCAAACTATCAATATAAATGCTTTATTAGTTTATGCCAGGAAGGATTTTGGTCATAGCTAATTAGCACTATCCTGTTCTGATCTTAGGTTCAAACTATGAAACGTTGATCTACATTATTATTTTCTCTTTAGTATTATATGAAGAATTTAAAGTTTTCTGCTAAGAGTATGTCTAGATACTACTTATTTAAACCTTCTTTACCATCTATGCAATTTCCTTGAATAAATATTTGGGAACAACCTGTATTTCTTGACTTGTTAGCTGCTTATTTAGTTAAAGCAAAAAATTGCTACTTATGATGTTTAAATCAAATTTGAAAGAAGTTACTTCAAGTTGATACCTTATATATGTTCGGGGTCTCTGAGTTTGTGTAAGAAAAGGTGAGGAAAAAAAAGATTAATTACCATCTGAGAAGAAAGAGAAGCAAACGAATTTATAGTTTGTGTAAGACATTTTATTCTTTCTCAATGCACTTGTAATTTCATCTACAAAGGTAGCATTTTCCACACATCTATGGCAACGATTTTTTATCAAGTACCAAACGAATAAAATCAAGAATGGTAAATCCTTTAACATTCATTCATGAGATATAAATCATCCACTAATTTTATGAATGATCTCAACGAATTTATGTAAGTGGGTGCATTTGATTGACTTGTGTTCATGAAGCTTTTTGATTTTGAAATGGTTTTATCTTCAAAAAATGGTAAAATAAAATATATAAGTGACATATAAATTAGAATGGAATTTAGCTTGAATATCTGATCTAAATAAGAAAACATGCTTGATGTATTACACAAAAACTTTCAGACACTTTTTTTAATATTTCATCTAGCAGCTCATGCTACTGACTTGAGCCATCATCTGTTCATTACTATCAAGTAAAACGTATTGTGAAAAATAATAGAAGTACAAGAATTTATAACGGCTAAGGTAACTTTATAACTATAGAACAACCTACTATGTACAACCTGATAATTATCGGAACAGCCTATGCTACTGATTACAGCCTATTTACAAATGCTTATAATAATTGATGCTTATATTAATTCAACAAACAATTTACAGACCTGATTGTTGTGTAATTGGGGGTTCTAGCAAAATTATATAACTACTAGTAATTAGTAATTACAGCCTGTTTATACCTTATGAAGACTGTAATTGTTATTATAGACGTATATTACAGCCAATGCGAGAACCTCATAAGCATTACAAGCTTAACCATTATAGCATTTTGTATTCACATGTAGCTAGCTTTCCCATTTGTCTTCACCTGTAGCCAGTACAGGTTTCAAAATATAATACTGTGATTTCCTTCATGTCTCATTTTTTGTTCACCTTTAGCTAACTTTCCAGTTTTGCTAAATTTTGCTATGGTTTGGTTTTAATGTTATATACTATGTGATTTTAATATAGCAGCTGTGATTTAATTTTAATTCTATTTAAGGATTCTATTGATTGTTCTTAGTATGTAGTGTGTTAACTCTTTGAGTTGCTAAAAGACTTATTACATCAAAACACTTCATCAAATATTTTAAATTTTGTGCAGGTAATGCACAATGCAGAACATGAGAGTACAGGGTATAAAGAAAAGCAAGATCGTCCATTACTTAAACGGAAAAACCTATTATAGTTTGTTTCTTAGACTTAGTAGGCGTCATCATGAGGTAAATTGTTAAATTTTCTTAATCTAGAAACATGATGGCGTAATTTTTTTACAATAATCTCATACACAATTAGCTTAATATAACTACGGATGGATAAACATTTGTCTATATTTTTTAAAATCTCTTATTATCCACTGATACATCAAGACAATTACTAGGAAACCATGGACAAATGGTCCGGCCAACATTGATGGTGGTTTCCTCGTTCTTGGAGACCTTCGCAAACCCGCATTACATCGTTGCTGGATACGACTTTGTAGAATAAATCAAAATACCTCAAACATACCTTTTTAGTATATATTCCATCGATATAACACATATTGACCCATAAAAATAAAATCAAATTAAGTGCTTTACCACCTCTGTTGCGGAGCCAATTCTTTTCCTCCCTTAATTTTGCCTCTTACGCTTGCCAAGTGGTACAGATGTAGCTAGCTAGTTATACTTTATATATTATTTGTTTGTAAGAGAAATAACTTGGTATTATACAAATGCCAAGTGGTACAGTTCATAGTAATAATATGTTTTGTTGCTAAACAATTACAGATTAATAAATCTATAAAATATCATACCATCTAGTAATCGAATGACAAATATCATAATACCAAGTTACTAACATAAAAATTATTAACAATCAAACAATTCAACAAATCTATCCACACCATGAAATCTACAGGGAGAATGCTAAGGCACATTATGATTAATGAATAATAAACAAAGTAGAAATACAAACTAGATAAAAATCTGGAAAATAAATCAACTTACATAAGAATTTTGAAACTCAATTTCGTGCTACTCTGGAAGTGACCTTTTTAACTATTAGATACAACATGATATATCAAAATCATGAATCATTTTCATACAAGTTTGGATAATCCACTACGATAGAAGTAGAATTGTTCTACGTACCCTCATTTTCACTACAAACAATACTACTAGATCATCAAAGTTAATAATTAAATAACTCATTTTTTAGGTTTTTATTCTGCAGGATCATTCTGCATATGCAGATTTCATCACATAAGGAGTGACATAAGGATTGCATAGCTCAACTTCAGGTAGCTCAAGTACAATATAGTATGAAGGTTTGTGCATTTGAAGACCATCTTCTGCTTAATTTATCCACTGTCAACGATACATTCTCTTCTCTATATATATGTATTTTTGTGTGTCTACATATAACACGCTGCATTTATTTTTTACTACTGACTGTCTGATTATGTACTATGGAATTTATTTATGTTTTTCATTCTTTTGTAGAATTATTAAATCTGATTATGTATTTGCCATCAAATTTAATTTTGAATGATTGTAATATTGCATGCAATAATTGTTTGTTATAATCAATAATATATATAGTCTATTTGAGTACTATAATAATGGTTTCCGAGAATGGCTTTTTCGCATTAGGTATAAATAGCTGATGCAATGGAGGAATTAGTTTGCATCGGTTGTTATAAAAAACCGATGCAATAGAGGGATTAGTTTGCATTGGTTTTCAACAACAACCTATGCAACAAGTTGCTTTGTTGCATCGGTTTTCATTACAACCGATGCAACATGGGGGTTGTGTCCAAGCAACCAACCATGATATTTTGCATTGGTTCTTAGTAACAACCGATGGAAAAAGGACTGTTTTGCATCGGTTTCAGAACTGATGCAAAAGTGTTAAGCCTGTTGCATCGGTTGCATATGCATCGGCTGTTGAACTGATGCAAAAGAGGGGTAAACAACCGATGCAAATGGCATGTTTTGTAGTAGCGTAATAGGAAGTAAAGCATAAAAGACCAAGTTCGACAACAGTCTGGTGTGAGCGGTAAAAAATCTCAAATACTATAAAGTCAATATACTAGGACAAATAGTATGGACAAATCATACCTGACCTATCCCTACATCCCTAGAGTTAGCACATAACATCAAATATATGCTACATTGCATCGTTACCATTATGGTGCACTATACATCAATGTATTAAGGGTGTCAAGTATCTACATAAATAACATATGCATCAA
Source organism: Allium cepa (assembly GCA_030765085.1). Classification (NCBI taxonomy): domain Eukaryota; kingdom Viridiplantae; phylum Streptophyta; class Magnoliopsida; order Asparagales; family Amaryllidaceae; genus Allium; species Allium cepa. The sequence goes on along the minus strand of CM060940.1, from coordinate 488,379,381 downwards.
GTGTCATCCCTAAGGCAATAAGCAACCAAAGCAAACATAGAATCCATCATCCATCCTCGCATTCACTCACTCAGTGCATTAAATATTTGATAACTTGCCTAAGCCATCATGCTCAGGGACTTGACAACCCATCACGATAGTCAACATCCTGGTTTCAAGATATTCACTCAATAGGTCAGGAACTAGACTAACCATCAGGTTAGTCCGCGGTAAACAAACCCCTCATCTAAAAACAAGGAGCCATCACACCCCAATTGAATACCCCACTTTACGAGTACTTTGGAAACCCTCGAGTATCAATAATCCCTTTACACACGTCATCCATAGCAGAGCTCATCTTGGAACTATTCCTACAACCTTCATCTAAAGTCGTCGCGGTTGGGACTGTTCTCTGCAACCAGCGTCAGTCGTAGAATGTCATCATTTGTTCTATAGCTCTCATCTATTAGTTCTTTCAATCCAAATCATTGTCCTCTACTCCGCATCTCAAAGTACATCTATGCATCGTCGAAGCCATCACATCCCATCATGGAATCATCATAATCAATTCGCGTAATGTCGTCATCGCAAATCAACACCAAAACATATGGTTTGATATCGTCCCTACTTTTAAGCTAAAGTAGAAGACTCGGGGCTCGCAGTAGGTGCAACTATGAAAGCTCAAAGCACTAGTTCCTAGGAATCGAAGCAAGCATGTGGATGACTCAAAGTCGCCTCATAGATCTCCATCACCATTGAACCATGAAGCCCGATCCATCACCACTGATCCATCCCATCACCGAACCGACAATACAATGCGATAAGATTATGTTTTAACAAAGAAAACACTCCTACATCGAACTATCACTGCCATCGATCTATACCCTATGGATCGGTACTGATCCATGGCGACCGCTCCATCCCTTAGCCAAATATCTTCTTTTTTTCTCCATCGTCCTATACTCCCAAGCAAGCTCTATCTTGAGGCCTAAACATAAACGCTACAGATTTTGTAGTCATCGATAGTATTAACTTTCGGTGACAAACTACGATAATGTTAATGGTATCCGTAAAATCAGAAGCACGTGAATATAAAACAAAATCACAGTATTCAAAAACAACTTTTCTGATTACATTTTACAAAACATATTTCATATTCAAATTACATAATTCCATAATCGATTCCTAGGTTTTGATCAAACATAATTGTCACAAAACATGGCAAGAGCGACATATGAAGATGCCCCTTGGATGATTAGAGTACTAAATAGACATATAAGTCCTAATACATCACAGCGGAAATAAAACTAAATAGCAACTCCTAAATATCTAACTTTACCTCCTACACATGTCTTTGGAAGCTTTATTCGTCCAATTACTAAGCTTGTAAAACCTTAGCACTCAATCTACACAGATTATTTTGAGCACCCGAGAGTTTTATGAACTTTGAGTAAGACATAAAGCCTGGTGTGAATAATACTGTTACATCTCGGTTTACTGATATTATGTGAGACCACGCCACTTAGTGGAACGGGTTTACCCTCACCAATATCATTTTAAAACGTATCTTTTTGCAAATCAGAATCTAATTAAACTGATTAATCAAGTTGATCATAACAGTATTAACAATATCATATATGCTTATAAACAGGTAAAAATGGACCATCAGTCCAAAAATATAGTTTTGTTTGGTTAATTACTAACCATTGGCATTCTCAAGCCTACCAAACAAGATAAACAAATAATCTAATAACTATTAGAAAAATTCTGGATGGTCTGTCCTTAACTTACTTCTCCAAGAGTCACCTGATCCTAATGGTTTTTTGGGCTCACTAATAACCTATCTTCCTTCCTTGTATATATATTCCTTTCTGTGTGTAACCGTCATTCAAGTCTTATCAGTGATTAAGCCCTACACACAGGAATTTTGGTCTAAAATTAGCTAAGGGCTATAGCTAATATATAGGGCGTGACCCTACACCAGTCTATTTGGTATATAAATATCAGAGTCATTTTACTTAGGGTTAACTACCATTTAAATTTTCCTTGAAAACCTTTCAAATTGATTTAATCCCTTTAAATCATATTTAAGCATGGAAAACATATTATTTGCTTTACTCAAATCTCTTTGCCATGATATATGCTTTACTCAAAACATTGTTGATGAAAACATTCGAAACCTTTGTTCAAACTTTTAAACAATCTCTTTCCAAACATTTGAAAGTACCCATTTAGAAACCATTGAAAGTACCCCTTTTGATACAAGTAAATACCTTACTTTATAGCCTTAGATCGAAAGGCCATAACATACCTTTCAAAACCTTTTACCGTAGTCCTTTTGAAAGATTGAAAACATCTCTTTCGAAAGCTTTATAAACCTTAGACATCCTCTTTTAAACATGCCTTTCGTAAACATTGAAAACCATCCATTCAAACACTAAGGTAAACCTTTAGAAAGCATCAGAAAATCACCTTTTCGAAACCTTTATCATACACCTTTTGAAAATACTAGGGAACTTCCCCTTTAGAACCTTTATTAGTTATCTTTCAAAAGCATTAAAGTACACTACTTAAAAAAACTTTCGAAAGCATTGGGTTCAAGTTAAAATATGTGTAACAACCTTTCAAAACCATCTGAAATCTTTCCTTTCAAAACCATTGGGTTTAACTTTCAAAACATTAAAAGGGTCTTAAAACAACTAAGTCGAAAGCAGCTCCTTCGAAAGCAATTTCCTAGTTAAAAGAAATGGATGGTGTTGAAATCAATTCCTTCGAAAGCAATGGAGAAGCAGCTTAGGTTTTAAAACAAAGAAACCCTTTCAAAGACGTTGCTTTAATAGGTAGGATGCGGTAGCAAAAGGTTTCGACCCCTTTGAAAGATTCTTTATAAAACAAAGGTGCAACCTCTTTCGAAACCATTCTTTAAAACCATTTAACCAAGTCGAAAGCTATCAAAGTCAAAAGAATACTTTTTGAAAGCAAAGCAGGCGCATTTCCTTTTAAAAGCAAAGTATGGTTTTGAGCCCTTCGGAGCCCCTTGTTTAGACTATATACCATTCGCTTATGTCCAATTCACTAAGTACCAAGTCTTTGATACCATGTGCATTGGTTTCAATGGAGATTGAGGCGGAAGTACCTAGTCGAAAGGTGCGCCCGAAAGTGGCGAAACAGCAAAAGCATGGTAAAACTGATTTTTAACTTTAAAATATAATTTCTTTCAACTAACCTGCTTTGTTTGCGAGCACATGATTGGTTGGTAATTTCTTTTCTAAAAGTGCTGCTAAAATTTCAAAGATAAACAATTTAAAATATTTACAAAATGCCTCTTCTCCTTTTATAAATATATAAAACAGTAAGTATCACACCTTAAATAATCTTATATACTTATTAAAATACTTAGGAAAATTGTTTAAAAATTCCCATAAATCGTTTTTAATATGTTTTCTAACATATTTAAATTTATGACCCAAAACATATAAAAATAGCCATAATTAATTTTAAACCCAATTAACTATTTTATTTACTAGAAAATTAATAATAAGTCCACATTAATTCATAAAATTATGAAATTTAAAACCCATCCCTAAAATATTATTTCTGACCTTATCTCAAAATCGCAAGGCATTTGGATGACCTTTAATCAGGTTTCACATTAAAACTTATCATAAAATCCATTTGAAATAGCATAAATCATCAACAAGCATATATATCCATTTTAACAATAAAATACATGGCAAACATTTGCAAAATAATGCGGATCTCCATCTAAAACCGAAAATTAAGACAACATGAGATGTAAACTATTATTCACCTTTAGCTTGTGATTAAGAAATTGAGATTTGATCTTGGATTAAGTTGCTTAAGCTTCTTCCTCTTATCTTCTTCTTCTTTTCCCTTAATGGTGGCTGGCCTCTCTTTTGTTTTTTTCTAAACGTGAGAATGAAAGTGGCTTAAGAGTTTAGGATATAAGAATATACTTATTCCTACTTTGCCCTTACATATTACCCTTATGTATTTCATTTCAAATCCCCCTTTGGTTCGTTAGTTTAAGTTGGCACGGCTACCTCTATCAACACAAATCTCAATCCCTTAACCATTTCATTATTTCATTTAATTTAACTAATAAAATGCCCTAAATAATGTTAACCAAAATTAGGGTCATTGCAGACTCCCCTCCTTAAAGAATTTCGTCCTTGAAATTACGATAAGGTACTCATCAAAATTCTAAAGGGGTCGAAACCTTGCTTTGCTTTTAAAAGGAAACGCGCATGCTTTGCTTTTGAAAAGAATGCTTTAGACTTAGATAGCTTTCAAATTGGTTAAATGGTTTTAAAGAATTGTTCGAAAGAGGCTGCGCATTTGTTTTATAAAGAACCTTTCGAAGGGGTCGAAACCCCTTGTTGCCGCATCCTGTCTTTCGAACCAATGTGTTCGAAAGGGTTTCTTTATTTTGAAACCTAAACTGCTTCTCCAATTCTTTCGAAGGGATTGGTTTCGACACCATCCACTTATTTTGCATAGGAAATTGCTTTTAAAAGAGCTGCTTTCGACTTAGTTGTTTTAAGACCATTTTAATGTTTTGAAAGTTAAACCTAATGGTTTTGAAAGGAAAGATTTTAGATGGTTTCGAAAAGTTGTTCCACATATTTAACTTGAACCCAATGCTTTCGAAATGTTTTTTTAAGTAGTTTACTTTAATTCTTTCGAATGTAACTAATAAAGGTTTCAAAGGGGAGATTCCCTAGTATTTTTGAAAGGTGTATGATAAAGGTTTCAAAGGGGTGATTCCCTAGTGCTTTCGAAAGGTCGACCTTAGTGTTTGAATGTAAGTTTTTTCGATGTTTTCAAAAGGCATGTTTAAAGTGTTTTAAAAGAGTATGTCTAAAGTTTATAAAGCTTTCAAAAGAGATGTTTTCAATGTTTTGAAAGGACTATGTTTAAAGGTTTTGAAAGGTATGTTTTGGCCTTTTGGCCTAATGTTATAAAGTAAAGTAGTCGACTTGTATCAAAAAGGGTACTTTCAATGTTTTTGAAAGGGTACTTTCAGTTGTTTGGAAAGAGATTGTTTAAAAGTTTGTAAAAAGGTTTCAAATGTTTTCATCAATAATGTTTTGAGTAAAGCATATATCATGGCAAAGAGATTTAAGTAAAGAAAATAGTATGTTATCTATGTTTAAATATGATTTAAAGGGATTAAATCAATTTGAAAGGTTTTCGACGAAAATTTAAATGGTAGTTAACCCTAAGTAAAATGACTCAGATATTTATATACTAGATAGGACTGGTGTAGGGTCATGCCCTATACATTAGCTAGCCCCTATATGTTTTAGTCCAAAATTCCAGTGCGTATTGCTTAATCACAGGTAAGAATCAAATGATGGTTACACATAAAAGGAATATATGTACAAGGAAGGAGGATAGGTCGTTGGTGAGCATGAAAAACCATTAGGATCAGGTGACTCTTGGAGAAGTAAGTTAAGGACAAACCGCCCAGAATTTTTCTAATAGTTGTTAGATTATTTGTTTATCTTGTCTGGTAAGCCCGAGTCTGCCAATGGTTAGTAGTTAGCCAAAAAAACTGTATTTTCGGACTAATGGTCCATTTCTTACCTATTTATAAGCATATATGATATTGCTAATACTGTTATGATCAGCTGGATTAATCAGTTTGATTGCAGGATTCCGATTTGCAAAATAATATGTTTTAAAAGGATACTGGTGATGGGAAACTCGTTCCACTAAGTGGCGTGGTCTCACTTAATATCATTAAGCCGAGATGCAATAGTATTATTCACACCGGCTTTATGTCTTACTCAAAGTTTATGTTTTTCCCTTAAACTCTTGGGTGCTCAAAATAATTTGTGTAGATTGAGTGTTAAGGTTTTACAAGCTTAGTGGGTGGACGAATAGAGCTTCCGAAGACGTGCAGGAGGCAAAGTTAGCTATTTAGAAGTTGCTATTTAGTTTTACTTCCACTGTGATGTATTAAGACTTATATGTCTATTGGTACTCTAATCATCCAAGGGGCATCTTCATATGTCGCTCTTGCCGTATTTTGTAACAATTATGTTTGATCAAAACCTGGGAATCGATTATGGGATTATGTAATTTGAATACGAAACATGTTTTATGAAATGTAATCAGAAAACTTGTTTTTGAATACTGTGATTTTGTTTCATATTCACGTGCTTCTGATATTATGGATACCATTAACATTATTGTAGTTTGTCGGCGAAAGTTAATACTATAGATGACTACAGCATCTACAGCGCTTATATTTGGGCCTTAAGATAGGGGATGTTACATGCTTGCTTGGGAGCATATGATGATGAAGCAAAAAAAGTAGATATTTGGCTAAGGGATGGAGCTGTCGCCATGGATCAGTACCGATCCATAGGGTATAGATCGATGATAGTGATAGTTCGATGAAGGAGGGTTTCACTTTGGTTTTGATCCCTTTTAAAAGCAAAGAAAGGTTTTGATCCCTTTAGAACCCCTTTTTTCAACTATATACCATTTTCTTATGTCTAACTCACTATGTACCAAGTCTTTGATACCATGTGCATTGGTTTCAATGGAGATGGAGGCAGAAGTACCTAGTCGAAAGGTGCCGCCGAAAGTGGCGAAACAACAAAAAAATGGTAAAACTGATTTTTAACTTTAAAAAGTAATTTGTTTCAAATAACCTACTTTGTTTGTCAACACATGATTGGTTGGTAATTTCTTTTCCAAATTCTTTTCTAAAGGTGCTATCGAAATTTCAGAGATAAACAATTTAAAATATTTACAACATTCCCCTTCTCCTTTTAGAAGTATATAAAACATTTAAGTCCCGTAACTTAAATAATCTTATATACTTATTAAAACCCTTAGGAAAATTCAACAAAAATTCCCATAAATCGTTTTTAATATGTGTTCTAACATATCTAAATTTCTGACCCAAAACATATATAAAGTATCCATAATTAGTTTTAAACCCAGATGATTATTTTCTTCACTAGAAAATTAATAATAAATCCACTTTAATTCAGAAAATTATGGAATTTGAAACCCATCTCTAAAGTATTATTTCTGACCATATCCTAAAATTCCAAGGCATTTGGATGTCATTTAATAGGGTTTTCGCACTAAAACTTATCATAAACTCCATATGAAATAGCATAAATCATCAACAAGCATATATATGCACTTTAACAATCAAAAACATGGAAAACATTTGCAAAATAATTCGGATATCGATCCAATACCTATAAAATAAGAAAACATGAGATGTACCTATTATTCACCTTTAGCTTGTGATTAAGGAGTTGAGATTTGATCATGGATTAAGTTGCTTAAGCTTCTTCCTTTTATCTTCTTCTTCTTTTCCTTTAATGGTGGCCGGCCTCTCTTTTGTTTTTTTAACATGAGAATGAAAGTGGCTTAAGGGTTTAGGGTACAATAATATATTTATTCCTACTTTACCTTTACATATTATCCTTATCTATTTCATTTTAAATCACACTTTAGTTCATTAGTTTAAGTTGGCACGGCTACCTCTATCAACATAAATCTTAATCCCTTAATTATTTCATTATTTCATTTTATTTGACTAATTAAAAGCCTTAAATAATGTTAACCAAAATTAGGGTCATTATAAAGCACTTATGACTCGAAGCAAAACCCGAACCATCCTCCATGTGACTCAGAGCATGACTCGGGTAACTCTATACCGATCCCACACTTCAAACTCTCTCCATCTATCCCTTGCAATCCATACAGCTACACAATATACCTAAAGTAAACCTCTCCAAGACTCAAAGTGAACCATCCATTGACATAGCATACCCCGAAGCAAATTTCCACCAACCTGTCGTCCTTAGATCACCACTGATCCACCTTCAGGCGGCCATAACTCTAGAAAACGAACTTCAAATTAATTGAAACTTAAAACATAGCTTTAAGGGATCCTTCTTGACCAACCCTATGGATTGCATGTTATTTGGACAAATTAACCTTTATGGGTCATCATCGATCCTTAGCTTACTCCTATAACTAAATCTCCATTCGATCGGTGTTTTCAACCATTCAACATACTTTCAAGCATACATTACATATTATACATCATAACAAGCATACATCTATATACATTAAAGTGAAGCCTAAATTCAAAGAAGAGAATCCATAAGAACAAGAAGATCCATAAGAATACGAATTTTATAAATATTTTCCAAATCGTTTGAAATGTACATATGTGATTAAAGAGGGTTTAAAAAATATTTTAGAGATTCAAAATCATTTTAAAACATCGTTTAAGGTGTAGAATGACTAATTAGTAAATGATAGGTCCTAACCACTAACATAAATCTAAAGCGATCCAAAGATGCACGAAATTTGAGATGAACAACTGGTCCAAAGTGATCTCTAATAGCAAATCTTCTAATTCAAGTGCTAATTATGCTAATCTCCTACTAATGACAAGATTTAACTAATTAAAGCAAGGTTTAGGTTAACTTCTTAGGCTAGAGAATGTTAATGGCCGTTTTCTCTCTAATTTTCCGGTAATGTGTGATGATAAAGAGAAGTCCTATTATCCCCATCATAATGCTAATCCCAAAATGGGCTTTTGGCCTAACCACTAACTCACTAATTACCATTAAGCTATTCAAAATCAAGTGAAACTTCAAACAGTCATATCTCCCCAATATTAAGTCCAATTTTCTATTGTGACCACTTTATGGAAGGAGAAACCATCATCCTGATCTAATGAAGTGGTTTTAGATCCAAATTCGGCTCCTATCAAAAGTTATAGGCCATGCAAGATTTTCAAGGTCAAAATTGTCCGATAAAAATTCTAAGGATGGAATAGTCATTTCCCAAAGTTAGAATCATAAAACTCTAAATAAAAATAATATTAATATTCTACGATCCTTTGATACGTAGAATACAGATCGGAATACACTCCCTGATCCTACGCCGCATGCCTTGGTTCCAAGCATGCTCATGGTATGACCCACCAGTTGTCATCATCTGCACCATACATGCCAACTGGTATTATAGCAGGCATGTGCATCAACCATGTACATCTATCAACGGTCTACCATGTAGTTTTAGTACTTAGCGTTTCCATTGCAATAGAGGTGCAAAAAGTTATAATGGGGATTAAGTGGGGATATAAAAAAGGTGCAAAAAGCTCTATTAAATATAAGGCCAAAAATTTAAACTTAATTTATTCTCATTCTCACATCATTTGTATAGGAAAAAAAATATTGTCCAATCTTATAAAACAAAGCAGAAGAATATTATGATTTATGCAATCCAAATTTGGTGACTATAATAGGTTTCTAATTTATATTGGGCACTTATGCCTTAGTATCAGGTATTTTCCCTAATTTACCAATTTGTTTTAAAAGATAACTAGTCAAATCAACCGTTTTACCCTAATGTTGCTAAAACGGGTGCTAAAAGCATTAATTTAGCGGGTGTGGTATAAAATAGCAATGCTTAAATTAGATCTACTGTTTAATAGCACTATGTTGAAAACCTGTAACAACCCGGGATTTGCATTACCAATTAATAAATAAAAGTTAGGATTTTTATTTATTTTAATGAAGCATAAAAGGATTTGGAATAACAAAATTTATTTGAAAAAGGCTATTTTAATCAAATGGGAAATATGGGATTTTAAAATGAGGATAAAATGTTATTTTTGGAAAGTTAAATATTTAGGAGAGATTTTAAAACGGGTTTGGATAAGAAAATGAGTTTTATAAACATATATGAACACTTAGACTAATTTTTGGAAACATGTAAATAACTCTCTTCTTATTGGGTTACTAAACCTAGCCCAATAACCCACCCTAAACCTCCTCTATAAATTATCTCAAACTCTCCTAACCTCATTCATTCATCCCTAATCAAAACCCTAATCATTTCCTAAAGCTTTCTTAACAAAAATGGCCTCTATCTTCATTTCCTTCTAGTTGTAGCTTATGCAAGTCATCTATGCAAAGGTAATGCAAATACCCACCTCAAATCCCTTTTTATATCTTTCTAATTTTTGAAATTTATTTGGTAACACATGTTTTATGTGTTTTTTTTATCTTATAGCCTCCTAATCATCATTTGCTAACTTGGGTTGATGCTATAGTGGTCTTTGTTGCTTTCTAGAGAGGTATATTGCTAAAAACCTCTTCTAATATGTGTTTAATCCTCTTTTGATTTCAGTAATCATTTAGTAACACGTGTTTTATTATGTAACATGTGAATCATAGCTCTTTGATCATCTTTGCTTTCATTTTGGGTGTGCACATAAGGTGCTTGTGGTATTGCTTCCTAAGGTAATGCTAAGCTTTGGCCCTTTGTTCCCTTTAATATAGTGTAATAATCATTATATGGTAGTTAGTGATTGATATTGGTGAAATTTGACGCCAAAAACTTGAAAAAAGCACCCCAAAATCACCAAAAACAGCATTTTCAGCTGGCTGGAATGCTTCAGCCTGAAAACAGGCTGAACCAGTGGTCTGAGTGCACCAGGGCAGGCCTGGGTTGCACCCAGGCTGCTGCTCGGGCGCAGCAGGCTAGCCCGGTTGGGCTAGCCAGTAGCAGGCCAGCCCTTAGTGGGCTGGCGCACGCGGGCACAAGGCCCGCGGCCCACAGGCCAGCGCACGGGCGCAGGGCCCGTGCGGGCTAAGCCTTCAGCGCGTGGGCGCATGGTCCACGCGGCTCAGTGGCTGAGGCGGGCCGAAGCCCACGTCCCCACCTCCCCAGGCCATGCGGGATGGGGGCTTGCGTCCCCACTCCCCAGCCCAATGCGGGCTGGGGGCTTGGCAGTACTCTCCAGCCCAATGCGGGCTGGGGGCTTGGCAGTTCTCCCCAGCCCATGCGGGCTGGGGCTTGGCATTTCTCCCCAGCCCATGCGGGCTGGGGGCTTGTTGGTTCTCCCCAGCCCATGCGGGCTGGGGCTTGACCGAACCAGCTGCACCGCATGGTGCAGCCTGGTTCACAGAAACGGGCTGCACCATACGGTGCAGCCGGCTTCTATGTAATGGGCTGCACCCATTGGGTGCAGCCGGGTTCCGTCCCACCGGTTGCACCATTTTTGGTGCAACCGAGTCCCGGTTGCACCATTATGGTGCAACCGCTTCAAATTGATTGTTTCTTTGTCGAACTTTGGTTCACAACCATTCGGAATATTTTTTCCAACACGAATATTAATTTTCAGTGATTTTTCTGATTTATCGATTTCTTTGAGATTTGTCTCTAAATTTCGTACACGGGTTTTATGAACTATTTTAAAAGATTTTTCACTCCTAAATGGTTTTCGAAATTATTATATAATGTTATTTTTAATTATTAAACTATTTACTCCATAATAGGAGGGTTTTCAAAAGCCGTTTTAAAGTGATTTCAAAATCAATTATAAATCCGTTTCGCACCATTATTTTCTATAATAAAAATCTCACACTCACTTTTTAGCACGTCGAGCGAAGTGGAAAGGTGCTTAAACGGTTAGGAAATCTCCGACCTATGGAACCGTGTGTATTTTCTTTTCGGTTAATCCCCGACCTATTCGATTGATCGTTTTGACCTTTGGGTCTTGTTTACCGGTGATACGAGGTGGACTTTTTATTGTTTGGAGTGTGAGCTTGCTATTGGTTAGTAAACCGTTTAATGCGAACGTGGGGTATGGGACTCATTGTTAACACTTTACGGGTTCCTCTCCAAGAAGTTTGTGACACATTAGCCTCTGGGCGACCAGTACTGGACCTCTGGGTCACCACGCCTCTGGGCAACCGTCTCTGGACACCTGCTCTATGGAGCAGTTTTTCGGCATGTGCCTCTGGGCCTTTATCCTTCTGGGAAGGATCTCGCCGTCTCGCGCATTCCGCATCGGTGCGAGTGATCGATCACAACTCTACAGTACTTGGCAATAACGACTCTGGTCGGTGCACGTGCTATAATTGTATTATCTGATGATTTTTATATCCATTCGAGTACCGCCATTTGGTGTTGGTTCTATGGAACCATACGATGTAAGTGCGATTACCTTGTGGATTCACAGTGTCTCTGGACTCAACTTTTTCAGTGTTCGATTTCATTGACTTTTCATTATATCCCTATTGCTCTTTGGCGCATCGATCTTTGCTTGGGAATTGATTACAGACTCTGGGCACTCTTGGGATTATTGCCTATGGGAAACTTTATATAGCTTTAGCTACGCCGATGATATGAGGCGATTTTATTTATTTAACACTTTGGTGTTGATATTCTTTTTGGAGATTTTTACTGTTTATAGATGATTGGGGATCGTCATTTCATTCATGTGGTCCATAATACTCTCCTCTTCGGAGAAGTACTGTTTTATTTATGTACTGCATTCTTATATATCTTAGTTATTACTGATTGTTTAGCTAGCCTGACCCGAGTGTTTTCGCTCGGGTCAGACCGAGTTGTTTCAGGTTAGGTCTCTGGATTTAGCTTCTGTGCTTCCGCTTGGACATTATCTGCTATGCTGATAGATAGTTCTTTACATTTGTCCACTATTTTGATACTCTGGTTATTCAGTCTCTTATGTATATATTTTTGACTCACATGTGTGAGCGGTGGGTTTGTATCCACTTTCTTTACATTCGGACTTGTATTGACGATATGATGTACTTATGCTCTGTGACTATTCTGTGATGGATATATTATCGTTGTTATTATGTTTGTTCTGAATCTACTTTTATCCATTGTAGTTTCGTTATAAATATCTATTGGATATGTCGAACCACTTGAGAAAAGAAACCACCTATTCGACGTATTCAGTAGTTGGTTATAGCTTGATTACATATGGTCGCTTCCATTATACTCTATTCTCCGTTCTAGTAGATGGTATTACTCCGTAATACTCTTTACTAGAGTGGGTCTCGGAGTGGGGCATTACAAAACCATAGTGGTCGAAGGGCACTTTTCACTATAGCACGAATTTTCCAGGACTTTAGCATGGCTTTGACTGCACACATGGCCTAGAGCAATTCCTAGACTTGATTAGCATGATCTAAGCCATCCAAGCATCAACTTCAACAACTATAAATTGACATTCTTCCAAGGGTTGGACAACTTAAGCTCTCAATCATTTACGTTCTTATTATTATCTCTTGAAATATAAGCCATTGTAAGTAAAGCAAAGTAATAAGAAATTTCTCATAGTGGGTGTAAATCAACTTACATCAAACCATTCTAAACCTTGCCTCTTTACTTTTCATGCATTTTATCCCCTCATTTTAGGTTTCAAACCAAGGTATTACCAAGCTACCTTTGTTAATATCACCCGTTAACTACAATTCCAATGTTAGCAAGGTTTCTAGTCAATATTTTAACACTAGAAGGAGAGCCTTCCTTGAAAGCTCTCACTTTTCTTCACTTTACTTCTCTACAAACTCTTTTCTCATTTTCACCATGTCAAACCACGGTGAAAACAAAACTGATAACTCTAGTGGTCGTAATACCAATAGATCTATTGGAGTAAGAATCGTCTATCCTATCCCTAAATGGAGCAATGGCATGTAGCTTAGCATGATCAACAACTTTACTAGCATAGGGAAGCTTTCTCGTGATGTGAATGACCTTCGGACTAGAATGGACACATAAACAACTATAAACTTTACCCCAGTTGTCCCTCTAATAGTTGACTAGACCCTTGTCCAGCCTATTATGCCTAGTGCCTATAACATAATGCACGACACTCACTAGAGAGTTGTGTTAGAAACTCTAATAAAATCTTCTCCTATTCACTACAAGAATATACATAATGCCCATGAACAGGAAAATGTCTACGAGGTCCCAGAACCTGAACCATAATGTACCACTATTCTCCTTTGGCCGTTAGAGTGCTCGCCTTTCACCGCCTTCAAACAGAAAATGGGCCCCAAGACCTATGCTTTAAATGCCTTAGTGGCGTTGGGCAAAGCATAAATCAAGAGCCTAGAGAACCATCAGTCCACTCCCAGTCTCAACGTGAGGTGACCTAGTTTAAGTCTTGTGAAAGGTGCCTTTATCCGCCTAGATCACCTTCAATTGTTAGAAGTTTATCTTCTACCTTAGAAAGTCGTCATTGTTCTCCCATTTCATACTGTCGTCACTGGCCCTCTACACCAGATATTTGCCAAGGAGCCATTCCATGGTAAGGAGACAGCATCATCTATGGCGCATAGAAGCTAGCCTCAAATAAAAAATGGCAACCTTATGTAGGTAAACTTGTAGAATCTAGACTAGAAATGTAGGCGGTGAACGCTTGTCAAATGATGAGAGCAAAGACCCTTATCCGAAGAAATACTTAGCATTTACATTCACCAAAGATACGTTCTGCTCTCTATAGATAAATATGATGAGGATAGTGATCCATCAGACCACATCATTGGTTTCAACTCAATAACTTGAGCAGGCTAGCTGTCCAGTCATGTGAGATGTTTCCTATTTCCCTCCATCCTAACCAGACTAGCATCGTGCTAGTTCCTTCATTTGCTAGCCTATAACATTTTCTCTTGGGCCCAACTATGTTCCGAATTCAAAGCCTGCTACTTCGTGTCAAAAACAAGAGTCATGATGGCAAGCGAGCTAGGCAACCTAAGATAAAGTCTAACCAAGTCCCTTCGTTCATACGTCAACCACTTCAATAAGAAATCAGCCCATGCATGGAAGTGGACAAGAATAGCCATGTAGTCGCCCATTATTCGACGATGAGGTATTTAGTCTTGGATGTGGAAAGAATTAGAGAAGTGACCCGCATTGCCCTTGACTGGCTATCTTCAAAGAGCAAACGACATAATGAGGGTGGAAGAGGCTGACATCTCTAATACTAATTGGGAGAGCAATCGAAGAAATAAAGCTCACCCGAGAGAAGATAGTCGCCAAAAGAATGGTTGGCATGAAAGTAGCGAAATGTACGCCAAGGACATTATGCAACTCCAAATCGTGAAATGTAAACCACCTACCTTACAACATGTGATCACGTACCCTTTCAATAGTTCGCTCCCTCACGGTCTTGGCGAAGGGAGGAGCCTAGGGAAAATGGAAAGTACCGTGAATTCCACCAATTCAATGGCCACTCGACCAATGAGTGACAATGCCTCAAAGATGAAATAAAGTGGTTGATCCATGATGGAGCACCGCTTCAATATGTAAGATAGTAAGTAAAGCAGCGAGCGCTTGTCGAAATCCACTTGTCCTACTATAATGGATAGACGATAATAACATGATCATAGTCAACATCGAGATTTTGTCAAGTTAAGGTAGCCCACACATGGCCAAAACTAGTAGAGGGGATCGAGTTTACTATAAGAGAGAGCTTGCCTTCAACGATCGGATATATTCGGTAAATCTCTGGGCCCAAAAGGTCTTTCGGGTTGAAGAAGGTGCATCTAACACTGCTTGCACTATGGAAGATAAGAGAGGAGTTGGTTTCCCTCATCAGGATCTTATGGTTATCTCAGTTAGTTTGGCTAACACCAAGGTCCATCGGGTCTTCATCGACGAGGCCAGCTCCGTTAATATGACGTTAGTGAAGTTTTTGATAAAATGAAGCTTCCCATCTCCTACCTCACTGTAACGACTTGTAAATTTCGATAATTAAACTAGTTAATTTAATAAGATTTTGAAATTAAATTTAGAGAGAAATAGAAGAGAGAAAAAAACTTTATAATTTATAATGAAGTGAGTATTAAAAATGAAATGTAAATTAAAGGTTATAGTAACGGTTGTAAGTTACTATCTAATTGGTCTATTAATGTAGTTGTAACTGTTACATTTGGGCATAAAATTGAATATAAGTAAATAAATGTATGGTAATTAAATGAATTCAACATTTTATAAGCAATTTTGATAAGTGGTGGAAATAATAAACTTGAGTGTAATATAAAGTTATTGATAACATTTAAGCAAGTCACTTTTTTTATTTAGCCTGCAAAATTCAGAGTAGGAAATCAATTACATTTAAATGTAGGTAAAGGTTCATTAATGTGAGATAGAACTGTGCTATAAAGTGTGAATGTAATGACATAAATGGAAATGTATATTTGATTCATAAGATGAAATAAAGGAATGAAATCAAGTTGAATAAATTGATTGAGGTTTTAATTATAATAATTGTATATATTTTGCAAATTCAATATAATTGAAAATAACGGTTATTACAAAAGAAAGATGAAAATTTGAATATATATTTATGTAATGAAAGATAAACAAATAACAACTAGGTTTATAGAGTGATAATAGATTTAATAAAAAGAGTAGAATTGAAGCAAGGCAGTTATTGGAAATTAATTAATTGCAATTCAATATGTAATAAATGGATTTATTGTAGGTAAATAAAATTTAATACTATGTAAATAGAAATTTGGATGAATTGGTAAATTATTAATGTGTTAGTACATAAACCAAAGTTAATATTACCTATAAGAGAATAAGTTAATAATGTATTCAATAACAAGATTGAGAAATCAAATATATGGATTTATTGGGAATTTAAAACTTATACTTTTTAAACTGGATAAATTACAGCGTTTTACATGCAATAAATTTCTGTACTTTTATTATATATATATTTTATATTTTTCCTATATCCATCTCTATTTTATCTTTCTATTTTTACTTTGTCCAGACAGTCATGTTTATTTGATTATTGCTTGTTTATATCTTTTATTTATGGCTTGGAAAAAAAATCAAAGGGTATATACGTTATATTGTCTTAATTGCTTGCTTTTTAAATTGCCTGCCTTTTTAAATTGCCTACTCTTCATTTCAAATCACATAAAAATCTTCTCAATATCTCACTTCCTTATTTGCCTCTTCTGATTGAAAGAGTTTACAGTAAGTTTCTTTTATTAAATAGGAAATAAATCCCATTCATTCACTAGCCTCTTTATTCTTTGCCTTTTCCTTTTTCTAACCATTCAAATCTCCTAGCCGTACATTCATCTTAGCCGTGCTTTTTGTAAACCCTAGCCGCCACCCAATATTCCTATTCACGTGAAAAATTTTCTCATCCCACATTTCTATTTGCGTGAAGAAAATACAGCAAGCTCTAGGTTATTTCCATGGCTTCTCCTCTCTTTCCTTCTCCTTTTTCTTTTATTTTCTTTGTTTTGTTTCAAAGCTAAGCTAGGCTCGGCCTCATGCCTTTAGCCGCCACCATGACCACCTCCATCAATCATCACCCTTCCATCACCACAAAGAGCAAGCCGTGACCATGGATGAAGACTACATCACCAAAATTGATGCAAAGCAAGCACATGTATTCATCAACTTGCTTTGATTTATCAAGGTTATGTCATTTTATTTCCTATCTTTCCATTGTTGTAATCTCTATTCTTTGTATAGAATCATATTCTTATGTTTGTGATATTTGTTTGCTTTATTTGTTATGTACAAGATGAGGATTTTGGCTCTCTTTTCACTCAAGTTTGCATCTTGCTTTGTTTTATCAAAAGGCTATATCCCTTTGATCCATATTGTTCATTGTTTGATTCATAATCTTATATGCTGAATTTTACACTTATGTTTGTGTAATTATCTGTATACAAGATTTGGATCCGACTCTCATCCACTTAAAAGAATATTGTCGTGCCTTTTTGTGCTTTGCGGAGTTTAGATTTGGGTTTGAATTTCAATCCTAGCTTTAAAAAGTGAGTTATTCACTCTAGACATTATGTACTTATACAATTATGAAATGATGACAAGTGAATTGTAGAAATTAATATGCTATGTTCATACCAGCCTGTGACATGTTTATATGATATTAAATGCTGTTTATATACCTATTACATCATCTAATATGATATTGTGTCTTATACTGTTATTTTATTTCCTGTTTATCACTGCAAATTCCTTATCACTATGGGTTGAAATGATACATACCCAAACAGACTGTACAATAAGGAAAAATCATTATGGGCTAAAATGATATTCTCGAGTGATTTTTGTTGTATTTCTTTTACTTGGGATTGCAGGTTTGAAATGATAGAACTCGGATTTTTCATTTTAAATTATGGATTGAAATGACACATATCTGTATCACTTGACCTATGTTAGAAAATTTTATACAGGCCCATGGATAAGTTTTTATAATAGTTCTCTAAAAAATTTAAGTATTTTTAATTTTAAATATATGGAATTTTGATTAAAAAGTTGATTTAAGGATTTGAATATAAAGAGATATTGAGATATTGGTTTCCTATAAGTTAAAATCGTATGAGTTGATAATTGGTTCAGATTGTAATTTAAAAATCTATATTTGGTTTTAAATTGTAATTTAAAGATTTCATTTATGATCAATATTTTAATAATTAAGTTTGATTTAATTTGGAATCTAAAATCTAACCTAGTAAATTTAATAAAGTTTATTTCTTGAAATAAATAAGGCTTGTATAGTAAATAATGTATTTTGAGTGGATAAAACTAACTGCATTTTTGATCGGACTTAGTAATAAAATTTATTTAATTTGGAATCATAGTTAATTGATGTCTAGATGAATAGATTTATAAAGAGATTGGACTGTTATATTAACTATGAGAAAATACCTGATTTATGGTTATGTTTTGTAAAAATGAATGATTATGATTTAACTGGAAAAATGCAACTTAAAATGACTTAACTTGATAATTCGAAATTTAGTTTTCAAATGAAAGTTAAGTAAATTTAGTGATAGGGTATTTTATTTGTGGGATGGATATTTTATAATAAAGTGTAAAGTTATCTGTTAAAACTAAAAGTTATGTAAAATAGGGTAATTTTGACTTATTAATGAACTATTGTTTAATTTGGATATTTATTGATAAAATTTTATTTTATTAAATCATAAGTTAAGTGATATGCTAATGAATTTTTTTGAAGCGTGAAATGTTATTTTTATAAGTTAAATTGGCTAAAAATTGAAATTTTAGTGTAGCTGAAATATACACTGTTTTGGAAAGTTATAATTGAATGAATAGACTTATAAATGCTACAACTTTGAAATGAATATTATTTGACAATGTATTTAAATGGTTAAATGAATCTTGTTTGGAAGATATTAACATTGAATTTAGACGGTCTAAATAAATATGTTTCGAAGTGTTTGGTTTCAGAGTTGTTATAACTTGAAAGTAATTTGGCTTTGGAAACGAATTTATTTGAAAGTGTATTTAAATAAGAATTGTATTTAAATATATAAATTTGAACTTATTGAAATTGAAGATTTAAGAATATGACTTTATAAAGTGGTTTGATTTAAGATGATTTAAAGGAATATTTCAAGTTTAATAAAATGAAGGAAATATTTAGTGATTTGACAATTGGGTTTTATTTAAATAATATATTGATTTGGTTTTGGAATTTAAATGAGATATCATTACTTTGGTTTTTGAAATGGATATGATATTTTGATTTTAAATTATAAATGATTTTGAAATAAATATCCATGGGTTATAATAACGTTGGGTTGTTAAAGAGACCAGAATCGGAAGTTGTCATACTCTCTGCCAACCTCAAAAACAACTTTAATAACCATGTACGCAGTGGAGATTCCAGAATGAAGTAGGATGGTGGCGGTGTTCCTTTGAGGTATATGCGTGGACCCAACTCCCATGAGTTGGCATAACGTGGCTAAAACAGGAGCGATCTCAGGCCAATGAGTTCATTCCTCTGATCGGACACACTCCTTCGATATTATATTCGGACTATGAGATTTAATTTGTGGCCACTTTTGAATTTTGATTTGGGGGTGTGCCTCGAGGTGGGCGGTAGTAGCTGCTACGCGTTACCACCAGCCCGTGTGCGTAATTGGTATATCTATCTTGACATTGCCTTGTGTGTCGTGTCACCTACCCTAGCGAACCTTGTACGAGTTTGATTTGTATCGTACCTATGGAGTATCTTCTCGTAGCCTCCCGATCAGGAGGTACGTAGGTACTGTATAGACTATTGGCACGATTACGTGTTATGGTGGAAAATGTAAAGCCTTAACGATATTTAAAAGTAAGTTTATTTTAATATAGACATTATTATAATAGCGAAAATATTACTACATAGTAAATAGTTTAACGGATCCTTAGAGGATGGGCGGTCCCAAGCATCCTTTAAGTTACTTGTACCTTATTACAGTTCACTTGAGTTGGTTTACGTTGTATAAGTATGTATGTCCTGACTCAAGTGTTTTGTGTTTTGCTTTACGCTCGGGTCAGACTGAGTGATACGACATTCAAGACTCACTTTCGGAGTTGGAGCTTTGCTTGAAGATCTAGCTATCTATTTCTCTTTCATTTGTTCGGTTGATTCCAGTTATCCAGTTGATTCCAGTGATGTATTTTGATTTGTACTTGACTATCATATTGAGACTTCTGTTGTATCTTGTTTAACTCTGATGTATATTTATATAGTAGCTTCATGAACTACTATTTCTTTGCTTCCGCTGCATTATATTACTCTGTGTCTGTGATCTGTGATTTTTTACTGTATATTCTGTGTTTTTCCAAATTTAAATTAACGATTCGGTATTTTGAGCTATTTAAGTCCGGCATGTGAGGATGCAAATGGTTGAAAATATCGGGTCGTTATAGTTGGTATCAGAGCTTTGTCTCTAGGCAAAACTTAGCATATATGGTAAATTTATTTACAGAATCACTTTCATTCGAGTGTGAATCTCTTCCTCTTTGACTCTGTTTCCTTTGAATTTTGGAACGTTCCCTCGGTTCCGAAATCCATTCTTGTCCCTTACTATTCGTCTTCTTTTGATTTTGGAGTATCCCATAACTCCACTTCGAATGATCTTTCTTAATGAGTCGGCAGTCTTGCCAATCTCAAATTTACTTGTAAAGGGTTGAGACTCCTTTACAATAGGCATTGATGCACTGGAGATTTCTATATCTTCAGTTTTGATGCTAATATTTCTTGTTATACCGAATTCTATCTCTTGAGATGGAATGTAGATTTGCTTTAGAATACTTCATCGATCTTATTCTTGAAGTCACGTTTGACCCGGTTAAGGTTGCCCGCGATTTATATAAGCTTATCCATTTCCTTATTCGGTTAGTCAATCATCTTATCTTTTGTTCCAACTTATCCTCAAACCAAAATTTTCTTTGATTTGAGTTAATCAAATTCGAATCTCTATCCTTGCTTGGAAAATCTATTCCTGTATAGCGTATTTGTAAATTAATATTTAAAATGTTTTATATTGTGTTGTTTGAGTTATTGATGTTGATTTGGGTTTTCGATCGATTCATCTGATCAACGCTAGCGATAGGATTTCCAAAACACTTGAACAGAGAAAAACAACACAATATAGTTTTCAAATTTAGTAAATGAAATAAATTTTGTATAATTATATTGTATATGTATATAAGTATAATTTTATGAATTTTGATAGTTAATTGAATTGGATGTTGAGAAACAATATTTGATTTGTATATAGCTTGTGACCATTAGCTTTTGTTTCATATATAAATAATTCAACTATAAAACATGGTTATAAATTAATTTGGAAATTTAAATGAACTTAAAACAAGAAACTAAGAATTTAATTTCTAACAGTTTCAAACTTTGTGTTTAAAGTTTTAAAGGGTGTATTATTTAAAGTATTTCAAGTAGAAATTATTTCAAAGAATTTTAAGTTAAATTAGTGCTCTTTTCTTTGTCGCTGGAAAATAATTTCAATGATGACTGCAACATCATCAACTTCCATTTTCGAGTTTCGAAGTGAAGAGACCATACTGTAGTTTTACTACAGTCTTGCTTTGGAGAATTGAATTGATTTGGATTTCTAAAATATGACTTGATTTATAATATACATATTGGTACATGATTTTTTATATTCTATTTTGATATATATTATGTATATAAAATTATTTATCTCTAAAACAGTTTGAAGTTAATCGGAAATTTAATTCTAAATTTTATCTTAATGGAAAATTTCAATTATAAGAGGAAATCAAATTGTGAATAAATATATAAGCTTAGGTAATTGAAATAGGAAAAAAAATATTTTTATAATATCCTATTGCATTCTAATATAACTTACCTTAATTATTAGAAGTTAACAATGTAATTGGATAATATAGAATATAAAAGGATTTTATAAATAAAATTTGAGTGGCTATAATAAATGTAACACACTTAAATTTTAGTTATAAAAATAATAATAAAGGTAAACAGAATGAAAGGTTATTTGAATAACTTACAATATAAAATGGTGTTAAAGGGAATTTATAAATAAATTGGTATATTTTATTCAAATTAATTAATTTTGTAAATTTATTTGTTTATAAAGTTAGTATTTTTGAATAAGATGTATTTTTTATTTAATTCTTTCTTTGCCTTACTTTTTCGTTTTCGGGGATGAAAATTTTTGAGTGAGGGAGAGTGTAACGACCCGTGAATTTCGATGATTAAACTGGTTAATTTAATAAGATTTTGAAATTAAATTTAGAGACAAATAAAAGAGAAAAAGAAAAAAATTATAATTTATAATGAAGTGAGTGTTAAAAATGAAATGTAAATCAAAGGTTATAGTAACGGTTGTAGTTACTATTTAATTGGTCTATTCATGTAGTTGTAACTGTTACATTTGGGTATAAAATTGAATATAAGTAAATAAATGTATGGTAATTAAATGAATTCCACATTTTATAAGCAATTCTGATAAGTAGTGGAAATAATAAAATTGAATGTAATATAAAGTTAGTGATAACATTTATGCAAGTCACTTTTTTTATTTAGGCTGCAAAATTCAGAGTAGGAAACCAATTACATTTAAATGTAGGTAAAGGTTCATTAATGTGAGATAGAACTGTGCTATAAAGTGTAAATATAATGACATAAATGGAAATGTATAGTTGATTCATAAGATTAAATAAAGGAATGAAATCAAGTTGAATAAATTGATTGAGGTTTTAATTATAATAATTGTATATATTTGGAAAATTCAATATAATTGAAAATAACAGTTATTACAAAAGAAAGATGAAAATTTGAATATATATTTATGTAATGGAAGTTAAACAAATAAAAACTAGGTTTATAGAGTGATAATAGATTTAATAAAAAGAGTAGAATTGAAGCAAGGCAGTTATTAGAAATTGATTAATTGGAATTCAATCCATAATAAATGGATTTATAGTAGGTAAATAAAATTTAATACTATGTAAATTGAAATTTGGATGAATTGGGAAATTATTAATGTATTAGTATATAAACCAATGTTAATATTACCCCTAAGAGAATATGTTAATAATTGATTCAATAACAAGATTGAGAAATCAAATATATGGATTTATTGGGAATTTAAAACTTATACTTTTTAAACTGGATAAATTACAGCGTTTTACATGCAATAAATTTCTGTACTTTTATTATATATATATATATATATATATATATTATATTTTTCCTATATACATCTCTATTTTATCTTTCTATTTTTATTTTGTCTAGACGGTCATGTTTATTTGATTGTTGCTTGTTTATATCTTTTATTTATGGCTTGGAAAAAAATCAAAGGGTATACATTGCTTGCCTTTTTAAATTGCCTATTCTTCATTTCAAATCACATAAAAATCTTCTCAATATCTCACTTCCTCATTTGCCTCTTCTGATTGAAAGAATTTACAGTAAGTTTCTTTTATTTAATAGGAAATAAATCCTATTCATTCACTAGCCTCTTTATTCTTTGCCTTTTCCTTTTCCTAACCATTCAAATATCCTAGCCGTACATTCATCTTAGCCGTGCTTTTTGTAAACCCTAGCCGCCGACCAATATTCTTATTCACGTGAAAAAATTTCTCATCCCTCATTTCTATTTGCATGAAGAAAATATAGCAAGCTCTAGGTTATTTCCATGGCTTCTCCTCTCTTTTTTTCTCCCTTTTCTTTTATTTTCTTTGTTTTGCTTCAAAGATAGGCTCGGCCTTTTGCCTTTAGCCACCACCATGACCACCTCCATCAACCATCACCCTTTCATCACCACGAAGACCAAGCCGTGGCCATGGATGAAGACTACATCACCAAATTTGATGCAAAGCCTTGCCAAGAACATGTATTCATCACCTTGCTTTGATTTATCAAGGTTATGTCATTTTATTTCCTATCTTTCTGAATCTCTATTTTTTGTATAGAATCATGTTCTTATGTTTATGATATTTGTTTGCTTTATTTTGTTTTGTACAAGATGAGGATTTTGGCTCTCTTTTCAGTCAAGTTTGCATCTTGTTTTGTTTTATCAAAAGGTTATGTCCCTTTGATCCATATTGTTCATTGTTTGATTCATAATCTTGTATGTTGAATTTTACACTTATGTTTGTGTAATTGTTTGCATACAAGATTTGAATCCGACTCTTCATCCACTAAAAAGAATATAGTTATTCTTTGTCGTGCCTTTTCATTCTTTGCGGAGTTTAGATTTGGGTTTGAATTTCAATCCTAGCTTTAAAAAGGTGAGTTATTCACTCTAGATAGTACGTACTTATACAATTGTGAAATGTTGACAAGTGAATTGTAGAAATAAATATGTTATGTTCATACCTGCCTATGATATGTTTATATGATATTAAATGTTGTCTATATACATGTTACATCATCTGATATGATATTGTATGTTATACTGTTATTTTATTTCATGTTTATCACTGCAAGTTCTCAATCACTATGGGTTGAAATGATACATACCCGAACGAACTGTAGAATACGGAAAAATCATTATGGGCTGAAATGATAGGCTCGAGTGATTTTTATAGTATTTATTTTACTTGGGATTGCGGGTTTAAAATGATAGAACCCGGATTTTTCTTTTTAAATTACGGATTGAAATGATACATATCTGTATCACTTGACCTAGATTAGAAAATTTTATACAGGCCCATGGATAAATTTTTATAATAGTTCTCAAATTTTTTTGAGTATTTTGAATTTTAAATATATGGAATTTTGATTAAAAAGTTGATTTAAGGATTTGAATATAAAGTGATATTGAGATATTGGTTTCCTATAAGTTAAAATTGTATGAGTTGATAATTGGTTTTGATTGTAATTTAACAATATTTATTTGGTTTTAAATTGTAAATTAAAGATTTTATTTATGATCTATATTTTAATAATTAAGTTTGATTTAATTTGGAATCTAAAATCTAACCTAGTAAATTTAATAAAGGTTATTTCTTGAAATAAATAAGGCTTGTATAGTAAATAATGTATTTTGAGTGGATAAAATGAACTGCAGTTTTGATTGGATTTAGTAATAAAATTTATTTAATTTGGAATCATAGTTAATTGATGTCTAGATGAATAGATTTATAAAGAGGATTGGACTGTTATATTAACTATGAGAAAATACCTTATTTATGGTAATGTTTTGTAAAAATGAATGATTATGATTCAACTGGAAAAATGCAACTTAAAATAACTTAACTTGATAATTGGACATTTAGTTTTCAAATGAAAGTTAAGTAAATTTAGTGATAGGGTATTTTATTTGTGGGATGGATATTTTAAATAAAGTGTAACGTTATCTGTTAAAACTAAAAGTTAAGTAAAATAGGGTAATTTTGACTTATTAATGAATTATAGTTTAATTTGGATATTTACTGATAAAATTTTATTTTATTAAATCATAAGTAAATGATATCCAAATGAATATTTTTGAAGCTTGAAATGTGATTTTATAAGTTAAATTGGCTACAAATTGAAATTTAGTGTAGCTGAAATATACAGTGTTTTGGAAAGTTATAATTGAATGAATAGACTTATAAATGCTACAGCTTTGAAATGAATATTATTTGACATTGAATTTAAATGGTTAAATGAATCTTGTTTGGAAGATATTAACATTGAATTTAAATGGTCTAAATAAATATGTTTCAAAGTGTCTGGTTTCAGAGTTGTTATAACTTGAAAGTAATTTGGCTTTGGAAATGAATTTATTGAAAGTGTATTTAAATAAAAATTGTATTTAAATATATAAATTTGAACTTATTGAAATTGAAGATTTAAGAATATGACTTTATAAAGTGGTTTGATTTAAGATGATTTAAAGGAATATTTCAAGTTTAATAAATTGAAGGAAATATTCAGTGATTTGACATTTGGGTTTTATTTAAATAATATATTGATTTGGTTTTAGAATTTAACTGAGATATCATTACTTTGGTTTTTGAAATGGATATGATATTTTGGTTTTAAAGTATAAATGATTTTGAAATAAATATACATGGGTTATAATAACATTGGGTTGTTAAACTGACTGGAATCCGAAGTTGTCATACTCTCTGCCAACTCAAAAACCACTTTAACAACCGTGTACAGGGTGGAGATTCCAAAATGAAGTAGGATGGTAGCGGCGTTCCTTTAAGGTATATACGTGGACCTTACTCCCGTGAGTTGGCATATGGTGGCTAAAACAGGAGCGGTCTCGGGCCAATAAGATCATTCCTCTGATCGGACACACTCCTTCGATATTATATTCGGATTTTGAGATTTATTTGGTGGCTAATTTTGATTTTTGATTTGGGGTTGTGGCTCGAGGTGGGCGGTAGTAGCTGCACGCGTTACCACCAGCCCGTGTGCGTAATTGGTATATCTACCCCGTCATTGCCTTATGTGCCATGTCACCTACCCTAGGAGCCTCGTACGAGTTTGATTTGTGTCGTACCTATGGAGTATCTTCTCATAGCTTTCCGATCAGGAGGTACGCAGGTACTGTATAGACTATTGGTGCTATAACGTGTTAAGGTAGAAAATGTACAGCCTTAACGCTATTTAAAAGTAAGTTTATTTTACTATAGACATTATTATAATAGCGAAAATATTACTACATGGTAAATAGTTTAACGGATCCTTAGAGGATGAGGGTCCCGAGCATCCTTTAAGTTACTTGTACCTTATTACAGTTCACTTGAGTTGGTTTATGTTGTATAAGTATGTATGTCCTGACTCGAGTGTTTTGTGTTTTGCTTTACGCTCGGGTCAGACTGAGTGATACAGCATTCAAGACTCACTTTCGGAGTTGGAGCTTTGCTTGAAGACGCAGCTATCTATTTATCTTTCATTTGTTCAGTTGATTACAGTTATCCAGTTGATTCCAGTGATGTATTCTTATTTATACTTGACTATCATATTGAGATTTCTGTTGTATCTTGTTTAACTCTGATGTATATTTATATAGTAGCTTCATTAACTACTATTTCTTTGCTTCCGCTGCATTATATTACTCTATGTCTGTGATCTGTGATTTATTTATTTACTATATATTCTATGTTTTGCCAAATTTAAATTAACGATTCGGTATTTTGAGCTATTCAAGTCCGGCATGTGTAGATGCGAACGGTTGAAAATATCGGGTCGTTACACTCACTTTTTGTGCGCTGCACATCTATGGGTTTAGAGGCATTGGTATAATACCCCTAGGGATTACCTCTTACATAGTCAATTTTTGGCAGGAATCTTTGGTGGCCAAGATTCAGTTATAATTTATCATGGTGGCAGGAATCCTTGTAGCGTGCAAAGAAGGGAGTAATTATGTTGCAACAAGAACCAGCAACCCTCATGGATGACATGCCTGAGAGAACACATAAGCTCTTGATTACTCCCTTTTGCATCAGGGTCGCCCAAAGTTTTAAAGATGAATCGCCCACATTAATCACCGCACCTGGCCAAGACAACATGGTCGGTGGGTATAATCCTTCCCTAGCTTGATCGAGCAAGACAAGAGAACATATAGCTACCTGGAATGAGTGAGGCCACCCTCGTTGGTATGCAGGAAAAGAATGTACTACCACTTCCTCTCTTTTAGTGCCTAAGGACTAATCTTTTAGAGCTAGGGGCAGCAATAGCACACCTACTCGACCATGGACATTTGTGCCAATCGAAAACGTTATTGAACACATGATATATGTGTCGGATCAGTGTGACCTAGAAGGGAGCACAGGGGATAGTGATGATGATCCACTTGACCCCTAATAGAAGAATCAAGCTAGATCGATGGTCTAGTGACTCTACTCAAAGTAGTATCAGTTGAAAATGAAGATCCCGACAGGGTTATCCAAAAAGGTATAGAGTTAACTCTGAAAGTAAGGGCTGACTAATTTGTTTTCAAAGGGAAATAAAAGTAGGGCTTGACTAGGGGAATGCCAACATGACCGATATAGATCCTTCAATTATTTTCCATGCGCTCAACATTGACTCAATCATTTGATCTAGCAACTAAGATGGCCCTCAACCTCGAACGGTGCATGGCACTCAAGGAGGGCATGGAAAATCTACTAGTAAATGTGTTCATTTATGAAGCAATATACCCGGTCTAAGTAGCCAACCCAGTATTGGTCCAAAAGACCGGTGGAGCCTGGAGAACTTGCATTGATTTCTTAGATCTTAATAAAGCCTATTTCTTAGATCTTAATAAAGCCTATCCAAAAGACAGTTTCCTGCTAACCTGCATTGACCATCTTATGGACGCAACTAATGGACATGAGCTACTCACAATGATAGATGCCTACTCTGGCTATAATCAAATTGTCGTGCATGATCTAGATCAAGAACACAACCTCTTCATCACAAATGCCAAACTTTACTGCTATCAAGTCATGCCATTCAGCCTTCGCAACACATGCGCCACATATCAGTGGCTCATCAACCGACTGCTCATCCAAACAAATTGAGCGGTCAATGGAAGTATACATGGATGACATGTTGGTTAAGTCTAAAAAGGCCGAGGGGCATGTAGATAATCTGGTTGAAACTTTCAACATCTACAGAGATACAATATGAAGGTCAACCCATGGAAAAGTTCCATTGTTGTTCGTTCTGGAAAGTTCCTTGGTTTTATGGCGAGCGCTAAGGGCATTGAAATTAATCCTTACAAGATTTAGGAATTTCAAGAGATGCAGATGCCTCGCACAGTTAAGTAAATGCAGAGTCTAAATGGAATGATCGTGGTGCTTAGCTGCTTTGTGTTAAAAGCACTAGACCTTTGTGTACCCTTCTTCAATCTCATCAAGAAGACAAAGTCATTTTTATGGAGTGAAATGTGCACAAAATATTTTTATGACGTAAAGAGACATCTAGCCACATCACTATTAATAGGGATTACTTATTCTTATACCTGGTGGTAACTGACCATGTGATCAATGCTAACTTGATTCACAATGAAGAAAAAGTCTAATGACCCATCTACTATATAAGAAAATGGTTAATAAGCCTAGAAACCAGGTACTCTAAGTTGGAAAATCTGGCTTACTTCCTACTGATGGAAATTTGGCGTTTGCGGCCATATTTCCAGGCTCAACTAGTCAAAGTTCTCAGAAACCCAGCATTAAAGCAAATTCTGAGTTGACCCAATATAGTTGGCTAACTCTTAAGTGCTCCGTAGAGCTCGGACAACATCGTATCACGTTCCACCCTTACAACTCGATCAAGGGATATGCTGTGGTTGATTTTATAGCGAAATGTTATAGCCTGAACAGTAAGGACGAAAAGTTGGAAATGAAGCTACCAAGATGGCTGCTTTATATTGATGATGCATAAAATGTGAAAGGTGCGAGGTCCGGTATGGTCCTAATCACGCCCGATGGTCAAGAGCTCTGCTTTCGCCATCCTCCTAAGCTTCAAGGCCATAAATAATGAAACATAATATGAAGTCTGGCCTGTGTCTGGATGATTAGGAGATACGCATAATTTTTTTGCATGTGTTCAGCGACTCCTAATTAGTATTCAACCAAATTGGAAAATGCTTCCAGCTTAAGAGCAAAACAATGGTCCTTTATGTCGCACAATCCCAAAAACTCATCAACACCTTTATGAATTTCAAGCTAGAGCAGATCCCTCATAAGAAGAACTCCAACACCGACAAGCTAGCCATAGGAACGAGCAATCTTGAGGAGAGCCTGCCTTGGTTTCCAATGGAGTGTGGGTTAACCCTTTATTTGAATCGGTGGCAACCATGATGTAAATTAGTGAAGCCCGCATTGACTCCTTGATGTCCCTATTGCAGAATCCTCGCAAGTGAAGAACTACCCATTTGGAGAAAAGAGACAAAAAAATTCTATACTGGGCACCCCATTAGACCATCATTGATGGTAAACTCTAAGGAGGAGGTACTCTACTCCGCTCCAATGGTGTGTGACAAAAGAGGAAGCCAACCACATATTGGAGGAGTTGCATGAAGACTTCTATGGAGACCATGCTAAGGGGCAAAGCCTAGCAAAGAAGGCTGCCTGCCAAGGCTATTACTAGACCACCATCATCATGGATGCAATTATCTTCATCAAGAAGTGTGATCATTGTTAGCAACTCACCAAAATCCAAAGAGTATCTTCAAGTATTCTAACTCCAATGACATCACCCTAGCCATTCGACACTTAAGGGATTAATCTGATCGACAAGCTCCCAAATGAAAAGGGTGGATACAACCATGTCATAGTTTCTATTCACTATTTAACAAAATGGGTTGAGGCGGAGCCCCTCATTGGGGTCATTACGCCCAATATCTTGAACTTTGTGATTAAGAACATTGTTTGCCACTTTGAACTCTTAAAGAAAATCATAACTAACAATAACACGCAATTAGAGAGCGAGTGTTCCAAGGACTTATAAATAGGCTGTTCCAAGGATACTAAAAGCAAAATGGAAAAAAATATTTCTCCTCAGTTGCCTACCCACAAGAAAATGGGCAGGTTGAGGCCGTGAACAAAACCATCAACGCAATACTAAAGAAGTGCCTCGCTAAAGCTAAAGGAAACTATGCTAAAGATATATCACTGTTCTTTGGTTATACCACTGTTATCCCGCCTTTTAGCAAGATCGTGATACCAAAAGATTAACTAGAAACCAAAGACGGTTCGTCCCGAAGATCAGTCATACGCAGGTCCACTTTGGATATCGATGAATTTTGTTCGAGTCCGGATCAAACTACAATTGGTATGACACGATAAACAAAGCTATAGAAACCAGCGTTTCAAATTTCAAGTCAATCGGAGTTCGTATGCTCGAGATGTTGATCGATCACGGTTGAGAAATCCCACTCTATTTGTATCCATGCACTTCACATCCATACAACAATTAGCAATTCATATCCATCCCCCTCATAGTTTCATATCCATCAGTTAGCCATTGTTCGTAACCATCAATCTGGCAACGTCATATCTGTATCCATCAACCCCTGGATCTCATCTTAGATCCATCCAGTCTCGTATCCATCATGGTAGATCTTCTTCGTATCCATCAGCAAGCAAGCTCACTTCGAATCGATCGTCCACCATCTGTTTCGTATCCATCAATTCAAATTCCATCGATATGAAGCTATATCCAAAAGGTCGATACGAAGAGATCACGCAAGAACAGGATACGAAGAGACCTTCAGTCATTGATTTGAAGTAGCCTGTTATGATCGATACAAATAGAGCCGTGGATTGATGCGAACATGGCTAACCTGGATCGATACGAGCAAGGCGCATCCATAGAAAAGACTCAATCATTCGGCATGAAATGTGGACAGATCCAAAATGCTAGGGGCACGTCATTGGACATCACGTGCGAGGTTATCGATATGAAACGATCGATACGAGCAGAGTCGATATGATTTCGGCAGCCTTCGAAAAGTACATACTTGCATCGATCATATCTTTAGATCTATAAGTCCAAATGCTACGAAATTTTCATAGGAGCCTACATATGACCTAAGGAATGTTCATGCCAAATTTCGACTCGATTGGATCAAATCTTGATCGATATGAAGTTCGTTCGTATCGATCATGGATCGAGTCGAAATCACCCGGGATCGATTGCGTGGGCCCACTCAAGTGCCAAAAGAGGTCTCTCGAGATCTGGGTGAGATATTTGCATCCTACGCCTATAAATAGCATCCCAAGGTCTACAGAAAAGAGACCTTTTTGATTCTTCTACATCCAAACTCTGCTGAATCCCTTTTTTGCATTTCAAGGCTACTGTTGTACTCGAAATACATCACTGTAATCCGTTGTAATCAATTGTAATCAGCAAGAAAACATCAATAAAGTGATCAACTTCAAAGTGGACGTAGGCCGGATTGCCACTATAAACTCTATGCTCTTTACTATTTTCTTCTTAATTTTCCGAGTGTTCTTTATTTTTAGTTCTCTACATACTTGTTATCTATGATCTGTGATTGTGAACTAGTGCTTTCATCGACAATTGGGTGTTTGTGACCATTTTTGGCGCAAACAACCGTACTTCGGGCCGTACATCAACATGGAAGACCTCATTCACTTTGGCTTACTATATGAAGCTACGCTACCCACCGAAGTTGATATACCATCTCCAAGGCGCCTAACTTATGACCCTAAGCAAAACAATGGACTACTAGAGTTGGGCTCGATGACTTAGAAGAAAGAAGAGTGGAGGTAGAACTCCACATGGATGCATACAAAAGAAAAATAGCCAAGCATTATAATGCAAGAGTAAAGCTCCGTCGGTTCAAGGTCAAAGACTTGGTGCTGAGCTGGGTCTTTGCAAACGCTGAAAACCCAAACGAATGGGTACTGGGGGTCGAACGGCAAAGGCCACATGTAATCGGCGTCGCACTTATCAGTAATGCCTACCGCTTATCACATCCCAGTGGCACTTATGTGCCTTGAACTTGGAATCCAGAGCGCCTCCAAGCATATTATGTATGAAATTATATGAGCCACGGTTATATGTCTATGGGATGTTGCCTCAATTATAAGGTAGTAGAACATTTGCATTAACTATTCTAAGTGTGGAATATAAATGGAGTGTTCTTAAACATTCTTCATTCGTATATTAACATGCTATCTGGCGTAACGAGCCGATTAACGCTCTCTTCCTTGCCAAGGTTGCCACAACTAATGCTATCCAAAGGACGGGGCAAATAGCCTCTCCCCTATAACTATAGAATTCCAAAATTACTCCATGTGGATGTGCGATCCACTCAATTCTCCCTTCCATGCAGGAGGCATCAACAAACCGGTGGTGCGATCACCTCGTCGTGGTCTTGATTCATTCACCCATGATGCTTCCCATCCCTCTAACAAGGTAGGGCACTGATGTTAAGGTAATTTGGTTACCCACGTCGTAATCCTAAACCATGCATCCGTAGTGTTACTTCTTGAGGATGCATGGTCCATTCAACATTTCCTTCAATGCTAGAGGCATCGACGAATGGATGGTGTGACCACTATACCGAGGTCTCGATCTATTCGCCCATAATATTGCCGACCCCTCTAAAAGGGTGGGGCACTGGTAACGTGGAAGCATGGTTACCTATGTCATAACCTCAAACCTATCCTCCGAAGTATTGCTCCATAAGGATACGCAAGACACTCGACTCTCCCTTCCAATTCGGAGTTATCGATGAACTGATGGTGCGATCACTTACACCACTATCTCGATTAGTTTGCCCATGATGTTGCTCGTTCCCATATCGGGGGGGACGGGAGGGGACACTTGTAACAACCCGCATATTTTACGATTGTGTATTTAAATATTTTATTTAAATATAGCATCGTTAGTCGGATTATAGTCCGAAATGCTACTTTTTGCAAACGGTCGAATTAGGACGCGGGACCACTTCCATTGAGTTCAAAACATCGTTTGCGACCTTTTTGAGTATAAACTTTGATATGTTTGGAGCTAGCTAAAATTGACCTTTGCACTTTGGACTTTGGGTTTGGGTTAGCCTAAACTATTAACTCTAGCTCCACCCCCACTTCTCTTCATTCACTTTCAATTCCTAACACTCCAAGCTTTCATAAAAATGGGGAAAGAGAAAAAGAATTAGAATTCCTAAGCCCTAGTTCCATTGCAAATCCAAGTTCTAACTCCAAATCCAAAGAGAAGCCATTGGTAAGCATCATCTTCTTCTTCTCCAACTCATTCTCCCTTCAATTTTAGAAATTCCTAAAGTCTAATTTAGGAAATGTTTTTCTTTTAAGCTTAGATTCATGCTTCTTAGGTTGGAATTGAAGAGTGATTGTTCTTGCCTTGCTCTATAGCTTCTCCATCCTTGTTTTTTGTGAAAAAGGTGAGATTTTTATCTCACATCTAAGTCTATGATTATCTTTGATTGTTAGGTATGAATTCCTAACATCTTTTTTTGTTGATTTGATTTTGATTTGGACTGATTTGGTGAATATTCCAATTTTGGTGTTTGAATCCAAAATCTATGAAAAACCTTATATGGATGTTGTACATGTTGATCGGAGTGTATTGGTGAGTCTTTAAAGTTGGGTAGTCGTTTGGCATAAACCCCTCGTAATTGTCACTCATCCGATTGCTACCGATATAATTTGGCCATCAATGGCCTAGGGGAGAAAATACCCCAAGCTTCAGTTTCAAACGTCTGAAACTAATGGTTCAGACGTTTGAATACTAGTCTGGAAAAAAATTCATTCCCCAGGTCAAACGTCTGAATTATAAATTTCAGACGTCTGAATTATAAATTTTAGACGTCTGAAATTGCTCGAGATCAACCCGAAAGCAAATAGGCAAAAATTAACCATTTTCAGACATCTGAATTTAATGAATCAGACGTCTGAATAGTGTTCTGGAAAATATTTATTTTCCAGCTTCAGACGTCTGAACCATTATTTCAGACGTTTGAATATGCTTATCTCAGCCCAATTTGCCTAAGATGTTTGGGTTTCCAATTTTAATCGATTCAGGTTGATCCGACTTATTGTTATCATTTATCGACTTTGATGACTTCCTTTATTTGGAAATCTTGGGAATACCCATTTGGATGGATTCGGTATTGATTTTTTATGGATTTGATTCGCGACTTCGAATGCGAATTTTGGTGATTGATTGTTTTTACAATCATTTCTGTGATTTGTCACTTTAAAATTACAAAGGTTTCTATACTGGTAATAAATATCAAAACTCTTACATCAAAACAATTTCGACATTATTTTATTACAAAACTTGTTTCTTCAACCATTTTCCAATCTATTAGTATATACAAACCTTTACCTCATTCGTTTGAGAAATCTAATTAAACGGCTTAGTAAAACAAGTGGTATGAAACGCATGCGTTTACTTCGTCGGTTAATTTTTGGACTTGTTCGATTGAAACTCTCGTGACTATTTTCGAGTGGAAATCTGTGATGTCCTGGAAATTTAGGCAATATTTATTTAATAATTTCATTAATAATTATTTTAAAATGTGAAATGATTGATTTAATAACCTAATTTAAACCAAAATTTATCTTTTGAAAACTAATAACTATTTTATTTGTCAAATGATATTCTTTTCAAAATTTATAATAATGATAATTTAATATTTAGGAATTTTATTATTTTCAAAAGTTAAAAATATTTAAATGATAAAATTGTCTTTCTAAGCTTATTTAAAGATATTTTATTTATAATGTATATATGTGTATAAATTGTAAATAGGAGTTTTTGATTTTAATTTAAATTTAAATTTAATAAAGAATATTTTCCAATTTATTTTATATATAGATGTATAAATTATGAATTGATTAAATTGATTGAAAATTAGTATTGAAACTTTTCAAGGGTTAATTTAAAAGTCTTTCTTATATCTTCAAAGAAATATAAGTAATATTTATTTTGTTTATAAATATATATAATAGTTTAAAATATTGTATTTTATAATAAAAGTTTATTTTGTTTTATTTTAATTTTTTTTTGAAATAGACTTAGTTCTTATATATTAGATTATAATATTTTAGTTTGAAAATTTTTGAGTAAAATGAATTCAACATTCTTTTCTTTTTAAATTTTTCTTTCTTGAAAATTAGCTTTAAAAATATTATTTTAAAAATATTCAAACAACCATTAAAAATGAGTAATTATAAAAGAAGTTTTCATGTAAATATTTAAAGACTAAATGTAAATAAACATTTAAAACATGCTAAATTAAATTAGATATTGTTTTAGATAGATTTAAAACACATTCATAAATTAAAGAAATTTCTTTAATATTAAGATAAACATGTGTAAGACATTTATGCATAAGGAATACACTTGTAAACATTTGACATCATAATATAACAAGTGGCATGTTATTTATTGAAATAATTATCTTAGATAAAAGAAACTTAATAATCCATTTTGTCTAAAACATTATCTTCATTTGAAAATGAAATCAGACTTTAGAAAGAAAACTCAAAAAACCCAAATGCAAAACCCAAATTTGATTCAAAATCTGCAAACAAAATCTGAATAAAAAAAACCAAGTACAATGCATGTTTAAAAATCTGCAACTTCAACATCAATTTGCAAGTTCAACTTCAAACGCAGGCAAATTGAAGATGGGTAGCATGCAGTCTAAAATCAACTTCAGTAATCAAATCTAGAAGTAAACTCAGCAAGCAAACACAGAGTAATCAAGCAAATTGCAAATCAACTTCAACATGCAGATTCGAACAGGTTCTAGGAAAAATGAATGCACCTGAGTTGTTCTCTGCATCTTCAATAAAAAATGTGAGTAAACTTCTTTATTTTAAAAACAGTATTCTTTTAAAAAATCAAAACTAAAAAAAAATTTCCAGAACTCAAGTTCTAGTTCACAGAAATCAAAACTGTTTTGGATGAAATTGCCCTGTTTCTTTTTAGAAGTAAGTAACATCAATGCAAAGAACTTTAATTATCTGTTGCATGTAAATATATAGGAATGTGTATGCTCGTATGATTTTTTTTATTGTGATGAATATTGAGTGTGAATATATATATATGTGATTACAGGAAACCTGATTACCTGTTTTCTGTTTTAAAACTAAGTTTAATAGAAATACTTTATCAACTTGTTTGATTTCTGTTAGAAATTAATATGAAAACAAAATATGTTGTTTAGTATAAATTTAGGTCCGTAAATTATGATTTAGGTAAATTAAGTTAAATTGAAAAACCTGTAGCCTCTGAAACACTAACAACAATCTATATTTTCAATAAGCAAGATTTCAAAACTGCCTAAATTATTAAATCAGGGTTTTAATTTGAATGCATATATAAAATCATGAATTTTAAAACAGAAATTAAAATTTTTAGTCAACTGTTGTGGGTGCATTTCTGAGTTGATCAAATTGGGAGTTTTTGAATTATCTGTTTGCCTAGTGCTTTGGGGTTGGTGTGGTTCTGCCGGGAGGTAGAGGATTGATGTGAGAGTGAGGGAAAATTGGGTAGTAGATGATCAGAGGTAGGAGGCGATGGCAATAACTGTTTACAGGTTTCAAACCCTAGTCTTTGAGTAGTTGAAGTTTTGGTTCCATCTCATGTTCTCTGTTGCATCGAGTGATGAAATACTTTGGGATTGGGAAGAAGGGTCGTAGATGGAGCTATGGCCGGAGTCGCGGTGTCTCGGATGATCGGAGGTGGATTTTCTAGCCGTAGACAAGTTTGGGTTTGTTGAGTGCTGCGGTGTTTCCAGGTTGCGACTGTTAACTCGATTTCAATTTTCGAACTACAGGGGGTTAGTGGATGGTCGTAATCCAGTGAAGGGTTGGTTGGCGTCTTAGAGAAGTGGGCTACGGTGGCTGGAGATGATCTGAGCACCGGTGCATATGCACCGTGCATATTTGAAATTCTGGTGGACTGTTGGGTTGTGCAGTATTTTTGTCTCGAAGTTTTCTCGAGAAGAACTAGTTATTTACTCGAAGCAAGTGGTTTGTGAACTCGAAGCATATGAGGGGAGGTCTCGGGTAGTTTTAGTTACAGGTTATTAAACCTATCAGTATGCGGTTTTTGGAAATTTGAATGAAATTCGAATTTTTAAGCAGGAATTTGATTCTAGTGTAAGTTTGGATTTGAATTCAAATGAATTTTTGAATCCAAATTTTTAAAAATGAAATTTTTTAAATTTATGGAATATTTGAATCAATTTTAAAGATCAAGTTTTCAATATGGTTTTCAAGTTTACTATAGATTCAAGTTCTTGAATTTAAATCAGTTTGTAAGTTTTAAAGTTGAACCAGTTTAAAATGTTTTAAAGTAGAATTTAAAAAAATGAATTTGTTTTCAAATAAGTTTTAAACTTGATAAAAATTCTTTTCTTA
Source organism: Allium cepa (assembly GCA_030765085.1). Lineage (NCBI taxonomy): Eukaryota > Viridiplantae > Streptophyta > Magnoliopsida > Asparagales > Amaryllidaceae > Allium > Allium cepa. The sequence goes on along the minus strand of CM060940.1, from coordinate 488,341,410 downwards.
AATATTTGAACAAAAGTTATGAAATGTTTAACTTAAATTTGAAAGTTAAAATAATCAAATTATTTTCAAAGATTGATTTCTTTTAGTAAAATTAAGTAATTTGGTTTTAAACTTTTCTTATATTTAAGTAATGAATGTTCTTTAACATTTATTTTTATTTCAAGGTTTACAAATTCATTTAAAATTTGGATAATGTTTAAATAGTTAAACATTTTGAAATGTTAAATTTTAAAATGGAATTTGAATTTAATTTAGAGATGTATTATTTAAATACACTTTGAATGTTAATGAAATCATTAATAAGTAAATAAATTATCTTAGAACAATTAAGATAATAAAATAATTTAATTAAGAATTTACTTATTTATTTGATTTTAAATAATGATTTAAAATTAATTTAATTAGAGATGATTAATGATGATTAATCCAAAATAATTTTCTTAAGGAAGTAATTTAAAGAAAATATTGTTTATTAATAAAAATAATTATCTAAGGATAATTTAGTAATTAATTAATGTGTTTAATTTTGATAATTACTTAGATTAATTAATTGAAGATAATCAATTGTAATTTGTTAAGAATAATTACTTGATAAAAGTAATTAAGGAATTGATTACTTATTGTAATTAATTATGATAATGTGATTTGTTAAGTTAATTAATTTAGTTTAATTAATTTAAGAAATCATTTGATGATTTAATAAGTGTAATTACTTAATGTAATTAATGGAGCAGGATTACTTAGAGAAGTAATAATTGATAATTACTAGAATGTAATTAGTGGAGATGATTTCTAATGAAGTAATTTGGGTAACTACTTTTGTGATTAATCAAGGGATTAATTAATGAAGATAATTAATTATGGAATAATTAATTTGTTAATGAGTAATTAAGGGTAATTAATTACTGGATTAATATTAATCAAGGTGATTAATAATTGTAGATTAATTACTAAATGTAATTAATTTTAAATAAAGTGATTAATTTAAATATAAATTAGAAATCATTAATTAATATAATTAATGATGTAATTAAGAATTGTTTAATTAAGAAATAATTAATAATTAAGTGATTAATTAATGTAATTAATTAAGGATAAATGTAATTAATTATTATTGATTAATAAATGAAGTAATTAAATGTTAATTACTTATGATTAAGGTTAATTATTTTGTGAAAATTAATTAAAGACTAATTACTTATTGTAATTAGAGAATGATTAATCAAAGGTGTTTAATCAAGTTGAATACTCAGAGAATGATTAATTTACTGGGTTAATTAATTAATGGATATTAAGCAGGATTTATAGATGGGTAATTAATTTAATTTATTTTAAATTAATTAGAGATAGAAGTAATTAATTTAATTCATTTTAAATTAATTATAGATGATGGTTAATAAATCATTGCTTGTGGATGATATTGATATTTCTTTGGATGGTTGTGATCTCAATAATGAGATGAGTGGTATCTGTATGATATGGATGCTTAATTAAAGTATGATAATATGGATTATCTGTTGTGGTGATTATCTGGTTGTGATGGTTATCTGTTTGTGATTATGATACAGATTATCTGTTTATGATGAGAATGTGATTATCTATTATGATATGTAATTTATCTATCTGAGTGTAATAGATAATAATGAACTGAATTAATTATTCAAACTAAAATCACTTGGACATTAAGATGGCGTTTGGATTTCGATGAGACCGGGATCGGATTTCCAAATTTGGAATTCCGAAAACCACATCGATCCAAATTAAACGTTAGGTCGTGAATCTCAAGTGAAGAGTGAAGACTCGAGGTGTAAGGACTATTCGTCAGTATAACTCTGAGGGTGATTCCGTGATGAGTTTGATGGAATGGTACTTTCAGGTTCGAGATGGTGATTCAGAGTGCAAGGGTTATCGTCGTTAACTCTGAGGATGATTCTAAAATGAGTGTAACGAGATAATGCCTTCGGTTTCATTCGAACCCGGAACGAACTTGTATGGATTGAATGCTTTCAGAACATCGTCAGGTGGACGATGAGCATTCTAAGATTGATATGTCCTATAAAGGTAATCGTAGCCTCAAGCCTCATCAACCGGGAATGGCTAAAACAGAGGAGGTGCAGCAAGGCTAAGTGGGTCATGTCCAAGTAAGACGAGATTTACCCCTGTCTAGAGGTCCTTTTATATTTCGGCTGTGTGGCAGTTGGCGACGGCCAATCTACGAGGTGGTCTTGTTCGGGATTGTTCAGTAAGGGATGGTCCCGGCTTTGTGTTGCAGGAGAGTTAGGGTGGCTCCTCGGTACGGTGATCTAGGCTACGTACTGTGACGGACGGTACCCCAGTAAGCCTGCCATTGATGGAATCCATAATCCAATAAGTCCTGTACGGTTTTGATTGTGCCCAACTATGTTGGAACGTGAGATGTAAGCATTCCAGCTATTTCTGTATTTTATTTTGAAAACCCTAGAAACTATTATAATATCACTGGATTTCCTATCAAATGTTTTGGTTAACGTAAGGTAAAAACTTTTCCATGTTTATGTGTGGGAAGTCTTACGTGATACGTTTTCTTTTCAAAAGATTTTCTAAAGTTAAACAACTTTAACCCCGTTTACTCACACCAGACCCATGTCTGACCCGAGTGTTTATTTTCTGTTTTATTAAACTCTTGGGTACTCATATTATGTATGAGTAGTCAAGTGATTTAGGATTGTTTTGACGAGTTCTGGAGGAGATATGGAGCAGGAGGCTTCAGCGTGTAGATATATATAGTGGTTCCGCTGTGTTTGAGTTGTATCTGTTTTCTCTGATGTACTTGAATTGTAATTGCTAGACAGACGTTTATAACTGTCTAGTTTTTGTGTTGTATTAGTAGTATAACTCTGATGTATATGATACTACATAAATGTTATATGTGATATAATATAATTTATTCGTTCCGCTGTGAGATTCTGATGTTGTCTGTTTCTTTCTTTTCTTTCTTTTCTCTTTTCTATCCCTTTCTTTCTTCTTAATGATGCGTCTTTCTATGGATCGAAAGGTGGGTCGTTACATTGTGGTATCAGAGCACTAGGTTGAGCGAATACCTATGCTATGGAGTGGTGTCTATCTTGAGAGAGCGTATTTGTAATTTTGAATATATATATATATATATATATATATATATATATATATATATATATATATATATATATATATTTCTACCTATTTGATTGGGTTACCCGTTCAGGTTTATCAATATAAGTTCCAAAGGTAGATAGGGTAGTAGTGTGTGTAACACAACTACCAATGGTTGGAGTCCGGGTGTATGAAGTTGGAAGTGGATCTGCTAGGGCAGTATTGGGCATCTTGAGTAGTTTTTCAATTGGTATGAAGGATTTCACCAATCTCTGTAGGTAATCTTTTAAACGTTCAGAGTTTATGTTTGGGATGTAAGCTGGGTTGCACTTGTATGAGTGGGTTTTCTTGAGTTTGGATCAGTTGGGAGTACTGAAGCCAGCGATGGTATCTTGGAAACCTTAGGAAGGAATTCTATCTGTATTTGAGTTTGAAACTCAATTTGGCAGAGTGTTTTGTGCTTGGTTTGAAGTCGAGTTTCCTGAGGGATATCTGTCTTGAAGGCTCTATTGTGGAAGTGGCTGATGTAGCTTTGTGATTCGGTGAGCTTTTGGGTAAGAATGTCTTTGGCAGCAATAGAAGCAGTGGAGTGGCCTGTTCTTTGTTGGTTCAAAAGTCTCCGTGATTCTTTTGTCAGTAGGTCAGGCAGATGGGATAGCTTGTCCATTTCTTCTAGAAGCTAAGCTGGATGTGAAGTTTGTGGTTCGAGGTAGACCACCGGTTTCTTCTTTTCGATAGAAGGCTTTAGCTGTTCTGATTGTTGAAGTGAGAACGATTTCTTGGGATCTGAACTGAAGAGAATCGCAAAAGTGACTTGCGATGGTTCGGAAGTTCTCTGAGTAATCTTTGTTTGGATTGAAGCATCTCTAGAAGATGTTAGAGTTATCGAAGTGCTTTGGTATTTTTTCGGATATCTTCGAAGGAGTCAAGATTTGCATCCGTATCAAGAGATTGAGTTCTATATCGACTTGGTTTTTGGAGCTTTACTGGTGGTTCAGCTTAATAGAAGGGCTCTTTGAGAGAGAGATCCGTTTAAGCTGGCAGGATTAATCGGATCTAGTTTTCTGGTTGAATTTTTGATGTGGTGTTTATGACCGAATCAGATAGGTCACTGAGATTTTATGGAATTTGATGAATAATGTTTCAGGGATAAGTTGATCAAGTTTGTAGTTGTGTTCATCAACAGCATTCTCAAATCAGAGTTGTGCAGCAGAAGCATAGTGGCAGCTATTCCAAAATAGAAGCAACATCGATTCATTGGGAATTTGAGTTTTGTCATGGATCAGAGGATTTTTATAGGAGTAGCCTATTTAAAGTCTTCTGATATTTGTGTGGTAGATTTAGATGGATTTTGTGGGAACCATTTTATTGAGTAGGATCTGGAGATCGTTTATTTTCTTTGTCCAGATTTGTTCCATAAAGCATCTGCAAAGATTGGATTAATCCAGAAGTTGGAGGCAGCCCAGGATCGACAGAAGAGATGTGTGAATAAGAGATTGGATCATTATGTTTTCTCTTAAGGGTTAAGTGTTTGGTCTACAGGATTAAATTGCCAGTTCAGGTGGCTGGAAGTTGTTTTGTTTTTCACGTATCTCTAAGGGAATACGTGTATGGTTTATCACTGGTTTTTGAATCAGTAGTTCTGAGAGATTTGGAAATTGATCAGGACTTGTCTGTGGTCCAGTGCCCTGTTTAGATTTGTAGATCTAGATATATATGAGCTCTAGATCTGTGTGGTGTAGCTAGTTTAGATTCTGTAGAGCGAGTGTCCCGGTGTTTGTACCTGGGAAACTCTAGGGAATCCTATCCAGAATTTTGTCTAGATAGTTAGAATTGTTTGTTTGAATTAGTTGCTATGGTTGCTAGTATTTGGTTGATAGCATATGTTTGCTATTTTAAAATTAAAATCTGTATGAGATTATTAAATTACCTTTGCTTTTTAAATTTCGGGGACGAAATTCTTTTAAGGGGGAGGAATGTGATGTCCCGGAAATTTAGGCAATATTTATATAATAATTTCATTAATAATTATTTTAAAATGTGAAATGATTGATTTAATAACCTAATTTAAACAAAAATTTATCTTTTGAAAACTAATAATTAATTTATTTGTCAAATGATAATCTTTTCAAAATTTATAATAATGATAATTTAATATTTAGGAATTTTATTCTTTTCAAAAGTTAAAAATATTTAAATGATAAAATTGTCTTTCTAAGCTTATTTAAAGATATTTTATTTATAATGTATATATGTGTATAAATTGTAAATAGGAGTTTTTGATTTTAATTTTAATTTAAATTTAATAAAGAATATTTTCCAATTTATTTTATATATAGATGTATAAATTATGAATTGATTAAATTGATTGAAAATTAGTGTTGAAACTTTTCAAGGGTTAATTTAATAGTATTTCTTATATCTTCAAAGAAATATAAGTAAATATTTATTTTGTTTATAAATATATATAATAGTTTAAAACATTGTATTTTATAATAAAAGTTTATTTTGTTTTATTTTAATTTTTTTTTTGAAATAGACTTAGTTCTTATATATTAGATTATAATATTTTAGTTTGAAAACTTTTGAATAAAATGAATTCAACATTCTTTTCTTTTTAAATTTTTCTTTCTTGAAAATTAGCTTTAAAAATATTATTTTAAAAATATTCAAACAAACATTAAAAATGAGTAATTTTATAAAAGAAGTTTTCATGTAAATATTTAAAGACTAAATGTAAATAAACATTTAAAACATGCTAAATTAAATTAGATATTGTTTTAGATAGATTTAAAACACATTCATAAATTAAAGAAATTTCTTTAATATTAAGATAAACATGTGTAAGACATTTATGCATAAGGAATACACTTGTAAACATATGACATCATAATATAACAAGTGGCATGTTATTTATTTTTGAAATAATTATCTTAGATAATAGAAACTTAACAATCCATTTTGTTTAAAACATTATCTTCATTTGAAAATGAAATCAGACTATACAAAGAAAACTCGAAAAAAACCAAATGCAAAACCCAAATTTGATTCAAAATCTGCAAACAAAATCTGAAGAAAAAACACCAAGTACAATGCATGTTTAAAAATCTGCAACTTCAACATCAATTTGCAAGTTCAACTTCAAACTCATGCAAATTGAAGATGGATAGCATGCAGTCTAAAATCAACTTTAGTAATCAAATCTGGAAGTAAACTCAGCAAGCAAACACAGATTCATCAAGCAAATTGCAAATCAACTTCAACATGCAGGTTCAAACAGGTTCTAGGAAAAATGAATGCCCCTGAGTTGTTCTCTGCATCTTTAATAAAAAAATGTGAGTAAACTTCTTTATATTCAAAACAATATTCTTTTTAAAAATCAAAACTAAACAAAATTTTCCAGAACTCAAGTTCTAGTTCACAGAAATCAAAACTGTTTTGGATGAAATTGCCCTGTTTCTTTCTAGAAGTAAGTAACCTCAATGCAAAGAACTTTAATTATCTGCTGCATGTGAATATATAGGAATGTGTATGCTTGTATGATTTTTTTATTGTGATGAATATTGAGTGTGAATATATATATAAACATATATATATATATATATATATATATGTGATTACAGGAAACCTGATTACCTGTTTTCTGTTTTTAAAACTAAGTTTAATAAAAATACTTTATCAACTTGTTTGATTTCTATTAGAAATTAATATGAAAACAAAATATGTTGTTTAGTATAAATTTAGGTCTGTAAATTATGATTTCGGTAAATTAAGTTAAATTGAAAAACCTGTAGCCTCTGAAACGCTAACAACAATCTATATTTTCAATAAGAAAGATTTCAAAACTGCCTAAATTATTAAATCAGGGTTTTAATTTGAATCCATGTATAAAATCATGAATTTTAAAACAGAAATCAAAATTTTTAGTCGACTGTTGAGGGTGCATTTCTGAGTTGATCAAATTGGGAGTTTTTGGAATTATCTGTTTGCCTAGTAATTTGGGGTTGGTGTGGTTCTGCCGGGAGGTGGAGGATTGATGTGAGAGTGGGGGGAAATTGGGTAGTAGATGATCAGAAGTAGGAGGCGATGGCAATAGCTGTTTACAGGTTTCAAACCCTAGTCTTTGAGTAGTTGAAGTTTTGGTTCCATCTCATGTTCTCTGTTGCATCGAGTGATGAAATACTTTGGGATTGGGAAGAAGGGTCGTAGATGGAGCTATGGCCGGAGTCGCGGTGTCTCAGATGATCGGAGGTGGATTTTCTAGCCATTGACAGGTTTGGGGTTGTTGAGTGTTGTGGTGTTTCCAGGTTGCGACTGTTATCTCGATTTCAATTTTCGAACTGCAGGGGGTTAGTGGATGGTCGTAATCCAGTGAGGGGTCGGTCGGCGTCTTGGAGAAGTGGGCTACGGTGGCTGGAGATGATCTAAGCACATGTGCATATGCACCGTGCATATTTGAAATTCTGGTGGACTGTTGGGTTGTGCAGTATTTTTGTCTCGAAGTTTTCTCGGGAAGAACTAGTTGTTTACTCGAAGTAAGTGGTTTGTGAACTCGAAGCATATGAGGGGAGGTCTCGGGTAGTTTTAGTTACAGGTTATAAACCTGTCAGTATGCAGTTTTTGGAAATTTGAATGAAATTCAAATTTTTAAGCAGGAATTTGATTCTAGTGTAAGTTTGGATTTGAATTCAAATGAATTTTTGAATCCAAAGTTTTAAAAATGAAAATTTTTAAATTTAGGGAATATTTGAATCAAGTTTTCAATATGGTTTTCAAGTTTACTATAGATTCAAATTCTTGAATTTAAATCGGTTTGTAAGTTTTAAAGTTGAACAAGTTTAAAATGTTTTAAAGTAGAATTTAAAAAAATGAATTTGTTTTCAAATAAGTTTTAAACTTGATAAAAATTCTTTTCTTAAATATTTGAACTAAAGTTATGAAATGTTTAACTTAAATTTGAAAGTTAAAATAATCAAATTATTTTCAAAGATTGATTTCTTTTAGTAAAATTAAGTAATTTGGTTTTAAACTTTTCTTATATTTAAGTAATGAATGTTCTTTAACATTTATTTTTATTTCAAGGTTTAGAAATTTATTTAAAGTTTGGATAATGTTTAATAGTTAAACATTTTGAAATCTTAAATTTTAAAATGGAATTTCAATTTAATTTAGAGATGTATTATTTAAATACACTTTGAATGTTAATGAAATCATTAATAAGTAAATAAATTATCTTAGTACAATTAAGATAATAAAAGAATTTAATTAAGAATTTACTTATTTATTTGATTTTAAATAATGATTTAAAATTAATTTAATTAGAGATGATTAATGATGATTAATCCAAAATAATTTTCTTAAGGAAGTAATTTAAAGAAAATATTGTTAATTAATAAAATAATTATCTAAGGATAATTTAGTAATTAATTAATGTGTTTTATTTTGATAATTAATTAGATTAATTAATTGAAGATAATCAATTGTAATTTGTTAAGAATAATTACTTGATAAAAGTAATTAAGGAATTGATTACTTATTGTAATTAATTATGATAATGTGATTTGTTAAGTTAATTAATTTAGTTTAATTAATTTCAGAAATCATTTGATGATTAATAAGTGTAATTACTTAATGTAATTAATGGAGCAGGATTACTTAGAGAAGTAATAATTGATAATTACTAGAATGTAATTAGTGGAGATGATTTATAATGAAGTAATTTGGGTAACTACTTTTGTGATTAATCAAGGGATTAATTAATGAAGATGATTAATTATGGAATAATTAATATGTTAATGAGTAATTAAGGGTAATTAATTATTGGATTAATATTAATCAAGGTGATTAATAATTGTAGATTAATTACTAAATGTAATTAATTTTAAATAAAGTAATTGATTTAAATATAAATTAGAAATCATTAATTAATATAATTAATGATGTAATTAAGAATTGTTTAATTAAGAAATAATTAATAATTAAGTGATTAATTAATGTAATTAATTAAGGATAAATGTAATTAATTATTATTAATTAATAAATGAAGTAATTAAATGTTAATTACTTATGATTAAGGTTAATTATTTTGTGAAAATTAATTAAAGACTAATTACTTATTGTAATTAGAGAATGATTAATCAAAGGTGTTTAATCAAGTTGAATACTCAGAGAATGATTAATTTACTGGGTTAATTAATTAATGGATGTTAAGCAGGATTTATAGATGGGTAATTAATTTAATTTATTTTAAATTAATTAGAGATAGAAGTAATTAATTTAATTTATTTTAAATTAATTATAGATGATGGTTAATGAATCATTACTTATGGATGGTTGTGATCTCAGTAATGAGATGAGTAGTATCTGTATGATATGGATGCTTAATTAAAGTATGATAATATGGATTATCTGTGGTGGTGATTATCTGGTTGTGATGGTTATCTGTTTGTGATTATGATACAGATTATCTGTTTATGATGAGAATGTGATTATCTATTATGATATGTAATTTATCTATCTGATTGTAATAGATAATGATGAATTGAATTAATTATTCAAACTAAAATAACTTGGACATTAAGATGGCGTTTGGATTTCGATGAGACCGGGATCGGACTTCCAAATTTGGAATTCCGAAAACCACATCGATCTAAATTAAACGTTAGGTCGTGAATCTCAAGTGAAGAGTGAAGACTCAAGGTGTAAGGACTATTCGTCAGTATAACTCTGAGGGTGATTCCGTGATGAGTTTGACAGAATAGTACTTTCAGGTTCGAGATGGTGATTCAGAGTGCAAGGGTTATCGTTGTTAACTCTGAGGGTGATTCCAAAATGAGTGTAACGAGATAATGCCTTCGGTTTCGTTCGAACCCGGAACGAACTTGTATGGATTGAATGCTTTCAGAACATCGTCAGGTGGACGATGAGCATTCTAAGATTGATATGTCCTATAAAGGTAATCGTAGCCTCAAGCCTCATCAACGGGAATGGCTAAAACAGGGGAGGTGCAGCTAGGCTAAGTGGGTCATGCCCAAGTAGGACGAGATTTACCTCTGTCTAGAGGTCCCTTTATATTTCGGTTGTGTGGCAGTTGGCGACAGCCAATCTGCGGGGTGGTCTTGTTGGGGACTGTTCAGTAAGGGATGGTCCCGGCTTTGTGTTGTAGGGGAGTTAGGGTGGCTCCTCGTTACGGTGAGCTAGGCTACGTACTGTGACGGGTGGTACCCAAGTAGGCCTGCCATTGATGGAATCCATAATCCAATAAGTGCCTGTACGGTTTTGATTGTGCCCAACTATGTTGGAACGTGAGATGTAAGCATTCCAGCTATTTCTGTATTTTATTTTGAAAACCTTAGACACTATTATAATATCACTGGATTTCCTATCAAATGTTTTGGTTAGCGTAAGGTAAAACTTTTCCATGTTTATGTGTGGGAAGTCTTACGTGACACCTTTTCTTTTCAAAAGATTTTCTAAAGTTAAACAACTTTAACCCCGTTTACTCACACTAGATCCATGTCTGACCCGAGTGTTTATTTTCTGTTTTATTAAACTCTTGGGTATTCATATTATGTATGAGTAGTCAAGTGATTCAGGATTGCTTTGACGAGTTCTGAAGGAGATATGGAGCAGGAGGCTTCAGCGTGTAGATATATATAGTGATTCCGATGTGTTTGAGTTGTATCTGTTTTCTCTGATGTACTTGAATTGTAATTGTTAGACAGACATTTATAACTGTCTCGTTTTTGTGTTGTATTAGCAGTATAACTCTGATGTATATGATACTATATAAATGTTTTATGTGATATAATATAATTTATTCGTTCCGCTGTGAGATTTTGATGTTGTCTGTTTCTTTCTTTTCTCTTTTCTATCCCTTTCTTTCTTCTTAATGATGTGCCTTTCTATGGATTGAAAGGCGGGTCGTTACAAAATCTACAGTTTGTTCGTAAATATTTAAGTTAAGCCAATGGTTATGGGACATGAAGCTAAACTCATCTATTTACTAGCTTAGTGTAATTGACACTTCTTGATGATCGATGATGATCATTTTGTGCTTTAGACTAGCAATGTGCAATGTCTCTTTGTCTGCGAGGGAGACTAAACCCCGTTTCTGTGGAGCTTCGGGTCAAAATTGGTGGGGTAGCGACCCATGGTCTTCGGGCCGTTTTGTGGAGCTTCGGCTCAAAATTGATGGTTAGCAATCATGGAATAGCGTTCCGTTTCGTGATACGTGTGTTGGTGAGTTTTCATGCTCCCGTTTTGTGATAGGCCTCCCCCTTTTTGTGATTTCTGGATTTCTATTGATGATTTCTAGAATTTGTGTTTCACCAATTTTTGTGATTGCATTGATAAGTACTATCAATATTTGTGGATTGGTGAATTTGTGTTTCAACAACTTTTACAACTAGCATTGTGTATTTGCCAATATTTGTAACTTGGTGAATAAAAATAAAGAGTATGACATTCTTTTTGATCTTTAAGAAGATTCTTGTGATATTGATTAATCTCTGGTTGATTTTCAATTACATACTTATCACAATATGACATTATTGTTATCATCCGTTTTTGTCATATCTCTTATTCTATCTCATTTTATCAGATAATTATAGCTAGACTAATCTGTTTATTATTTTCTTGTTAAATAATACTCGGGTCAGACCGAGATGTTACAGGTGCTTCTGCTTGACTCCTTATTGGGATCATCATTATCTGACTTTTATCTAACTACATTAGATTGGTAGTTTTTGTTGTTATACACTCGAGATATAGACTCATTGATGTATACATATTCTTTTGTGTAGCACTTGTATCTATTCTTTTGTGATATTGTGGATCTTGTTTGACCACTACTCAGATATACACTTTTACGTGTTATATTCATATCTGTTTCCGCCTTTGAGATATGAACTTCTGTGACTGATTTATGTTATATTTATTTCTATATTTGTTTCCGAAGATATTATAGCCACTGTGTAGTAGTTTTGGGTTTGTATCGATATGTCGGATTTCCTCTTGAAATGAAATGCATGTTATTCTATCTGACATATCGGTCCTCGCACAAAGCAATTACACGGATGGTCGCTCCTCAACAGCCTTATTCTTCATGCTAGTTGATGGCATTACTCTGTAGTGTCCTTGGCTAGCATGAGTATAGAAGTGGGGCGTCACAACACTAGTGCCATGATAGCATGATTACCTCATCGTAATCCCAAACCTAGCATTGGTAATGCTAGCCGATTTGAACACCTAAAGCATCCCTATCAAATAAAGTTAGCCCCCTCGACGACCTGTAAAGGCAACAAAGGCAGCTCAACATAACCACTAGTAACCATCAAAGGAAGCCTTATCACAAGCTCATGCCCACTATATAAATCCTAGGGAAGGCTATCTCAATGAAAGATATCTTTGTTTTATTTGAGTGCTATTTTATTTCCTTGTCTACTTATCTTATATATTATACATAAAAAGCTAAGTCTATATGTTTACTTAGCACCATTGGGGCTGCTTTAGCCGCTCGGCATATGAACAAATAAAAAGTAAGCAAAATAGGTATGTATATATACATGCATAAACTAACAAAAAAGTAAGAGGCAAACACAAAATATTCAAATAAAAAAAATGTCTAGTGTCACAAATTTCATCACAATGGGATGAGCTTGTTGCATCAAAAGGAATTAATAACATTCAACATGAAGTTTCATTACAAAAATGGGCCATGACCTAACCAATACATCAACAAAAGAAGAGTACAAGCAAACATAAAGACCAACTACTGCCTCAAAAGTCATAAGGGCGAGAGCTTCCTTATGATGTTGTTAGCACCAGAGTTGGTCACTAACACCCTTGACATAGATTATGTGGAGATATTAATGAAGAAAGTAAATTAAAACAGAGAATTTTATGCTAAATTAAATGCAAAGGTAAGAACACCGGATTTATAGTGGTACGGCGTAACTGCCTACGTCCACTTTGAAGTTAATCTATATTGCTTTACTCAACAATACAATCCGTACACCAATTACTTGAATACAAAAGCTAAGTAAAGAGAATGAGTCTTGAATGCGGTAGAGTCTCCCCAATGTTCTCCAAAAAAGGTCCCTTTCACTATGCCCCTGCCCTTCTATTTATAGACGGAGATGGGTTGGACTTCCCTCATGGGCCTAGGAGTAAGATACCTCATCCCGTAGTAAGTGACTTTTGTACACCGAGCCATAAATGTCGAACGACAATTGCCGAACCACGTACCCAGGCCGAACGGCATTCGTATGCCGACCGAGGCAGATATGCCAAACAGTATTTGCGTGCCGATCGGGACAGTGTGCTGAGTGAAGAGTGTAGGCCGAACGAGGCCTGTGCCGAATGAGACTTGATGCCGGTCGAGAGGAGATGCCGAACGACCTTGCTATGCCGAGCGAGGTGAAATGCCGAACGACCTTGCTATTCCGAACAACCCTTGAACGATGCTCTTATGCCGAGCGAGGAGAGATGTCGAACGAGGCTAGATGCCAAGCGAGGCTTGGATGCCGAACGAGGCTAGACGCCGAACGAGGCTAGACGCCGAACGAGGCTTGAATGCCGAACGAGGCTAGATGTCGAACGAGGCTTGGATGTTGAACGGTGCTCTATGCCGAGCGACCTCTTGATGTCGAACGGTGCTCTATGCCGAGCGACCTCTTGATGTCGAACGAGGCTCTACGCCGAGCAACTTATTACTTGGTCAAGCCAACAGGTAATACTTGCCCCCTAAAGTATATCTTGTGGACGAACATGATACGCTTTGAACCATAAGCACTCCGTATTTTTCTCTAAGCTCTTGTTTTGTTTCATCAATGGTGATCTCTTGAATGCCGAACGAGGCATTGAATGCCGAACGAGGCATTGAATGCCGAACGACATATGGATGCCGAACGACATACGGATGCCGAACAACATTGATGCCGAACGAGGGAGGTCCTTGACCGGTTCTACCGATCACTGTCCATTCGTCTTCCCTCGTTCCTATATAACTCAACACTTCTCTTATCTTCCCTTTCACTTTTTTCCTCCGCTTTAACATCCTTACGAACTCATCTTCTTTCAGACTTTTGCCAATATCTCAACTTCTCTCAAGACTCCCGAGTCCTTCCCGTTACCTCTTGACAATCCTCAACAACAAATCTGAGTGGATTCCGCTTCTAAATCGAGTACATCGTTGAACCTCAACCCTTTCTTCTAGGTGCGAACCATTTACCTGCTCAACTCTCCCCAATTAGGGATTTAGGACAAGACATGAATTTATAGCCTTCCTCTAACCCATAAATACGCTTAGATAAGGAAGATGTATCCGAGATTTAGGCGAGCCTTAGGATTAGATAGAGTGGAGGATGGAAGAAGGCGTCAGCTCAGTAGAAATCGGTGAGGGATGAGATGGTCGGTCGAAGGTGGCGTGTGTATTGGAGTGGAGATCGACTGGCCACCTAGGAGGGTATCCATTTTATTTGAAGAAATGAGTTGGAGGAGAACGTATGGCTGTGGTTCGGCATGAATTCTGCATGCTGAACGATTTGAGGGAGTATAGGAGTGAATGTTGAAGTTAGGTTTAGCGTGCTAAGCGATGTGGCTCGGTATGACCACAGCTCGGCATAACTCCCTTATGCCAAACGAGGTAATAGGGAGCACAAGAGAGAAGTAGAAGTTATGGGCAGAGCGCCGAGCGAAGCGGCTCAGCATGTCTTGCCGAACGACCCATCTGTGTCGGGCGGTCGAGAGGGAGCGTAGGAATGTGGTTGGAGTTAAGAGCAAAGTGCCAAGCGATGCAGCTCGACATGATTGTGGTTCGGCATGACTTGCCGCATGCCGAACGGTAGAGAGGATAAGTGGGAGAGTGGTGTACATATGATAGTCAAAATCATCTCAACTTGAACTCAATGCATTGTTGACTTAACACGCCTCTTATGCCCGAACATATGACAGTGGACAAGGACGGACTTAAACAATTAAGCATATCGGACAATCTAGACTGATAACTCCCTTGTTTTGACAACTATAAACCTGAACTTAACTTGCTTAAAACAGTTAATAGCCTTTCACAAACAGTGTCGATGCCGAGTTCAAAACATAAACCATCTTACGATAAGCTCTCACAGACGGTCAGCGATGACGGTCTTCAAAGATGATAGTTCGAAGCCTAACTTCATTTCATCAACTCTGTGACTTTTAATTTCTTGGCACTTATACTTGAATGATTGCACGGGTTCACACACCACAAAGGGGGAGAATTTTGTTGTTAAGTCTAATGTCGATTGTTTTTCAAGTATAGGTCAAACAGGTGTTTCGTTAGATTCAACATTCACTAGAGATGTCTAGAAAATCTAGCTCTGCCACGATCTCGGACAGACCGAGGCCATCTTCTCAATAAGAAGTAGTTGGAACTTCAAATCCGCCGTCTACTCCTGTACAAGACATGCCGAGCCCCACGATCGCATCTATCAACTTGGCTCCCGATGCCTTGCGTGCAGCGATCTTTTTAGACGATCCGATAGATTCCCAAGCCTCGAAGATTAACGAAAGCATGCTTCGCCGTATATGCTCAGTACATGGGATTCTTTTCGACGATGTGTTGGTTCCATCGGGACATGATCGTCCTCACTTGCCCCCGGTCGGATATACAGCCTGCAACAGATTCATGTGTTGGTTCGGTAGCGTGTCGCCATTCAACTACTTTCTTCGGGACCTGTTACAGTATATCAAGACCACCCCATCGCAATCACATCCAAACAGCCACATGTTCATATACGGCGCTTGCATTCTCTTCATGAGTGTCCTTTTCAGGCTCCCGGCTCCTGGCGATATCCGCTACATCTATCGCTTCAAGAGACTGTCAGATAGCCCATCTTTTGTATTCCTCGAGCCACATAGCAAGTGCCAAATTCTGACTGGGGCATGGAGCAAGTTCGTCCAGTATAAGAAGGAGTGGTTCTACGTGCGCTATCCTCCTGGCTTTGCGAGGAGATGGGTGGAAGGGGTAAGTCCTTTTTTTTATCAATACTCGTGTTTGGAGAAACTGCACTTTTCTAACTCTTTCTCCACTTTTACAAGTATCAACCCATGTCCCGAAGTCTCCGGGTATTCTGAAGCTGTCGAAGTTATCCGAGCTATACCCGTAGAAGACCGGGACATCAGATCTCTTATTTCAAATGAATCGCTCTCGAAGTTTGGGTTGTTGGAGGAAGGTCGCCGAATAAGCCTCCCTCAAGGCATCACTATAACCAGGCCCGCTTCCGGCAAAGGAAAAAAGCAGGCTGGGTCTTCAGCACGTAATGCCCCTGACACACCAGAGGAGGGGGAGATTAGAGACGCCAAAACGTCCGAAGTACAGGGTGAAAATGTCAGTCCCGCTCGGGACCCGATAGTCGAGATTCATGATATCGAAACAATGCCTTCCCCTTCGAAGGGAAAGAAGAAATTGACCCACAAGCCGCGGAAGAAAACAGTGGGTGGAACTTCTAAGGTCACCCTTATTCTAATGGAGAGAGAGAGAGAGACTTTCTCACAACACTTAGAGAGTTCTTTGAAAGGCCTGTCAAACCTCACAATACCTGATGATCTACTTAACTATGGCTTCGAAGATTCAGAGGTCCTTAAGCTTCATTCGCCCCCAAGAGGTGATACAAGCACTCAAGCCCAAAACCAGGGAGAAAAAACTCCTATTAGTAAAGATAAAGAAACAGGTCCATTAGGGGGAAACACTAGGATACACACGGACACATGCACTTCACCTTGCACTTAAATTTTTGCCATCGCTCTTCTCTTTGCTAACTTGTCGTTATTTCAATTCTGTTCAGGTGATATGGGACGTACACATGGACTCAATCGTCTTCGCGGATCATCCATCTTTCACCACCCTGGACGGGATTTGGGCTCCGGAAGACGTCGGGTTAGAGATGATGATGGTGATAAGGATTATCACTCTCGGGATTCATCATCAGCCTTCATACCATTATAATCCTCCTTCTCACTTGGAACAAAGCAGAGAGAAATATGGCCACAAGGGGTCCCAATCTGATGTCCCCCGCGATCAACACTCTGATTCATCCAGTACACGGCAATCTTGGGAACCTCATAAGAAAACTGAACTTTCAAAGCCACCTCCCTCTGCTCCTTTATCTGATCCATCTATAGCAGAATGACTTGTTGAGCTTAAAGCCACATTCCCAAAGATATGCTTTGATGGCTTGAAATTTCTCCTGGTGATTCATCAGTTTCCAGGACATGTCAAACAAAGCGCTATTGCTTGTACTAATGACGTCTATGTCCAACATGATGTGTTCGTTCACTTAGCCAAAAAACACTCAGAAGTCTCTGTTGAGCGTCAACACGAAATTGATCACCTGAAACTCGAGGTTATTCATGATAAAGACATTATCAAAGATCAAGATGAAGAGCTCTCTTCGTACAAATCTCAGCTCGAAGCCGCCCAACAAAGTGCTAAAGATAATACGGAGGCTGTCAATCATCTAGAGACAACTCATAAGAAAGAACTTAACGAAGTGGTCCTATGCTGCAGGGCTCTGGCTTTAGAGAAGGATTCAGTTCAGAAGGAAAGGGATGCATTTTCCCTCCGAGTCAAAGAGCTGGAAGATCAACTCCGGAAAGAAAGAGAGGAGAAAACTGCTGCCCAGGAAGAGTCGCAACGATATTGCGACGAGATCGTTGCTACGCGACTCCTAAAGGCAAAGCTCAACGATGAGCTCTCTAAGGTCGGGATGCTAAAAGATGAAGCCTATGAATAGGGCAAGAGAATAGCATCCGTGGAGATTGACTCTCTCCTTGAGGCGGCTACAAAGGCTGGCAGGGAGGAGATTAAGTGCATGTTCGACCCACTTATAGCATAATACAACGCCCGTGTCCTCATGCATCGGGACTTAACTTTTCTTGGCAAGGGCTACCTCAAATCTCTAGCCGAGGCATATGAGACTTTAACAAAAATCAGGAAGGTCGAGTTGGGCGCCAAAGAGGTTGACGAGGAGGCTTTGGTGAAAGAATTTCTTAGGAAGAACGAGCCTTCAAACTTGTCTACAGCAAAGGCCCTTTATTGCAAAGGTTCCTCCTCATCAAAAGGAAAAGATGTCATTGCCAGTCCGTTTGGAACCGAGTCTCCAGCCCTTCCTCCTACTCAATCGGTTGATCGGCCAGTACTCGATCCATTCGAGTAACACGCTGGTTATGACCCGGAAGACCCTGGCCTCAGCATTCACGTTTTATCTCCCATTCCAGAGGGTAAAACCCCACGGACGGTTGAGAGCCAGCAAGAAACCGGTAAATAAGTTTCCTTTTAAAGTTCAAAGAGTCGTTGCTTTTGGGGTGAGTTCATTATATTCTAACATTTGTCTCTTGTAATTTTACGCAGGTCGCTCTGACCCTGAGCCCACTCTGAGGAGCTGTGAAGCCAAGGAGAGGAAGGAGAAAATGAGCGAGCCTACTTGCACGGGAGAGACTCCCGGTCCAGATGCTCAAGTGATTGAGGGACTCGATGAGGATAAGTCTGAGACTTCGTCTCCAATCGAAGGAAGTTATGAAATTGAGATCACAAGTGCCTCTGGGCACACTTCTAAAATGAGCGTGAAGGAGTAGCTCGTGGAGGAAAAGAAAAGGACAGCTAAAATCAAAGTCAAGCCTCGAGTCGTGGATCTAGATGATCCTTTGAACAAGCCTTTGAAGGTCATCCTCCCTGGTAGGTCCAGGCCACTAGAGGTCTCTCATTCTTCATCGGTTGTTACCTTCCCCTCAAGCAAAACATCCAAATGAAAACACGTGGGGGAAGAGTCACATGAGAAAAAAAAGGAGGAAAAGAAATCGAAGAAATCAAAGAAGTAGCTATTACACTCGTTCAACGAGAGTCAACTTAGATTATGTAATTATTTTATTTATTTTCATAGTCAATGTAGATAGACTTTTGACCTCAAGTTTTGGAGGAGTTGTAGTATAACCCCATTTTGGATTAATAAACAAAGTTTAGTTTCTTTGTCTTTCAAATGACTTTTGTTGTTTAGCTTTCTGTATAACCGTGGTCGAAACCCGAGCTATTGTGAGTTATATAAACCCCAATTCATTTTCCATATAACTCGGAAATTCTTTGGAGTTGTACATCCCCTACTTCCACGCTTCAAGTACTTAGAATTTTTTTAGTCTGTACGCTGGGGACTTGATGTCTTCAAGTCATTTGGACTCTAGTCCGCAATTTGGGACTTAGAGATTTCTAGTCGTTTATACTATAGTCCATACTCTGGGGACTAAGAGTACTCCAGTTCGCACTCTGGGGACTTGGAGATTTTAAGTCTTTTATGCTCTAGTCCGCACTCCGGGAACTCAGAGTACTCCAGTCCGGGACTTGGAGATTTTAAATCGTTTATACTCTAGTCCGCACTTTGGGGACTTAGAGTACTCCAGTCCGCACTCTGGGGACTTGGAGATTTTAAGTCATTTATACTCTAGTCCGCACTCTGGGGACTCAGAGTACTCCAGTCTGCATTCTGGGGACTTGGAGATTTCTAAGTCGTTTATACTCTAGTCCACACTAAGGGGACTCAGAGTACTCCAGTCCGCACTCAGGGGACTTGGAGATTTTAAGTCGTTTATACTCTAGTCCGCAATTTGGGGACTCAGAGTACTCCAATCCGCACTCTGGGGACTTTGAGATTTCTAAGTCGTTTATACTCTAGTCCGCACTGAGGGGACTCAGAGTACTCCAGTCCGCACTCAGGGGACTTGGAGATTTCTAAGTCGTTTATACTCTAGTCCGCACTCAGGGGACTTAGCTCCAGTCCGCACTCAGGGAACTTGGAGATTTAAAGTCGTTTATACTCTAGTCCACACTCAGGGGACTCAGAGTACTCCAGTCCGCACTTAGGGGACTTAGAGATTTTGAGACGTTTATACTCTAGTGTGCACTCAGGGGACTTAGTGTACTCCAGTCCGCACTCAGGAGACTTGGAGATTTTTAGTCGTTTACGCGCGTTCGTACATCAGACTGAATAATGTAACTCTAGTTTTCTGTCATAAAATTATCATACACGGAGATATCAATAATTCATGGAAAAAATAGCTTCAAGCCTTTATTAATGAAGCAAGCTAAATTGTCTTATTACATGCTGAAAACTAGGAATCAACAGAATGAAAACATACTGAAAATAATTGCAATAAAGATAGAAAATGAGTAGACCAAATATAATAATATCGCAGATGCTCGCTATTCCATGCTCGAGGGAGTGTCGCGCTATCAACGGTCGCTAGCTTGAAAGTTTCTTCTCCAAACCTCCGTTCGATGACGTATGGACCTTCCCATATGGGATTCAGATGCGAAGGGACCGGAAAAACTCGTTTCAAAACGAGGTCGCCCACGTCGAAGACTCTTGGTCGGACTTTTTCTTTATAATATCGAGCGACTCGGTGTCTATACGCGGCCGCTCTTAAATCAGCTTCTTCACGTTTTTCGTCAATAAAGTCCAACGATTCCAGCAAAAGTTCCTGATTCATCTTGGGGTCATAT
The DNA here is from genome assembly GCA_030765085.1 of Allium cepa. Classification (NCBI taxonomy): domain Eukaryota; kingdom Viridiplantae; phylum Streptophyta; class Magnoliopsida; order Asparagales; family Amaryllidaceae; genus Allium; species Allium cepa. The sequence goes on along the minus strand of CM060940.1, from coordinate 488,320,769 downwards.
TGAGCTAACCGATGTGACCGAACTTCAAGTTCTACAGGTATAACAGCTTCTATGCCATATGCCAATGCTAATGGAGTGTGGTCAGTCGCGGACTTGTAGGTGGTTCTATAAGCCCAAAGTGCTATTGGAAGTTCATCCACCCACTTGCTTCTGGCCTTTTCCAAACTCTTTTTCAATATGTACTTGATTATTTTATTCACAGCTTCCACTTGTCCATTAGCTTTTGGATGAGCAACTGCTGCAAACTTTTTTTCAAGCCATACCTTTGACAAAATTCTTTGAACTTCTTGCTTTCGAATTGAGTTCCATTGTCTATAATGATAGTCTATGGGAGGCCAAAACGGCATATAATATTTCATACCACGAAATTAATGACCTTCTTGGTGGTGATCGTGGCTAAGGGCTCTGCTTCTGCCCACTTGGTAAAATAATCGACCACAACTATCGCGTATTTCGACCACCTTTAGATAAGGGTAAGGAACCGATTATATCGATTCCCTATATTGCAAACGGCTAGGGACTAACCATAGTCGGCATACTTCTGGCATTTGTCGCATCTCCTTACATAGTCTGCAGCATCTCGATTTATAGTTGGTCAATAGTAGCCATATCGGAGGATTTTCTTTGCTAATGTCTGCCTCCCAGTATGGTCACCACATTCTCCTTCATAGACTTCCTTCAGGACTCGTTTTATCTCATCGTGGACAATGCATCGGAGTAAGGGGGTCGAGAATCCCTTTCGATACATTATTCTGTCCTGCATTACATATCGCGAAGCCTTACGAACGACTTGTCGTCTTTCGCTCCTTCTTTCGGGCAAGACCCCGTGTAGCAAGTGTTGCTTGAATGGGGTCATCCATGATTCCTTCTCGATTTCTGTTTCTAACACGAAATCTACCTCCATCATATTTATACTCGGAATATGTAAGATTTCAACGGGAACCAATCCCATTTGTTGTGCATCGCCAGTGCTCACAAATTTTGCCAATGAATCGGCTTCTCTGTTTTGTTCACGCAGGACATGCGAAATATCATAATATTCTAGATTTTCTAACAGCTCTTGAACCCATGCAAGGTATGGGGAAAGTCTCTGTCCCTTCGCTTGATAGTCCTCCCGCACCTGGTATACCCCCATTTGTGAGTCACAAAAGATTTCAACCGATTTTACCCCTAGTTCTCTAATGAGTCTCAAGCCAACAATCAATGCTTCATACTCGGCTTCGTTATTTGTCGCTGGAAATTCGAGCTTCAAAGCATAACAAACTGATCGGTTTTTAGGAGTCACAAGAACTATGCCAGCTCCCGAGCAACGGTCGTTAGATGCCCCATCGGTATACATCTTCCATCGAACAGGAGGTATGACATTGTTACCGTCTGATTCATTTGACATGGTGAATTCAGCAATGAAGTCTGTTAGGGCTTACCCTTGTATGGCCCTTTATGGCAGGTAGGTAATATCGAACTAACTCAACTCGATATTCCATTTTAACATCCTTCCAGAAGTTTCTGGTCATTGGAGTACCTGCCACAAGGGTTGATCAGTATAAACACTGATTGGGTATGCCTGAAAGTATGGTCGGAGCTTGCGTGATGCAATCACCAAGCAATAGGCTAGTTTCTCAATCTTAGGATAACTTCTTTCTTCCCCTGTTAAACGTTTACTGACATAGTACACCGGCTTCAGAACTCGGTCCTCCTCGCAAACCAGAGCCGTACTGACAGCATGTTGGGATACAGCCAAGTACACGTACAACATCTCATGGTCTACCGGTTTCGATAGTACCGAGGGACTTTCTAAATGCCGTACCAGGGCTCGGAATGCTTCCTCGCAGTCGGATGTCCACTCGAAATTTCTCTTTCCTTTCTTTATTACATCGAAGAAAGGAATAAACTTATCTATGGCTCTAGATATGAATCGACTTAGCGTGGCCACCTTCCCATTCAAGCTTTGTACTTGTTTTATAGTTTTAGGCACTTGTATGTCTCGAATAGCTTGAATGTTCTCCGGGTTAGCTTCGATCCCCCACGCATTCACAATGAAACCCAAAAACTTCCCCGACGAAACACCAAAGGAACACTTCAAAGTATTGATCTTCATCCCATAATGTCTGAGTATATCAAACATCTCCGCTAAGTCCCGAATGTGGTCGTTTGACTGTTGTGACTTCACGAGCATGTCATCCACATAGGCTTCCATCGTTATACCAATATGGTCATTAATTCACCAGACGCTGATAAGTCGCTCTCGCGTTTTTTAATCCGAAGGGCATTACTACATAGCAATATAACCCAACGCCTGTGACAAAACTGGTGTGTTCTTGGTCTGGAATGTGCATCGGGATCTGATTATATCCCGAGTATGCATCATAAATGACAGTAACTCGTGTCCAGCCGTTGAGACGACGAGCTGGTCGATTTTGGGTAAAGGGAAACTATCCTTCGGGCGTGCTTTGTTCAAATCCGAGTAATCAACGCAAGTTCTCCCCTTCCCATTCGCTTTCCATACTAGCACAGGGTTGGACACCCATTCAGAGTAGAGGGCGTCGCAGACGAACCCATTGGCTTTGAGTTTGTCCACCTCCTCTCTGAGAGCAGCGGACCTCTCCGAGTCCATGCCTCTCCTTTTCTGCTTTACAGGAATGTACTTCGGGTCTATGTTCAACATATGACTCGCGATAGCAGGAGAAATCCCACACATACCACAATGTGTCCAAGCGAGAACATCCAGGTTCACTCGGAGGAAATCAGTGAGATCCTCGGCTATTGACGGGTCGAGTTGTGATCCAATCTTGAGTACTCGTGATGGGTCATCTTAGATGACTGGAATGTTAATCGTCAGTTCAGTCGGTTGCTTCCCTGGGTTCCCCATCATCATCTTTCAGATCTATGTCTCTATAGATCCGGGAATGTGACCCGAGCTAGGTCTCGGGCACTTCTTGTCAATGGGCAGTATTCTGGATGCGGACGGAGTTGTCCACAACCTTTCCTTTCACTCGCTGTTGGGCCTCTCTCAGCTCAGCCAAATAACATGCACGACCAGTCGCCTGATCGGCATGCACCACACCGACTCCTTTGTCTGTCGGAATTTCAACATCAAGCACCACGGGGTCAAAGCTGCCCTAAACTCTGCCAGGGCCAGTCGATCTAGAAACACTTGTATGAAGAATCAACATCCAAAACTATGAAAGGTAGGATTTGTACCCTTCTATGTTCACCTTGTCCCGGTTCAACTGGCAACTCAACATACCCTACCGCATCAGTCGTTGCACCATTAAAGCCATGGATTCATGCTTTATATGGTTTCAAATCCTTTGTCTCCATCTTTATTTGGTCGTATGCCTTTTTGAAGATGATGTTAACGGAACTTCCACAATCAATTAAAATTCTCTTCACATATGTCGGCCCGATCGTCGCAGATATGACCATCGGGTCGACGGTAGGAGCCACCACCTTGTCTACATCTCGATTCCTAAACACAATATCGTCTGCCATCATGCGTTGCTGCTTAGCAGGGGTCCCATCCTCCACATTCGAACAACACTCATAATTTGCATGCCTTAAGGAGTTAGCATATCAGTCCATCTCCTGCCAATTCTTGTCTGTATGGTGAGGTCCACCGACTATCGTGTTTATGACCAATCTACTCACGGTTCAGGAAGGTTCCTCGTGTTGGCGTGGAGCCGGCCCACATCCAGGGTCTGATGTTCCTTGCCTGCCCTTCTGTGGGTTCTTGACAAACTCCTGCAATTTTTTCTGTCTAATTAGTTTCTCTATGGCATCATGGAGGTGTCTACACTCTTCCGTATTATGCGCATAAGTCTCATGGAAGCGGCAATACTTCCCAGTCCGCTTCTGTTCCACTATTAACTCCTTTGGGCGCGGCTTTCTATACTGGAAAGTATTACAAGTTGACAGGTAAATATTCTCAAGAGATGCATTCAGTGGGGTGTATTTTTTGTAGGTCGGAGTCCTTGGCTTCCATTTCCCTGCTTCTCTTTTCTTTTCGGATTTCCTCCTCCGGACCCTTTAGATTGCCCAGGCTTGTTTTGGACATTGACTTGAACATTCCCGAGTTGTCACCGGATTGTTTCACGGCGATGTTACTTTTCACAGTCTCCTAAACAGGCCCTGGTGGCTTATCTCACATCATCCATCTCGCTTCCTCCCACCTTATGAATTGATGAGCCTTCGAATAGAAATGCTCCAGCGTAGTTGGAGGCTTTCCTACCAACCAATCTCCAAACTCTGAATCCAGATCTTCGCATTATCGCCATCAGAATCGCGTGGTCGTTAGGGTTGCTAACTTCAGTAGCCGTAACATGAAATCTCTGCAAGTACGCTTTTAATGACTTCCCCGAAGTTTGGATTACACTAGATAGGAACATCACATCCTTAGGATGAGTGGCGTGTATCCTGAATTGTTCTACAAACTTCGTTGCCAACTCATCAAAGCTGGATATAGACCGTGGGGGAAGTCGAGTGAACCACATGGTGGCGATTCCAGATAAGTGATTGGGAAGCATCTACACTTGGTTGCATCATTCAATCTAGCTGAATCCATCATCCACCCATACCTCATCATGTGTTGCCTGAGGTTGGTCTTTCCTTCGTATGCCGGGATAGTTGGCATGCTAAACTTCCTGGGATACTCGGCTTGTAGAATAGTATCCATGATGGAGTATGACTCCTGGATATCACCCAATCTTCATTGGTCAAGCCTTGATTCTCTCTCATCACCTGTCTGACCATAGCTGATAAGTCCGGAGTTTGCATGAAGGATGGAAGGTTGGACTATGTTCTATGGGACCGCTCAGGTTGGTGTCTCCTTTGTTGGCGGTCTGCCAAACGTATATCTTGGGGACCAACTTCATTGGTGTCTTGGTGAGTCGGACGTCCAATCTCCATACATGCTCCAGCTCCTAAGTTTCCCGTTCCGGTTTGAGTGTGGTCTCCAAGATGTAAGTGATCCCTAGTTGATCGATTAGTAGCACCTGCTTGTGCAGTTTCCGTTTTGTGGCGTCTACGCCTGGGAGGTTCATCGGATGAAATCAAACTATCAGATGAAGAATAAGGAACGGGGCTACCTCGAGCATTCTGATGTTGTTGCTGAGAAAGTTGAGTCATGAGGTTAGAGTTAGCTTGAATTTGTTCAGCAAGTTGCTTCTACTTTCCATGAGTTCTCTCATCAGGTCATTAAACTCCATCCTAGTAACAACTTCTGTCTGGTTATGAGCTCCGGTAGTCCCTGTGTCTGGATTAACTTGTTGATTGCTAGGTCCTATCTATTGTACGCTAGCAGTCTCGTTGACGTCCGCGTTATGTGAGGCAGATCTGGTACATGGTCTTCCCATGGTAGAGTTATTGATAGGAACTGTGAGTAGAATCAACGGACGTCGTGTGAATAAGTTGGATCTCCTTCAAGGGATTTATTCAATCTAGTAGCTACAAAGCAGATCCTAGCGGCTTGAGAATTCAATTCTCAATGAAAGTACCAAAATGTTAGCACCATAATTGGTCACTAACATCTTTTAAGATAGATTGTGTGGAGAGATTAATGAAAAAAGTAAAGTAAAACAGAGAATTGTATGCTAAATTAAATGCAAAGACAAGAACATCGGATTTATAGTGGTTCGATGTAACTGCCTACGTCCACTTTGAAGTTAATCTTTATTGCTTTACTCAACAATTGATTACAGATACAATCCGTACACCAACTACTTGAATACAAATGCTAGGTAAAGAGAATGAGTCTTGAATGCGGCAGAGTCTCCCTAGTGTTCTCCAAAAAAGGTCCCTTTCACTGTGCCCCTTCTCTTCTATTTATAGACGAAGATGGTTCGGACTTCCCTCATGGGCCTAGGAGTAAGATACCTCGTCCCGTAGTAAGTGACTTCTATATGCCAAGCCACAAATGCCGAACGGCAATTGCCGAACCACGTACCCAGGCCGAACGACATTTGTATGTCAACTAATGAAGATATGCCAAATGGTATCTGCATGCCGATCGGGAAGTGTGCTGAGTGAAAAGTGTAGGCCGAATGAGACCTGTGTCAAACGAGACTTGATGCCGGTCGAGAGGAGATGCCGAACGACCTTGCTATGCCGAGCGAGATGAAATGCCGAATGACTTTGCTATGCCGAACGACCCTTCCATGCCGAACGATGCTCTTATGCCAAGCGAGGAGAGATGCCGAACGAGGCTTGGATGCCGAACGAGGCTTGGATGCCGAACGAGGCTAGATGTCGAACGAGGCTTGGACGCCGAACGATTATCTATACCGAGCGACCTCTTGATGCCGAACGGTACTCTATGCCGAGCGACCTCTTGATGTCGAACGAGGCTCTACGCCGAGCGACTTGTTACTTAGTCAAGCCAACGGGTAACAAATGTCGCAATCATCTTCAAAAATTAACTGTTATCCACTGAAGCATCATTGTTGGCCAACTCACTAGGCTCGACCTTCAAATTGGGAATCTGCCTAAGGGTGAGGGGGGGTCCTCCTATCTTCCACCATCTCCTGGACCACTTCCTACCGCAACTCATCACACTCCTTTGAAGAGATGAAGTTGAGTGCCATATAGAGGTGGTAAGTGGCTATAAAGATTTACTTCAACATCTTTGTCATCCTCCATTCCAGTTCTTGTCCTTGTTTTCCCTTTTTTTCTTTTGCTACTTCGAGGTTGCACAATGTAAGTGCAGATGCAACCTGCCCTTCATATATTTTGCCTCTATGCAACTTGCAACTAAGTCCCCCTTAAGTTAAGCATTCTCACCTCAAGAACCATCCACGTAGTCACTTCCTCGACCCTCTCCTTGGTCATAGTTTCCCTAGCCCCCTAGACCTTTGTAGCCTCCTCTCTAGTTCTAACAGTTCCCTTTCTGCCAAGTAGTAATCTTTGGCCTTGTTTATGAATCGCTTTTATAAACCAGTACGTCATTGCAAAGGTAAAGGGAACAGGACTTGGCCTATAAAAATATATAAATAATAATGGAAAAGAAATGAAGAAAAAGGCTAAGTCTAAAATCCTACCAGAAAAACCTCCCCATTTCAGTGTCTAACACCAGTTTGGTGGAATGGCCAGTCCAACTAGGACTTGGATCTTGTCTACACGAAGACCTCCAAAGTTATCCCCGATAAGGTCTGAAGTAGTCCCACAAGACCATCTCATCTAGATGCTCCACCACATAAAGGCTAGTGGACCCTATCACTACAAATTCATCGGACCTCGGTAATTACCCGATAAGCTCGACCTCCCATGAAAAGCTGAAGGATGGCATCTCCTCAGATCTCTATGGCTCCTTATTAACTCTCTTCTCTTAAATCTGACCGAATTCGGCCCCACAATTGTGCTAAGAAGAACCACCTAGGTGGGAACAATGCAGATATGATAGAGAAGTGTTGAGATAGGAATGACACGGCCACGAGAGGTAATCTCTATTGAGTATGGGCTAATGAAGAACTAACTGCCATTTGTTGTTGGGCACTTGACGCGGCGGATAATAACAAATGAAGCAAAATGATGGAACGATACAAAGATGAATTAGTGAATTGATGATACCCAAGTGCCCAAATCCGTCGATCTCTCGAGATACCGGATTCTAGCTATCTTCAACACGTTGATCGTGCACGATGCCGCGTTAAAAGATCTAGGATTCTTCGACGTTGATCTCGTGCATGAGATTCCGTGAATCGGCTTCAAATTCGTTGATTCGAGCGCACTCGAATAACCGAAGATGGAGAAAGGAGCTTAGACTCAACTTTCAATTTTTAAAGAGGCACAGAGCTCTCAACAAAATTTTATTCAAAATCAACCACTTTTACAATGCCAACACACCCTTATTTATAGGAGTTTACAACCCACATACACATGACTTAACACGTTTGACACACAAGCTAACATATACACGACTTAACAGATACAGGTTACAACACACGCGACCTACACATACAAGCAACATAAGAAAATAAAATATAAGCAACTTATCAAACCATGCGACCTAAGCAAGTAACGACCTAAACAAGCACGGCAGCGACCTAGGCAAGCTTCGACAGCGACATAAGTAAGCTTCGCGACATAAGGATCCTGGAACGACATAAGAAACAGCGACCTATTGGAAGCTCGCGACCTAAGGAAGATCGTGACTCAGGAAAACGACTTTGGAAATCTGGAGCGACTTAAGAAATCTCAGCGGCATAAGATCTGGACGACCTAGCGGCATAACTTGAAAACGGCCTAAAGTGAAAAGCGGCATAAGAAGAAACCAGCGACCCATAGGTAAGCGACTTAAGACTTGCGGCATCAGATGACATAAGCGACCTACGACTTAATACCAGTTACTTAAGCTTCAGCGAATTAAGGAATCAAATACGGCATATAGGTTGTTAGGTCGTGTAACTCACTAGCGCGACTCAAAACATAAGTCGCAGGCGACTTAAGGAAATGCATAACTCGCGGCCGACTTAAAGCATAATAGCTGCTCGCATCATCCTCCACTGCATCATCCTCCCTTGGTTGAAAAGAATTCGACCCCGAATTCACACTTTATTCTTCCTCGACTGGTTTATTTCCATGACATGGAATCAAGTGTTTGACGTTGAAAACGTCAACAGTATGAATATGATCCGGTAATCTTAACTGATAAGCATTCTCATTGATCTTCTTTACGATTTTCAAAGGTCCAATCTTCCTAGCAGCCGGCTTGTTATAAGTACCAATAGGAAAACGATCCTTAGTCAATACTGCATATACAAAATCACCCTCTTTGAAGTCCACACTCTTCGCTTCTTATCTGTCAGTTGCTTATACTTCTCATTTGACTTAAGCAATCATTCATGAACAATCCTGTGACACTCCTGCAACTCATTCACGAAATCACAAGCTCGTTTAACAACCCCTTTCTGACGTGGAACTATCGACAACTCCAACGGTCCTTTCGGAATTGCTGAATATACTACTTGAAATGGACTGAATCCAGTACTTCGATTAACGGCATGATTATGTGCGAATTCTGCATGACACAATTTCATATCCTAACTCTTCAAATTATCCTTCATAAGACATCTCAACAAGTTTCCCAAAGATCTGTTCACCACTTCCGTTTGCCCATCTGTTTGTGGATGATAGGCGCTACTAAAATTCAGCTTAGTCCCAACCATCTTCCACAGACTCAACCAAAAATGACTTAGAAATCGAGTATCCCGGTCAGAAACAATGGTCTCAGGTAGCCCATGTAGTCGATAAATCTCTTTAAAGACCAATTGAGCAACACGGACTGCATCGGCGGTCTTTTTACAAGCTATGAAATGTGCCATCTTCGAAAATCTATCCACCACAATATATATAGAATCATTCCCTCGTTGAGTTCTTGGCAAACCCAAAACAAAATCCATGCTAACATCAGCCCATGGTCTAGTAGGCACGGGCAATGGCATATACAATCCTTCATTCGTAGCCGTCCCTTTGGAAACTTGACATATGTGACATCTTTGCACAAATCTTTCAACTTCTTTCCTCATAGAAGGCCAAAAATATGATTGAGAAATCAACTGTAAGGTACGATCTCTTCCCACATGACCTTCTTCATGCAATTCCTTCACAATTTTCATTCGCAAACTGCACTTTGGTATACACAACCGATTTCCTTTGAATAGAAAACCATCTACTAACACATACTCATCCGTCTTCCCTTTCTCGACTTCATCTACAATCTTAGCAAAGTAAGGATCGTCGACAAACAATTCTGGAAATACATCAAACCCTGTCACTTCAACTCTCATCGTAGTCAACAAATGATTTCTTCTACTCAATGCGTCTGCCACACGATTTGTAACTCCCGACTTATGCTTTACAACAAATGTAAACTGTTGCAAGTATGCGATCCATGAAGCATGTCTGGCTGCAATCTTATCATGTCCCTGCAAATGTTTCAATGCTTCATGGTCAATGTACAACACAAACTCTTTACAAAACAAGTAGTGTCTCCAATATTTGATGGCTTGGACAATAGCATAGAACTCCAAGTCATAGGTACTATATCTTATCTTGGCTCCAGAAAGTTTCTTGCTAAAATAAGCAATTGGACGACCCCTTTGACTTAACACTCCACCAATTCCAACTTTAGACGCATCAGTATTCAGCTCAAAGAGTAACTGAAAGTCCGGGTATCTAAGAATCGGTGTTGTAGTCAAAAGTGTCTTAATCTGTTGGAAAGCAGAATCAGCCTCTTCAGTCCACACAAACTGCTTTCCTTTCATACAATCTGTCACTAGTTCCATCACGCTACTGAAATGTGGAATAAACCTTCGGTAGAATAATGCTAAACCATGGAAACTTCTCACTTCAGTTACAGTCTTGGGTTGTGGCCAATCCTTGATTGCTTCAACTTTACCTTGATCCACATGAATACCTTCCTTGGACAATACATGTCCCAAGAACAAAATACTGTGTGTCATGAATATGCACTTCTTTGTTGCCGCGTAAAATTGCTCCTGACGAAGTATCATCAACACTTCCCGCAAATGTTGTAGATGTTCTTCTGTGCTTCCACTATATATCAGTATATCATCAAAGTATACCACCACGAACTTTCCAATAAATGGTCGAAATATCTGATTCGTCACTCGCATAAAAGTACTAGGTGCATTCGAAAGACCAAATGGCATGACCAGCCATTCATACAACCCCTCCCATGTCCTGAAGGCTGTCTTCCATTCATCCCCTGGTCGAATTCGAATTTGATGATACCCGCTCTTCAGATCAATCTTTGAAAAGATAGCAGCTCCGCTTAACTGATCTAACAAATCGTACAATCTTGGCATCGGAAATCTATACCTCACTGTAATCTTGTTTAGTGCTCGACTATCTGTACACATTCTCCAAGTTTCATCCTTCTTTGGCACTAACAAGGCTGGTACTGCACAAAGGACTTAAACTTTCTTGTACACGCCCTTGTTCAAGTAACTCCTCCACCTGTCTTCTCAACTCTTCGTGCTCCTTTGGACTCATTCTATAATGTGGTCTATGTGGTAACACAGCTCCCGGAACAAGATCAATCTGATGTTGTATGTCTCTCAACGGTGGTAACTCTTTTGGTAATTCTTCAGGAAATACATCTTCAAAATCCTTCAACACTGGCTTAACTTCCTCAGGAATTTCAACCGTTTCATTACTTTCACGTCCAATCAACAGAAATACTTCAGGCCCATCCTCTACTTCTTTGACAAACTCCTTCAAAGTTAACAGAGTCTTTAGTTCCTCAATTTCCTCCAACTTGCTTTCACTTTGTTGTCGCTTTTTAGGAACTAAAGTGATTCTAGTGCCATTGAACATGAAACTATAACAGTTAGTCCTACCATCGTGTTGCACGGCTCTATCAAATTGCCACGATCTTCCCAACAACAAATGACATACATCCATATCCACCACGTCACACCAAATTTCATCCTTATACTTCTTTCCGATGGAAAAAGTTACACAAGCTCTTCGACTAACCTTCACTTCCCCACCTTTCCTCAGCCAAGCCAATTTGTAGGGTTTGGGATGCTTCTCTGTCTATAACGCTAACTTCTTTACAGCTTCTGTAGAGATGATGTTATCACAACTTCCTGCATCGATAACAAACTTACAAACCTTTCCCAAAATAGTGCACGTCGACTGAAAAATATTACTCCTCAACCAGTTAGTCTCCTCTTCCTGCTTTGGCGTCAAGCAAGATCTCCTCATCATTAAAGAATATCCCTCGTCTCCCGTCAGCAATTCTTCTTCCTCCTCAACTTGTGGTGAATTGGAACATTCTATTTCTGCTTCCTCATCCTCAACCTTAGCAACCATCGCTCGCTTCTTAGGCCTCGGACATTCATTGCTCTTATGACCAAACTCCTGACAGTTATAACACTAAAAATTGTTGTTGACCTTAGTCTTAGCAACTTCATTGACAACCGGTTTACTAATAGGCTTGGAAACATTAGTATTGCAACTAGCCACTTTCACCTGATTGATCGAACTTGTAAGCGCATCACCTCCTCTTCTACCTTGCTTCTCCCAAGCTTGATCCTATTGGTGTGCTTCAGCAACGGATCTTGGATCAAACATATTCACCATATCCTGAATTTGCATTCTCAATCCTCCAACAAATCTAGATGTCAATTGTTCCTCCATTTCCATGATATCGTTTCTAGCAATCAGTTGATAAAACTCATCTGCACAATCATTTACCGACTTTGTCCCTTGTCTCAAATTTTGTAAGGGCTGATACATAAGAGACTGATAATTATAAGGTAAGAAAGTAGCCTTCATCAATTTCTTCATCTTTTCCCATGAAACAATCTTCGACTTTTCCATTCTTTCCCCTGTAAGTTTAGTTTGTTGCCACCATGTCATAGCTCTTCCCCTCAATCGTGTAGCAACCAACTTAACTCTATGATGCTTGGGTACTTCCTTGAAGTCAAAATTTCTTCAACATTTGATAACCAATCCAGAAACTCTTCCGCTATCATTCCCCCTTTGAATTCTGGAATCTCTGTTTTCATCCCTGACTCCCATCGACGATCATCTTCGAAATCTCTATTTTGACTTCGTCCTTGGCCATGGTTTAGACAAAAGCTACTATCACCATTACTGGATTCCTCCAAATCTGATGTATGTCGATGTTGATTCTGACCATCAACATTTCTGCTACCACGCACGTCTCTTTCTCCCAAAACTGAATGTGAAACTCTGTTTCCACTATGGTGCGAAACTGGTGAAGTTCTCCTTTGACTTTGATTCATGTCTCTCATCAACTTCTCTAACTTTCCAATACCTTCATCGAACTTTTCATTGATACGCTACTCCATCTGCTCAGCTTCTTGTCTTCAATACACATCTTCAACATTTTGAAATCGATTAGCACGTCTCGGAGGCATGATTATCAACAAACTCGGATCCAACTCAGATACTACTTTAACTCGGCTCTGCACTAGCTCGGCTTCGACCTAACCTGGTTCTGCACTTAGCTCGCTCGGCTTCGACCTAACCTGGTTCTGCACTTAGCTCGCGCGGCTTAGCACAAACTGATATGAATGCACGGCTTTGAACTGAATTGATTCGGCCTTGATCTTACTTAGCTTTTCTAGCTCTTCACGCTCTGATACCAAATTGACGCAGCGGATAATAACAAATGAAGCAAAATGATGGAACGATACAAAGATGAATTAGTGAATTGATGATACCCAAGTGCCCAAATTCGTTGATCTCTCGAGATAGAGGATTCTAGCTATCTTCAACACGTTAATCGCGCACGATGCCACGTTAAAAGATCTACGATTCTTCGACGTTGATCTCGCGCATGAGATTCCGTGAGTCGGCTTCAAATTTGTTGATTCGAGCGCACTCGAATAACCGAAGATGGAGAAAGGAGCTCACACTCAACTTCCAATTTTTAAAGAGGCACAAAGCTCTCAACAAAATTTTATTCAAAATCGACCACTTTTACAATGCCAACACACCCCTATTTATAGGAGTTTACAACCCACATACACACGACTTAACACATTCGAAACATGAGCTAACATATACACGACTTAACAAATACAGGTCACAACACACGCGACCTACACATACAAGCGACATAAGAAAATAAAATACAAGCGACTTATCAAACCATGCGACCTAAGCAAGTAATGACCTAAACAAGCACGGCAGCGACCTAGGAAAGCTTCGGCAGCGACATAAGTAAGCTTCTTGACATAAGGATCCTGGAACGACATAAGAAACAGCGACCTATTGGAAGCTCGCGACTCAGGAAAACGACTTTGGAAATCTAGAGCAACTTAAGAAATCTCAACGGCATAAGATCTGGACGACCTAGCGGCATAACTTGAAAACGACCTAAAGTGAAAAGCGGCATAAGAAGAAACCAGCGACCTATAGGTAAGCAGCTTAAGGCTTGCGGCATCAGATGACATAAGCGACCTACGACTTAATACCAGTTACTTAAGCTTCAGCGACTTAAGGAATCAAATGCGGCATATAGGTTGTTAGGTCGTGTAACTCGCTAGCGCGACTCAAAACATAAGTCGCAGGCGACTTAAGGAAATGCATAACTTGCGGCCAACTTAAAGCATAACAGCTACTCGCATCATCCTCCACTGCATCAGCACTAGTCAATGGTAATTGTTGGTGGGCGATGGTGCTCTTACGAGGCTATGAAGTAGGGTTCTGTGTTGGGGTGCTCCCTACTATACATGAATCCAGAGCTTTGGCAAGGTTTATGTGAACCACTACAAAGGACATAAGCAAGGAAAGAAGTTAGAAAACATTCCATAGAAAATAAAGATAATACACTACAAAGCTAAGCTACCATCATAAGATTGTTATCCTTACTGCCTTCAAACTAAAGGTAGGCAGGAAGACTCCGTGATGTTACTATTTGATTGTGCCCCTTCGAGGTTGTGTGTCGAGGGATACGGTGTGAGTTATATGGGTCAAAGACCCACGAGCATGAGAGGTCTTAGAGGAGGAGCCATCCTTCATTGGCGTATCTAGCTCTTACACCCAGTCACCCATCCATTCTACCTCGGGCACCTCGGTTATGCTACAAAAACTAAAAGACAAGCAAACTATAGGATTACATCCCAAAACCATAACATCCTCTAAAAGAGGCGGGTCATAAGTTTCCCACTCAATATTAGCGCCTGCTTTGTTATGAACAGAGTTAGACGCAATAACCTCCTCTTCATACTCTATATCCATCACCAATGCTATCACTAGTGGCACTCTGATTACGACCCGCACAGGACTAGCCGACTACATGATGAGGGCCTTAATTATAGCTTCACCGCCTTCCATAAATTAAATTAAGCCGAACTATCTGAACTGGTGGAAGTTCTCGTCTATCAAAGACATTGCCAAGTTCCTTGCATTAGCTTTGGTTGCCTTTATCCGATGGATGTAGTCTTTATTAATGGTGGTACCGGCACTAGCGCCGATCGAGTTCACTACAGCAAAAGGAGAAAAGGTCACAAATTATTGAAAAAAAAGAGGTTACAAAAAAATTGATTAGTAGAAAGCATACCAATCACATGGAAGACCTATGGTATGAGGGTTGGATTGATGGTAGATGACAAAAAGAAGTAGCGCTCTTGATATCCTAATACCTTGCTTGGTAGATCAAAGAAGAAAGACAATAATAGTTGCCTACTTTGGTTTTAACCTATTGGCACACCCTGAATATTAACTAAACCAAGACCGGGTACAGCTCTGGAATGTTCAAGTCATGGAAGATAATGCGAAGTCCCACTGGTAGGTTTTAAATATTCGAGGTGAGCTTCCCCAATGCAATTAGGTACGTCTTTAGAGACCTGAGATAGACTGAGTGTAGGGTAAGTGTTGCCCCACTCTTCATATAAATAGGCGACTGCATGAAGTAGTCCGCATGTGGCTGATAGACTCGGTATTCGGCTATGGGATACATTGGGTTAATGATCTCAACTGCAAGAGGACAAAAAACAGTTTAAATCAACCCTATACTCCGGAACTTTTAAGGGCACAAGAAGAGGGGCTTACCCGCTTATAGAAGCAGCCTCGGCTATCTGCAATCAATAAAGACACGACCCAGTTTACTATACCACCCTAATCCACTTAAATATTCACTAAGCTAGGGTGAAAGTTTCACAATCCCAACCAATGAATGTCGTATGCACATATACAAAAAGGTCGACCAAGCCTTAAACTAAGACTCCAAATCGACCATGTGGCCCGCATCTTAACGAGCCCGTCGCTTGGCAACATTCATAGGCTAGGCTCATCCTGCCATCTTCTTATTCTAACCAGGATATGGTGGTTTATTAATATCTAAGGATTCAAAAGTTTCGGCATGACCTGCCTAGGTTACCAACATTCAAAGGTCACTTTTTGTGATGCAACATGGTCATTTAACACTATATATGGTAAAAGTTCATCACTAGAAAATTTTAGGTTAACATCATAGTAGACATAAGTAAAAGAAAAAGGAGAAGAAAGCAATGGTGCAAAAAGGGGTGTGAAAGCATGAAATTATTCGACACCCAAACACAATCGGGCATTCGATGGAGGCTTAGTGAAAAACGAAAAATGAATGAATACAAAAGCACCTATTGATTTGAGATGAATGGTTGCTATTGTTTGAGCCAGATGAACGAAGTTCGATCTTTTTCTCTTTAATGGAGAAAATATGTTAGCTCTCACTAAAGGATGAGAAGATGGGGAAGAGAAGTTTATATAAATAGATGAAATGGATGCCAGTCATTGGATTAGCCACGTAGGAAACGATATGAACTATCTAGGTGTCATCAATGCAAATGTTAGATCACCACGTCGAAAAAGTACATTATCTCTGCATCATCTGGAAAAGAAAACCACTAACTAGCAATGGAACGACAACGTGTGTAACAATATTTAGTGCAACATTAAATGCATTAATGACAAGCCCACACCCACACATCGATCGGGACATAGGGGCAAATGTTGCTCAATTTTCTTGTAAATATGAATTGGTCTGGCCTGCATCGTCCAAGCGGACCGTATAGTCAGGGCTATATTTCTCTTGGCCCGTATATCCTTATGATCCAACATTTATTTAGCCCTGACTCAACGGCAATGGACCGTCCATGTTCCACACTCGCCTGATATCCAATTCTCCTATTTGGCATGGTCTCTTGACTAGCCTTGGAAACTAGGGCTCTCACAAAGAATGCCCAAGCCGCACCAACGCAGGCATCAAACAAGTATCTCCCTCCATAAACACCAAATGACGAGGCTATAGCAAATTATCCTCTAGATGGCTTATCTACAGTCAAATGGTCCATCCATTCAGTCAACCATCAGACAGCTCGCCTGTCCCCAACTTCATCCACTTGCATGCACCAACTCCTTTACCAAATTCAGCTGAAGTTACAAGCGCCAAACCATCATTGCATAAAGAAGCTTCGCATGCACTATCCTTTTGAAAAGACTGGCATAAACAAGCACTATTTATCTGAAAAAAGCGCCACTGTGCTGCAACAACTTCATGTCCTTTGTGCTATCAAAGCTCTGTTGCAACCACTCCCTAATCCTACGTCGGATGCCCTAACCCCAAGCATGCTCATGATATGGACCATCAACTATGATCATCTGCATCTTAGAAACCAATTCGCATCACAGCTGGCATGTGCATCAACAATGTACATCTATCAACAACCTAGAGCAATTTCTGGACTTGATCAGTATGATTTCAGCAATCTATGCATCAACTTCAGAAACCAAAAATAGACAAAGGCCTGCATTCTTATAATGGTTGAATAACTTAAGCTCTTAAGCATTTACTTTCTTGTTATTATCTCTTTTAATCTAATATATTATAAAAGAAGCAAAACAACAAAAAATTCAACATAGTGGACATAGATCAACTTAGATCAAACTACTCTAGATTTTGTCTCGTTACATTTCATGCATTTTATCTCCTCATTTTACATTTCAAACTAGGGTATTACCAAGCATCCTTTTTCAATATTACCCCTTAATCACAATTCCTTATTTGGCGAGATTTCTAGACAACGCATAGAGTTTAAATCAAAGTGCATCAAACTATAATCTAAGTAATAGTCCAATCAAGGATTACT
Source organism: Allium cepa (assembly GCA_030765085.1). Lineage (NCBI taxonomy): Eukaryota > Viridiplantae > Streptophyta > Magnoliopsida > Asparagales > Amaryllidaceae > Allium > Allium cepa. The sequence continues at coordinate 488,303,148 of CM060940.1, read as the reverse complement.
CTCGGTTTTACTCAAAACATGTCTACGGGATCGATCGTGGTCGCACACAAGTGTAAGTAGCTTAATAATACTTTTAGTTTATTCAAATCAAAAGAAAAATCAAATGGAAAAATAAACCTAATTCCAATCCATGACGATCATATGATAACCATGCCCAACCTAGATCCTCGGCTACGACTGGGGATATGCACCACGATTGACAGTTGTGCCATTGACACCACTAGGGTTTATGCTACTGATATCTGATTTATCATATGTTATGGTAATCGGTTACTTCGAACATGTTCCTCTATCAGATCTCTCAAGTGTCTACACTCTTTTTTACTATGCCCATCCAACTCATGGAATAGACAGAATTTCCCAAACTTCCTTTCTCATTCCACAGGATCTCTCTGAGGAGGTCTTCTATATTGAATCTGCCACCAATATCAAAATAAATCCTTTCCGGGGCTTTAGTTGAGTCGATGTAAGAGGCAAACTTTGGTTCCCTCTTTGGTCATTTTGAAACTCCAACATTATCATGAACTTTCCTTTTTACGTTATCTTTTTGATGCAAATACACATCAACCTGATAATAGAAATTCGCTTATCCACTGGCAGATCCCTTTCTAATGCCTTCTTAAACTCTATCTTACTAGCAACTCTGACAAACACCACCATAAGAACTATCGATGGGTCCGGTTCTGAATTACCGCAGATGTTATGTTAAATCTAGTCAAGTAAACCAGTAAAGATTCATTCTCTCTTTGCTTCACATTTGAAAGCGTCATTACATTCCTAGGTTGAACAATGTAAACCCTAAACTAGATCATAAATCTCTCCACTAACTCGATACATGTGCTCATGGATCCATAATTAAGTTGGCAAAACCACACTGCAGCCAAATCAGTAAAGAATAATAGGAAGCACTATCCCATCACTTCTTCGAAGCTCTAAATACTCCTATGTATTAGAAGTATCTCATCAATTAGTTCTCCCAATATATAGTTCCAACATAGAAAGCTTAAAGTTAGGTGAATTCATAGCATAATTTAGGGTGAAAAGGTTTCGGTTCACATCCTCCAAACTTCGATCATGGGCTCCACCTCAAAGCACCTATCGTACTATCTCGCTATACAATCTTCTTGATACAATTGAAACCTTTGAGGCTCAACATGCCTTTGATCAAAGCTTCCTTATGCCCTTCATTCTCGTGGGGACCTTCCGGTTCTTTTCTATGTTGTTGTAAGTTTGCATTCAAATCTTTGCTCTAGCTTCAGCACCATCCTTTTGATGCTCTCTCCCTTAGTTAGGGTTTAGTTTAACCCTCCCTAGTCGACCAGACCAATCGATACTGAACGGTTAGGATTGGTTGTTACTATCCAGTTGTGGAGGTATATGCTATAGCTCCTCGTGACTCTGTTCCATCATTTCTTATCTCTAACCTCCTCTGGTCTTGATTTCCGGTAACTGCGGCCGCTCTTTACCACTTAATGCATTGGAAAAAGCTATTCAACATCCTCTTATATGGCCAACAACGTCGCTTGCATAATAGTCATCATCCCTTATATCTCATCTCTAGTCATAAAGACTGGAGGTAGATTCAAAAAAGAGGACATCTCTTGGATGCCTCATGCTCTGATTGGTTTTCTCTGGTAGTAGCTTTTCTTATTATTGGCTTCTTCATCTTCTACAAGTCAGATCTGAATTCATTCTCGGTGATAAAACCAAAAATGTTTGCACGCAAAACATGCAAATACCATAAATAGTTAGAAACGAATCAAATAAGAAAAATCAAAGAGAGAAAAGATATAGGACACAATACTTTTATAATGGTTCGACAAAATCTCCAACCTACATCCGCTTAGTTATTTTTACTAATATATTCTTTGTAGAAAAGTTAGTTTACAGTGAAATCACCAAAAGAGTTAGATTTTGATTTTATAAAAGTTTAAGCAAGAAGAAGAGGATCCAAAAGTTTCCCTATAGTTGATAAAGGTTCTCTATTTATAGACGAACTCAAGCACGAAAATCGTTGGATCCGTTTTGAACGAGCAAATATCTTCATATTCGAAGTTCTAATCACAAGAGCAAGTCAAGAAGCACATTATTTCAAAAGTCAAACCAATTGGTACCGACTGGCGTGGACCTACTTGTGCCGACCAGTTTTTTGCCAATAGAAATCCATCATTCCTTTAAAATTATTCAAGTCATCAAGCTTCGGACCTTCATTAACAAAAATTTCTAATCATGGATCGATTATGCCAACCATTTAACAGTTTCAATACTTAGCCAAATCTTTGGATTCTTTAATCCTAACATCTTCTAAGCTTCTTGCCTCATTCCTCATCAATTTGTAACCCATTTCCTTCGATTTGAATCAATTTCAAGACTACAGAAAATTTGTCAATAACAAATATATTACTTTATATCAATTATTGTAAAAGATACTAATGCATAAAACTTGGGCTCTTGCAAAAATAATGATCATAATTCAACTACATAATTTTTCGTCATTAAGCAAGGAGGAAGGCCCTCCAACCATAAAGAAGCTAGATTTAGGTGTGAAGTTGTGGCATGCCTACGTCTTGAGTCCAGAGCTCGTCGATGTTGGTAGATATATGACGCCCCATGAATAAAGCATGCTTGAGGAGGAACGAAGATGACTAGTTGGATTTCAATGGAAAGCGGCATTTAAATTTATTTATTTACTATATTATGCAATAACCATTTCGCTGTTGATGGTATTGAAAGAAAAAGGAATGAGAGAGAGCCAACGAGGTAGAAGTGAATGGCTACATACCATAATTTAGTGAATTAGAAGAAACAAATTTATACAATTAAGACAATTCTTGCTGTACATACCATAATTTAGTGAATTATAGGAAACAAATTTATATAATTACGACAATTCATGTTGTACATAACATAGGAGACATTGTAGGGAGATGGGAGCTAGGATATAATGAAAAAACATCCTTTTATTGCATCAATTTTGATCAATTCAAAAGAGGGGCAATTATGTAATTCCAAAAGTTTCAAATCAAGGTTTTCCGTTATATATAGATATTATGTGTGTATGTGCAAACCCTTCATGTAGAAATATTACCAAATAATCTAAAAGTTGTTTAAGGTGATAAAACGAGAGTATTTACCTAGTTTATTATGAAAATTATTGCTGACATTATCCTAATTTTACCTCAATATTTTTAAATATCACACATCGGTCTTTAATTTGAATTTTATCATACTAGTATAAATCCTGGAGATTTGACCAGGCAACTAAGCGCTCGGCATTTACTTATCGTTCGGCATTCTGAATGCTCGGCATAAATGGTTCATCTGGAATTCACGTTCGAATAGCATTCGAGAGTACTCGACATTGGGAAGTGCTCGGCATCCAGAAGCGCTCGACATCTAGAAACACTCGACATCCAAGTCTCGTTTGGAATTCGCCTACCGTTGGCATCCAGTGTCATTCGGTGCAAATGGTTTGTTCGGCATTCGAGTTCGACCGGCATCCAAAGATCGTTCGGCATGAGTCTCGCTCGGCATCCAGGAGCGCTCGGTATCCAAAGATTGTTTGGCATCCCGAGATCGTTCAGCAGCCAGAGGTGTTCGGCATTCGTGCAACCTCGATCAACTTCGACCATTGCTCGGCATACACTCCCCATCCAGCACCTCGCTTCGTTCGGCACGAAGATGGCGGTTCGGCATTTGGTTGTTCGGCATATTAGGGTCGGCACACAGAGCCTACTCCATTTGGGCCGAAGTATTCAGCTACCTGGCCCACCAGGGAAGTCCAACCCATTCTCGCCTATAAATAGAGAGGCAGGGGCACAGTGAAATGGACCTTTTTCCAGGAACACTAGGGAGACTCTGTCATTTTTTATACTCTCCTCTTTTTAATTCAAACTTGTATTCAAGTGATTGATTTACGGATTGTATCTGTATTCAAGTAATTGAGAAAGCAATAAAGATTAAACTCAAAGTGGACATAGGCAATTACGCCGAACCACTATAAATCTGGCGTTCATATTTTCTGCATTTAAATTTGCATATTATCCTCTGTTTAACTTTACTTTCTTCATTAATCTCTCTACACAATCTCTCTTAAGGGTGTTAGTGACCAATTCTAGTGCTAACATTTTGGTGCTTTCACTGAGAATCGAATTCTCAAGCTGTTAGGATCTGCTTTGTAGCTACTGGATTGCATAAATCCCCTAGAGGAGATCCAAGATCATTCACAAGGCATCTGTTGATTCTATTCAGAGTTACAACCAACAACTCTACCATGGGGAGACCACGAACTAGATTGGCCTCTCACAACGCAGATGTCCACGAGACTGCTAGCGTGCAACAAGTTGGACCTAGAAATCAGTAAGCAACTCGAGGTGCAGGGCCCTCCACCCAAAACCAAGCGGAAGTTGTTTCCCGAACAGAGTTCAACGACTTGATAAGAGAAATCAAGGAAAGTAGAAGGCAACTTGCTGAGCAGATTCAAGCCAACACTAACCTCATGACTCAGCTCACTCAGCAGCAGCGTCGAAATGCTGGAGGTAACCCTGCACCTTATTCTGAATCTAATAGTTCAACCTCAGCTGATGAACCTCCTAGGCGTAGGCGCTGTAAGGATGAAGGTGCGCAGGCAGGTGTCACAGATCGATCGACTGGGGATCAAGCCGGTGAGGAGACCGGACGCCCGAATCTCCAAGACCCAAATCAGGCAGGACATCAACCTGCACGGTCTCGTGGAATGGAACCCAACCTTCCATCCTCCACACAAACTCCGGACTTAACAGCTATGGTCATGCAGTTGATGAGAGAGAACCAAGGCTTGACCAATGAAGATTGGGGAGTGTACAGAAGTCATACTCTCTTCACAGATGATATCCTACAGGCTGAGTATCCCAATAAGTTCAATATGCCGACTATCCCAGCCTACGAAGGGAAGATTGATCCTAGGCGACATGTGATGAGGTACAGATGGATGATGGATTCCGCAAGAGCCAATGATGCGACCAAGTGTAGGTGCTTCCCAATCACTCTGTCTGAAATTGCCACCATGTGGTTTACTCGACTTCCTCTACGATCTATATCCAGCTTTGACGAATTGGAAATGAAATTTGTAGAACAATTTAGGATACACACCACTTGCCCAAAGGATGCGATGTCCTTATCGAGCGTAATACAAACTCCAGGAGAGTCATTGAAAGCATACTTGAAGAGATTTCATGTTGCTGCAACTGAAGTGAGCAATCCTAACGACCATGCAATTTTGATGGCGGTAATGTGTGGAGTGGATCCAGATTCTGAATTTGGAGATTGGTTGGCAGAAAAGCCCCCAGCCACGCTGGAGCATTTTTATTCAAAAGCTCATCAGTTCATAAGAAGGGAAGAAGCTCGATGGACAAGACGAGACAAGGCACTAGGGCCTGCTCTGGAGACTACGAAAAGTAACATCGCCATAAAGCAAACCGGCGATAATTCGAGAAAAGATCAAGTCAACATCCAAAACAAGCCTGGGCAGTCTAAAGTATCCGGGGGTGGAAATCTCGAAAAGAAAAGAGAGACGGGGAAATGGAAGTCAAGGATCCCGACCTACAATGAATACACCCCACTGAACGCATTTCTTGAGAACATCTATTTGTCAACTTGCAACATTTTTCAATATAGAAAACCACGCTTAAAGGAATCGACAGAGGAACAGAAGCGGACTGGGAAGTACTGCCCGCTTTCACGAGTCTTATGGCACAACACAGAGGAGTGTAGACACCTCCATGACGCCATTGAAAAGTTGATTAGACAGAAGAAGCTGCAGGAGTTTGTCAAAGACCCACAAGACGGAAGGCAAGAGACATCGGACCTCGGACGCGGACCAGCTCCACGCCAACCAGAACAGCCTGCTCGAACTGTGGGTAGATTGGTTATTAACACGATTGTGGGCGGACATCACCCTGCGGATAAGAATTGGCAAGAGATGGAGCGATATGCTAACTCTTTAAGACATGCGGAGTACGAGTGTTGTTCGAATGTTGAGGATGGGACCCCTGCAAAGCAGCAATGCACGATGAATGATGATATTATAATCAGGAACAGAGATGCGGATAAGGTGGAGACTCCTACCATCGACCCGATGGTCATATCTGCGACAATCGGGCCGGTGTTCGTAAAGAGAATTCTAATTGATTGCGGAAGTTCCGTTAACATCATCTTCAAGAAAGCATACGACCAAATGAAGCTGGAGACCAAGGATTTGAAACGGTCTAAAGCCAGAATCCATGGCTTTAATGGCGCACCGACGGATGCAGTGGGATATGTGGAGTTACCAGTTGAACTGGGGCAAGGCGAGCGTAGGAGGGTGTGAATCCTACCATTCATAATGTTGGATGTTGACTCTCCATATAACGTATTTCTAGGACGTCCAGCCCTTGCAGAATTTAGGGCAGCGTTGGCCCTTTGGTGTCTGATGTTAAAATTTCCAACGGACAGAGGTGTTGGAGTGGTACATGGCGATCAGGCGACCGGTCGTGCATGCTATGTGACTGAGCTGAGAGAGGCTCGGCGTAGAGAGAAAGGAAAGGTTATGGACAGCTCCATCCGCATCCAAAATTCTGGTGATTGACAAGTAGCGCCCGAGCCCTTGCTCGGGCAACATTCTTGGATCTATAGAGACATAGATCCGAGAGATGATGATGGGGGACCCAGGGGAACAAATGCAGCACTGGCTGAACTAACAATTGACATCCCAGTCAGCCGGGATGACCGTCACGAATTCTTAAAATTGGATCACAATTCGACACCATGGTGGCCGAGAACCTCACTGACTTCCTCCGAGTGAATCTTGATGTTTTCGCTTGGACACACTCTGATATGTGCGGGATTTCTCCAACAATTGTGAGTCATATATTGAACATAGACCCAAAATACGTTCCTGCAAAACAGAAAAGGAGAGGTATGGACCCGGAGAGGTCTGCGGCTCTCAAAGAGGAGGTGGACAAACTCAAAGCCAATGGGTTCGTCCACGACGCCCTCTATCCTGAATGGGTATCTAACACTGTGCTAGTGAAGAAAGCAAATGGAAAGTGGAGAACTTGTGTTGATTACTCCGATCTGAATAAAGCATGCTCGAAGGATAGTTTCCCTTTACCTAGAATCGACCAGCTCGTCGACTCTACAGCCGGACACGAATTATTGTCGTTTATGGATGAGTATTGAGGACACAATCAGATCCCGATGCATATTCCAGACCAAGAGCACACCAGTTTTTTCACGATTATGGGGCTATATTGCTATGTAGTAATTCCCTTTGGATTGAAAAACGCAGGAGAAACTTATCAGTGCCTGGTGAATCGAATGTTTAAAGATTAGATAGGTAAGACGATAGAAGTCTATGTGGATTACATGCTCGTGAAGTCACGGCAGTCAAACAACCACGTTCGAGACTTAGCAGAAATATTTGATATACTCAGACATTATGGTATGAATATCAACCCCTTGAAGTGCTCTTTTGGTGTGGCGTCGGGAAAGTTCTTGGGTTTTATTGTGAATGCACGTGGAATTTAAGCTAACCCGGAAAAGATTCAAGCTATTAGAGACATACAAGTGCCCAAAACTATAAAGCAAGTACAAAGCTTGAACGGAAAGGTAGCAGCGCTGAGCCGATTCATATCCAGAGCCACGGATAAATGCATTCCCTTCTTTGACGTGATTAAGAAGGGAAAAAGGAATTTCGAGTGGACATCCGACTATTAGGAAGCATTTCGAGCTCTGGTAAAGCATTTGGAGAGACCCCCGGTGCTATCGAAATCAATCGACCATGAAATGTTGTATGTATACTTGGCAGCATCCCAGCACGCTATCAGTACGACTCTGGTTCGTGAGGAGGACCGAGTTCAAAAGCCAGTATATTATATCAGTAAACGCTTGATGGGGGCAGAAAGAAATTATCCAAAGATTGAAAAACTATCCTATTGCTTGGTGATTGCATCACGCAAGCGTCGTTCGTATTTTCAGGCACACTCAATTAGTGTTTATACTGATCAACCTTTGCGGCAGATACTCCAACGACCGAAAACTTCCAGAAGGATGTTAAAATGGAATATTGAGTTAAGTCAGTTCTATATTACCTACCTTCCGCGAAGGGCCATACAAGGACAAGCACTAGCTGACTTCATTGCTGAATTTACTATGTCAGACGAATCAAACGACCATAATGTCATACCTCCTGTTCGATGGAAGATGTACACTGATGGGGCATCTAACGACCGTTGTTAGAGGGTTGGCATAGTTCTTGTAACTCCTGAGAACCGATCAGTTTGCTACGCTTCGAAGCTCGAATTCACAGTAACGAATAACGAAGCCGAATATGAAGCGTTGATTGCCGGCTTAAGACTTATCAAAGAACTGGGAGTAAAATCGGTTGAAATCTTTAGCGACTCGTAGTTGGTGGTGTACCAAGTGCGAGGAGACTACCAAGCAAGGGGGCAGAGACTTGCCCCATATTTGGTCCGAGTTCAGGAGCTGCTAGCGAATCTCGAGTATTATGATATTTCACATGTCCCGCGTGATCAAAACAGAGCAGCCGATTCATTGGCAAAATTCGCAAGCACTGGCGATGCATAGCAAATGGGATTATTTCCTGTTGAGACCCTCCATGCTTCGAGTATAGATATGATGGAGATAGATTTCGCGTTCGAAACCGAAATCAAGAAGGAATCGTGGATGACCCCAATCAGGCAGCACTTGCTATTCGAGATCTTAACCGGAAAAAGGAGCGAAAGACGACAAGTCCTTCGTAAGGCTTCATGATATATAATGAAAGATGGGGTAATGTATCGGAGGGGATTCTCGACCTCCTTACTCCGGTGCGTGGCCCATGATGAGATAAAACAAATATTAAAGGAAGTCCATGAGGGAGAGTGCGGTGACCATGCTGGGGGGGCAGACATTAGCAAAGAAAGTCCTCCGTTATGGATACTACTGGCCAACTGTGAATCGGGATACTGCAGACTATGTGAGAAGATGTGACAAATGCCAGATATACGTAAAAATCCAAAGAGCTCCGCCGACAGAACTCACGTTAATGGTTAGTCCCTGGCCATTTGCAATGTGAGGGATCGACCTAGTTGGTTCTTTACCCATAGCTAAAGGTGGAGCGAAATATGCAATAGTTGCGGTCGACTACTTTACCAAATGGGTAGAAGCAGAGCCTCTGGCCATAATAACCACCAAAAAGGTTATTAATTTCGTCGTACGAAATATCATATGCCGTTTTGGCCTTCCACAGACCATCATTACAGACAATGGGACTCAATTCGAAAGCAAGGAGTTCAAAGAATTTTGTCAGAAATATGGCATTGAAGTTTACAACGGTTACTCACCCGAAAGCCAACGGACAAGTGGAAGCCGTAAACAAGATAATCAAGTCCATATTTAAAAAGCGTCTGGAAAAGGCTAGAGGCAAACGGGTGGATGAACTTCCAACGGTGCTTTGGGCCTATAGGACCACCCACAAGACCGCGACTGGCCACACTCCATTCACATTGGCAGATGGCACGGAAGCTGTCGTACCCGTGGAACTTGAAGTTCCATCACATCGGGTAACTTACTACGACCCCGCGTCGAAGCAGAATCTTTTATTGGAATCGTTGGACTTCATTGACGAAAAACGCGAAGAAGCCAATTTGAGAGCGGCTGCGTGCAGACATAGAGTCGCTAAATATTATAACGAAAAGGTCCAACCGAGAATTTTTGATGTGGGAGGCCTCGTTTTGAAACGAGTTTTTCCGGTCCCGTCTTATATGAATCCCACAGGTGAAGGTCCATACGTCATCGAACGGAAGCTTGGTGAAGGAACTTTCAAGTTAGCGAACGTCGATGGTGCGCCCCCGAGCATGGAACAGCGAGCACTTGCGACATTATTATACTTAGTCTATTTCTTTCATGTATTAGTTGCATTTATTTCTAGTTAGCTTTTATTTCTAGTTCTTGGCATGTAATAAGACAATTTAGCTTGTTTTCATTAAAAAAGGCTTGAAGCCATCCTCTCCATGAATTACTAATGTTTCTGCGTATGATGATCCTGTGACAGGAAAATAAAATTATATTATTCTGGCTGACGTATGAACACGTGCAGACATTCAAACCTCCAAGTCCCCAGAGTGCGGACTGGAGTAACCTAAGTCCCCAGAGTGCGGACTCGGGTATAAACGATTTAAAACTCCAAGTCCCCAGAGTGCGAACTGGAGTACTCTAAGTCCCCGGAGTGCGGACTCGAGTATAAACGATTCAAACCTCCAAGTCCCCAAAGTGCGGACTGGAGAACTCTAAGTCCCCGGAGTGCGGACTCGAATATAAACGATTCAAAACTCTGAGTCCCCAAAGTGCGGACTGGAGTACTCTAAGTCCCTAGAGTGCGGACTCGAGTATAAACGATTCAAACCTCCAAGTCTCCAGAGTGCGGATTAGAGTACTCTAAGTCCCCAGAGTGTGGACTCGAGTATAAACGATTCAAAACTCCGAGTCCCTAGAGTGCGGACTGGAGTACTCTAAGTCCCCGGAGTGTGGACTCGAGTATAAACGATTCAAACTTCCAAGTCCCCAAAGTGCGGACTGGAGTACTCTAAGTCTCCGGAGTGCGGACTCGAGTATAAACAATTCAAAACTTCGAGTCCCCAGAGTGCGGACTGGAGTACTCCAAGTCCCCGGAATGTGGACTCGAGTATAAACGATTCAAATCTCCAAGTCCCCAAAGTGCGGACTGGAGTACTCTAATGTCTCCGGAGTGCGAACTCGAGTATAAACGATTCAAAACTCCAAGTCCCCAGAGTGCAGACTGGAGTACTCCAAGTCCCCGGAGTGCGGACTCGAGTATAAACGATTCAAACGTCCAAGTACCCAGAGTGCGGACTGGAGTACTCTAAGTCCCCGGAGTGCGAACTCGAGTATAAACGATTCAAACCTCCAAGTCCCCAGAGTGCGGACTGGAGTACTCTAAGTCCCCGGATTGCGGACTCGAGTATGAACGACTCAAATCTCCAAGTCCCTAGAGCGCGAACTGGAGTACTCTAAGTCCCCGATGTGCGGACTAAAAAATATTCTAAGTGCTTGAAGCACGGAAGGAAAAATGAACAACTCTCAAAGAATCTCTGAGCTATATGAAGGTGGACCAAGAAATCCATGTTATTCGTAACAGCTTGGATTTAAATCACAATCACGCAAAAATTGAACGACAAGAGCCTTTTGAAAGACAGAAAAACTGAGTTTTATTCACCAAGAATAAGTATCTACTACAACTCCTCCGAAGCTCGGAGTCAAAAGTTTATTTACATAAACTACGAAAACAAAAATAATTGCATAATCTAAACTAGCTCTTGTTGAACGAGAGCGAAAACTACTTCTTTGACTTCTTTGACTTTTTGCCCGATGACTCCTCCCCGGTATGTTTACCCTTGATAGCTTTCTTTGACGGAGGAGTGACAGCCGAAAAAGTATGAGGAACATCCATGGGTTTGGACCTGCCAGGAAGAATGACCTTCAACGGCTTGTGCAAAAGATCGTCTGGGTCTACAGCTTGAGGTTCGACTTTGATCTTGATCGTCTCCTCCTTCTCTTTCTCAAGCTACTCCTTCATGCTCAGCTCAGATGTGCACTCGAAGACGCCTGTAATTTCAACTTCATAACACCCGTCAATGGGAGAGGAAGTCTAAGATTTATCTTCATCGAGCGCTCCGATCACTTAGGCATCTGGACCGGGAGCCTCTCCTGTGCGAGTGATTTCACTCATTTTTTCCCTTACCTCCCTGGCGACATCGCTTCTCGGAGTAGGCTTAAGATCAGAACGGCCTGCACAAAACCACGAAAAGCAAGTATTAGAATACGATAGATTCTGGTAGAAAGCAAAAGCTCTTGGAATGTTAAAGAAAAAGAGCTGCCTACCAGGTTCCGGCTGGCTCTCAGCCATCAAGGGAGTCTCACCCTCCGGAATAGGGGACAAAACATGAACACCAAGGTCGGGGTCCTCCGGGTCATAGCCAATGTGCTGTTCAAAAGGATCGAGTATCGGCCGACTGGTCGGCTGAGTAGGCACACGAGCTGGAGACTCAATCCCAGATGGACCGATGATAACTTCTTTTCCTTTTGTGGAAGGGGAGCCTTTGCAATAAATAGCTTTAGCCGCTGACAGGTCCAAAGGCTCATTTTCCTTGAGGAATTCTTTATCAAGGCCCCCTCGTCAACCTCCTCAATACCGTGTTTGGCCTTTTTGATTTCAATTAAAGTCTCCCACGCCTCGGCCAAAGATTCGAGATAGCCCTCTCCCAAAAAAGTCAAGTCTCGATGCATGATAACGCAGGAATTGAATTCAGCGATTAGTGGGTCAAACATGCTTTTGACCTCCTCCTTACCTTCTTCTCTAGCCACCTCAAGACGGGAGTCGATATCCATGGACGCTATCTTCTTGCCCACTCACGGGCCTCGCTCTTTAACGTCTCGACTTTGGAAAGCTCATCCTCAAGTTTCTCCTTTAAGAGTCGAGTAGCGATGATCTATCACAGTATCGTTGTAACTCTTCTTGAGCAGCCGTTTTCTCCTCTTTCTCTTTACGAAGCTGCTCCTCAAGTTCTTTAACCCAGAGACAGAATGCATCGCTCTCCTTTTGTACCGAATTTTTTCTAAAGCCAAAGCCCCACAGCATTGTACCGCCTCGTCGAGTTCTTTTTTGTGAGTCGATTCCAGACGAGTTACGGCTTCGGCGGTGTCCTTGGCGCTCTGTTGGGCGGCCTCAAGTTTAGACTTGTAAGTCGCAATCTCTTCGTCCTGAGCTTTAATGATATCTTTATCGTGGATAGCCTCAAGCTTCAGGCGATCGATCTCATGTTGGCGCTCCATTGAGACTTCAGAAAGTTTTCAGCTAAATGAACAAACGCGTTATGTTGAACATAGACGTCGTTGGTACAGGCGATGACGCTCTGCTTGACATGTCCGGGAATAGGATGAATCGACGGGAGGAATTTCAGACCATCAAAGCAGATTTTTGGAAATTTATCTTTAAGCTCGGCCAGCCTCTCCGATACTATTGGATCTGTTGTGGGAGCAGGAGGAGACGGCTTTGAAAGTTCAGCTCTCCTGTGAGGATCTCGGGACTATCGTGTGGAAGAGGAGTCGGAGTGTTGATCCCGAGGGACATCGGATTGCGACCCCTTGTGGCCGCGCTTATCTTTGCTTTTCTCCGGGTGGGAAGAGGTATCCTGGTGGTATTTTGGCTGGTAGTAAGTTCTCTCCCGAGATGATGAGTCCCAGGAATGATAATCTCTATCACCATCACCATCTCTATCCCGACGTCTTCCGGAACCCGAGTCCCGTCTAGGTTGATAAAAGATAGACGAACCGCGAAGGAGATCGAATCCGTGTGAGCGCCCCATGTCACCTGCATAGAATTTGAATAACAACGAATTAGCAAAGAGTAGCGTGATGATGAAAATTTAAGTGCGAGGCAAATGGCATGTGTTTGTGTATGTGTCCTAGTGTTTTTCCCCCTGACGGACCAGTTGCTTTACTAATGGGAGTTTTTTCTCCCTGGTTTTGGGCAAGAGCGCCTGCATCGCCTCTGATAGGCGAGTGAAGTTTGAACGCTTCCGGATCATCAAAGTCGTAATTGAGCAGATCATCGGGTATGGAAAGATTCGATAGCCCCTTTAAAGAACTTTCCAAATGCTGTGAAAAAGCCTCTTTCTCCGTCGGAATGAGAGTGGCTTTAGAGGTTGCACCAACTTTTTCCCTCTATATCTTGTACGTCAGTCTCTTTTTACTCTTCGAAGGGGAAGATGACATTTCGATGTCGTGCACTTCGACTATCGAATCCTGAGTGCGACCCATGTTCTCATCCTGTGCTTCGGGTGTTTCATTCCCTTTAATTTCCCCAGGAGTGCGATGTGCTGATGACTCAGCTAATTTTTTCCCTTTTCCAGAGGTGGGCTTGGGAACGGTGGCGCCTTGAGGCAGGCTAATCTGACGGCCTTCGGCCAATAGCCCAAACCTTGTGAGTGACTCATTCGAAATGAGAGTTCGAATGTCCCATTCTTCGGCAGGAAGAGCTCTAATAGCTTCAACGGCTTCAGAATATCTGTGGCCGTCGGGTCGTGGATTGATAACTGAAAAAATTGTAAAAAGAATTACAAAAGAGACGGCTTCGATCAAGCATGAACATCGATCCAGAAAAGAGACTTACTTCTTTCCGCTCATCTCCACGCGAAACCAGGAGGGCATCGCACGTAAAACCATTCCTTCTTGTACAGGGCGAACTTGCTGCAGGCCCCAGTTAGGATTTGGCATTTGTGATGCGGCTCGAGAAACATGTAAGAGGGGCTATCTCTCTGCTTCTTGATCATATATATATACCTGATGTCGTCCGGGGTTGGAGGCCGGGAGAGGACATTCATGAAGAGGATATAGGTACCATAGATGAAGGCGTGACCGTTCGGGTGCGGCTGCGACAGGGCAATCTCGATGTATTGCAGCACATCCCAAAGAAATAAATTGAACAGTGGCACGCTGCCAACCCAGCACATGAATTTATTACACGCTGTGTATCCAACTGGGGGCAAGTATGGACGATCGTGCCCCGATGGAACCACCACGTCGTCGAAAGGGATTCCATGGATAAAGCATATTCGCCGGAGCGCAACTTCATTGACCTTCGAAGCTTGTGAATCAATAGGGTTATCCAAGAGAATTGCTGCCTCCAGAGCGTCAGGATCCAAGTTATGGGCGGGGAGGTTGACGGATTTGAAATATCCGTGACTTCTTGTTTTGAAGACGGCCCAAGTCTATTTGAGATTGTGGTGGAGCTAGACTTCTTAGACATCTCTGACAAATATTGAGTTTGGCAGAGCACCTGCTTGAACTATACTCGAAAAATAATCGGCGTTAGACTTAACAACATAAATCCCCCCTCCTCCGTGTGGTGTGATCTAGTGCAATCATTCAAATATAAACGCTGAGAAATTATAGGTCACATAGTTGATGGTATAAAGTTGAACTTTGAACTGTCATTCTCGAAGACCGTCATCGCTGACCGTCTCCGAAAGCCAGCCTGGCAATGTTTTCAATTTTGGACTCGGACATTGACATTGTATGACAAAAGCTTTTATCTGTTTTTATCGACTTCAGTTCAGGCTTATGATAATTGGAACCAAGAAGTTATCAGTTTGGAACAGTTCGATATGCCAGTTTGCTTAAGTCCATGTCTTTGTTTTTGTCTTATGATTAGGCAAGGTGAGAACGTTGGTCGGCCTAGGTATCGTTCGGTCAAAAAATTGTTCGGCCTAGGTACCGTTGGGCCAAGACATTGTTCGGCCCAGGTACCGTTCGGCCAAGACATTGTTCAGCCTAGGCACCGTTCGGCCAAGACATTGTTCGGCCTAGGCGTCGTTCGAACAAAGTATCGTCCGGCCTAAGTTCAGCTCGGCCGAAATAACGTTCGACATCCTATCTAATTTGTACAATCTTCCTACGCTTCCATCCCACTGCTCGGCATGTGGAAAATCATGCCAAACCAAAGTTACGTCGAGCCCCAATGCTCGGCACTCCGTCCTTAACAACAGTTTTGTTTTTCTTTTCTTCCTCCACCCATACCGAACGACGAGGCCGAATCGTTCGATGAATCGTGTCGAACAACCATGCTGTTCGGCATTCTAGCCAATTCCTGCTCCTCCATTGTTTTTCCCTCCAATCTCGTTCGGCATGAGAAAACCATGCCGAACCACAGTAAATTTCCTAACAACTCCCTCATGTGCTCATCTCTGGACACCTCTCCTTTCCTCCACGTCGTTTAGCCCTAAAAATATCCTAATCGAAGTTCGATTCTTTCATCCACGCAACCCCTATCGACTACGGTTCTAATTTACGAACTTAAGTCTCTTATTGAAACTTTTTAGTCAGGGAAAGGATTTAGATAGAGGAATCAATACCTAGTTCGTAGATCGAGACTTGGGAAGGATTGTTAAGTCTTTAGAGTTTGTTGATAGGCGTGGTTCGCGAGTATAAAGTGGCAGAGGTGAAAGTGAAAAAGAGGAGAAGATGGAGAAGTCCTGCCTTTATAGGGAAGAAGAGGAAGTCAAAGAGGCGATGACCGTTAGAACCGGTCAAAACGAAGTCGTTCGACACACATGGAGTGTTCGGCTTCAGCCGTTCTGTTTGGCCTTCGCATTACGTTCGGCACACACCACCTCACCTGGTGTTTACAAGAACACCTCCGAAGAAAGTAAACCAGGGTTCAAAGCGAAGCACAGAGGGCACGTAATTCAAAGCATATCACGTTTGGTCACGTAATATACTTTGGGGGCAAGTGTTTCCTGGAGATTTGACCAGGAAACAAGGCGCTCGGCATTTACTTACCGTTCGGCATTCTGAACGCTCGACATAAATGGTTCATCTGGAATTCACGTTCGAATAGCATTCGAGAGCGCTCGACATCGAGAAGCGCTCGGCATCCAGGAGCGCTCGGCATCCAAAGATTGTTCGGCATCCCGAGATCGTTCGGCAGCCAGAGGTGTTCGGCATTCGTCCAACCTCAATCAACTTCGACCATTGCTCGGCATACACTCCCTATCCAGCACCTCGCTTCGTTCGGCATGAAGGTTGTGGTTCGGCATTTGGTCGTTCGGCATATTAGGGTCGGCACACAGAGCCTACTCCATTTGGGCCGAAGTATTCAGCTACCTGGCCCACCAGGGAAGTCTAACTCATTCTCGCCTATAAATAGAGAGGCAGGGGCACATTGAAATGGACCTTTTTCCGGGAACACTGGGGAGGCTCTGCCATTTTTTATACTCTCCTCTTTTTAATTCAAACTTGTATTCAAGTGATTGATTTACGAATTGTATCTGTATTCAAGTAATTGAGAAAGTAATAAAGATTAAACTCAAAGTGGACATAGGCAATTACGTCGAACCACTATAAATCTGGTGTTCATATTTTTTGCATTTAAATATGCATATTATCCTCTATTTAACTTTACTTTCTTCATTAATCTCTCTACACAATCTCTCTTAAGGGTGTCAAGTGACCAATTCTGGTGCTAACATTACTTAAGTTTGAAAATTGATGGTAATGGAGATGCTCAGTATAAACACATCAAAGATGGTGATGCAATGCTACAAATTATTATTATGTTAATTCTGTATGTAGCACATTATCTACCAGCATTTTCAAAAGGCATAATATTCACTAAAAAACAGTAATTACCTATGCCAAAAAGTGGTGGTTGGGTAGAAAAAATGGATTCTCGATGCGTTATCGATGAATTAATTGGTGTTAGCAATGTAGACATCCATCTATCTTTTTAATGTAACACTGATGCCAAGAGTGGATATGTTGTCAATCCATCTCTGATCTAGCACATATTCCGTAATTTTTTTCTGACATACATCAATGATTTTCATATGCTTTTTAATTTATAGAATACGTTTGCATACCGACTACCCACACTCTCCTTGTGTCGACATTTTGCAATGACTTACCGATGACATCGTTTCTCGATGTATGACCACTGTGTTTTTCACTTTTAGAAAACGATTAAGTTTTGCTTATGTTTTTCCTACATCATTCTTTGACAAATTTTATAAGAATTTTTGTCAAAAATTTGCTTTTGTTGCGTTCCTTAATCACTAATCAACTCAATATCACATACATAGGTTAATTGAAAATTCCAAACATGTGTTAACTCCTATTTCTGAAGCGACCTAAAACTTACGCGACCTAACGACCTAAGAGTGCTAATGACCTAAAAGTGAGCGACCTAACTACAGCAGCGACCCACAACCTATAGGAAGTTGCAACCTGACGACTCAATTAGTAAGCGACCTATCGAGCTCAATGGTCTAGTTCGTGACTTAACAATTCATAACAGGCCACGACCTAAGCGGGTGAGCGACCTAACTATGGAACGGTTCTAGCGACCTAACTACCCACCGACCTAAGTGGATAAACGACCTAACAACTTAAGAAGTTAGCGACCTAACGACTTAAGAGGATCAGCGACCTAAAGGTTCCCGTAACTTCATGACCTAAAGCATATGCGACCTAAGCAATGCCACAACCTACCGACCTAAGAACGAAGTGGTCTCAGCGACCTAAATCTCAGTTGACTTACGACCTATAATGAGTCGTACACGACCTATTAACTCGCTCAGAAAAGAACCAAATGCAATCAAGATAAGTCAGATCCCATCTCTTAGGTCGCTGCCAACCTAATAACTTATTCAGGGCAAGTTCCAATATAGCTGGTACAGGTGATCCCCTATGTCGTCGCCGACCTATGACCTACGACCTACCTTAGGTCGCATACGACCTAGCACTTGGTGATAAAATTCTGCTCATAGTATTCCCTATAAATACAGCCCTAACTCCAACTAGCAAAGGAATTTTGGCCGATCACTTCAAGCGCCGATACTCTGCTGAATTCTCGACTCACTCAACACTTCAAGTACTCCAAACACCAAGGACACTACTACGATCTCCAAGAGAAAATCTACATCATTCAACATGAATTCGGAAGATTATTCTCCATCAAAGTTCTAGTTATTTGTCTCATCAGAATTGTAATTGAAGATTGTTGTGAAGTTGTAACCAAATTCAGTAATAAAGAGAGTTAAAGTGGACGTAGGCTTACCTCAAGCTGAACCACTATAAAAACTGTTGTCTTTTCTGCTTTTTCTGTGATTTCTCTACTTGTTCTTTAGTTCCCGTGTTCACGGATGGTGCTTTCGCTCAACATCAATCTACACCGGGGTGTTAGCGTCTGATTTTTACGTTAACATTTTTGGTGCTTTCACTGAGAACCCAACTCAGGAAACTTCAACTATTGCTCCACGAAGGATTGTTGAAAGGATTTCTTTTAAAACCAGAAGTTTGTTGGAAATAATGGCTCCTGGGAGAAAACAAAGTTCTGTAAGATCCGACAATGTTCAAGAGAACACCGCTACCTCTTCTCCTTCAAGTCAAGCAGCTCCAACTGTTGGAGTTACACGAGAAGAACTGGACGCCGTAGTTTTGGGATTGAATCAACAATTGAATGCTCAGAATGCGCAGTTGGAAGCCCAGAATGCCCAGAATGCCCTGATCTTGAGTAAGTTGAATGATCTACTTGGGGCAAATCGTCAACCGGTTAATAATGATGGGAACCCTACTGTGGGAGTTCAGGATGTTGAAGGTAACACTTCTCAAAGAGTCGCAGACCCTATAGAAAGGACTCCTCTTCAAGCTGTAGGATCAGGGCCGCAGCCGACCCTCCGTGAACGATTGTCAAGGCAGAATTCAGAGAGAGTGGCTTATGTGTGCCCTCCAGAGCCTCTAAATGATGAAGAGTATTTTTCGAGAATTGTTCGTCAAATCATGAAAGAAAGTATGCGAAGAGATGAAGACGAGAAAGAGTGGGGATTTGCTCCAAGCAAAACTCCATTTACTGAAAAGATCTTGAAGGCAGAGTTCCCAAGGAAATTCGTTCCCCTTACCATTCCAGCTTACAAGGGGACGAGTGATCCAAATGAGTTTCTGTATAAGTACGAATGGCATATGACTGGTGCCAGGGCGTCAGATGAAATTAAATGTCGATACTTCCCGGTTTATCTAGAAGGTGTAGCTCTATTGTGGTTTGCAAAGCTGCCGGTCAGGTCCATCGATCAATTCTCTGATTTGACCAGGAAATTCAAGGAGAAATTTCGATTGTATGCTTCTAAAGCAAAGGATATAATGTCGCTATCGAGTCTAGAGCAAAATCCGGGAGAATCTATCAGGTCGTTTTTGAATCGCTTTAACATAGCATTGGCTGAGGTAGATAATGCTGAGCCACGCATGGTCCTGACATACTTGATGAGGGCGATTGACAAATAGACCGAATTTGGAAAATGGTTGAAAATGAAAGAACCAAATTCGCTCGACAAATTCTACAAAAAAGCGGATGAATTCATGCGCTTGGAGAGCCTCCAAACACCGGCCAAGGTGGTATCAGCAGAAGCCGGGAACAATGGTGCTGCTTCAAATAAGAAAGAACCTAACACTCAGAAAAGGGGAAATGATGGTGGAAAGAAACAGGGAGATTCTAAGAAAGGCCGTTCTTTCAATTTCACACCCTTGACCGATATCCCTGAAAACATCTTCTTTGCGACCAAAGATGATATCAATTATCCGGCACCACCTAAAATGAGAGTTGCGATTAAGATGGAGAAAAGTGGAAGGTTCTGTCGGTTCCACAACCAGCCCGGCCATGACACCAACGAATGCCGTCAGTTGAAAGAGGTAATTGAACAACTCTTGAAGGAAAACAAACTCCAGCAGTATGTGAAAAGGAAAAGAAATGCCTCAGCTTCCTCAACTCAAGGACAGCAAGTTCCCGCTCACCGTCCAGCCTCAAGTGAAAAGGCCGTAGAGCATGAATCGGAAAGACCTGTTATCAATATAATAACTGGAGGACCACACCCAGCAGGAAAAAGCTGGGGCGAAATGGAAAGGTATGCCCGGGCCTTGAGGCATGTACCAGCTGAAGAGAATGTTTTTGTCTTAGAGAATGATGCGCCTTTAAAGCAACAAAAGACTTCCACAGATGATATCGTGTTCAGTGCCAGGGATTCTTTGGGTATTGAGGCTCCGACCATAGATCCTTTGGTCATATCCGCTGGTATTGGGCCGGCAACTGTGAGAAGAGTTCTAGTTGATTGTGGAGCTTCATGCAACATCCTCTTCAAGAAGACCTTCGATCAAATGAAAATTCCAATGGCTGACGTTCAAGCTTCGTCACTTAAGATTGCTGGGTTTGCTGGAGAACCCAAACAGCCGATTGGGACCATTGATTTGTTAGTAGAACTTGGAAAGGGACCAAGGAAGGTGGCTCGAAAGCAAACGTTTATAATTGTTGAAGAATTCTCTGCCTATAATGCCTTTTTGGGCCGACCAACTCTTGCTGCGTTCAAAGTTGTTCTTGCCCCATGGTGTCTGACTCTAAAATTCCCCACAGATAATGGAGTTAGTGTGATTAAGGGAGACCAAGATGCGGGGCGAGAATGTTACTTTGCAGAGTTACGAGAATCAAGGAAAAGAGAAATGGGAAAAGGTGCGGCGGCTCCAGTCCGCACCAAGGAACCGACCGTGTAGCAATTACAGGGTGGACCCTGCACTGGCGAATGTAGTGGCGCACGAAGAGAAATGGATCCAAGGAAAGCCAGTGCAGGGGAGAATAGGGTAGTACCGGTAGAGGTAACAATGCCGGTGCCCGTTGATCCAAAGGACCCAAACAAAGTGATTAATGTGGGTTCACAACTCAGTACAATAATTCAGAATGTTTTGATTTCATTTTTGAAGGCTATTTTGGATGTATTCGCTTGGACTCATGCTGACATGTGCGGAATATCCCCAGAGATTGCAGTACATACTCTGAACATTGATCCAAAGTTTACACCTGTGAAACAGAAGAGAAGGACCCAGGGTCCTGAAAGAACGGCAGCGTTAAAAGAAGAAGTGGATCGGCTCATGGAGAACGGGTTCATTAGAGAATCTACTTATCCAAATTGGGTCTCAAATCCAGTGCTGGTTAAGAAAGCTAACGGAAAGTGGAGAGTGTGCATTGATTTTTCAGATCTGAACAAAGCCTGCCCCAAAGACTGTTTCCAGCTGCCCAGGATCGATCAGTTGGTGGATGGGACGGCAGGGCATGAATTGTTATCATTTATGATGCATACTCCGGATATAACCAGATTATGATGAATGAGCCGGATCAAGAGGATACAAGCTTCATCACAGATGTTGGACTCTACTGCTACAAGGTCATGCCTTTCGGACTCAAGAATGCAGGGGCAACTTACCAGAGGCTTGTTAACGCCATGTTTAAACCACAGATTGGCAAGACAATGGAAGTTTATGTTGATGATATGCTAGTAAAGTCTAAGAAAGCAGTGGACCACATGGATCACTTGGCAGAGATGTTTGCAGTACTCCGAAAGTATAGAATGAAGCTTAATCCCCTGAAATGTTCATTTGGAGTGGAGTCCGGAAAGTTTTTGGGTTTCACTGTGAGCGCTAGGGGCATTGAAGCCAATCCAGCTCAAATCACTGCCCTGAGAGAGGTCAGGGCTCCTAAAACGAAGAAGGAATTGCAAAGTCTCAATGGAAAGGTTGCTGCTTTGGGTCGGTTCATTTCCAAAGCCACTGACAAATGCATTCCATTCTTGATGCTCTGAAGAAAGGAAAGAAAAACTTTGAGTGGACTCCTGAATGTCAGAAAGCATTTGATGAGTTGATTCGTCATATGAAAGTGCCTCCGATACTTTCAAAGCCTGATAGTGGTGAAGATCTCTTCATATATTTGGCAATTTCGTCTCATGCTCTCAATGCAGTGTTGGTACGGGAAGACGCAAGGATTCAACGCCCAGTCTATTATATCAGTAAAAGATTCACTGGGGCAGAGATGAACTATTCAAGGTTGGAGAAGCTCACCTATTGTTTGTTGATTGCATCAAGAAAATTGAGACCGTATTTCCAAGCTCATCCCATCAAAGTCCTCACTGATCAACCCCTAAAGCAAGTCCTATTCCGTCCTGAGACTTCGGGCCGTCTTTTGAAATGGAATATCGAACTCAGCCAGTATGATATCACTTATCATCCCCAGAAAGCAATCAATGGACAAGCTTTGGCAGATTTCATTGTGGAATGCACGGATAAGGGTGATAGTGAGGAGGAAGCTACTAATAGCGTCCCAATCCAATGGAAATTATACGTCGATGGCGCAAGGAATGATTACTGTTCCGGAGCAGGGGTTGTCCTTGAAACCCCAGAGGGGCGATCGCTATGTTATGCGTTGAGGCTAGAATTCCCTTCGACAAACAATGAAGCTGAATATGAAGCTCTCATCGCTGGTTTAAAGATCGCTAAAGAACTAAACATCAAGGCATTGCATATCTTCAGTGATTCTCAACTTATTGTTTGTCAAGTCAAGAAGGAATTTCAAGCTAAAGGAGGGAATTTACCAGCCTATTTGTCAAAAGCCTGGGAGCTCCTTCAAGATTTTGACCGTTATTCAATAAACCATATCCCCCGAGAAGAAAATATGAAGGCGGATTCTCTCGCGAAGTATTCAAGTACTGGTGAAGCTCAACTATTGGGGTTAGTTCCCGTCGAAGTCTTGTCAGCTCCAAGCATAGATGAAATGGATGTTGATTGGATTATGAATGTATCCCAAGAGCAAAAATCATGGATGACTCCGATACTTGAATATCTACTCAATGGTTCTCTGCCAGAGAATTCAAAAGAACGACAAAAGTTGATGAGGAAAGCCTCTAGATATATAGTTCAAGATAGTCGTTTGTACAGACGAGGATTTTCAATGCCATTACTCCGATGTGTGACAAAGGAAGAAGCTAAGACAATTCTAACTGAAGTACACGGAGGGGAATGTGGAGATCATACAGGTGGTCAAACTTTAGCAAAGAAAATCCTCCGTTATGGGTACTTTTGGCCAGAAATTAATCAGGATGCCACTGACTATTCCCGAAAGTGTGATAAATGCCAGAGATTCGCTAAAATTCCTAGAGCACCTTCCACTGGGCTAACACAAATGGTCAGTCCATGGCCATTTGCCATCTGGGGAATAGATCTCATTGGGCCTTTGCCGACTGCCAAATCAGGGATTAAATATGCTATCGTTGTTGTTGATTATTTTACTAAATGGGCTGAGGCCGAACCATTGGCCACTATTACCTCTAAGAAAATGATAAGTTTTGTGACTAAAAATATCATTTGCAGGTATGGTGTGCCTCAGAAGATAATCACAGACAATGGTACTCAGTTTGAAAGCGAGGAGTTCCAAGATTTTTGCAAACGATTCAAGATCCGAAAATGCTTCTCGGCAGTGGCTCATCCGCAAGCAAACGGGCAAGTGGAAGCAGTAAACAAAATCATTAAATCAACCATCAAAAAGCAGCTGGAAAAAGCAAAAGGTGGTTGGGTCGACAAGTTACCGCTTGCACTATGGGCATACAGGACCACTCACAAAACTGCGACTGGGCATACTCCATTTTCATTGGCATACGGATCAGAAGCGATGATTCCAGTGGAAACTGAAGTCCCCTCACACAGAAGGATCCATTTTGATCAAAGTGAGAATGAAAAATTGCAACTGGAAGCACTTGACCTTCTCGATGAAAGAAGAGAAGAGGCAAGGCTTAGAATTACAGCTCACCAACAAAGAATAGCCAGGCACTTCAATTCCAAAGTTCATCAGCGCAGCTTTGAAGTTGGAGACTTAGTCCTGAAAAGAATTATGACAGCCATAGGTGTGTTTGGGCCAAACTGGGAAGGACCATATGTTATTGGCGCAAAGCTTCTTGATGGCACATTCAAACTCACAACTGTCGAAGGAGAACCAATCCCAAGAGCTTGGAACAGCAATCATTTGCATCCCTATTTTACTTGAAAACATTGCTGAAATGTTATAAAAGAATTATGAATATATGATTCTTGTATTGAAAGCAGTTGTAAAGCAAGTGAATAATGAAAAGCTATAAAATGGATGTAGGCCCAACTTTTGGCCGAACCACTATAAATCTTGTGTTCTCTACTATTATAAACTGCTTTGTTTTATTTCGACATATAAAATACATTAATTGTGTCATTAAAATGTCGATTTAATAATGCAGGTCATAAAAGAAAAGCTTACCCATCGCAAGACTAAACGATCTCCGACATCATTCAGCAAGCAAACACTAAGCCATTCAAAATTTCCACGCTCAAATCCTACAACAGAAGTGCTTCGAACAAAAGTTAGCAATGTGGATGGAAGTGGACCATTTCTAACTAACTGCAAATGTTTGAACAAACAAACAACCAGTTAAATAGCCTGTGTCTACCACCACCAACTCGCTTAACTATGAAGTATATTTCTTTGGATAAGGGAAATTATTGGCAACTAAAAAGTGATGACACTTGCACAAGACAACGGGGATCGCCAACATGAATAGATGGCAAGGAGACATGGTCGAGCAAGCATCAATCAGCAAAAGACCTCTTCGGAGGCACAACTCTTCGGAGGATAAAGACCTCGAGTGGGCCTAGCCAGAAAAAGAGAGATCTTTCTCGATACAAAGTTTCGGAATGATCGGTCGATACACTCCCGTGAATCCGTCCAACCGAGAGAAAGAAACTCCAAACTTCCAGGCAAAAGCCCTACTCAGAGGCACACGTTTCACCGAGATTGAAATAAAACTTCCAGGTGTTGAAACATGAAAACCCTCTTCGGAGGCCCATTTCACCACAGTTGAAATGATAAAAGACCTCGAGCGGGCCAACCAGAAAAGGAGAGATCTTTCTCGATACAAAGTTGCGGAATGATCGGTCCATACACTCCCGTAAATCCGTCCAACCGAGAGAAAGAAACTCCAAACTTCCAGGCAGTAACCCTACTCAGAGGCACACATTTCATCATCGGTCGATACACTCCCGTGAAATGAAATGTGAAAAGCCCTCTTCGGAGGCCCGCTTCC
Source organism: Allium cepa (assembly GCA_030765085.1). Taxonomy (NCBI): domain Eukaryota; kingdom Viridiplantae; phylum Streptophyta; class Magnoliopsida; order Asparagales; family Amaryllidaceae; genus Allium; species Allium cepa. The sequence continues at coordinate 488,277,640 of CM060940.1, read as the reverse complement.
CAGCGAACAGGGAAAAATAAAAGCCTCTCCCAAGGGGCAGAAACAAAAAAGACCTCTTCCCAGAGGCACAACAAAACAAAAAGACCTCTTCCCAGAGGCAGAAACAAAAAAGACCTCTTCCCAGAGGCAGAAATGAAAATACCTCCTCCCGGAGGCACAATCGAACAGAAAGACCTCTTCGGAGGCACACGTTTCGCCGAGATTGAAATAAAACTTCCAGGTGTTGAAACGTGAAAAAGCCCTCCTCGGAGGCACAACTCTTCGAAGGCACACGTTTCACCGAGATTGAAATAAAACTTCCAAGTGTTGAAACGTGAAAAACCCTCCTCAGAGGTGCAACTTTTCAAAGAAGCAAAAATCAGAAAGCCCTTTACTGTGGCGTAATAAAAAAAAGAGAAGCCCTCTTCAAAGGCACACTTTAATTCTCAAAGGAAGAATGATTCACCTATTCTGGAAAATACTTTTCCTCCAAAAAAAAAGTTAAAGTACCCTTCAGAGGTCTGCTTTACCACATAGAAGAATTCACTTGGTAAAATGTGTATATGCACAAAAGAAAAAGTGATATCTTCGAAAGATGAAGCGTAAAAACTTATATGGAGGGAGTTGTACTCTATTTTTAACGAAATAATATTCCTCCAAGTATGGAATAATTATTCTCTAGAAAATAAAAGTACAAGTCCCCTCAAAGTATAAAATATTGCAACAAGCTTATGGTACAAGGGCAACATGGTATAGCTACATACAACATGGTATAACTATATTGGTAAAATTACGCTCGAACAACATACCAAAAGCTCGCTGCAATATCATGTAAAGAAACTTGTACGAAAATGAATAATAAATGCATTCTCAGATACAGACAGAAGTTTGTACAAAGAAAAAGAATCATTCTATTCAACACTGTTAAAATTTTGTACAGGTACAGGTTTCAAAATAAAAAGAAAAAGAAAAGCAGAGGCCGGTACCCGCACAATCTCCGGCCAGTACATGCAAAAAGCAAAAAAGCGATATAAAAAGCACAGGACCAAAGCCATCATTTCTTCTTCCTTCCACCTTTTGAGCCTGCGCCTGGCCGAATGGTTAACTTCTTAGGCCGGCTTGTAAGAGTAGGAGAGGAAGGGGAAAGGGATACAATAGGTTCTTCTCCCCCTTGTGTCTTGCTAGCAGAAGCCTCCTTCTTCTTCTTAGAAACTCCATGCTTCCCTCTTTTCCTGGAAGAAGACCCACTACCTGGAGAGAAAAGTGTAATTAATGGTTCATCATCGGAACCAGTTGGTTCTGGAGTCTTCTCACTCCCTTCAGTTTCTTCTCCCCTGTGTTCTTATGAAGCAATGGGATCGTCCAAGTCTTGGAGAGCTTCTATTTGCTCCTCTTGTGATCTTGGTTGCGAGGCAGAAGGAGGATTGACCTGAAGAGACGGAGGAGGAATAATTGGAGGAGGGGAAGTTTGAACAATGCTCGATGCTTTCTCTACAGAAGAAAAGAAGTTAAAGTCAGTAAAGAGAGAAGATAAAGGCTCATTGAGGTTCAGAAAATAGTCGAGAATCTCATCGAACTCATAAGAAGCAAATGAGCAGTCTACTTGAGCAAGATTAACAGTAGAATTACCTGGAGAAGTCAGCTTCCTGATGTCAACCTCATAAGCCTGTGCTTCGGCACTCTCTTCACCTTCATCTCCACCCTGTATACTTGTGATCTCAGTTGTAACTCTGGGCAGGGATGGAGAATGAGAGCTGGAGCCAATAATGTCGATTTCGGCCGAAGGAGAAGGCTGGACTGGAATAGTTGAAGTAGTTTTTCCTAACTGTTCCCCTTCTGCCGTTTCAACTCTTAATTTTGCAAGTTGTTCCTTTCCTTTGGCAAGAGCAGCGCGAGCATCATCATCCAAGTAATGCTCCTCAAGAGCTGATTCGGCATAGCCAGCACCTTTACCGCCAAGCATGTCAAGTGCAGCCTCCCACACTTCAGCCAGTGTAACTTCATATTTGGGGCCTAGGAAGGCGAGACTACCATGCCCCAAGATGCTGTGCAGGTAAAAGTCAAACAGTGTCGAGCTGATGTTGGTCTTCGTTGCCTCATGAGATTCTTCAGCTGCAATTTTACCGGCAACGGCCTCATCGCGCTCTCTTTCAGTCTTGGAAAGTTGAAGCTTTAGCATTTGAATTTCCGCCTCCTGAGAGTTGACTTTCTCCTGTAACTCTGTAACCTCAGCACGATACCTTCCCGCTGTTTTCTGCTCAGCTACAAGTTGCGCCTCGGCATGTCGCTGAGCTGCGTGAGCATCACGAACTTGCTTCTGAAGTACTTCTTCTTTTTGAGTATATGTAGTAGAAGAAGTAGCAAGCTCTTGTTTAAGTTCCTCAAATTTCGCCTCAAGATCCTCATTGTAAGTAGTGATGCTCCTCATTTCGGTATCGTGCTGCTCGAGAACCTTCTGCCATTCGGCCTTATCATTCTCCATAGTAAGCATGGCCTCTATATTCACACGGTTGACCCTTTGAAGCTCGTCGACAAGCTTTTGCCAGTTCGACATCCTTTCAATATCAAGCCTGACGGCATCGAGATTTCGCAGCATGGCAGGCTTGTCGATAGGGATCAGGTCAAGATCGAACCGCACTCCCTTCAAGCACCAGTGCGGGAACCGGCTTTGCAGAGTAGTCGAGCCTGATCCAACTTGGAATTTAGGCCTGCTGATTATTGTTTGAATGTCTGTCTTCCCGAGAGCGGGAGAGCCAGAAGGAATGTCAAGTGAGACGGGGGCAGTGACCTTTTCAGGAGTTGTAGAAGTATGCTTCTCACCGTGTCGAGCACGCTTACTTGGGTCCTCAACCATATGACTTTTCCCCCGGTCATCATGGGATTTCTCTTGTGGGAATCGTCGCCTTTATGGGAAGAATCATGGTGCTCCTCCCTTTCTTTTCTTTTATAACGCTCTTCTTGAGCCCTTTCTCTCCTGAGCCTTTCGAGCGGCTCTCTCTTCATCGGTTTCTCTGTGAGCGGGAAGGTAGCGCCTATAATCATATTGACTACGTCTCCCGTAGCGCTGAAAGTCATCATAGTAGGAGCTGCTGCGTCCCATTGGAGAATCTGAAATAAAAAAGAAGAGACAAGTCTTAAAAGTTTTCAGAAGAAAAAAAGTGTAACTGTAGAATCTTCAAAGTACAAAGAGTTAGGAGCATAAAAGTGCCGAAAAATTCTAAGTGTGTGTAATGTGCAAACTACGCGCGTCAAACTACGAACCACTTTTCGATCGAGGAGGAATCGTGGGGGTAGTAGTTAACGTCAACTCTTGAGTCGACGGAGTTTGTTGCAGAGTAGAAGTCGCCTCAACTACTGAAGAAGAAACCCTGGTGGTAACAGGGTCGTCTTTAAAGAGCTCCTGTGAAGTGACAAACAGGTCGCTTAACCCTTCGAAAGTGTCGTCTCCACTCTGTTTGATAGGGCTTGTTTTCCCAGCTTCTTCATCACCAGACTTCTTTGAATGTGGAGGAGATTCCTGAGGCTCTTCTCCTTCAGTGATCGGGGAAAGTTTGCCAGATGACCCCGCGACATCAATAGAAGTGGAGCACTTCACTAGAGAAGCCTCAGAGGCAGGTTCTTTCGGTATAGGTGCATCGGTAGAAACTGAGGCATCCAATGCTTGGGCTGGGGAGTCTGGGACTTCATGAGGGTGTGTAGAGCGAGAGGTATGCAAAAGTCCGTACTGATGCAAAAATTCGTCTTTCAACAGAAATTGAATGCTTCTCTCCTCAACTGGCACGGCCATAAGCCTCTCGAAAGTTGGTTTATGACTGGAATCCCTAGAAGGAGGAGGAAGCACTGAAAAGTAAAAGGCGAAGTTAAAATTTGACAACTCAGGCTATGAAAAGCTCAGAGAAAAACATCAGGAATAAAGATAAATGCTCTTACTTCCTACTCTCCAAGTAGAGTAGAATCCCGGAGGACAGCGAACGAAGAAAAATTGACTTAGAAAACCGTGAGCACTTTCGGGAAGGCCGATTATTAGTTTACGGTTCCTAGCGCTTCTCACAAGAATGATGGAGGGATGGTCTTTATTTTTGGCAAACGTGCACAAATAGCAAACTTCATCAAAACTCGGAAGGCGATCCAACGTCCTTCCGAATAGCACACATAACCCCACCAGAATAGCATAGCCATTGGGGTGCAGCTGGAAGGGGGAGATAGCTACTCGGAGAAGAAGCTGTTGAAGAAAGTCGTTAAAAGGAGGGATAGCTCCACTCGTGCACATTTGACGATTGACTGCTACAAAACCATGAGGTGGTATATCGGTAGTATCGCTTCTCTCAGGAAGAATGGCATATGCTTCAGCAATGCCAAACAGAGCGCACAGTTGGCGGAAAACTTTGTATGTTGATGTGGTTGAAATTCTCTCTGGAGGATTAACCAATGGAGTAGCAATTGGGAAAGTCTCTTCAGCCGATTCTGTTTCTCCTTGTTGAGAAGTCATTCTATACAAGGAACTAGACATTCAAATAAGAAGGTGCACGTTTCCTAAAGAGTGTGAAGTGTTGTGCAGAACTAACAAAAACAGAAAGCAAACATAACTGAAATTAAACTAGTTGACAATTGGTCGACTATGAGATTTCAGGACTTGTTAATATAAAACTCAAGTGTAGTGTTAATGTAGACGAATCGGCTTTAATTGGATATTTTAGTTTTGCTTTAATACTTCACTTGAATTCATTAGTTAGCAGCATTTCGTTCACACAGTTCATTTAAGTTGATTATTCTTTGTCGACTAATCAGTCATTCGATGTGGGCGGTCAATGACAGTATATTCGTCCCATTTTTCTGCAAATGTTGTATTTAACAGGTTATTAGCGTTAGAGATAATCTGTAAAGCAGTTCAAACAGTTCAAAGTTCAAGCAGTTCAAGATTAAGTTCAGTTAAATTTTTCCAGTGACAAGTCCTAGGTCGTCTAGCGACCTTACATAGGTCGGAGTTATCTTAAGTCGCACTGTGCAAGTTAAAAATTTCAAGGCAATGCAAATTAGTCAAGTCCTAACTCGGTTGTGACCTAGAACCTATGCCGCAAAATATAGGCTGTTGATACGTTAAGTCGCTATGCAGTTGTCCAAGAAAATTAAGTCGTTGAATTGTTAAGTCGTTCTGCTTAAAGTTCATCTGCAAATCTGCCGAGTCCTAGGTCGTTCAAATCCCCATCGCAATCTGAAAGTTAAATCGCGAGTTTGAAGGTCATCCAGCTTCCCTTAGGTCGTGAGTTATCTTGGAACGCTCAGATCCACTAAGTCGCTGACTTCCTATCCACGCAAAAACTCACCAGACCCGATAACCCGTTAACGCCGACACCACGAAATCCATCATCCTCTTCGTGAATTTAATCATCTCTGCATACCACCAAATCACCCAAAAAATCGATTCCAAATACCTTCGATTCATTATAGATATTACCGTGCCTTCTTGAATCACAACAACGACATATCAAACGGTGATCAAAAGTCGATCATAATAATCATTCAAAATAAAGCACGACACATGAATTGGACTTGATTCGGAAAACATGAATTCACGATTGGATGGCAATTATGGTGGGAAAGAGATTGAATTCACTTACGTAGTATGTTGGTAAAGATGAATCGACAACTAAATGAGTTGAATTTTCCTTTGGAAGCATGAAGGTCTGTCAATGGCAGTGGGAGATCGGAGCAGTAGAATGAGGAAGGGTTAGCGACCTAACAATTATATGGGGCAAAAAGGGGAAGACGAATAGGCACGCAATTTAGTACAAGTTTTAGGTCGCTCACGACCTAGCTAAGTCAGATCGAAGCACACGACCTACGGCATCGGCCTGTACTTCGAGGGGCAAGTGTTAACTCCTATTTCTGAAGCGACCTAAAACTTACGCGGCCTAACGACCTAAGAGTGCTAATGACCTAAAAATGAGCGACCTAACTACAGCAGCGATCCACGACCTATAGGAAGTTGCAACCTGACGACTCAATTAGTAAGCGACCTATCGAGCTCAATGGTCTAGTTCGTGACTTAACAATTCATAACAGGCCACGACCTAAGCGGGTGAGCGACCTAACTATGGAACGGTTCTAGCGACCTAACTACCCACCGACCTAAGTGGATAAACGACCTAACAACTTAAGAAGTTAGAGACCTAACGACTTAAGAGGATCAGCGATCTAAAGGTTCCCGTAACTTCACGACCTAAAGCATATGCGACCTAAGCAATGCCACAGCCTACCGACCTAAGAACGAAGTGGTCTCAGCGACCTAAATCTCAGTTGACTTACGACCTATAATGAGTCGTACATGACCTATTAACTCACTCAAAAAAGAACCAAATGCAATCAAGATAAGTCAGATCTCATCTCTTAGGTCGCTGCCGACCTAATAACTTATTCAGGGCAAGTTCCAATATAGCTGGTACAGGTGATCCCCTATGTCGTCGCCGACCTATGACCTACGACCTACCTTAGGTCGCATACGACCTAGCACTTGGTGATAAAATTCTGCTCAGAGTATTCCCTATAAATACAGCCCTAACTCCAGCTAGCAAAGGACTTTTGGCCGATCACTTCAAGCGCCGATACTCTGCTGAATTCTCGACTCACTCAACACTTCAAGTACTCCAAACACCAAGGACACTACTACGATCTCCAAGAGAAAATCTACATCATTCAACATGAATTCGGAAGATTATTCTCCATCAAAGTTCTAGTTATTTGTCTCATCAGAATTGTAATTGAAGATTGTTGTGAAGTTGTAACCAAATTCAGTAATAAAGAGAGTTAAAGTGGACGTAGGCTTACCTCAAGCCGAACCACTATAAAAACTGTTGTCTTTTCTGCTTTTTCTGTGATTTCTCTACTTGTTCTTTAGTTCCCGTGTTCACGGGTGGTGCTTTCGCTCAACTTCAATCTACACCGGGGTGTTAGCGTCTGATTTTTACGTTAACAACATGCGACTATATTTTATACGTATATATGTACATACACACACACACACATACACCGTCATAAACAAACTATATATTATCGCATGTTATTATATATCTTACATGTCTGTTTACAATCAGTGAAATATGATGAAACACAATGGAAATGTACAACAATAACAAATTCATGTGTTTGTTTGGATCATGAAAAGGGCACAAGAAAGGGGCACGAAAGGAGAATGATTTGTTAAAGGAGAATGCGTTCTTCTGTTACGAAAGGGACATTTAAAAAGGGCATTTTAATTGTTTTATTATAAATAATTATTTTCATTATTATGTGTTTAAATTATTTTCAATTAATACTGTTAAATGAATTTATATTATTTATAAATTATGAAATGCTAAAAAAGCGCAATAAAAACAATTTTTACTACATACTAGTAGTCCGCAATACAAATACAATAGTATGCATCTCTCTAAAATCTCGCTACTAATACAAAACAAGTCATCTGAGCTCTTAAGCTTGTTTGTCAACAAACAGACAACTATGTAGTCCGACTCACTGTTAGTCAGAATGTATGTGATTTCACATTCGAAAAATGGATCACCCACCTATTGCACAGTCATACATCTACCAATGGTTTCTGCCATCTTCCCTCACACGACGAAACCCTACTCGGTTGACATCTACAAGTAGAAGTAGTAGCTGAGTGATACAGATGTGTAGAAGCTCAAGGAATGCAAGAGCCGATCTCAATAGTATCACTCATGAGAAAGTTGGCATAGAGTTGAGTGTCAAACTAGGCATTGGAATGTGGAGCATTTGGAATTGAGAACTCGTAGGAAGGAGTTTCGAGGCAGCCTTCAAAAATCACATTCAGCTCCCTGAATTTCAGAGATGAGCAAACTTTGAATTTTGTATACCTTATAGCAGTTGTGTCCCACCACTCGTCATCTCCTTCGACGATGTCATTCTGCACATTTCAAAACCTGCCTTTAATCTGCAATAGCCGTTCCAATGGGTCGATCATGCTTGAGGTTATTAAACATGTTTTTCATATGATTAATACTGTATTCAATGTCCATCTATGTATTGAAGGCGTTGGTGATTTCGTCATACCAATAGGCAACCTAATCTTTTCAAAATCTGATTTGGCATAACAAATGTCGATAAAGGCCAACGTCTGTTCCTTGGTTCAGTCTACAATGTGGCAAGTAGAAGAACCGGAAGATTCGTGGGTTAACGTTCTGAAAACAATCAAAAAATTCAAGAAAAATAGAGGATGTTGAAATCAATACGTAAAACACAAATATGAAAAAATTTACCTTAAAAAACTGATGTAGATTCGGCAAAAATTAGATGAATTTTTGTATTCGAAGTATGGTGTTTTAGTGAAGTTGATATAGGAGAAGGAGTAACATGAAGAGGGGGGATAGCTGATCATTGGGAAAATGTGGTGGCGTCCGACACGTCGGAAGCCAATTATTCACTCCTAAGGGTTTATCTAAATGGTGCGTTGAAGTAGGCCCTACATTTAATGCTTCAGATGCGACTGGCGAGATGAAAACTAGAATAGTCCAAAAAAGTCTATGAATGTTATCTAAATAAACCATCCTTGCCAAGTTTCTCGGTCAAAACATAACCTCTTATCATCACTCGCTCCCTTATTGCTCCTTTGCTTCTCTAAAAAATATTTAGCCTCTACACGAACTCCTCCGTAAGATGTTGGCATATAGATGAGATCCATTCTAAGCTTAGCGGCCATCATCTTGTGCTTACAAATCATAGTTTGGCCTGCTCTCTGGTAGCCCTTAGATCCTCTATCAACGTCTCTTTATCATTTGTGTTGGTACTACTGCTAATGGTTTAAGTATGGTCTGTAATTATATATATATATATATATATATATATATATATATATATATATATATATCAAGTGTTCTTTAAATTTTATATTTTTATTCAAGTTATAATAAAGTGAGATATATTCCATTAAGTTTAAAATAATATGGTTATGGTTACATACCTAGGATATGGCTATGCTTACCTAAAATTCCTCAAAACTCTATTTTTTTCACATCAGTTGGAATAAACTAAAAGTTATTTAAGAAGCCAGTTTTTCCTAACTAAAAGCTTTCAGTGATACTGTAGTAGTTTTCCATGGGATAGGCCTATCATCAAGATTAAAGAAGATTTCATACGTAAAATTATAAGTAAAATTATAAAAAGTAAAATTTAAGTAAAAATACGAAATAAAGCAAAACGATAAATGAAAAATATTTACAATGATAAAATAGAAAAAATATATTTTGTTTGATAATTAATTTTATCATTACAAAGATGTTAAATAATTTTTTTTTTTTTTTACTTTACCACAATTTTACCTTTTTGCTTATTTTTTTTATATTTATCATTTTCAATACAAAAATATTAAACAAATCACTATAAATATAAGTATTTTACATATAAAACAAATTTATCAACATTTTAAATATTAGTAATTTACATATAAAATTCTAAAGCTATAAACAAAATTGATAAAAGATAAAAGACAATAATTGTATTATTTCATAAAAATTATACTATTTATCTTTATTATTCCAAACTTAAATGTTCATTTTCATATTCAAAGTTTTAAAATTTAACAAATAAAAATCGATTAAAAGGGTAAAAGAAAAATACCTATAATATTAAGTATAAAATATAAGTAATGAATTATTTTACCATTATGAAGATATAGAAATTTTATTTTTGTTTATAGCGTTACAACGGTATATGTAAAATGCTTATTCTTAAATCAATTATACTAAGAAATATAAATTTATAACATTATAAATGTTTTTATGCTTAAATATTTAGCTTTATTTCTAGAATAAAAACTAAATGATAAAAATTAAAAGATAAACAATATATTAGCAATAAATTTGTATATCGTCATATTAGGTGAACTGTTTTCTAGAAAAGTAGGCGCGAGTTTCGTTTATAAAAAGAAGAAAAAAAGTACAGTATTTACAAATTGTCCATTGGCCCAATAACATTAAGAAAAAAAAAACAAATAGGTTTGGGTATAACAACAATACCAGCCCTAACTTCTCGAAAGTTCTGAAGAACCTAAATTCATGTGAAAGATATATCGGCTACATAACTCCACTTTCCAAAAATGAGAAAAATCCATGTCGGAAGCTTATCTCTATGGAGCACAACATTTCAACTGTGCAATTTTCTCACAGGATTAGCAAGAAAGCTAAACAAACACTTGAAGAGTCCATGCTCGTCTACAAATGTTATAAGATTCTCCAACAACAAATCAAATCTGACAAATAATCAGGATAATCTATTTAACCCATGCTTCTTTAACGTATTTAGGGCATCTGTCTTTTACAATCGGTGCTCCAAAGAAACATTTGTAATGTTACCGTGCGATATCAGTTCCATGAGGCTGAAATCACATAAATGTGGTTCAGAAACTTGGTTGAAGAGGAGATTCACGGTAAAATAAGCTTGACTGTAACCTATTCTTTCAAAAATTTATAATTAATGATAAGCATGTAATTTAATGGCTGTCAAACTCCAAAAGGGATCACTGTGCGGTAAAGACGAATTTGCAAGGAATATTGCAACTGATTAAATCTCTAAGCTTCCATAGATAAGTGCAGTGCAGTGCTAGGTTTGTGTAAAATTATCTTCTTACCTCAAGATGTTTATTAACGCCTTTGAACTTTGATGTAGGTTAGGACCTGAAACATACAAATAAAAATAGGGAAAAATAAAGGGACAGCTACTTTTAAACTTGAAAAAGGGTATTGGAAGTTATTAGCTTAGTCACAAGAAGCCAGATCGAATCACTACCAGTGAAACCCGATCATCAAGAGGTTGAGGGGTAAATTACTTTAACTCTACTGATTACATATCTCTTCATCATGATGATTCTGCAATGTGTTTTGGTTGGATCTGCATAAACAAATCCTTACCATATACACTATAAAATCACATTACTCACGTTCAGACTTGATTATGTTGTGTCCAAATATTTGGTGATTACGTTCTTGCCAGTGCACCATGTACATGTTAAAAATGCAATTTGAGCAATATCTCTACTCTTACATGTAGAATTGAACTTGGATTGGATTGCATTAATTTAAATATCAATGGTAGTGTTTCTATGTGATTGGCATGCCAAAGTAACTTAATCCTAGTCCATTTCCAAAATGAAGGCATTAAATTTACAGTGAAAAAAATAGATGTGTAACTGATACTTATTTAGAATTATAAAAAACACATAGTGGATCGACTGGTACATGTTTTTGTATCAGATGATCCTTTGTAGGCAATAGGTTTGAAACTGCTTTTAAATGTATAGAATGCGGATTTAGGGTAGTTGATGATCCTCCAACCCCATTTAAACCATGTTACTTTGTTGTATCCATGCCTTAGCACATTTGTAATAAGTATCAGTCTGAATTTACCTTTATGAACCCTTCACAAGTCCAGAAATCTTCCTCCACGACTTCATTGAATTTAATTGCCTCAATTTCATGATGTATATTACTAAGATAACTGTGACTATCACATCTTCCCTTCTATTTTCGATAATGTCGTTCACTAGAAGACATTCCCCCTAACCCTAGACTGGGTGTTTGTTTATAAGATTGCTTCCTATTAACTACAGATCAAACCATAACTTGGTGCATTTAACATGTATGGCTTGTCTACAATACATTTTAATACTTTTAGTCTTATCTTCAAGAGAAATTTCCAAACCCCTAATCGTTGGCTCTTTTACTATAACACCTTGGAAATTAGTTAGAATAATTGAGTATACATCACAACATTGTTTTATATAATAGAGTCGGGTACTGAAGAATGGGTATTGGGCTATATGAGTCAGCCCAATTCATTTGAGTCATTGTTGCTCTATATAACAGAGCCGTTTTGTACCGTGTAAAAATACATCAGTGTATAATTCATTCTATACATTTTCTCTATATTTGAAATACCAATTCATCAAAGAATTCTAACTTGGTACAGAGCCAACTAAATCTGTCAAGCGACGGTAACAAGATTCAGATCATCATCAGTTCCCATCAAAGAGCTGTTGTGTCATCATTGAGCCATCCGAAGGAGGTGTCGGATCAGTATCATTATCCGCCATCCTTGGTTGCTCTCAGATCTTAGCATTCTCATCATCTGAGAGAGAGATTTTACCTGTTCTTACAGTTTTTCTCTGAATCAAGAATTATTTTTAAGGTGTCACGCCAAGAATCTTGAGCCAAGAAAGTCGGCTACACCACAGAAGCTCTCATATCAAGAATCCTAACAGCACTTTCAGATAATCCACCATGTCTGGAGATGATGGTGTATCATCATCAGCAATAAGTGGGGTTAAGAATCAGGAAGGGTCTAGGCCAAGAAATCAAGAACCATCAGCCATTGAAATAAATTCCTGCAATATCATCAAACCAAAGAATAATTTAGTAACAACAACACTTGATGAAAACAACTTCATATTATGGAAATATCAAGTTGAAACCAGTATAAGAGAATTGGTCTGGAAGACTTTCTGTATGGAACTGCAACTATACCCACAAGAATGGTGACAGGTAGTACAGGAGAAAGAACTCTCAATAAAGAATTTATCAACTATCAGAGGCAGGACAGCTTACTGGCTGCATGGCTACTTTCATCCATCAGTTCAGGACTACTATCACAAATTGTTGGACGTAAAACTTCATTTGAGATATGGTCTGCAATACAATAGATTTTCAATACACAGTCAGCTGCAAGAATCATGTATTATAAGAGACAACTACATAATCTCAAGAAAGAAAATATGACAATGAGAGTATCTAACAAAGGTGAAATCATACCATGATCTTCTTGACACTGTAGGGCACAAAGTATCTGAAACTGAGCAGATACTAACTATTCTAAATAGTTTGGATATAGAATATGAGTCAGTAATAGCAATTATCTCATCACAATAAAATCTACCTAATATGCAGCATGTTCATTCAATATTGTTGTCACATGAAGGAAGAATTGAGCAGAGGAAAGAAAATAGCATAGAATTATCACTCAATTATGCATCAAACTCCAGAAACAGAAATCAAGGAAAGAAGCAAGAAAATCTAAACATCAGACAAGACTGCTACAACCAAAGAGGTAATGCTGCACAGAGAGGTAGAGGGAGAAATGGAAGATGGAATAACAACAGAACAAAATGTCAGATTTGTGAAAAACCTGGACATACAGCCAGGCAGTGCTATTTTAGACTCAACACTGAATACTGCCCAAATCAACAAATCAAGCAAATCAAAGAAATTATAATTCCAATGCTAATGTGGCATATATAGATCAAAGGCAAGGCAGTCAATCTGAAAGCTCAAGAACACAAAGCTTAAACTTAGAAAAACTTACAAGAACTGAGGAAATAGCAGAAGAAGGCTGGTACCCAAATTTAGGTGCCACCAACCACCTTACAAGCAACCTATAGAATCTTAATCTTGACAACAAAGAATATACAGGTATGCATTCTATTCATATGGGGAATGGCGATGCTTTAAAAATCACGCATGTTGGAACCAGCAGTGTTCCAGGTAAAAGACAATCTCAATAACCTATTGAGAGTCCATCAAATTAAGAAAAATCTATTAAGTGTATCTCAATTTGCTAATGATAACAATGTGTATTTTGAGTTTCACCCTAAATTCTGTTTAGTTAAAGATCTACTAAATCAAGACATTATTACAGGGTAAACTGGACAAAGGGTTATACAAATTCAACTTTGGAAATACAAGAAAGAGCAATGTTAGGAATATGTGGTGTAATAGTACTGAATCCCATTTACAAATGGTCAAGAAACTTTTGCTTTGTGGAATTATAAACTAGGACATCCCAATGTAAACACCATAAAACAAGTTCTTATGAATAATAATATCCCCTTTGATGTATCTTTGCCATATGTATGTACTTATTGTCAATTAGGCAAAAAGCATAAATTGCCATTTGCAGATTCAACAATAGTTATTAGCCAACCACTACGGTTAGTAGCAACAGACTTATGGGGACGAGCTTCTATAAGTTTAGACTATGGTTTCAGGTATTACATATCTTTTGTCGATTCATATTCTAGATATACATGGATATATTTTTTAAAATCTAAATCAGATACACAAAAGGCTGTAATATAGTTCATAACTCAAGCAGAGAAATAATTAAGCAGTGAGGTTAGGATTTTACAAACTGATGGTGGTAGTGAATATAAATCACTAAAGGAATATTTATAGAAAAAAGGTATTATTCATAGAACAACTTATCCGTATACATCTGAGCAAAATGGAGTAGTAGAAAGAAAACACAGACACATAGTAGAAACTGGCACAGGCATCTTTACCTATGAAATTATGGCCAGAAGCCTTTAACACTGTTGTGTACTAAATCAATAGACTTCCTACCAAAGTTCTCAAGCATCTGAATCCTATTGAAGTGCTATTTGGGGTTAAACCTAGATACAAAAGTCTAAAGATATTTGGCTGCATATGCTTTCCATGACTCAGACCATATAATAATCATAAATTAAATCTCAGATCTACCCTATGCACTTTCTTAGGATATTGAAATAATCAGAAATGATACAGATGCTTAAGTAATGATGGTAGGATCTTTGTCTCAAGACATGTTGTATTTAAGGAGAATATTTTTCCATTTGCAGATAAGAATGTTAAAACAACCAAGAAAGTATACAATAGAGACAATTTTTCAATACCTTCGATACCCATTATACCTGAATGGGATCAAGCTGATGGAAGTGTGCAGAGAGATCAAGGATCACAACAAACTTTATCCAGCAGTGTCACTGGATCAAGTCATGACTCCCATGAATCCTCCGGCTCCTTCCATAATACAAGTCAGGACAATAATATCAATCCAAGTCAAGAAGAATCCTCCTCATCCATGTTTCAACACACTGATGAAAGCACTCATATTCAAGAGTGACCACCTGCAATTTCAGGACATCACATGATTACAAGATCAAAAAGTGGTATCTTCAAACCAAAAATATACAATGTTCAATTTAATTCAACTGAGCCAAGAAACTATAGTGAAGCCATCACAAACAGCAATAGGAAACAAGCCATGGATAATTAATACAATTCCTTTATCAAAAATAAAACTTGGAGTCTAGTATCACTACCCAAAGACAAGAATGTAGTTGTTGTGAATGGACCTACAAAATCAAAATAAATCCAGATGGAAGTATTGCAAAATATAAAGCAAGGCGGGTAGCTAAAGGTTATAATCAACAATATGACTTTGACTTCAATGAGACATTCTCTCCTGTTGTTAAACCAACCACTATAAGAATGTTAACTATAGCACTTCACAGGAAATGGAGGATCAGACAACTTGATGTAAATAATGCTTTTCTCAATGGAGACTTAAAAGAGGATGTATTTATGGAGCAACCAGAAGGTTACAAGAAGGAGGTCATCAACAATCTTGTATGCAAGTTACATAAAGTCATTTATGGGTTGAAACAAGCTCCTCGTGTATGGAATGAAAAACTCAAGTCAACATTAAGTGATCTGGGATTTATACCAACAAAATCAGATAGTTCCTTATACATGCAATGCAAATAGGAAAGGGTAGCATATATATTAATACATGTGGATGACATCATTATTATCGAAAATGACAATCAAGCTATGAATCAGACAATCAAACATCTTGATAAAATGTTCTCTAAAAAAGATCTAGGTGACTTACTTTACTTCATTGGGATTGAAGTCATAAGAAGATCCAGTTCTGAAATGTTTCTATGTTAAAAACGATACATACTGGACCTACTAAAAAGAGAAAATATGGATCAGGCAAAACCACTTCCTACTCCTATGACAAGTAATCTCAGACTATCAAAGGACTCCGGAGAAACCATCACAAATGAAAAACAATACAGAAGTATCGTAGGAGCACTATAATACATCACAATAACGAGGCCGGATCTAAGTTACAGTGTAAATAAAGTCTGTCAATTCATGCATAACGCACTCAGTCATCACTCGAAAGCAGTAAAACATATCTTAAGATATCTGAAAGGAACAATGAACCATGGACCGCATCTCAACAATACAAAGGATTTAAACATACAAGCTTACAGTGATGTAGATTGGGCCACCGATCCCGATGATAGGAGATCCACTTCATGATTCTGTATATATCTAGGTAGCAATCCAATCTCATGGAGCTCGAAGAAACAAGCAACTACTTCATGCTCCAGTACTGAAGCCGAATATAGGGCAATCGCCAGCACTGCAGCGGAAATAACATGGATCGAGTCACTTCTCAACGAAATCAAAATCAATCTCTCAAACTGTAACGACCCGTAAATTTTAATTGGTTTTAATAACGTAATTAACTGAATTTTTGTGAAATTTTAAATATTAATATTTGAAAACGAAAATTTAATATTCGGTATACGTCTATTTTAACATAGCAACTGGTAAATTTTCATCTGATAATATTGAAGTTTATTTTCTTGTGTAATTTTAGTTAAATTCAAATCAGTAAATATTTGATGATAATAAAATATTTTTCAAACCTGAATATTTTTTTATACAATAAATTTGTAAATCATCTTCTGAGTGAGACGTCATCATCCGTTTCATCAAATTTGGAATGCTATTGCTCCGTTTATCTTATTTGTGGCAAATTAGCAGCATTTTCGGTACCAAATATCGACTTTGGATCAGATGATCGTACCACCTTTTGATTGCCTCGTCGTGCTGATTTCTTCAACATATTCGTTCGTGCGTTTCGAAGTCCGGTACGCAGCGGAATCTGCGTAAACAGTAACCGTATGGGTACCTTTTAGGCCTTTTGATCTACCCGTGATCATTCATTTCCATCGCACCTAGCTGTACAACCACTAGTCTTTATTTTTCCCAGAATTCGATAAGGTGGCTGTCACTATTCCCAATTGTTCATTTGTAACTTTTGCAATTTCTTTTATATTCAATATATATTTTAGTTCGTTTATATTCTACATTCTCTTCCTTCCTTCTGCTGCAGTTCTACTTTTTCCTCTCTATGATATTTTCTTAGTTTTAAATGTCTAAAATCTATGTTGCACGCCTTGGTGGAAAGCCAGCACATCACTTTAGTTCTAATTCCTGAAGCAAGTATATATCTCCACTGACTTTGCAAACATATGAAGAATATATATTATATAACCAACATTAACTTAGAGATCTTGCTTCCTCCTCTCATATTTCCTTCACACAGCCCTCCGTCCCCATGCCTGGCCAGCGACCACTCATCAATCCACATCAGAGCCCAAGTCACCGTCCCTCACGTGCTGCCCGACAACACCACTTCCTCGTCCTCCCCTTGCCTGGCCGTGACACCCCGATCCTCCTCACCTCCTTCGCCTACACAGCCAACCTAAGCTCGAACCCTTCGCCTGCCTAGCCAAGACTCGCCTCCGCATCCCATGCTCGGCCACCCACTTCCTTGTCTCCGCCTCTGACCTAGTGTCGACCTTCCTTGTGCTCGTAGCCTATATTATAAGTAATTATACATGATAGTTATTCCTTTATATATATAATAGTGTTATATATATACTATAATATATTTATATAAGTGATTTGATTTAGTGTATATATATATATAAGTCTGCAGTGTTATATAGTATAAGTTATGTGAGTTTAGTATATATATTATTATATATATAGTTTATAAATTGTTAAATTGGGTTTGTTATAATATATATAAGTTATATAGGTTATATAATTTGTTTGTATATATATGTATATAAATTTATATAATCGTACGTGTATATATGTTTCATATGTATATTTTCTGAACTCTTATATGTATTACTTACATATATTATAACGTGCACTTGATAATTTGAACAAATGATTTCACACACACACACACACACACACACACACACACATATATATATATTTCATATAAATTTTTGGTTGATATATATATATATGTTATGTTCTATATAAAAGTTCATAAGTTTAGTATATTATATATATGTGTGTGTATAATAATAAAGTTTACATATATTGTTCTGAAGAAAATATAAACTTATATGTATATATGTTAATACAAGTTATAATCTGTTGTGCATAGAGTTTGAAAAGATACCATAAGCTGTGCATAGAGTTTAAAAATATAATTATATATATACTGTGTTGTTTCAATCTACATATAAAAGATACTGTAATATATATATATATATATATATATATATGTAGGTTTGTAATATACACACACACACACGCACACACACACACACACTGTAATATAGATTTGCTTATAACTATTTTAGGTAACATGAATATATATATATATATATATATATATATAATAATGTATGTTTATATACATTTATAAACGTGTTGTTTTACCATTAATACTGAGTAAATATAATATATACATGTATTTAGAGTATTTTATGGTCTTATCATATATTATATTTTGTTGCAAAGTTATATCAACCTATATTTGAAAATTGTGTAAATGTTTGATTATATATATACATGAATTTATATAAGTCATATATATTATTATTTATCTTAAATTACATATGGTTTATGTATATATAATTTGGTTTCAAAACAGCTTTATATATATGTGGTTAAGATTTTTGTTTTGGGTAATGGTTTTAAGGTATAAAATATGCTTGATTCTTAATGCTTGAGTTTAAAAATATTGATTTTGAAAATTTTATATTATTTGTGTCTTAAATCAAGATATTGAAAGTATATATAATATAATAATAATATTTTGTTCAGCATATATCAAACTAATTTGATTCGTCCCCATCGATTCTATTTATCAGCTTGTTCGTCGAATTCGTGTCAAATCTAGCTTTGCTTTGGAATTCGTGATTGGATTCGTAACTCCTCTTATTCTCGTTCACTCCTAATATCGAAAGGTGAGTAACCACTCACGATTAACGTTCTTATATTTATTAAATTTGTTTTCAATTGAAACGAAAATTGAAATATGCCGTTGTTAGTTATTTGCATTGATATATAGATGCTATTATCTGTACTTGTTCACCTGTGACGTCTGACACTAGTATCTATTATTTATATTGATGATATATGTCTGTTATATTATTATCATCTCTATTATCACTTTGCAAGTTCCTATTAGTATAGAATTCCCTATGGGTTGAAATGATACATGCATGAACGATCTGTAGAATAGGAGAAAATCGTTATGGGTTGAAATGATAAACCCAAGCGATTTTCATTTGAATTAAATTTGGGATTGCGGGTTGAAATGGTATACACCTGTATATATTTAAAATTTCAAATTGAAACGATAAATATCTGTATCACTTGACCATACAATAGAAAATTTTATATAGACACTGTTGGTTTATATATAAATATTTTGAAAATTATTTCTATGGTTTAGAAAGATATATGGTTTTATTTAATATTGAAAATATTTTATATATGAATATGTTTTATATAAAGTAGATTTAATAATAAGCTTTAATTTAATAATGTTTGATTTAATTAATATATAATATGTTTAAGTATTTATTAAAATATAAATTTCAAAAATAGATTTTTGTAATAATTTGAATAAGTTAAGGTTGGGAAGATACTTTGAATTTATTTGAAATTGTATTTAATTAAGAATTTTATTTAATTAAATCAATTTGGAACTTATTGCAATTGAGATTTTAGATATGATTTTATAACTTGATTTTGATTTAAGTAGTTTAATAAATATTTTACGTTTAAATAAATTAAAGGAAATATTTAGAAAAATGTAATTTAAGGTTATTTAAATAATATTGAATTCATTAAGTGAATATTTCAAGACTAAATAATAATGAAGTTAAATCAAGATCTATATAAAACTGTTAAATTTAGTTTTGAAAATATTGAATATTTAAAGCTTTGAAATATATTGAAATTTAATGGTTTATTTTGTGGTTCAAATCGGTATTTTGAAATTGATATAATTTGAATTTGTTTATTTAGAAACTGAACTGAATTGAAATTGATAAATTGAGATTGAATTAAATTTGAATTTGAAATTCGAGTTGATTTGAATCGATTGGTGAAATTTGGAGAAACATTAAATATTGTACTTTATAAATTATTTAATATATATATATATACTATTTTAATATAAACTATTTTAATATAAACTATTTTGTTTTGTTTTATTTACTATTTTTAAACTGTTTAAGTGGTGGAAGTTGTGATTGCAAAGTTATGGTTTTCCAAAGAATTATGATTCAAAGTGTTTTGGGTTTCGAAAGTGTTGTAACTTTGAAAGTGCTATAATTTGGAAGTAGATATATTTGAAATGGAAATGATATTTTGGTTTTAAAGTATAAATTATTTTGAGTTGACCACCATGATATAATGACATTTGGTTGTTAATAGCGTATATTTCTACATAGTAGATAGTTCCATGGATTCTTAGAGGATGGTTATCACAAACATCCTTTGAGTTACTTGTATTTCAGTTGATATTTCACTTGAGTTGGATTTATTGATATAAGAATGTTAATCCTGACTCGAGTGTTTGTGTTTTGCTTTACGCTCGGATCAGACTGAGTGATATAGCATTTGAGACTCACCTTTGGAGTTTGGAGCTTCGCTTGGAGATCCAACTATCGATTCAGCTTTCATCTTTTCCAGTTGATTCGTTCAGAGATGTCATCAGATTGTATTTGAAACTTCACTCTATTTGAGATATTTTGTTGTATTTTATTTCAAACTCTGCTGTTTATATAGTAGCTTCATGAACTACTATTTATCTATTCCGCTGCATTATTATTATACTACCGTGTCTGTGATTCTGTGATTGATTTATTTACTGTATATGCTGAGTTTTGCCAAATATAAATTAACAATATGATATTTTGAGCAATTCAAGTCCGACATGTGCGGATGCGAGTGGTTGAAAATGCCGGGATGTTGCACAAACACACCAATAATCTGGTATGACAACTTAAGCTTACTCTCTCTCTCGGCAAACCCTATTTTACACTCACGAACAAAGCACATCGAAATAGATCTGTACTTTTTTCGTGAGAATGCATTGGAGGGAAAATTGAGAGTTAATCATGTTCCAGCGCTATTTCAGATAGCGATATTCTCACGAAACCACTATCAACAAAGAATTTCACTCGTTTGAAGGAAGAACTAAGAATTAGAGATGGCGGCGTAGAAATGGGGAAGGAAGAAAACCCTAAATGAAAGTAAAAGGGAGAGTTAGAATAATCACAGAACGACATTGTTTTATATAATAGAGTCGGGTGCTGAAGAATGGTTATTGGGCTATATGAGCCAGCCCAATTCATTTGAGTCATTGTTGCTCTATATAACAGAGCCGTTTTGTACTATGTAAAAATACATCAGTGTATAATTCATTCTATACATTTTCTCCATATTTGAAATATTAATTCATCCAAGAATTCTAACTAAATTCAACATAAATTTAAACTGAAATTTGATAAGGAAATTAAATTAAGTAAAATAAGGATTTAGAAGAAATATTTTACAAACGTTCGGATTTGGTACAAACTTGCACCATTGAGTTCTTAGTGATTTTCTGAACGATTTTCATATATAACACTTCACAATCCGAGTTAGTATGGAGGAATCACGGGAGTTCGAATGAATTAAGAATTTTAAAACAAAAATTTTAAAATTTACAAAACCATCAGTCGATCCTAGGGGTTTCAAGGTTGACCGACAACAGTCAACCGTGGTAATGGGCGGTCGACCAGCGTACGTTAAAATTCGAATGTTGTTTGCTTTCCTAAGACGTTGGTAAACAGATGTGATTTGATGCTTGGAAATGAAGGATGAGATGAGAGAATCAGATTTCATTGAATATTTTCCTAAGCAAATCATGTGGTTTAAAACTAAACCCAACCGCTATAAATAATACTAAACTGATGAAACCCTAATGCTCCATTAAACAATTACAGTAACTACTTTGGCAAAATTTTCCCTCAAACCCTTGTTTATTTTTTTCTTAAAATCAATCTCGGTCAACCTAAGAGATTAGAGCAAGCAAATTAAGGCAGATTAAGGCGATTTAAAGAGGAGTTATCGATTTAGGGGTCAAATTCTCAAGCGCAATCATTAGTAAGAGCTTAGGCTAGAGTTGAGTGGTCAAAAATTTGAAAAGTTGATTATTGTAGTTAATTTAAACTACTATAATTGATTAGGTGCTAGAAAAATCTAAATCGAATATGTTAATATGTTAAACCCCAAATTTGAATCTAAACCCTAGTTTTGAATTGTCAGTTAACTGCAGTTATGCATATACCCTTTTTTCTCTTGAAACTGGAAACCCAAACTAACAAACCCTAAACCCAATTGTAAACTATCGATTCGACTGTAATTAGGGTTAACAAAGCATAGTACGACATATGATTAACCACATAAGACAATCGACAATCGGAAATCAAAATACCCTAAAAATTGTTTGTCAACGGCCGACCTGGGAACCATAACGGTCAACTGGTAGTGGTTGACCATAGGGCGTAAGCGGTTGATCGTTCATACTAGAATTAGCAAATCGAACCTCAGCCTAAGGCCCAAAAAGTATAAATAAAAATCAAATGAAACGTGAATTGTTATGGGCATATTTTAGAGCAATTAGATGCATTTTAGGACATGTAGGAATGTACTTGGCAAGAACACTTGGATGGAAGACCTTACGAGTTCACGCACGCTTGTATCACACCCTATATCATTTAGAGTAGTATTAAAGTAACTGCACATGATCACCATATTAAACTTGTACTCACTCACCAGACTTTACGTCCAACCCATTCTTTCTCCTTTTTTTCCCTCAACATAGATGGATAGGGCAGCAGGTGACTGGCCCATTCTAGATACTTGACGAGAGTTTAGCTTATATCCGGAGTCTACTTTTATCTTATCTTACTTTCCATTTATTATTCTTGCTTGTCAATACCTTTTGCTTGATGCATCAGACTTTGAGGGATATTTTCTAATGTACTTTGTGTTGGGTCATGTACTGATATTTTACCGAGACCATGAATTGATATTTTCTAGGATTTATGTTTTTATGTGATATATACATGTTTATTTCCTTCCGCTATGGTATCTGAAAGTATAGTATGTCTTAGATTATATCTGTTCACATTAGTCTCTATGGTGTGAAATGTTTTAGACCCCGATGATCTACATTTCTCGGAATGGCACGAGTCCAAAAGTCACACTGGGCATTGGATCGGCGTGTTGAGAGGTGTGGGTTGTCACATTTACATCATTCCCAAAATGATTGATCCTTCTTATATTTATTTATCATCAACTTAGCCCATTCACCTTCCTCGTTAAGGATTTCCCATATAAGTTTAATGCCCATAATTCAGCAAATGATTTCCCAAGGAATTTCACTACTTTTTCCTTTCCAAAGAAAATTTGAAAAGATCTGAATGATGTTGTGAATTGTAGCTTTAGGAAATTAAAAAATGTGCATCCAATATTGAATCATTAGATACACGGTCGATCGAAGTAGTTCTACCTTTCCTGCCAAGCTGAACATCTTACCTTCCTAAGCCTCGACCCTTACTTTGATCCTTTCCTGTAACGATTGGAAATCTCTATGCTTGAGATTAATATTGGATAATGGAACACCAAGATATTTAAGCGGTAACTTGCCTTCATTGATGTTCATAATAGAATAATTTTATTTTGAATAAACACACCGCTTGCCAAAGAAAATATTAGACTTCAACGCATTGACTTGAAGACCCATCATTCTATAAAATTGGGAGAAAAGGTCTTTTAAGGCATAGGCACCTTCCACATCTGCCTTTGCAAAAATCATAATATCATCAACCTATATCAAATGATTAATATCTACTCCGACTCTAGAAACTGCTTTAATATGACCTTCTCTTCTGAATTTATCCATTGATAAAGAGAAGTATTCCATCACAATTACAAATAACAGTGGAGAAATAGGGTCTCCTTGTCTTAAAACATTGGAGATGTTAAAAACATGTGACTAATGACTTGAAATTTGACTTGAAATTGACTTGAAATTTGACTGAAAAACTAGCAGTCAAATATAGGCTTCCATCATATGCAAGTAAATCCTATAACTTCCATCATATGCAACAGGAATCTACGATTAATAATATTATAGGCTTTCCTAAGATCAACCTTGATACACATGTTACTATTATTACTCCTACCAAATCCTCTAGTGAATTCATGATCAACAAGTATACCATCATATATACTCTTATCTTGGACAAAAGCACATTGATTTTTTGAAATCAAACCATAAAAACCGTTTCAGTCTATTACTAACTTTGGCAATCACTTGGTACAAAAATTACAGCACGAAATGTGTCTAAAATCTTTGATATCCAAGGGGGTATAACTTTTAGGACAAGACTTATAAAGGTATGATTATATTCTTTTAACAGCTTACCTATTGTGGAAACATCTTTGACCATATCCAAAAGTTCTAATTTAATTAAGTCCCAGTGAACCTTAAACTTTTTTGCATTGAAACCATCTGGTCTTGCAGCCATATTACACCAACTAAAAAATTGCTTTTTTAACTTCATCAAGATTAATGTCATCATTTTGAAAATTCATGTCGTAGTCCATAATAATTTTTTACAAATTATCTCTAGGAACATGTAATAGCAAAAGCCTTGATTAAATATATCCTCAAGGAAATTAGCTGCCATCTTACCAAACTCAACCTAATCTTTGCACTTTATGTCGTTAACCTTACTACTTGGATTTCATGCATTACAACTTCCACAGTTTGACGTCTTGGCATAGAAATATGCCAAGGGTTCATCGCTTTATTTTAGCCAATCCTATTTAGATTTTTGAAATAAATATGATATTCTCTTTTGAGGGCCCGGTCCAGGTTAGATATAACTACTTGCATATCCCTAGCAAATTTGAAATCATGTATAGTTTCCACCATTTTTTGAAGCTCGTTGCATTTATCCTCCCATGTTGATTTCCAATTTAGTACTTCTCTTGTTTTTACTCTAAGCTTTGGAAAACAATTTGCATCTTTTGAGTTTTGCGATAAACTTATACATTAGGCGACCTAGCACTCCCGATCTCTAGACATTTTCTATGCTTGTTCAGTAATCATCATAGTTGTTCCAATGGTTCATGTTGATGAACATTTAACCAAAATGCACTTCTTGGCCACCCACATTAATCAAAATATGGGAATGATCACTACTATTCGAGGATAAATAAATTCTCTCACTAATCGAGAATATATGAATCTAATTAATATTTGCAAGAACTCTATATATTTTTGTTAAAATATTTTTATCAAGCCCCGATCACCATGAGAATTTAAATCCATGAATATCTAATCCAATCAACGTGGTCCTAGTAGCCATACAAATATCAATCTCATTCATTTTATGATTAGGTACTGAATTACCCCTAAATTTCTCACTTGTAGATCTGATAGAATTGAAATCACTAACGAGCAACCAAGGTTGAATGATCCAAAATGCATTGTTTCTAGACTATTCCACAGGCTATTTCCCATATATTCAAAGTTATAAGCATACGCAAACGTACAAATAAAATTCGGAATATGTAAAAACCTGCATTTTTAACGAAAGGATATTTAAATAATTAATTTAAATATTAAATCATTATTAGATTGAAGGTTCAAAAATATGGCTTTCGCATACGATTGAATCAGGACTCGAGATCGCTTTCACTGAGTCTGGATTGACGTTGCGAATTGCAATGTGTATAAATATCGCTATATTTGGAATCGGGTGATTTGGTGGCCAAAACAGCCTTGTCATTCTGAAGCGTTGTCTCAGATGATGACAAAATTTATACCATTGAGACAAGAATAATAAAGCGATGTACCCCGACGAGTTTCTTGGCGACCCGATGTTTTGTATGATCGTACGAGCTCAAAACGCATGGTGATTTATTTTAGAAATAAATCAAATTATGTATGTACGTACGTACGTAACTTTTCAAATCCCTCTCTCTTATTTCCTTCCTCCTTTTCGTGTAAAGAACCAAAGTAGCCACCTCTCTTCCTTCAATTAAATCTAGAGCTCGAGGCCATGAAATAGAAGCGGATGGATCCGTTGAACTCTTGATGAAGAGGGCTTCGAATTATGTTGGTCTCGGCATGTATGGTGACATTTAAAGACATCAACATGGAGGAGCCATGCCTAGGGTTACCACTGGTTGGAGAAGAGGAGGTGTTGGGTGAAACGAAGACCACCATTGGACTTCCCTTGTCAAAGTGCACCTTCCTACATAATCGTAGCCGCTCCGATCAAGGTTTGAGGGTTTTGGGACATTTGGATTAGTGAGGGTGAAGTTACTAGGTCGCGATCTTAATGGGGGGCCAAGAGTGACGAGGTCGGGTCAGTTGCGACGGACGCGTGTAGTGGAGAGTGTTAGCGATGACCGTTCGTCGTTTCATCATGTGTAGGCTGTGGAATCGAGGAGAAAAGGTGTCAAAGAGGTCGGTTTTCTTGTGCAGGTGCATGTACAGGGATGCACAAATTTGGGGAAGAAGAGATTTGTAAGGTAATTAGTGTTGATTAATTAATTAATTATCTCATTCATATTTAATTCGTATCTCTTGCATACAAGGTCCAATCGAGACGAGGTCTTCAACGTTTCACTTGTATTGGGATTATCTACTACAAGGTGCAGGCTTGAACTAAATTTTGATACTTGAGAATTTGTGGTTAAGGTTAGCGAAATTATAACTCTAAATTTGTATTCAGTATAAATTCCCAAAATTTTATATGCAGAATTTTTTACCCAATAGAGGTAATACATATATACATACATACATATATATATATACACACACATAAGAAATTGTTTCTCCATTTGATTGTATTTGTTTGCATAAATATCTGGGATAATTGATTAAGATCCTATATATTTATATTATGTTCTATTCGTATTAAATAGAGCTAGATGGTGACGATATTAATTTATAGCATGATTATAAATTAACTAAACTTCTAATTCATCGTTATATTAGTGATAGAAATATTATTATATATTTTATTACTAATTGTAGATAAGAGTACGACCTTTAAAATGTTTTAAATGGCTTAAAAATGATTTATAAGCTAGTTTTATATTTCATAAAATAACAAAATGATTTTAAAAAATAATAGAAAAAAATTTGACTTTTATTTAAAGAGTTAATAAATAAAAGTAGAATTTGATTGTTAAATGATTGATTTGTTTATTTAAATATGATTACACATG
Source organism: Allium cepa (assembly GCA_030765085.1). NCBI lineage: Eukaryota > Viridiplantae > Streptophyta > Magnoliopsida > Asparagales > Amaryllidaceae > Allium > Allium cepa. Next base: position 488,250,410 of record CM060940.1, on the reverse strand, counting down.
TATGGAAATATCCATTTGGCTATATCATCGTGGTATGACCAATCTCATGTAGTCAAAGCGACTACCGAGTGCAGGAAGATGCATGAAAGAGTACCAAGTCAATTTATCCCTCCGGTAATGGTCAAAGCATGATTTGTGAAGTTTTCATATGTTTTTGTACATGAGTGTGCCTATGCATGCACAAGTAAGTGCATTGACAAATGTATGAGCATTACGTAAAGTGAGGGGTAATTGAGTTCGTTTTGGCATGTTAGAGAAGACTGTGTCGTTACATTCACCCATAGAACTCTATACGTGAAAAGAGTGGATTTTGGTATCGAAATTGGTTTTTGAATACTTAAGAAACCACTTCCGAAATGTCAACCAATCAAATTCAAAAGGGGTCTGATGGGGTGGAGGCATGCTTGGAGTGCTAGGCAACTCATCAGGCAAAAGTCGGAAGAAACAGGGCTTGGATCGGTGAGCGATGACCAACTTGGCTTGTTGGCCTAGGCTTATTGCCTAGGAATTACCTACCTCGATCGAATGGTGTTTGAGGCCAGTCGATTTGGGAGGTTTCCTAATCGACTAAATATGCACTGACCTGGGCAATAAGCCTGGGTCAGGTATAAGGCTTTGGGGATTTTTCCCCTGTCTCGTGTGCGGTTCTTCGCGAGGCTTTGGCACAACTTCAATGAGGCTTTAGGTTACTCGAGGAAGCGGAAGACTTGATGAAGCTTGATGTAAAAGCCCACAAATTCGTACCCCTTTTAAGCTGGCAAAATCCCACAATAATTCAGCCAAAGAGGAACAAACTTACGAATCTTTAGGGTTTAAAGAAGAAAAGATAGATGAAGAAGAAAGAAGAATCAGAAACAATAACAGAATCTCACATATCGCAGCGGAACAAATATAATAGATAAATAAATATCTTTACAACAAGGAGCTATATCAGTTATTACATTACATCACATTACATTATCAGAGTGTCCAACAACAAACAACGGAAAGAAATATTACATATACTAGTGATACGCTTCGTCATCCAGCTTGCTTCTGATTTCATAGCAACTTCTTGACTTCGCTTCCGAATAACTGCTAACCTAACTCTAGGCTGCCCGTGTGGAAAATTGTGGGCACCCAGAGTTTAGAAAGGGAACAATAAACTCCAGGTCAGTCATAGGACTGGTGTGAGATCTTAAAAACAGTTATTTTCACAAAGAAAATAGAAGAAATTCGCTATGCCTTTGGAATATGAAACTGCCATAAGGCCTTCCGCCATACACACAATGCAAACGCACACTTGGAGGAGATATCTCCTTATGACAGTCAAAAATGTTTAACACGCAAAATTCTTCGGATATTATTTTTGGTGCATAGTTTAGAAAACATTTCGAAAGTATAATATTAATCTTAGCCAACATACAACATTTCGTTGTATGCCTACTATAGCTACCATGTTCAATAGCTGGTTACCACCACATTTCATGGCAGGTTATACAACTAAAACCGTACAGGGTGCGTATTGTTTCTTGGATTTCCAACAAATAGTCAGGCAAAGGAACTTCCTACACCGAAATGGGTACGCCTCTGGAAGGACGCCCCGAAATGGGTACACCGAAATGGGTACGCGTATTGTTTAAATAAAAGATTCATTACAATCACAAAGGTTTGATGTGGTTTTCGGATATCTACTTGGAATCCGACCCCCGGTCGCATCGAAATTCAAATGCCATTTGAAAGGCATATATTGATAGTCAGTTATTTAACTATCAATAAATATCCACAACAATTACCGGATTTAAATAAATTTCCCAAATTATTTATCTTCAAAATATATTCGTAGGATATATTTTAACACTTCCACCATTTGAAAACAAATTTCAAATTACTGACCACATTTCAATATCTTGAAAACAAGTTTCAAATCATTTTTCCTTACGTGGAAAACATTCCCAAATATTTATTTCCACTGAAAATCTACCGAGATTAAATGCTTTAAAATAATTTAAATTACGTATCCAAACATATATACTTGGAAATAAACTTTTTTTAAAACACTTAGTTAATTATTAGTTATAAAAATATTATACTAATATCTTACATAAACTTCAAGTCTAAACTAACTTTAAAATATTTTCGTAGATAGGGTATAACTATTTTAAATATCCAATTTCTAAATGAAATACCAATTTAGTCTTTAAAATAATCCCTTTCTTTTATAAAATTCTCATTGTGAATTTAAATTCCCAAATATCCACTGATATATGATTTTTGAATCGATTCCAAGTGTTTACTTTCAATACCAAATCAATTTTCAGAATTGGTTTCCAAAATTTATTTTTAAACATCAAGTTAATTTTAGATCGATTTTCCAAATATTTATTATTTTTACCAAATCAATATCAAATTGGTTTTCTAATCTATTTTCAAAACACCAAATCAAATTTCAAATTGATTCTTAAATTTATTTCAAACACCAAATTTATTGTCTTTTGAAACAAATTCCTTCTTTTAAATTTATTCAATTTTCTAAAATTAATTTACTATAAATCTTCTACTAAATTTCAAAAATCAAATTTTATTTATTTCTGGTATCCTATGATACCAAAAATATATTTGGCTAAATTTTAGCCTTCAACAGTTTCAATCACAAATAGTCACACACGGATTATACATAATCAACATACAATACTGAAACAAATTCAATTATTTGAGGAATCCAGTTGGATCCCTTCAACCTGTTTTCCCTGCATCCACAGATGCTAGCGCAACAATTAAATATCATTTCCACTTTGAGGTGGAATATCGCGGTATATGGGATTTATAAATTATCATCCGCTATTATGCGGCGCAATAGGGTCTCATCCGCTATATAACGCGAGAAGTCAACTCCAAATACATATATAATACCAATTCCACTTCAAGGTGGAATACCGCGGTATATGGGTTTAAATATAATATCCTTCGCTATTATGCGGCGCGTAGGGTCTATTTCAATACACCTGATAATAATTTATTATCCAAACACACAATCAACACAATCAATAATTTTAAATCTAACTATTTAAAATTAAATCAGAAAAATCCGATTGAGTAAGAAGATCTCACCTTTTGCTTTTATTAGCAATCCATTTCCATTCCAGTCATTTCTTCATGATTTAAGACCTTGTAACAACATTATAAGGTTTTATTAATATTAGAATAATTGAGCAATTCATTTGCCATTTAATAAATTTATTTTAACTAATTTTCCTTCAAATAAATATTTTTAGCAACAAAAATCATTATTTAAGTTTGTTAACCAATTAATCTCCACAATTTTGACCTTCTACAATTAATTTATACAATTTATTACTATTCGAAAAAAATTGAAAGATAAATTTTTCATTTACTAAATTTAATCACTAATGATTTGACTTAACTCAAAAATTAAATTTTTAAACAAATTTTCTTTTTAACAAATCCTAAAATTGTTAAATAAACTGATTAAGTAAATTAAACATCTTAATATATTATTTAAAATTTAACAGTAAGTTAAATATTTGTATATCTCTATATACATCTATAAATATTAATACTTCACTATAATATTAAACAAACTGTGAATCTCAAACATATATACATTCAGATTTAAATTGAAGTGAATATTTCGTTTATACCTTACTGTAAAAATCAGAAAATGTCTTACTATGAATAAAATTATCTTTTTTTCTGTTTAATAACTAATTAAAATAACAAGATATACCTTCTGCTTCAACTCGAGCCTTCCCTACCTCCTTCGACCCATTGCCGAAACCCTCAACCAACACCACTGCCACGCAGTTCAGACCACCGCCCACCTTCATGAGAACGCGTGCCATCACAGCTCCACACGCGCGCATCCAGGTTGATGTTGACGAGCCGATCACGAGCCTCCCCTCGCAACCCTTTGTGCACGGCCAACAATCGACGCCACCCCGCGCACGCGAAACCCTAGCTTCGCCTTAACTGCGCGCGACCTGCACCACCGTGTCGAACACCCCGCCGACCTTCTCATCCTCACGCTGCATCGAGCTTCGCGCCTTCAACTTCGCGACATTTTTTTTCTCGATTTGGGATCGGTCACTGAATTTAGCTGAGGGTGGGTGTGAAATAGATATTCGATCTTGGTGTAAAGATTTGATTTTTTGGTCGAATGAAATCATGTTCGAATTTTTTTTTCTTCTGGAACAACTTCTTACATACGAGTCGAAGAAAGAAGAATTCGATTTGGAAGAAATAAAGGAAGCGGCCATTGATTGATTTTTTTCTTGTTTCTGCTTTTGAAATAAAAAAATTTTTGCATGAGTTTTGTACAGAAATAGGGAGACAAGGACGAGACATTGCCGTATGGAGGAAGGCTGCTGTGCTTCAGAGGAAAAGTTTTGATATTGAAAGAAAGTAGGCTGTTGTGTTGACTTAGGGTATAAATATATTTTAATTTAAATTCAAATTCAAATTATTTCGACAAACACAACATGAAATTTTGACTTCCTATCGAGGCGTGCCATTAGGCATTCATAACGTTATACCCCCATTCCGAACGCAATGGAACGTGTTTCGGAGGCTAATTCGATCATATACGCAAGTTACGTAAGTAAACGATCAATTTTAAATTAAATCGATTAAAATAGTTTCTATGCGTTTTGAGCTGCCAGGGTCAAACGTCAATTCCGATTACTACAAAAATTGAAATCCGATAATAATACAATATTACGGATCCAATGGAACTGGTTTCGTCGAATTTCGAGACTGTGCCTCGGAAGGCTATTTTTAAATATCGACTTGAACGATAAAATTTCAAAACTAAAGAAATTATTTTCAAATTAAATTCTGAAGCTTCTATTATCTTCAGTATTATCAATATGAATTTTACAAGCCTTTGAAATATTTTTAATCGGCTTCAAACTGAAGATTCAAATTTTTACCCAACTTCAATAAATTAAATTCAATAATCTAATTGCCAATCAAACAATGATATTTGAAATTCAAGTTAAACTAACCTTCAAATATTTAAAATCAATTAAATATTCCATTTCAAATGTTAAAAATTTCCGGGTCGTCACATCCTTCCCCCTTAAAAGAATTTCGTCCCGAAATTACTAGTTAAGAAGAATGATCCTCAACCCGTTAAATATTTTCCCAAAACCAAACAATTTTATCAGTTTATCAACCCAAATCTTTTTATTAAAAATTCATTTCAACTAACTTTCCAAAATCTTCACAGTTTCCAAACAACTTCATTTACTTCACAATTCAAATTTGAATTCAAATTTTAAACTTTCAAAATTTTCTCAAAATTTTTCTAACTCATGAAATTTTCGAAAAATTTCCCAGCTTCTCCTTCGCGCGGGTAGCTCGGTACAAAGACAAAATGCCTTATTGGGCTCCCAAATTCCAAAAGAAAACAAAAGGCCAAGTGGCTAGATCAAAAACCCAATCAAATTTCATACTGAAATTTAAATGCATTCCTTTTTGGTCGGACAATTCAAATTCATCTTCTTAATTCAAAATCAATTTTCCCTACTTGCTTTTTAATACCTGTATATCCAATTTAACTATTTCCAACTACAGATTCCAAAATCATTTTATACATTTCCTTACAGAAGTTTCATATCTACTTCTATTCAAATTTGTTTTCCCATTACCATATGAATTCAATTTATCTTCAACTCTGAATATTGAATTTTATCTTCCATTTATAACTGATTCATATTATTATTTTAAATTAGTTTCATTCACTAATTTACTTCAATTTCAAATTTGAAATCGTTTGTCGTTAACAAAAAATTTCAAAAATTTTCTAACTCCCAAAATTTTTAGAAAATTTTGGCAGAGTCTCCTTTGTACGGAGGAGCTTTTGCAATTTGACAAAAGATATAAATATATATACATCGGCCCATGCGGCCGGAAAAACAAAAACAGTTCATATTTCCTATTTTTTTATTGCGTAGGCGTACTTTATTAAGCATTTTTAAGCAAGCGGCTTATTTAATTAGCATTTTTGCGCGACCAAATCCAGCCAAACGGCCCTCTTGTGCCTGTACTTACTCAATGTAAACACGTAAGTGCCATATATAGGAAATCTATTTACATTTCACTTATTTTCAATAGTGAACACATAGTAATCATAAGCAATGCACTCAAAATAATTACCATAAGCAATTTATAAGGTTTCAATACAAATTTAATTGCTTACAACCACATTTCATACCATTTCTATTCAATTCAAGTGATTTACAGTTCGCTTTCTTTCATTCAATTCATTTTTTTTCGAAACGAACTCATATCCATTTCAATTGATTCAAAAATCAATTTTTTTTTTGCTTTCCTTAACTCATAGAATTTTATGCAATCTCGTTTGCGTCAAACGACAACCATTTCTATGCAAATTCGACGATATTCACTAAATAGAATATCCAATCTAGTTTATAACTAAATTAAATTAATACCAACTCAATTTACTCTTTATTCTATTTCATTTCCAATTGATTCTGTTCAATTCTTTTTGCATTCCATATTCATAAACCTCATTTATGTATATTCAACAACCCAAGTATGCATTCACTATGAAATTATAGCTTACCAAACAACTATATTTGGCATCAATTTTTCAAATCCAAGTTTTCTCTGTTAATAACTCCAATTTTAAAACCTTGATTTGATTTTTCATTCATCAAATCCATTCCATCTACTAATTTAATTAAATTAGTTTTATTCACTTATTCATTTTAAATTTCAAATTTCCGTTCTCAATTCATCTCGAATTTATTTTATCAATAACAAGGAAATTTTCAATTTATTTCTACTTACTTGAATTTATCTGCAAATTTAACTCACATTTGAATTTTAATTTAACTAATTCAACTTTCCTATTTCATGAATTAATCAATTATCATATTAGTTTACTTGAATTCGATCCATTATATATATATATATATATATGTATATATATATATGTATGTATGTATGTATATATATATATCCAAAGTTTGGATTTTTTTATTCAACTTGATCCAAGTCAAATTCTCATTTCAATATATGAAACCCATTTATACATTCACATTACCAATTTCACTCCATTAATGAATTTTGTTCCAAATTATAAATCACATTTACAATTCCCATTTGTATATGAATTCATTCCCTTATCCTTTCAATTCATATTTATAAATTTCATTTGTTTAATGAATTTATCTCCAAATCTTTGGTTATACCATTATTTCTTATTAAATTTCCATACAATAATGCTGATAATTCAATATCATCACTTCCTAACAACCAAGCAACCATATATTATAATAATTCACAGAAAATTATTTCTTTTATATACAAAAATAGTTTTGGGTAAAATTATTTCATTTACTCGATTTTAAAACAATACTGTGTCAGTTTATCTTGTTTAAGAGTTTAGAAACCCCTATCGATACAGTTGGCCAGACTGCACCGACCAGAATCTATAAACAATCAACCGATAACACACAATATAAAACAATTTTATATTCACTAACAAATACGCGCTCATATCTATTATTACACTCAAACTCATTCTATAGTACTACCGACTCTATCTCTAATGAGTAACATCCAACAGAGTCAGGGTTGTCGCTTAACCATATGCTCTGATACCACTTGTAAAGGCCCGCAAATTCGTACCCCTTTTAAGCTGACAAAATCCCACAACAATTCAGCCAAAGAGGAACAAACTTACGAATCTTTAGGGTTTAAAGAAGAAGAGATAGAAGAAGAAGAAAGAAGAAAGAAGAAAGAAGAAAGAAGAATCAGAAACAATAACAGAATATCACATATCGCAGCGGAACAAATATAATAGATAAATAAATATCTTTACAACAAGGAGCTATATCAGTTATTACATTACATCACATTACATTATCAGAGTGTCCATCAACAAACAACGGAAAGAAATATTACATATACTAGTGATACGCTTCGCCATCCAGCTTGCTCTTGATTTCCATAGCAACTTCTTGACTTCGCTCCCGACTAACTGCTAACCTGACTCTAGGCTGCCCGTGTGGAAAATTATGGGCACCCAAAGTTTAGAAAGGGAACAATAAACTGCAGGTCAGTCATGGGACTGGTGTGAGATCTTAAAAATAGTTATTTTCACAAAGAAAATAAAAGAAATTCGCTATGCTTTTGGAAAATGAAACTACCACAAGGCCTCCCGCCACACACACAATGCAAACGCACACTTGGAGGAGATTTCTCCTTATGACAGTCAAAAATGCTTAATACGCAAAATTCTTTGGATATTATTTTTGGTGCATAGTGTAAAAAACATTTCGAAAGTATAATATTAATCTTAGACAACATGCGATGAAATCATTTCGTCATATGCCTACTATAGCTACCATGTTCAATAGCAGGTTACCGTCACATTCCATGACAGTTATACAACTAAAACCGTACATGGCGCGTATTGTTTCTTTGGATTTCCAACAAATGGTCAGGCAAATGAACTTCCTGCACCGAAATGGGTACGCCTCTGGAAGGACGCCCCGAGAACCTAACCGGATCTCTGCTAACAAGGCTGACGTTACCTCACGCTTTAACCAAGCTATAACATAGGTAACTAACACACAAGTATGCCGTCCCCGGTCGTTACCGACCTTTATCCGAGGATCCTCAACCACAAAGCAACATCACACAGTAATAAATTTACAGTGTCCACATGAGTTAAGTATCTGGGCTCCATACCATGATACCACCCTTTATCCAGAAGAAAATGGACATACCCTAGGGGCGCGACCCCTAAAAACCTTGCCGCAACATTCCTGTTTCGACCATTTCTGGGTTGTGAGGCTCGACGAAGTCTCGTCCACAAAGCTACGCTTTTTCACAAAGTCATGCTTCGATCAACAAATGATCGGTAGCACTTCTTATGCCACATTACCAAATTGGGAAGGTATCACTAGTAACCATCAACTACATAACCTCTGAGCTCGTACGTCTCAGAGAAGGGTGTTAAGCTAAGAGAATAAATTCTTCGCCACCAACATAAATGTATTTGATAGAAACCAGCTTTACATCTCAATTTGTAACGTCAGACATACATCCATACAAGTCTGTTCCGGGTTCGAACAGAACCGAAAGCACTTCCGAAGAATCCCTTGCAATCCGGGTATTCACAATCCCGATCGGACTTCCCTTCACTTAGGAAATCTCTATACCGTAGCTACTCAGTGCAGAGACAATCGATAGGTCATCTTATCATTCTCGCAAATACCCGGTCTTCACCACCGGTCTTCAAATACAATCTCATTTCATCGTATCATTATTCGGAATGGGTTATATGACACAAAGGTCCTCTCCCGGCTAATCCGAATAACGAGCGCTTATTTTTAAAAACAAGTGTTCATTCAGATTTCAACAAATCACAACAATTTTCACTTTGATCTTTTAAATAAAAGATTCATCACAATCACAAAGGTTCGATGTGGTTTTTGGATATCCACTTGGAATCCGACCCCCGGTCGCATCGAAAATGAAATGCCATTTGAAAGGCAAATATTGATAGTCGGTTATTTAACTATCAATAAATATCCACAACAATTACCGGATTTAAATAAATTTCCCAAATTATTTATCTTCAAAATATATTCGGAAGATATATTTTAACACTTCCACCATTTGAAAACAAATTTCAAATTACTGACCACATTTCAATATCTTGAAAACAAGTTTCAAATTATTTTTCCTTACGCGGAAAACATTCCCAAATATTTATTTCCACTGAAAATCTACCGAGATTAAATGCTTTAAAATAATTTAAATTACTTATCCAAACATATATACTTGGAAATAAGCTATTTTAAAAACACTTACTTAATTATTAGTTATAAAAATATTATACTAATATCTTACATAAACTTCAAGTCTAAACTAACTTTAAAATAATTTAGTAGATAGGGTATAACTATTTTAAATATCCAATTTCTAAATGAAATACCAATTTAGTCTTTAAAATAATCCCTTTCTTTTATAAAATTCTCATTGTGAATTTAAATTCTCAAATATCCACTGATATATGATTTTTGAATCGATTCCCAAGTGTTTACTTTCAATACCAAATCAATTTTCAGAATTGGTTTCCAAAATTTATTTTTAAACATCAAGTTAATTTTAGATCGATTTCCCAAATATTTATTATTTTTACCAAATCATTATCAAATTGATTTTCTAATCTATTTTCAAAACACCAAATCAAATTTCAAATTGATTCTTAAATTTATTTCAAACACCAAATTTATTGTCTTTTGAAACAAATTCCTTCTTTTAGATTTATTCAATTTTCTAAAATTAATTTACTATAGATTTTCTACTAAATTTCAAAAACCAAATTTTATTTTTTCTGGTATCCTACGATACCAAAAATATATTTGGCTAAATTTTAGCCTTCAATAGTTTCAATCACAAATAGTCACACACGGATTATACATAATCAACATACAATATTGAAACAAATTCAATTATTTGAGGAATCCAGTTGGATCCCTCCAACCTGTTTTCCCTGCATCCACAGATGTTAGCATAACAATTAAATACCAATTCCACTTCAAGGTGGAATATCGCGGTATATGGGATTTATAAATTATCATCAGCTATTATGCGGCGCATGTAACATCCCGCCTTTTCGCACGATTTAAACCGACACACATGCCGATTCAAACCATACGGAAGGGCGGATTTGTTATGGGGTAAATAAGAAGAAAAAAAACAGAGAAGAAATAAACAAATAGAATCTCACAGCGGAAGGATAAAATATAATAAGAAAATATACAGTTTATAAAAAAACTGTTTACAAACATTTATATAATACATATCAGAGTTACACATACCAATAACAATGCAGCGGAACAGTGTGAGTGTAGTGCAATACTATAAATAATAATAATACAAATTCTTCGTCTTCGTCCTCCAAAGCTAAAGTCTTCGATCCTGAAACGCTCGGACTGACCCGAGCGAATTTGAAAAGACAAAACACTCGAGTCAGAACTAAAAGATCTTATGTGAGTTAAATTAACAGAAATAAATATGAGTGCAATAACTCAAAAGATGTTCGGGATTTACATCTTCTAAGGATCCGTTAAACTATTTACTATGTAGTATATTGCGCTATTATAATAGTGTCTATAGTAAAATAAACATACTTTTAAATAGCATTAAGGCTTTACATTTTCCACCTTAACACGTAATAGTCCCAGTAGTCCATCCAATATCATAGTCCCTCCTGATCGGGAAGCCACCAGAGGATACCACACGGGCTACGGGAGAAATCCAAACTCGTACAAGGCGCGATAGGGTAGGTGACACGGCACAACTAGGCAATGCCAGGGTAGATATACCAATTACGCTTCCGGGTCGATGGTAACGCGTAGCCGCAGCTACCGCCCACCTCGAACAAACTCCCCAAAATCAAAATAGAAGTGGCCACTGAATCAATCCAAAGTCAAAGTATAATATCGAAGAGGAGTGTCCGATCAGAGGAATGACCTCATTAACCCGTCAATCGCTCCTGTTTTAGCCACCTTATGTCAACTCACGGGAGTTGGGTCCACGTATTTACCTTATAGGAAATGTCGTCACCAACCTACTTCATTCTGGAATCTCCACCGCGTACACGGTTAGTCAAAGTGGTTTTCGGTATCGACAGAGAGTATGTCCATATCCGATCCCGGTCTCTTTTCCAACCCATCGTTATTATAACACCGCGGTCATTTAAAAGTAGTTTATACTTTAAAAACCAGAATAAATTTTCCATTTCAAAACTATGAATTCGATATCAATTTAAAAACCCAAAATAATATGATATCATTTTATCTCAAATATAACTCTTTTTCCAAAATCATACCGGTTTAAAATATAAATATCTGGAAACCAAACATTTGAATTATATTTTCAAAACATAATATTTCGGAATTCATACTTTTAAAACCATACTTCTAAAACTTGAATGGTTTGGATATTCAACAGTATATAAAATAAATGGTTTACTTTTAAGGTTACTTTGTAAAGAAATTATTTCCAGGGCTTTACAAATATACTTCTTTATTTAAAGTCTACCAAATTTAAATATCACTTTCAAGTTCCAAAACCACTTCAATTTCTATTTATTTATATATATATATATATATATATATATATATATATATATATATATATATATATCCATTTGGAGTATTAATATTTCAAAACTAAAGTTGGAATTTATTCTTTCAACAAATTAAATGTTCTATTATTTAGTTTTGAATATTTACATAAAATCTATAAATAAAACTCCAATTTCTAGAAATTAACTATTTTCTTAAATTTAAATTATACTAAAATATTCTATTTAAGTAAATCTTGGAAAATCCATTTATAAATATCATACCTTAAAATTTCCAAATTTAAACATATAAGATAAATCACCAAATTCCATTTTCTCAAATTTTTATCATTTTATTCAACAGGCTTATACACAGCTTAAATTTAAAATTTTAACTTCATATGGGTATATCTCGAAGAAAAATATTTTATAAAATATCAAAATTAAATTTTATAAACCGTATCCCATCCAAACCATAGAAATCACTTTTAAAATAATTTATATATAGACCACGGTGCCTGTATATAATTTTCTATCCTATGGTCAAGTGATACGGATATTTATCATTTCAATCCGCAATTTAAAAATAAAATTTTGCGGTTGTATATCATTTCAAACCACAATCCCGAATGAAATGAAAAATGCATGATAACTTGCAATTTAATGATATCAAATAAACATCCATTCATCAACATCATCCATTGTCCAAATCACAATCATCCATCAATATCAATCAAAATCAATATATATATATGAGATTATATAGCAGGTAATAACTGTCAATTATATTCAAATTAAATTTAACAACTATTAATCTAACATTTTATATTCAGTAATAATTGATATAACTGTTAACTAGCAGTTTATATGCAAACAAATAAATTATAACTGTAAATAAATACGCAATAAATAAATTAAATTAACAGTTAAATTTAATAAATGCAATTCAACAGATATGAATGAAATAAACATGCCAAATACTCATAAATAAATTTCTATTCATTTCTAAAATTAATTTAACAAACATAAAAACTTTTAGAAGTTGTGAGTGGGTTAAAACACTCACCTTTTGAATTTAAATCGAATTTAAATTCGATTTAAACCCAAAAATTCGCCCGTCTCAGAATTCGTCCAAACCAGCGTCATCAAGTCCGAAATTAAATTACGATCCTAACAAAAGAAATTTCGTGTGAATCCGACTTCGTATGAGAAAGTTATGGCGAAAAATGATGATTGAATTCAAAATTAAATATAAACAAAAGTGACACATATTCACTCACCCTTAATTATTCATCCACGTCACTGCACTAAAACGCGCGCAACCCTGATACCGCATGCTACAGGCGAACTCACTCACAAACGAACCCATGAACACGCCTTTGACCGGACTTTGACCGGCTATAGCCATCACCTCAGGCCACCTGACGACCGCCGACCATCACCATCTCGAAGCCACCGCCGAGCTGCACCCAACCCACCAGGTGCGAACTCCCCAAAGCTCCAGCCGCCGCCACTCATTTCTAACCCTAATCGATTTTAGGGGCCAATCCGACCGTTGAAACGACGAACAAACCATATAGATGCGATCCCCATCGTCCTCTCTTCAATACCCAGAAACAGAATCTCGATCCGATGAAGTTTTGTGCGACGATGATGAACGGTTTTGGGGCTGTTTGAATTTATTCTGGATGAACGACAGCTCCAATTGAAAAACGAATTACACCATGAGATTACGCGTATCGAATACATCAACATATATTTTTTTGAGAATTTTCTGAAATTTTTGAGTTTTGACTTTTGATTTTGAACTGTGGATGGATCTGGAATTGGATCTGAGATGTATACATTTGGGGAAGAGAAAGGAGTGAAGAAATGAACTTACAGCAAAAGAATAGAGACTAGGGTTTATAGCTGTATATATATAGGTAGGCTAGCGATATGGTAGATAGGCTGTAGAATGAACGTGCGTGACAAACTATGGTCCAAAAAGCCCGCTATACCTCCGGAACCGAATTTGTTAAATCTATATATCCAGATAGGTATTTTAAAATATTCTGAATGCGATGGAAAAAGTTTCGCGACCAAATTCGATCGTATGAAGAAGTTATGCTAAAAACAAGATTTCCAAATTGATTTCAAATTGATTTTAATAAAATTGATTTCAAGGCGTTTCGCGTCCGTACGATCAAACGACAAGTCCGATCGATACGAAACTTGAAACCCTATAATAATTCACCGATACGGATCCGATGAAACTAGTTTCGTCGAAATCCGAGTCCGTGACAAAAATGGCTATTTTTAATATTTATTAAATAAATTAAAATAAATCATAAAATTCCAAATTTTCTTTCAACTTTAAATATTGGCCAAATTTCATTACTCATATAATCCAATCAATTCCAAATTATTTAGCAAGCTTGGATGTGAATTAAAAACTATAAGTATATCAATTTGCAGTGTTAATCTCTGCACTTCTTATTATTTGGGAATTATAAATTTTATTCTCAAAACCCAATTATTTAATCTTATACTTTTATACTCTCATCTTAAATCTAATTAAATAAATAACTTGATTTCCATTTCAACTCATTTTTAATTGCAATTAACCTTTTTACCATAAATTAAATCCCAAATTATAAATAAACTTTTATTAATTCCCATCCAAATGAATTCAACATTATGAATTTGATAAATTTATTAGATTTACTTCCTTTCTATATTTCTAAGTTATTGTTGTAAATATGAACATTAGTTTAAGATTTCACTCAAATGTTTACCAATTCTAATCTAAACTCAATAACGTCATAATTAACGTTAGAATCCGTTTTATTATGCATAAATTCTAAATTTTACTGACCCAAATTTTCTTCTTTTCATTCCATATTAATTGTCAATCCCATAGAAAAATTAACATTAGGTTCATACCTTTTTACAAATAACTCCAATTTCTTCCAAATAATAATTACATAAACTATTAAATATTAAATCCATTAAATTGCAATAAATTCAATTGATTGCAATTTATTTCCAAATAAATTTGGATTTTTATTTGGTTATACACAAAATTCCGTTATCACTTGCCTAACAAGGTTATTATCACTTAAGATCTCACTGCATCCACATTTTCACATTTTCATTTCCTAGTTTCTTTACTTTATTCTACATAATTTATTACAAATGGGATTTTCTTTGGTTTACATCTTATTTGTATTTAACATTTCTCAATCACCAATTCATTTCACTTTAACTGCGGTAAATTGGCAGATAAATTGAATTTGATTCCCAAAATCTAAATTAACAAGAAACAAGGGTAGGTAACATACAATAGTCATTACTCCAAATTCTAGTCACCTAAATAGGCTTTTATTCCTTGCATATAAATGTTACTATTTATTTTCATAGTACAAATCTCAATGATTATTCCATTTTATATTTGCTTAGACCATTTATAGTCCACTATACATATCTACATAAATGGGTAATTTATTCAATTCATTAAGTGTCAATTCTATTAAGCCCTGTTTATATCTTTATGCATTCTTCTATTACTTTACAAAAGGGAATAACTTTTAAACTCATACACTTAATAACAAAACCGTTATAAATCCAATAAACTTCCAAATCCAAGTTTGTACACATTTTACACAACTATTATGATTTCTCACAAACGTTGAATTTATTAAATGACCATTTATTATAATTTAATTCCCTTAATTGAATCAAATGCTTATTATTATATATATTCTTTTCATTCTACCATTCCTTCCCATTTTATATTCATTAACGTATTTACACATCTCTATCTTTCAAATATAAAATAACCAAACTGATTACAAACACTGTTTCTATCAATTTTCATAAGTTTGTTCAGATCTATACTCTTTCTCATATAATTAAAGTTTATGTTTCTATTAGATTTTTCTCTTTCTACAGACATTAAATTTTTCTATCTACACTTATTGCATTTTTGTATACATGAATACTATTAAAGTTAATATTTATATTAACTTTTATAAATTCAACTTCCATTCATTTCTTATCACTAACTTTCAACAAAATGTGACCATCTGCATTTTCCAAACCTATTGTCATAATGTTTTATTGCTACACTAAGTTGCGTAACTACTATACCAAATTTCTACATTTATTCCTAAACAAATTAGAAATTATATTAATTCATTTTATTAAATATCATAAATTTAACGGGTCGTTACAGCGCAATAGGGTCTCATCCGCTATATAATGCGGGAAATCAACTCCAAATACATATATAATACCAATTCCACTTCAAGGTGGAATATTGCGGTATATGGGTTTAAATATAATATCATCCGCTATTATGCGGCGCATAGGGCCTATTTCAATACAACTGATAATAATTTATTATCCAAACACACAATCAACACAATCAATAATTTTAAATCTAACTATTTAAAATTAAATCAGAAAAATCGGATTGGGTGAGAAGATCTCACCTTTTGCTTTTATTAGCAATCCATTTTCATTCTAGTCATTTCTTCACGACTTAAGACCTTGTAATAATATTATAAGGTGTTATTAATATTAGAATAATTGAGCAATTCAATTGCCATTTAATAAATTTATTTTAACTAATTTTCCTTCAAATAAATATTTTTAGCAACAAAAATTATTATTTAAGTTTGTTAACCAATTAATCTCTACAATTTTGACCTTGTATAATTAATTTATACAACTTATTACTATTCGGAAAAAATTGAACGATAAATTTTTCATTTACTAAATTTAATTACTAATGATTTGATTTAACTCAAAACTTAAATTTTTAAACAAATTTTCTTTTTAACAAATCCTAAAATTGTTAAATAAACCAATTAAGTAAATTAAACATCTTAATATATTATTTAAAATTTAACAGTAAGTTAAATATTTGTATATTTCTATATACATCTATAAATATTAATACTTCACTATAATATTAAACAAACTGTAAATCTCAAACCTATATACATTCAGATTTAAATTGAAGTGAATATTTCGTTTATACCTTACTGTAAAAATCAGAAAATGTCTTACTATGAATAAAATTATCTTTTTTTCTGTTTAATAACTAATTAAAATAACAAGATACACCTTCTGCTTCAACTCGAGCCTCCCTACCTCCTTCGACCCATTGCCGAAAGCCTCAATCAACACCACTGCCACCCAGTTCAGACCACTGCCCACCTTCATGAGAACGCGCGCCATCGCAGCTCCACACGCGCGCCTCCAGGTTGATGTTGACGAGCCGATCGCGAGCCTCCCCTCGCAACCCTTTGTGCGCGGCCAACAATGGTCGCCACCTCGCGCACGCGAAACCCTAGCTTCGCCTTAACTGCGCGCGACATGCACCACCGTGTCGAACACCCTGCCGACCTTCTCATCGTCGCGCTTCGTCGAGCTTCGCGCCTTCAACATCGTGACATTTTTTTTCTTTTTTTCTTTCTCGATTTGGGTTCGGTCATTGAATTTAGCTGGGGGTGGGAGTGAAATAGATATTCGATCTGGGTGTAAAGATTTGATTTTTTGGTCGAACGAAATTTCGAATTTTTTTTTCTTCTAGAACAACTTCGTACATATGAGTCAAAGAAAGAAGAATTCGATTTGGAAGAAATAAAGGAAGCGGCCATTGATTGATTTTTTTTCTTGTTTCTGCTTTTGAAATAATTTTTTTTTTTGCGTGAGTTTTGTAAAGAAATAGGGAGACAAGGACGAGACATTGGCGTATGGAGGAAGGTTGCGGTGCTTCAGAGGAAAAGTTTTGACATTGAAAGAAAGTAGGCTGTTGTGTTGACTTAGGGTATAAATATATTTAAATTTAAATTCAAATTATTTCGACAAACACAACATGAAATTTTGACTTCCTATCGAGGCGTGCCACTAGGCGTTCATATGGTTATACCCCCATTTCGAACGCAATGGAACGTGTTTCGGAGGCTAATTCGATCATATACGCAAGTTACGGAAGTAAACAATCAATTTTAAATTAAATCGATTAAAATAGTTTCTATGCGTTTTGAGCTGCCAGGGTCAAACGACAACTCCGATTACTACGAAAATTGAAATCCGATAATAATACAATATTACAGATCCAATGGAACTGGTTTCGTCGAATTCCGAGACTGTGCCTTGGAAGGCTATTTTTAAATATCGATTTGAACGGTAAAATTTCAAAAATAAAGAAATTATTTCCAAATTAAATTCTGAAGCTTCTATTATCTTCAGTATTATCAATATGAATTTTACAAGCCTGTGAAATATTTTTAATCGGTTGAAGATTCAAATTTTTACCCAACTTCAATAAATTAAATTCAATAATCTAATTGCCAATCAAACAATAATATTTGAAATTCAAGTTAAACTAACCTCCAAATATTTAAAATCAATCAAAATATTCCATTTCAAATGTTAAAAATTTCCGGGTCGTCACACTAGAGATACCAGACACTAGTGCAAAGTGAATTGTATGTAGTCAAAAATGATTGGTAACAGTCGGGCATATGATCGATACGATGATCGACCATGCAATCACGTCCAACAAGCGTATACAATCGAGCAAAGCGATCCACGTCCTTTGGCTTTAACATTGGGGTATGTATAGTATGATAGTTATATCGGTTTTTTGTTAGAGATCATCTATATAGATAGACGATGACGAGATACTAGTCTTCATTAGTGATTGGCGTATTTGATTACATGAAGTTATATTTGATATGTGCATATATTTATAGACATCAATGTTCCTTTGTGGTCCTGATGGTGTATTACATGAGATACTAGTGTCGTTCTCTTTTTAGATAGAGACTTACGTAAGTTATTTGAGAAATCCTTGATGTCCTAGAGGGGGGTGATGACAATCATCTACTATGGGATCATATAACACTTATGCTTATTTTAGGGGTACAGTGTGATCTGCAAAGGTCCTAGGTTTTTAGAATATGATGAATAACACTTATGCTCATTATAAGAGAACAGTGATTTTATTTACTATTAGGACTAGGTGTCAAGTAGATAGAGTAGATCATAACTTATGCTCATTATAGGGGTACGGTAATTCTATTTACTACAGGGACTAGGTTTCAATTGGATAGAGTAGATCATAAACATATGCTCATTATAGGGGTACGGTAAGCTCTACACGAGACTTGTGGTTCGGGGTCTATGGTATATTTAGATATCGACTCTATTTATCTTGAACTCTCAAAGGGAATCATTGGATCGAGATAGATGTCTGGGTATGTTAGTGTATCGACTCTGTTTATCTTGAATCATTGGATTGTGATAGATGTCTTGGTATTTTAGTGTACTGTATCTACTTATCTTGAATCACTAGATTGTGTTAGATGTCTAGGTACGTTAGTATACTGACTCTGTTTATCTTGAATCATTAGATCAATATAGATGTTTGGTTAGCTTAGTGTACTGATCCTATTTATCTTGAATCATTAAATCGCGATAGATATCCGTATTGATTTGTATTCCTTAGTTATCTTCCATTGTTTTGTTGTGTGTGTTATTAATTGGATGTTGTTGTAGTTGCTGCATTTACTATCATGCACTTCGCGATAGACTTATATTATAATCATCCTACTTTTGGATGTTGGATTATCTTTATCATAATATGATGTTACGTTTCAATCACATTATACTAGTTGTTTCAACTCGTCAATTACAAGAGAAAAGCAGGTTATAGTATGATTTCCTATATTTTGGATATGTTTACTTTACTTGTTTATGGATAGTTCGGATTACCCTTGAGCCACGATTGTGGAGAGGACCGACTGTGCCTTAGTAGCTCATGTTTATGGTATACTGTTTTAATATACAGTATTTTGAAATAGTTCCCCTCACACCAGGTTTTATGTCTTATCCGCATTTTTATTTTGTCTGTTTATGTCATGATAACTCTTGGGTACTCGATTGATTAGTTTAGGTGTCAAGCGCTTTTAAAGATACATTTCAGGATAGCTGGAGCATTCAGTTGGGATGAGGTTAATACTTCGTATATATACTTGATATTATAGTAGTACATGATAATGTTATCTATATATTAGACATATTGTATCAGATGTTCTATTCTGACTCTCTGTATTGATAATTACTTATCAGTTACGTCCACTAGTGCAGTCTCTTATATGTATATTGTGATCCTATTTTGTTCATGTATATTCAGTATATTATATATTATCATTTCGCTGTGAGATTTTGTCGATATGCTTTAGTATAATGTTGTTTTAAATTTTCTTTTCCAACAATCTGCTTTTTGTGGTACTTGGAAGTCGGGTGTTTTCATTCGATGCTGATTTTAAAATATTACGAAGGGCAGGTTATTGCAGAATATCACTCCACTATAAACAGTTGGAAATGTTTCGAGTCAAGAAGAATGACAATTTTACATGTGTAACAAAAATCCACATTATTTACAATATGCCAGTTCTACTAAATCTCTTCCCTTATAACTTAAATCTTCCTTTTACGAATTATTCTCCAACAGACAAACACAGCTCACTTTATACTTAAAATGTGACTTTTAATGTCTAGTCTTCTCAAGGGTTTGTGTAACCCTCGAACATTTCAACATAGAATGTTTATTTATTAACAACGGATTTATTCCTACTACTCCTAAACTCCATACCACTTAGAGTGACTGCCTTCCTATTATTACCTTTTGTTATCTAGGTCCTCCAAGTTATCTTTTACCAAAAGCCCAGTCTTCATTTTTTTCCTCCTTAGTCGGATTCTTAGTTACACCCAAAGTCTCAGGGGTTGTTAGTTGCATACGATCGTATAGCTAATGGGACTATTGGGGATAATAACTACCAACTACTCCTGATCAAAGTTCTCTGATACCTGCACACATTTAAACCCTATTAAACTATTAATATCATTAGGAACACCGGAAGTCTTACTTAAAGGTTGACTAGAAATGTCCCCAAGTCCCTGTGATGACTTTTTAGAGACGTTAGGAGTGTAAGTACAGATTTGGAAGTTTCACAAGCTGTCGTGCCTTCCTTAATAGGTGTTGAAATATAACGGTCAACTTCATTATTTCCAATCTACGCCCCTATCTCCTTGGATAGAACTGAAGGATCCTTATTCTATTCCTAATCCACCTTATCGCGATACTCTTCCTGAGGCATTGTAACCTTATCTTGAGACTTTTCTTGTTCTTCGTTTGTTGCCTTCTCTTGGTTGCTCTTCTCCTATTGAGTGACTGACACGGTTGGTTTCTATATATTAGAATTAAGTTGTTTCGGTCTCTTTCGTAAATAACTGCAGTTGTAGAATAGAATCATCAACGTCTCTAATAGTCTTCGGCAAACTTCCATAGTCATCAAAATTTTCTTCAATGTTGTCAGCATTAATTGTCGGTTCCTTGGGAGGATTCATCACCACGTTCATAGCATTTTCCGGACTGCCGGTATCAACTGATCTCCATTCTTTGGTCACAGGGCAGTGAAATTTAGAGTTCCCAAACCATATATAATTGTCAAATCTAGTTGGTAGACTCGTTCTCCACTTAATTGGTCTACCAGTAGGGCTGAATAAAGCACTTATTGCTTCTTGTCCTCAGACTTTGAAACCGAGTCCAAGAAGTTTAATCCAAATGGGTATAGATAGCATTAAATCTTAATTGATTCCTATATCCAGGATCAACTTCTTCATCATAATTAGATGCTAATCAAAAAACTAAGGACCATTGTTCAAAATCGTGTCAAAATCTTTCTCTCAGTTGAAACAAACCGCAAAGAAGCCATTTCCCCTAGATTGCGAAGAAAAACCTCCTTCCAATTTCCAAACTCTCTTCATATATGCTTCCAAATTTTTGTAATAAGGTCTAGGAACCACCATATACCGTAACACACACTAATTCCAACGTCGTTCTGCCTCTTTAAGTGCTTTGTTAGATACCAGGCACTTTCTCCTTCCATCCTTCACGATATGGTCGATGAATGTTAACTTTACCTCCTCTGCACATTGAATACCATTGTCATTGTTGCTTCAAGATAAGACACGTTTTTAGCATCTACTGGCATGAGAAATTTTGAAACAATCTACGTAGCCCTTGGGTGGGAACTCTAGATCTAATTGCCACAATAAAAGATTTATGCTTATGTAACACCCCTAATTTTTAATACTAACATTATTCAGGAGATATAATTAGAATAAAATAAATAGAATAATGTAGATAAGGAGATTGAGATTGATGAACAAACATGTAGTGGCAGTGCTTATTAATAAAACGAACTTATAAATGATTAAGTAATTAAACATAAGGGCATTAGGGTAAATAGCCGCCCATATTTCCCACCCTTATACCATTTTCCCTTAGTCATACACGTTCATTTTATCATCAGCAAAAATTATAACCGTAAGAAATAGCAAGACCGACCATTAAGAAGATAGCAAAGAAGAGAAAATCTATCTAAAGCTTAGGATCAAGCTAGAAGAAATCAATTTCAATCAATCTTCAATTTCTTTATCCAATCTAAGATGAATAATAATCACTACATCTCTATTTTGGTTTATAATCATATGGTTTCAAATTTAAGGGTAAAACTATTTTTATGATTTACTGAATGATGTGTCTGGTTTATGATTTATGTGGTTTAAACAAGTTGATAAATGGAGATATGCATGGTTTTAGGGTAAAACCGAAGTTAAACGAATTTTAAATGCCTTGGAAAAATTATATGTTATGGAAAACATGATTTTGGAGTTGATTTTCAATTTTTATAATTTTCCAAGCCGTGAAGAATTAGTTATGAATTTTCAAAGGAAAATATGGTTATTTGGGCTTATAAATTTATTTTGGAAAATATATTAAAAATTTGGGTCCGAAATTTTGATATGTTAGATAACATGATTAAAGTTAATTTCTGAAATTTTTGAGGATTTTTACTAAGTGATTTAGTATGGAAATTAAATTGTTTTGAAAGGAGGACATAAATGATTCAATTGTTTTGTTATTAGGAAGAGCTTAATTGCTATAAGTTGGCATGCTTTTAGATCTGAGAAAATGTGGCAAATTTTAGTAAAATAATTTGAAAGTTTACTGTAACCAATCATGTGTTTACAAGTGGGCAGGATAGTAACAAAAAGTTTACTTTATTTGGTAAAAATGGTCTTTTTGCTCAGAAAAAGGGGCTCCGCCTTCTTTAGAAGGACCATCCGACTCAGACCTTTTTTCCCCAACTTAGTCGAAACCTTCTAGGTCAAAAACAATAAACTAATACACATGATAGCATTTCGATGGTACGTGATGGATTGAAAAAAGGCGAAAGGTAGGGTGTCGAAAGGTAGCTTTCGAAGAGGTTGGTTCCTTCGTTTTATTTGGTTTTAAAAGAAAAGCGCTTGCATGTTCATAAATGGGTTTCAAAGTAGTCAAAACCAATGGTTTCGAAAGAGTATTTCAAAGAGGATTTCGAAAGAGAGCCGCCGCCTATGTTTTAAAAGAAGTAGCTTCCAAAGGAGTTACTTAGTTTTATTTAAAGCTTTCGGAACGGGTAGTTTCGACCAAGTCGAAACCCTTCTTAGAATTGATGACCTTCCGATGGCATTGAAGACATCAACGTTGTCAAAAGGTTCAGTTATTTTATAAACACAAGCAACTTCCTAATGCTTTCAAAAGGGATTAGGGGTTTCGAAAGCAATGGTTTCGAAAGGGGTTTCAAAGCCATCCTTCAATTATTTTACCCAGATGTTTTAATACTTTCAAAAAGATGGTTTCGGCACCATCAAGTTTCCTCGATACTTTTGAGATAAAGAATGGTTTTAAAAGAGGTTCTTTTGCCTATGATCACGTTGACCCAAAAATAATTTTTAAGTATAAAACCAATGCTTTCGAAAGAGGGTTTTTCAATGGTTTCGAAGGGTAGCCTTCATTGGTTTCGAAAGGGTATTTTCAAATGGGTTCAAAGCTATACTTTTATACTTATGTGATAATAATTTAACGTGGCAAAAAGTTTTCGAAAAGGTTGTTTTAAAGTATTCGAAAGGCAGGAGTCTGATGTTTTAAAGTTAGCTATTGATGCTTTCAAAGGAGATCATACTATGAGGTCGAAAGCAAGATTTCAAAGGAGTGGAAAGGTTTAAGACCCAAACTCAAATTTTAAAGAAAAAACACATGGCTTAATAAAGGAGCTTTGAAAGGACTTTAAGTAAGTAAATTTGAAGAAGTACTGCCTTGATAAAAATATAAGTTAAAGGGATTAACTATGTTTTATATGAAATGTATTTTAAGGATCTTAAACCCACAAGATTGGTATTGTTAAATTGGTATGTTTTCTTCTTCAAATATTAATATATTCGCATGCAAATCCATAACTGTATTTTGGGGTAAAAGGGGGTGGAAGGACCAGCTAGGTTAACCCAATAGTGAATATAAATTGATTAAACTCCTGAATGAGTAGAATTGCATCTAAGGAGTCAGGGAGACCAAAAATATAGGATGTTTAAACTTTGAAGTTATCCAGGAGATAGGTTCATAGTAAACCCATGAAAACTATGATAACGTAGTTATTGGAGGTAACCAACGGGTTCATAGTAAACCCATGAAAACTTTGTATTAAGGACAATTGGCAGGGGTTAATTAGTTTATAATGAACCCATCAAAGCTATATCTGAATTAAGAATTGACAACAGTCAGTAGATTCCTAGTCAACCCATGAAAACTAGGATAAGAAAGAAGTTAATGAAAGCATCAGTAGGTTCCTATTCAACCCATGAAAACTAGGAAGAGAAGTGAGTTACTGGATAAATCCATAGGTTCCTAGTCAACCCATGAAAACTAGGACAAAGAGATTAGTTATTGGAATGACTAATAGGTTCAGGGGGACCCATGAATTAATTAAATGAATTGGTAGGATCCTATAGGTTCTTGGTGACCCCATTAAAACTATAAAATAGGACAGGGTGTCCATGTGTAATGAAAAAGATTATTAGTAAACCCATGAAAACTAATATGTTAATATTAACCCTAGAAACTGTAACTATAACAGGGTGTCAATTTAAACTGAGAGATGGGAAATCCTAAACATTTTTATATATGCATATTATTATAATATTTTGAAATGTATATTTTTAACCATTATGGATGCGGGAGCACAGTATATGGTTTTATAAAGATTTTAGGATAATAATGAGAGGAAAACCCTTTTCGCCAAGCGGCGTGGTCTCACTAGACATCTAAAAGGTTTGAGATGTTAGATTATTATTCATACCAAACTTTGTGTCTGACTCGAAGTTTTTGTTTTTCCCTTAAACTCTCGGGTACTAAATTGATTTTGAGTAGTTTGAGGTTTAGGGTTTTCAGGTTCTCTTAGACCAATAAAGCTTCTGGAGGCGTGCATGAGGCATTTAGTTATTTAGAGTTATCTTTTCCGCTGTGTATTTGGATGTAAAGGCAGATTTATTAGCCTTACTGTATGCTCTGATCAACCAAGGGAGGATCTTCATATGTCGCTCTTGGCGTATGTGTAATAATTATATTAATGAGGTTAACAATTTTGGGATTATGTAATGGGCATCAAATTTTTTGAATAGAATGTGGATATGTGTTTTTAAATTGTTAATTTTTTTCCATATTCTTGTGATCTATGTATCAATGAATCTAGCACCGCCGTATTTGGTCATTCATGATTAATAATTATGGATGACTGCAATATCCGTAGCCGTTAGTTTTAAGCCTCCAAGTAAGGGGATGTAACATGTTGGTATCGGAGCATAAGTTTATAAAACTTTAAAAGAAAAGTAAAACCTAAAAGCTTTTTGAAACATAATCCAAAGAACTTGAAATATGATCGGGGTTTGGGTTAATACTATAGTAGAGTAATAGTATTTGAATATAGATATATATCTAAGTACGTGTTCCCCTCTCTCTTAACCGTTCTTCTGTATCTTACTAAGACTCGTATGCAGATTTATGAGGAAGAAGATATGAAGGCAGAAAACAGAAGAGAAAATCTAGGTGGAGGAAGCACCACAACCAATAGAAATGTTCGACCTAATACTCGGAGAAACCAAGGTCAACATGCTAATGCTAATAAAAAAGTTGAAGACAATGTAGGTGTTGGAAATCCATCAGTAGATGCGGGGATGGTGTATTAGTTGTTGGCTAATCGTTCGCAAGCAGGAGCTGCTGGTAATGTTGGTGGAGTTGATCTTGTAGTTCCAGTTGGATACAACTATGCTAGGTTGAGCAGAGACTATACCAGTTTGGGTGGAAAGCCTTTTGTTGGACAGAGGATGCTGTTGAACTTGAGAATTGACTTTTGAACCGTGAGAGGATCTTTACTAATTTAGGGTTGGATGATGGAGAAAAGAAAAGGCTAGCCTCTAGACAGTTGCAAGGGTTAACGCTTCACCGGTGGAATAGTGTGACAGTCGGAGCTTCGGAAGAAGAGCTGACCTGTGCTGATTTCAGGAGAAGGTTTGAGCAGAGTTTCTTGTTTGAGGTTGCAAGGTCGATGTTGATGAGGAAATTCATGGATCATGTCCAAGGAGAGATGTTAGTAATTTAGTACGCTGCTAAGTTTGATGTGTTGTCTCGATATGGATATGCTTTGATAGACATTGATATAAGGAGGAATGTGAGACTTATTCATGGATTGAGGCCGAAACTAGGTAGAATGTCCATGCTCATGTCAGAGAGCCTTGTAATGTATTGGTGGAGATGGCAATTCACCATGAGGAGATGTTTGCCTTTTCAGCCAATGAGAAGCCAGTTGAATCTCAGGATCTTCAGGGACAGAAAATGAAATTCTATAAGAAGAAGGGAGCCTAAAAAGAGAAGGCTGCCAAGAAGGTAAATGCTGATTTAGTGTGCTACAAGTATGATAAGAAGGACCATTATGCTCACGAGTGCCGGACAAGCAAAGGAAAGAAGCCTGTAAAGAATAAGAACGTGAAATGCTTCAACTACGACCAAGTTGGGCATATAAGAACCAGTATCCAGAGCCAATCAGAGCAGACAGAGCGAAGGTGTTTGTCATTAGACCACCATCTTCTTCTAGGCCTACTGCAGTAGAAAAAGGAAAAACTGTGATGGAATGTACGCTTTTGATTCAGAGTATACCAGTTAGGATACTATTTGATACCGGTGCATCATATTCATGTATATCACAATATTTGGTTGATAGATTATGTATAAAACCCACATGCCTTGTTACTTCCTTAAGAATTGTGAATCCATTAGGATGGTATGCAACTCTAGGGATAAGATGTGACCAGTTAGAAATTGATTTATTAGGTCATAAATTTGCATGCAGTTTGTATATATTTAATTTCGTAGATTTTTGGATCATTTTGGCTATGGATTGGTTGGATAAGTATGAGGCTATGATATTTTGCCAGGATAGAGAAATATCATTGAGACACCCGGACAGTCATAACTGAATCATCTTCTCAATGGAGAATTCTAGTAGGAGGGTTTGTGCTTTGTTAAGTGTCATGGAGGTTGGAGAAGAATTAAGTCAGGTTCGAGTGGCAAGGGAATTCGCAGATGTCTTTGAGCCAGTAATAGGACTACCATCGAAACAAGCTGTTGAGTTTTGGATAGATCTTATACCGGAAGCTGAAACTGTCAGTAGACTACCTAGTAGGATGACACCGACATAGATGAAAGAATTTAAGGTGAAGCTAGTGGATCTTGTGGAAAGAAATTTTATTATACCAAGCAGTTCGCCTTCGGGAGCAGCCGCGGTTTTTGTGAAGAAGTCAGATGGGTCATTAAGGATGTGCATCGACTATCATAAGTTAAACGAAAGAACGATCAAGAATAGATACCCGCTGTCGATGATAGATGATCTGTTTGATCAGTTGAGTAGAGCCAGAGTGTTCTCCCAATTGTATTTGGCGAGGGGTTCCATTAGTTGCGAGTGGCGGAGGATAGTATTCCTTTGATCGCATTTCGGAATAGATATGGTTCGTATGAGTGGTTGGTGATGCCATTTGTATTGACGAATGCGTCTGCTTTCTTCGCAGACTTGATGAACCGTTTTTTCCAAGAGCACTTTGATAGGTTTGTGTTGGTATTCATAGATGACATTTTGGTGTACTTGAAAGATGAAAGAGAGCATGAGATTCATCTTTGAGTGGTGGCGGAGACGCTGAGGCAGAATCAACTGAAAGCGAAGTTTTCTAAGTGTCATTGTTGGAAGAAAGAAGTTAAGTTTCTTAATCATGTGGTTTCAGAGAAAGGATTGTCAATCGACCCAGATAAGATTGAAGCTGTGAACAATTGGAAGAGACCAGAGATGGTAACCGAGGTCAGGAGCTTTCTTGGACTTGCTGGCTATTACCGTAGATTCATTAAGGATTTCTCGCTGATAGAAGCACCTTTATCTAAGTTGATCAAGAAAGATGTGAAGTTTGTTTGGTCCAACAAATGTTAGGAAGGGTTCCTCAAGTTAAAGCATTTGTTGATCAATGCACCAGTGCTAGTAGTTGCAAATGGTAGCCAAGGGTTGGTGGTATACACATATGCATGTGGAACTGGATTGGGAGCAATGTTGATGCAGAATGTCAAAGTTATTGCTTACGCATCTAGGTAGCTTATACTGTATGAAATTAGATATTCTACTAATGATTTGAGTTGGCAGCAGTAATTTTTGCCTTGAAGATTTGAAGGCATTATCTCTTGGGAGAGAGATTTGATTTGTATATCGATCATAAGTCATTAAAGTATTTATTCTCTCGGAAGGAGTTGAATACGAGGCAGCATAGGTGGTTGGAATTTTCGGTAGCTTATGATTTCGGTATCAAGTATACTCCTGGGAAAGGAAACAAGGTAGCGGATGCTCTCAGTAGAAAACATCATAATGTGGTGTTAGCGATGTTTGCAGATTGAAAGGATCTAGAAGCCTTGGCCAGCTGTGGTGTGCAGTTGAGATCTACTGCTAGTTTTAGTCAGGATACTGCCATGTTATCTTGTTTAGAAGTTCGACCTGCGTTGATCGAGAGGATAGCTTCTAAGCAGAGAGAGGATCCAGTTTTAACCGAAAGGATTAGATGGCTTGAGGTAGAATCAAAGGTTAATGACCTAAAGGATTTTAGTCTTGACCAAAGAGGATAGTTGAGAAAGAAGGAGCGATTATGCGTTCCAAATGTAGAGAACTTAAGGAGGAAAGTTCTGGAGGAATGTCATCGATCGAAATTTACGATTCATCCTTGAGGGACCAAAATGTATCAAGACATGAAGAAGAGCTTCTATTGGGAAAGAATGAAGATGGATGTTGGCTTGTGGGTTAGGCAGTGTGTAAGCTGTCAACAAATGAAGACCGGACATCAAAAGTTGAGCGGGTTACTTCAACCTTTAGAGATTCCAGTTTGGAAAAGGGATTCGATATCCATGGATTTTATTGATGGGTTGCCAAAGTCAAGAAGAGGAAATTAGAGTATATGGGTTATTATGGACAGGTTGACCAAGAGTGCCCATTTTATTCCAATAAAGTCGACCAGGACGGCACCAGTTTTAGCAAGGCTGTTCATAAAGAACATAGTTAGACTTCATGAAATTCCTAGTAGCATATTCAACGGTAAAGATACATTATTCACTGGCGAATTTTTGAGGAGTCTACAAGCGGTATTCGATACCAAGCTCAAAATGAGTATAGCTTATCACCCACTAACGGATGGGCAGACAGAGAGGATCAATAAGGTACTCAAGGATTTATTAAGAGCTTGTGTATTGGACTTCGATGGATCTTGTGAAGATCACCTGCATTTGATTGATTTTTCCTATAATAATTGTTATCAGACTAGTATAGGAATGTCTCATTTTGAAGTTTTGTATGAAAGGCCATGCAAATTGCTAGCATGTTGGTTAGAGACTGGAGACAGATTGGTCTTAAGTCCATATTTGGTTAGAGAGGCGTCAAAAAAGATTGTGTTAATCTTAGGATGGATGAAGGAGCTCAATCCAGATAGAAGAGCTATGCAGATAAGAGGCGTAAAGACATAGAGTTTTCAGTGGGAGAAAGGGTTTTTATTTAAGTATCATCGATGAAGGGTGTGGTACAATTTGAAAAGTCGAGAAAGCTGGCCCCGAGATATGTTAGACCATTCCAGATTATCGAAAGAATTGGAAAGATTGCACATAGAGTAGAGTTGCCGAGCAATTTGGCAAGTGTCCATAATGTATTCCATGTGTCTCATCTTCGCATGTATGTGTTGATCCAGGGACTACTATACCTCAGACGGAGTTGGAGGACTTGGAAGTAGAGCCTAATTTAACTTTTTTTAGACAACTAGTTCGGGTTGTAGCAAGAGATGAGAAAAGATAGAGGACCAAGACAATCAAGTTGGTGAAAGTTCAGTGGAGCGACAACGAGAAGGACTATATTTGAGAGACAAAGGGCAAGATTCAAGATGCTTATCTTGATCTGCTTTGATGGTATGCCTATATTGGATTTATATAGATTAATAGCTAGTCGAGTAGGCTAGTATGGATGTTAGGAGATGTTGTAGATGATTGTTATGATTTCTAGTTAGTCCTTACTGAATTTCGAGGACGAAATTCTTTAAGGAGGGGAGCCTGTAACATCCCTAATTTTTAATAATAACATTATTCACGAGATTTAATTAGAATAATGTAGATAAGGAGATTGAGGTTGATTAACAAACATGTAGCAGCCATGCTTATTAATAAAACGAACTTATAAATGGTTAAGTAATTAAACATAAGGGCATTAGGGTAAATAGCCGCTCGTATTTCCCACCCTTATACCATATCCCCTTAGTCATACACGTTCATTTTAGCATAAGCAAAAAATTATAACCGTAAGAAAGAGCAAGGCCGGCCATTAAGAAGATAGAAAAGAAGAGAAAATCAATCTAAAGCTTAGATCAAGTTTGAAGAAATCAATCTCAATCAATCTTTAATTTTCTTATCCAATCTAAGATAAATAATAATCACTACATCTCTTTTTTTGTTTTATAATCATATGGTTTCGGATTTAGGGGTAAAGTTATTTTTAAGATTTATTGAATGATGATATGCTTGATTTATGATTTGTGGTTTAAACAAGTTGGTAAATGGAGATATGCACGGTTTTAGGGTAAAACCGCATTTAAAGGATTTTTAAATTCCATGGAAAAGTTATATGTTATGGAAAACATGATTTTGGAGTTAGATTTCAGTTTTTATAATTTTCCAAGATGTGGAGAATTAATTATGAATTTTCAAAGGAAAATATGGTTATTTGGGTTTATAAATTTATTTTGGAAAATATATTAAGAATATGAGTCTGAATTTTGATATGTTAGATAACACAATTAAAGTGAACTTCTGGAATTCTTAAGGATTTTTACTAAGTAATTTAATATGGAAATTAAACTATTTTGAAAGGAGGACTTAAATGATTCAATTGTTTTGTTATTAGTAAGGGCTTAATTGCTAAAAATTAGCATGTTTTTAAATCTGAGAAAATGTGGCAAATTTTAATAAAGTAATTTGAAAGTTTAATGAAACTAATCGTGTGTTTACAAGTGAGAAAGTTAGTTATAAAAAGTTTATTTTATTTGGTAAAAACATCCTTTTTGCTCAGAAAAAGAGGTTCCGCCTTCTTTAGAAGGACCCTCCGTCAGACCTTTCGCCCCAACCTAGTCGAAGCTTCTAGGTCAAAACCAGTAAACCAATACACATGGTATCATTTCGATGGTACGTGGTGGATTGGAGAAAGGCGAAAGGTAGATTGTCGAAATGTAGCTTTTGAAGGGGTAGGTTCCTTTGTTTTGTTTGGTTTTACAAGAAAAGCGTTTGCATGTTCATAAATGGGTTTCGAAGTAATCGAAGCCAATATTTTCAAAAGAGTATTTCAATGAGGATTTCGGAAGAGAGCTGCCGCCTATGTTCTAAAAGAAGTAGCTTTCAAAGGAGTTACTTAGATTTTGTTTAAAGCTTTCAGAATGGGTAGTTCCGACCAAGTCGAAACCCTTCTTAGAATTGATGACTTTCTAATGGCACTGAAGACATCAACTTTGTCGAAAGGTTCGGTTGTTTTATAAATACAAGCCACTTCCTAAAGCTTCCAAAAGGGATTAGGGGTTTCAAAGGCAATGGTTTCGAAAGGAGTTTCGAAGCCATCCTTCAATTATTTTACCCAGATGTTTTACTACTTTCAAAAGAATGGTTTCGACACTATCAAGCTTCCCCAATAATTTAGAAACAAAGAATAGTTTTGAAAGAGGTGCTTTCTCTTATGATCACTTTGACCCAAAAATAATGTTTAAGTTTAAACCCAATGCTTTCGAAAGAGGATTTTTCAATGGTTTCGAAGGGTAACCTTCATTGGTTTTCGAAATGTTATTTTCTAATGGGTTCAAAGTTATACTTTTATACTTATGTGATAATAATTTAACATAGTCGAAACATTTCCAAAAGATTGTTTTAAAGTATTCGAAAGGAAAGAGCCTGATGTTTTAAAGTTAGCTTTTAATGCTTTCGAAGGAGATCATACTATAAGGTCGAAAGCAAGATTTCAAAGCAGTCGAAAGGTTTAAGACCCAAACTCAAATTTTAAAGGAAAAAATTTATGGCTTAATAAAGAAGTTTCGAAAGGACTTTAAGTAAGTGAATTTGAAGAAGTATTACCTTGATAAAATTATAAGTTAAGGGGATTAACTACGTTTTATATGAAATGTATTTCAAGGACCTTAAATCCACATGATTGGTATTGTTAAATTGATGTGTTTGCTTCTTCAAATATGAATATATTCACATGCAAACCCACAACTGTATTTTGGGGATAAAAAAGGGTAGATGAACCAGCTAGGTTAACCCTGTAATGAATGTAAATTGATTAAACTCCTGAGTGAGTAGAATTGCATCCGAGGAATCAGAGAGACAAAAAAATATAAGATGCTTAAACTTTGAAGTTGTCCAGGAGATAGGTTCATAGTAAACCCATGAAAACTATGATAAGATAATTATTGTAGATAACCAACATGTTCATAGTAAACCGATGAAAACTATGTATTAAGAACAGTTGGCAGGGGCTAATTGGTTTGTAGTGAACCTATGAAAATTATATCCCGATTAAGGATTGACATCAGTCAGTAGGTTCCTAGTCAACCCTTGAAAACTAGGATAAGAAATAAGTTAACGAAAGCATCAGTGGGTTTCTAGTCAACCCATGAAAACTAGGAAGAGAATTGAGTTACTGGATAAATCCATAGGTTCCTAGTAGACCCATTAAAACTAGGATAATGGGATTAGTTATTGGAATGACTAATAGGTTTAGAGGACCCATGAATTAATTAAGTTAATTGGCATGAGTCTATAGGTTCTTAGTGATCCCATGAAAACTATGAGGACAGGGTGTCCACGTGTAATGAAAAAGGTTATTAGTAAACTCATGAAAACTAATATGTTAATATTGACCCTAGAAACTCTAACTATAACAGGGTGTCAATTTAAACTGGGAGATGGGAAATCCTAAACTTTTTTATATATGCATATAATTATAACATTTTGAAATGTATGTTTTTAACCATTGTGGATGCAGGAGCACAGTATATGATTTTATAAAGGTTTTAGGATGCTAGTGAGAGGAATACCCGTCCGTTCCGCTAAGAGGCCTGGTCTCACAACAATCTAAATGGATTGAGATGTTAGATTGTTATTCATACTAAGCTTTATGTCTGACTCGAAGTTTTTGTTTTTCTATTAAATTCTCGAGTACTTAATTGATTTTGAGTAATTTGTGGTTAGGCTTTTCAAGTTCTCTTCTTAGACTGATAAAGCTTCCGGAGGCGTGTAGGAGGCATTTAGTTATTTATAGTTATCTTTTCCGCTGTGTATTGGATGTAAAGGAAGATTTATTAGCCTTACTATATACTCTGATCAACCAAGGGGCATCTTCATATGTCGCTTTTGGCGTATGTGTAATAATTATATTTCGCTGAACGTTGTTAATGTTTTTGGGATTATGTAATGAACATAAAATGTTTTGAATTGAATGTGGATATGTGTTTTTAAATTGTTAATTTTTTTCATATTCTTGT
Organism: Allium cepa; assembly: GCA_030765085.1. NCBI lineage: Eukaryota > Viridiplantae > Streptophyta > Magnoliopsida > Asparagales > Amaryllidaceae > Allium > Allium cepa. Next base: position 488,216,275 of record CM060940.1, on the reverse strand, counting down.
GATCTATGTATCAATGAAGCTAGCATCACCGTATTTGGTCACCGAGGATTAATAACTATGGATGACTGCAGCATCGTAGCCATTAGTTTTGGGCACTCAAGTAAGGGGATGTTACATCTTATGATTAGAGATAGTATTCCACCCTTTATCACCACCAACCCCCTTATCCCCATTAGCACCTCTCAAGTTCGATCCACTTGTCGCAACATGACCGCTACCACCCAAATCTAGACCACCTTCTGCCATCTAACCTTGCCTTTGTCGTTGATCATTGACAAAGAGAAAATAAAAGTTTGAGAGAAGAAAGAAAAAGGAATTCAATAAAACTAGAAAGGAAGAAGAGAGAAAATGAAAGCAAATTGACCGATGGTTTGGAAACCCTAGTTGTCTGAGGGTTCTGCCATTAATATTTTTCTATCAATACTTTTTCTAATTATATTATATGAATTAAATTATAAAAATTAATTATCTTTCCTTGAACTTTTGAACTAACAAATTAATAAACTTATCACCCAAACATTTTAAAATAAAATCATCTAACTTATGTCTATTAGCAGTGATAAACTATTATTTAAAACTTCGTGTTTTAACAACACGGTTTACGTAGCTTTTTAGGGTTCAGCTATAAAAAAATTAGTGCTTTATTCAATCATAAAAATTTAGGCTAAAATAAAACTAAACTACCGAATTCGTAAAGTAAACCAATCTAATTTGCAAAGTATAACAATATGCAAGAGTTAAGGTTTTTATTACATGATTATTATTATGAATTAAACTAAAATAATAACATCCAGCATTCAAATAGAGAGTGAATTCTTAATTTGATAATAGGTAGCTGTTAACCGCGAATTAAGGTAAAATTCTTAGTATAATATAAATTTAGGGTTTTAACCTAAATCATTCATGAGGTGCAAAATGGACGCTAATATTTGATGATAGTTGAATACCACAAGACTGGATTTTAATGGATTTTTGTGTCTTTGAGCTAGATTTGAGAGAGCGATTTTAATGTAGGATAGAGAAATAGATGAATGAGTAGATTTTTGGGAAAATTATAATGAAGGGTTTCAGTTTTGAGATGTTACGTAAAAGATGAGGGGCAACATTGTAATTTTATAATATTTGTCATGGAAACCTATTCAGTGGTCATAAGTTGTACTAAAATTAAAATCTCATGTTTTATAAGGACTCCATCATAAAATAAATTTGTTATATAAGTGACATGATAAATAGAACTAAATTCGAAAATTTAATGTTTTATCCTCATATAAAACAAATTTAGCAGCACTATGTCAGACGCTAAAAAGAAAAACGATGGATGATCCATCGACAACTAAATGTAGAGAGGCTCGATCCAAAAGCACATCGTAAAATATTTGGGTCTACCATAAAAGTTGCATAACTGGGTTAATATCAGAATTATTTTTGATTTTGTAACGAGGAGACTAAATTTTTTGGTACCTATCATAACAGTTTTAAAATGATCTTATTCAAAATTGAGGTCCATTTAACAATATGCTATTTACTTATGGCAATGTTATTTTCTTTTATGTGTTTTATTTATTTATTCTATTATTTTATAGCTATTTTTCTATCATTTTGCCCACCATTTAATTCTCAATACACTCTAAAATAATATAAAACATCTTTAGTCGAATCTCTTGTCTAAAGAACTATCGATAATAATATCAAGATTTGTGGCCAAAAACACCATAAAAACGACGATCAATCGACTACAGATCAAAGATTGCATCTAACTTTAGCAATCTCGCCTCCTCCGACTGCCTTTACAAAAACTTTATAGTGTAATCATTTGCATTCGAAAGAAAAAGCCAACACATACAATTCAAGGATTTTGTTCAAAAGATCATAAAATTTACTTGTAAAATGAAATTCAAATCGAATAAATATGCTAAAAACCAACTTTTTATATATGAATTAACTAAGCTATGATAATTCCAAAAATTAATTTTTATACCCTTTCAGAATTATTATCAAGCCAATATCTCTATGAATAGAAATAAATATTATCTATTTATTTTAGCTTAATGCTTAAATAAAGGGTGGATAATACCCCGTAAATAGAACGATAATTAAGTAAAAAAAATTAATTAATAATTAGTAATGTCAAAAGTAAAATTTTCATAAATATTATAATTTAGCTACAAAACTTGCATTGTTGCATTTGTGGCGCAATTTTATGGTCAATTTTTGTGTATAAGGTTTTTCGATCGGAGTTCAAATGGAAAAGTTATTAACGTTTAAAGAATACAAATCAGAAATATATATGTATGTAATTAAGGAGATAAATATAATTAACTAACATTAATTAATGTTAACCGTTACTTCGCATCTAATAATAATTAATGTTAAATTAGGTTGGTTAAAAAATAACGTAAAAAGGGAATGAAATGAATGCCTAACAAAATTGGACAATCGTTCGACCCTTGGACTGGTTGACCGATGGTGGAATAGTGGTCGACTACTATTTGAATGGCGGTTGTGAATTGAACCTAGATCGAATGACCCAGATTTAGTAGAATCTAATCTACCGTCCGATATTGATTTGAACCCCTATAAATACGGGTATAACCCCTCGCTATTCTCCTTAAATTTCTGAAGCAACGGCGACGCTCGGCCATTTTCTCTTCTCCTCAAATTCTAAAATCTATATAAACTATCATCTTTAAATATATATAAGTGGAGAATAATGGAGGATGATATAGAAGAAGAATATGATCGAATCGCCAAACCCAAAATAAATTATAAATCCAAATCTCTTCTCGTGTCTAAGTTTCTAATGGATAATTATATTCCAGCGATACGTATTTCGATAGGGAGAAAAACAGAGTCAAACACAAATAATAGAGTTTAGATCTAAATATTTGGAATTTTAAAGATGGGTGGAAAATTATATATTTTCATATAATATTGAATTTATATCGTTGTAAATATATTCCTTGTGTGCCTGAATATAATTATTTTGGAGTTGTATGTTTAAACGTATACATGTAATGAATTTGAAACGCATGCCTGCATATTCAGTTAATTGCTAACTTGAATTAAATATTGCGTGTACTTGAATCTAGAAAGTAAGGGTAAATGTAGTCCTAAGTTAATGAATTGTATAATAATTACAGATTTGTTGGTTAAACGATATATGTTAGTAAATATGAATTAGAGGTTATTACAAAATTAGATTGGGATTTAGGCAGTATTTTAATTTGTTGGAATGAAGTGTCCAATTCTATAAATACGAATAAAAATATTTCGTTTGAAATAAAAAGGAATGTCTAAAAGAAAGAGATGTATAAAATAGAGATTTTTACCGTATTTTGTACTATCTATTTTAATAATAAAAAAATGATAATTCCTTGTGATTTCAAACATAACACAAGTTCTCTTTTAGGTAATTTATGGAAAATTATAGTGTTAACATTTCCTTTGGCAAGATGTAATTTCATCGCATTAAAATGCAGAAATTCCTTAAATATAAACCAAAGTATTGTAAGTAGAGATAATAACAATAATTCAATTATAAAACTAATACATGCTATAAATAATAAAATAACAATAAGGAAATGAGTAATTAAGGGGATTATAGTAATCGAAGAAAGATAATAATAGTTGAAAAGGAACAGTGGGATATACCTAATAGTATCAAATGAAAGTCAAACAGAAAAAGGTATTTAATCTATTAAGTAGAAGTAAGCGATAAACGATATCAAATTGGCGTAAATGAAACAAGAAACAAGTTGGATAAAATAACTAAATACCTACAATAGAAAATAAGATGCGTAGTAACTAAAAAAATTTATGTAGCCTCAAGCATGCGTTCATGAAGAACGTGAATTATTGAATTTAGTCAATAACTTAGAGTAATTAAAAATGACATAGTCATTAATATAGGTTGGAATGCAAAGTCGTTAGTGTTACACAACAAAAGTATGTCCATCGCAAAGGGCTACCATCAGTTGTGTATACATTATACTGATGTTGAATATATCCAACTGTAGGACTTGTGGAATTATATGTTCACGTGTAGGTGAAGGAAATATACCAAAGTAGGATGGTTCATTCCGATCGAAGTGTCAAAGTGTGAAAAGGCAAGTAGAGTCTACTTCAACCGTTTATGGGATACATTTTAAGTAACCAAATGGGCATTTTGCATTGGACAATCTAAACTCTATAGAGAATCTCACTTTAAATTTATTTATCAACTTGAGAATTTGCTTCTTTGTAGATCATCATTGTCATATTTTTAATTTTTATCGCTTGGAAAGATAATTCTAATGAAATCATCTAACATCCTACTAGATCAAAGTTTGAAAATGACCAAGTTAACTGCAATTTTTTAATCATATTGCAAACTGATTAAAAGTTCATTGAGAATAGAATTGGATTTGCCAACAAACATTATTGTATATTTTTGTCGTAGTAAATGTGCCAACAACTATATTGGAACAATAGATACATAAGGCGTAGACAAGTACCTGCCTCATGCAATTTCTTACAGGCATATACTAATAACATAAAGTTTGAAAAACATGCTTTCCTAAGAGCTTGCAAAATTTCTTTTGAAATTTGACTAAATATAGTAGAAAAATAGAATAAAAATAAAATAATGATTACTACTGAATTTGCAACAGAAAATTTTAAAGTTCCATATCTCCTTGCATTCTCGAATATAGTCTCCTTCATAACTATATACAAGACTATTATTAGCAATGAATCAATCAAAAGCAAAACAAGTACTAATAAAGATGCATTCACTCCATTTATCTAACTTTATATTACTAATCTAACAAACGCTACTAAACTCAACGTTGTGAATTCCAATCTATCAAGAATTCAGCAAAACATGTATTTACTACTAATAAAGAGAATTCTAATAAGTAATTTGTACGGTATCTTTTTGAAATTTCGGAACTTCCCTCCTGCAAAAACTCCTCTTCGTTTGTTCTTGCCTAATCCTGAATCAGTTTCCTTATCAGATCCAACCTCCTCCATCATCCCTCTACCCTCCTTCCACCCACACTCTTTCTGTAACCTTAGATCGAATCGGCTCTTCCGATAGATTGTCCACCATCTACATCGACTGAACACATCGCCGCTATCATCCTCCTACAAGATCAAAGCCTTTTTTGAATTTTTTTCTAAAACCCTAGATCGAATCCAATTTACCCATGGATCCTCCATCGTCGACATCAATGGAAAACATCGCCGCCGCCCTTCTTCTACCATAGTGATCTATTTCCCCATTGTCTACTACTACGATACAGGTATACCAACATTTACTCTAGAAAAAATTTCCCTGTTCTGAATTTTTCTTCATAGAAACATATATGCTTTGGATTTCTATACTAAAATAGCAAACTATTTTTCTTTTTTGAATTAATCTATTCACAAATTGCCTATTTCACAATGTGAAAATTTATCTGTATGAAGATGAATCCAAGATTTATTTTACATATAATATTTTCTTCCAAATCATCAAATAAAATTCAAATAAAAAGATCATATTTTAGTTAAATTCTTTTACTGTAATGACAATGATTTACTATAATGAGAAGAGGTAAGAATTAAAGGAAGAAATAACTCTTTTGATTACAGTAATGATGATGACTTTATCATGATATTGCTGATAGCGTTTTTGTACAAGTTGCTACAACTACTGTTTTGTGTTATAATGAAATTTCGTTAGATCCACTGCTAAGGGCTAATCAACCAACATTTTCCATAGTTTATTAAATTGATGTTAGCTTCTTTTAAAGGTTTGAATTATATATGCATATGCATTATTTAAAGCATTATGATAGACTATTAGAAATAGCTAATCTGTTGATTTGCTCTAAATTATATTTTAAATCGAAACGTTATTTATGAGATACAACCATGTGCTCATCTCTATTGTTATGCGAAATACAATAACTTTGTTAGAACTGTGTATATCTTTACTACTTATAAAGAGAATTCCAATAACTAATTTGCATGGTGTCTTTCTAAAATTCCAAAATAGCCCTCCCGCAAAAACTCCTCTTCGTTTGTTCTCGCCTAATCCTAAATTAGTTCCATATCAGATCCAATCTCCTCTGTCATCCCTCCACCCTCCCTCCACCCACAATCTTTTTGAAACCCTAGATCTAGTCGGTTCTTCCCACAGATCGTCCACCATCTACATCGACTGAACACATCGCCGCCATCATCCTCCTACAAGATCAAAGCCTTTTTTGAATTTTTTCCTGAACCCTAGATCGAATCACTTTACCCATGGATCCTCCATTGTCGACATCTACGGAAAACATCAATGCCACCATTCTGTCCACTCAATCTAATTCGCATCCCCTTCTTCTACCACGGTGATCTATTTCCCCATTGTCTACTACTACGATACATGTACCAACATTTACTCTAAATGTTTTCTCCATGTTCTGAATTTTTCTTCATAGAAACAGTATGTTTTGGATTTCTATACCAAAATAGCAAACTGTTTCACTTTTATGAATTAATCTTTTCACAAATTGCCTATTTCACAACGTGAAACTTTACGTGTATGAAGATGAATCCAAAATTGATTTACATATAATATTTTCTTCCAAATCATCAAATAAAATTCAAATAAAAAAGATCATATTTTAGTCATATTCTTTTACTGTAATGACGATGATTTACTGTAATGAGAAGAGGTAAGAATTAAAGGAAGAAATAACTCTTTTGGTTATAGTAATGATGATGACTTTATCACGTTATTGCTGATAGCATTTTTGCAGTGGACTTTGAGCTCAGAGATTTGCATTCAAGTTGCTATTGCTGCTGTTTGGTGTTATAATGAAATTTCGTTAGATCTACTATTAAGGGTTAATCAACCAACCTTTTCCATAGTTTGTTTAGTTGTTGTTAACTTCCTTTAAAGGTTTGAATTATATGTGTATATGCATTTAAAGCATTATGATAAACTATTAGAAATAGCTAATCTGTTGATTTTCTCTAATTTATATTCTACACCTAAACTTATTTATGACATACAACCATGTGCTCATCTCTATTGTTATGTGAAATACAACAACTATGTTGCAACCTGTGCAGTTAAAGCGCTTGGCAGATTCAATGCGGTGGAGATGCAAAAAGTCATAGCAGGAATATAGTGGGATATAGCGGATGGCTTTAAAATAACAAATAAAACACGTACTTAATGTTTTTACAAATATGTAAATGGTAATTAAATGAAAAATTAACATTCAACCGAATTATTATTAACACATAAATAATTTTAAATAAGAACATGTGCGAATATACAATAAACAAACATAAAACCGTTATATAACATAATTGAATTTAGTAGAATATTACAGATTATCATTTTTGAAAATATATTAAAATTTTAACTAATAAATTAATTTCATAATTTTTATAATGTATAAATGTCATTTTCAATTCATTTCTTTTAAAAAAGATATAGCGGAAATAGCGGAATATAGCGGGAATAACAGGATATAGCGGAAATAGCGTAGCTTAAAGTGGAACAACTATACGGAAAAATCGTAGCGGTAGAAATCCACTATGAGATATAGCAGGGTTATATCGGGGTAATAGCAGGGCATTAACTGCACAGGTTACAACAGTGTGTATCATAAATATGGCCAAACATTCCAATAATACAGTAAGCTATAGATGCCATGCAAATTCTGTAAACCAACAAGTAATCCTTGGTGCTATGAAAATAATAAAATTTAATTTTTTGGCAGATATGATAGAATATTTTGTGAGATAAAGTTGTAAAATTATATTGTTATGGAGCTCTTCTTTTTTGGAACACTTATTGAAGGTCGGATTCTTTTGTATTTTGGTTTACACGGATATTATTTGACAGTTTGCTATTAATTATTATATCAGACATGTTTGAAAGTATAGAAGGATTATTTTGATAGTGTTTCTAATGAGCACAAGCTATTATATACGGTGAATAAACTTTTTGAAACAGCATTGCCAATTTAGTGTTTGCAAAGGTGCTTATTTTGCAGTAATCATTTCTTTTTTATTTATTGCCCTTACACTTTGCTAATTAACTGCTAGCTGTTATTATTTTTTCCAAAAACACTGCATACTAATCAACTTGGTTAACGTGTACTCAATAACTATATGTTTGGTGTTGCTAACCTTTTAGTAGCTCTGCATATGTTCATGACATTGAGAGGGAGATAGTTCATCACAAACCTGAGTGCCAACGCTGGGAGAAAATTGTATACCAATGAATATAGTATTCATGCATATATACCAAAATTGTAATATCCCAGAATTTTGGACAATATAAATTTAATAATCTGTGTCTAAATTTATATTGAATTGATAATTTTTGTTGATAAATTTGAATTGATTCTATAATCTTCTTTATTTAAATATTTAATTTGTGAAATTATTTTTAATGAGTTAATAAATTGTTTTCTATTTTATAATGTATATGTATTTATATATATTTTAAATAGACAAGTTGTTTTTAATTAAATTAGCATAGCATAATTTTAATATTTTGAAAATTAGGAATTGTGATTTATTTTTAATTTAAGCTTTTCAAAAATATTTAATTAAATAACTATATGATTTTAAATATGTAAGATAAATATTTTATTGGTTTAAAATTTCATTTTAACTTAAGTTTGTATATTAAAATATGTTACAATATATTTGTGTTATTCTTTTTAAATTATTAATTGATAATTTTGATTTGTAAATTTGATTTGAAATTTAAAATACAATTTAAAATGTGAACATGTATTCATGGAAGTTATTGTAACCGCTTTTATAAATCTATTTTTATTATTTAAAGGTATCTTTGATAAATGATTTAATTGTATATGGTTCTATTTATAATAATACTTTGCATTGTTCTTTAGAAATTAAATATATACATAACTAAGTCTAAGAACTAAATAATTAACTAAGTTTAAACATTCATTAATCTTAATTTAAATAACAAAAACATTTAAAAGACATATGTAAGCTTAAAGATACATATGTAAGTTTATTAAAGCCTAAGTAAACATGTGTTAAATGTTTAAACAAAGATACTTAAAAGTGTTAACACTTAGGACAAGTGTCATGTTTCATTTTTATTTTTCTTTGATTTCTAAATTAAATTAAAATATTGTTATAAAACTTGCATCTTTCCTTTTCTTTTCCTTTTCTTCATTTTTTCATCTAAGGATTCTCAGCTGAAAACTCTTCATATATAAAAAAATAATATCTAAATCCCTGTAACACTCTTCAAATCAGTAACCCTTACATTTTAAACAAATTGTAAAACCTGCATTACAAACAAGCCTGTAGCTCCTCAAAATGCAAAATACAAGCATGCATGTTTTCAAAAGCAACTTGGGTTGAAACTGCAAATTTTAAATTGCTATGCATACCATTCAAGCCAACTGCATTTGATCTGAAACATGAAATTGAATCTGGAAAGGCAAGATGTCTGCATGCATGAATTTTCAAATCTAGAAGCATCCTCTAAAACAAGTTTAAAGACATTAAATTGGATGCAAGTTTAGAAAGCATATTACAGAGGGTGTTCTGCATGTTCAATCTGGACTGTGCTCTGCATTTTGCAAATACAGGTGAGTAACTCACTTATAAATTTATTAAATAGGTAAAGTTGTTTATGTTTTTTTTTTAAATTTGATATGAACTTATATGAAATGGCTGTGAATTTTATACCTGTGATATATGCCTGTATACATGATGATGAAAGTTTCATGTTTGTGCTTCAAAATTCCAAACTCATGTTTGATCTCTGAGTTCTTTTCTTTGACTTGTTTTTTTTTGTTGTTATGACTTAACTTTGAATAAATCATGTTTGTTTTAGAATAGCATAAGTTTAAATTTTATATAAATTAATTAGAATTGTCTGTAACCTGAAAAATCAAGTTATACAGAGCAAAATAACATAGAGTAAAATTCAAACTCAATAAATTAATTGTTTCAGGTTTATTAATAGAATCATCAAGTGAATTCAAGAATTTTAAATCAAAAATTAAAATTTATAGTGCTGTAAATAAAGTGCAGTTTCAAATTAACTGTATTTTACATTTTGGTCAAGTTCAGTTGATCTTTGCAATTGAATTGGTTAAATTTGTTTCTGGAGGTAGTTTATCTATCGTAGATTATAGGAAAATTACTTAAGTGGATTGAAATTAAATTTTGAGATTGTAGTTTGTGATTTTTAGTGTAGAACCCTAGTTTTTACTGAGTTTAAGGAATTGGGTGCTGCAGCTTCATCAGTGAATCGAGTTCAACCCTGTTTTGCATGTTGGTACCTGATGTATAGTTGAAGTTATCACCAGAGTATGGAAGGGGATGGCGACCGGAGGTGGGAGATATTGCCGTTGATAGGTTAAGCAGTGGAAGGAAATGCTGTTCCAGGTTTTTGGGTTTTAAAACTTGAATTTAAATTCAAGTTGAATTCTGGATTTTGGAGTGTTGAGGTGTGATGTGGGGATTGTGGTCGATGGGGGATGGCCAGAGATGATGGTCAGAGGTGGCCTGAGATGGGTTAAGTGGTGCACAGGAAGGAGTTGTGCAGGTTTTGGTGATTTTTGGTTGTGTTGGTTTTTGGGTGCAGGGTTTAGTTGCTCGGGATTGTCTCGAGGAAATTAGTGAGTGACTCGAAGCATATGGGTTACTGACCCGAAGTAAAAATGGGGTTGCTCGAGTATTTATTGTTTACAGGTTTTAACAAAACTGTAACCTGTTCTGTTTTAAGAAATTTAAAAAAAAAGTCAAGTTTAAATTTAATCTGGAAATTGAACTTAGGATTTAAACCTGAATCTAAAGATGAATTCAAATAGTTTGAATTCTGATTTTGAAATAATTTGAATTAAGAAATTCAAGTTTGGTTTAAAATAAAAAAAAAGAGCAGGAAACCTGTTTCCAGTTTTATAAAATTTGAAATAAATGCAAACTAAAATTTTAACGTAGGATTTTAAAACTGAATTTAAATATGAATTCAAATAAGTTTGAATTCTGGTTTTTTGAAATAATTTAAATTCAGAAAAATTTCAAAGTTGGTTTTTAAATAAAACAGAAACTGCTTTCTGTTTTTATATGTGTAAAAGTAAAGTTTAAATTGCAAGTGGAGATTTAAACTGAGTTTTTAATATGAAATTTGAATATGAATTCAAATTAGATTGTCTAAGACTTGAATTCATTTATGTTTTTAAATTTAAATTTGATCTCAAACTCACAAGTGTAGATGCATATGTGTTTTGCATTTGAATTGAAAGGTTAAATTTTTAAAGTAGAAATTTAAAATAAGTTTAAATTCTAGTTTTTAAATCTGGAATAAAATTCAAACTTCAGATTTTTAAAATAAAGGTTTAAATTTAAATTGCTTTTGAATGATTAAATGATTTGCATTTGAATTGAGGGTGTAGATTATAGGAAGAATTTTAAAGAGTTAAAACTAAAATGAGTTTGGAAGTTGTATTTAAATTTTGAAATTTTAAAGTAATTTTTAAATTGATTTGAATTTAAATTGAATTGAAATTTAAATCCTTTTAAACTTATTAATAAAGTAGATGTTTCTTTAACATATATGATAAAAAGTTTTGAATTGTTTTAAAATCTTATTTAAGATAAATTTGAGTCTTAAGTTTAAAATTAAGTTAAATAGAATTTAAAGTAAATTTAAAAACATTTTGTTTTTAAATGTATAATTAAATAAGAAATGTTTATCTAAAAGATAAATAAAATTAAATGATTGGATTCATTTAATTATTAAGGTAATTAAGATGAATATTAATTATTAAATTAATTAATTATGTGGATGTTTAATTAAGTAATTAATGATTTTTAAGTTAATTAATCAGATTTGAGATTAATTAATTAAGGTTAATTAATCTATAATTAAGGATGGTTAATTAAATTTTAATTAATGAATAAGTTTTTAATTAAGTTGTAATTAAGTATTAATTAATTGATAATTAATAATGATTAATTTAAGTTAATTCTTAATTAAGTAATTTGATTAATGTGTTTAGTTTAGATTAATTAAGTATAATTAATTTATACATTTGTGGATTGTTGATAATTACTTTATGGATTTATAATTACTTAAGGAAGTAATTAATAATTATATGATGTAATTAAAGATATTTGATATAGAAGTAAATTGGATTTAAATTACTTTGAAATTAATCAAGGGGATTAATTTAGATAATTAATTAAGAATAATTATTTATGGGATGAGTAATTAAAGTAGTTAATTACTAGATGGTTATTAATCATGGGTGATTAATATTTATATGTGGATTAATTTCAGATTAATTACTTCTGTAATTAATTTATATTTAGAGATTTATTAAATGTAGTTAGAAATCATTAATTAATTAGTTAATGATGTAATTTGGAATTGATTAATTAAGGTATAATTAATAATGAATAAATAATTAATGTAATTTTAGTTAATCGATTAATTTAGTAATTACAAGTTAATTATTTGCAAAGGGTTTAAGTAATTAACTTGTGTGATTAACTTATAAGCTAATTACTTATTGTAATTAGAGATAGTTAATCAATATTAATTGAAATATTACGATGATGATTTATAAATTGATTTGAAATCAATGGATGGTTAAGTTAAGCAGAATTTTAATGATGAAGTAATTAATTTAATTCATTTTAAATTAATTAGAGGTTGAGTAATTAATTTAATTCATTTTAAATTAATTATAGAAAGTGTGATCTTTAGATCATTGCTTATGTTTGATGAATGGTATTGGTTGCCTGGTATGGTTTGTAATCTCGGTTATGAGATGAGTAGTGTATGTGATATGGATGCATTGGTTGCTTTTGGATGATAATATGGATTATCTGATTATGATATGAATTATCTGTTGATAATGATAAGGTTGATTATCTATTGTGTTGTGAATTATCTATCTGTGTATATTTAGATAATGAATTGAATTGTTTTAAACTTAAAACAACTTGGACCTAAAAGACACGCTTTGGATTTCGATGAGACCGGGATCGGGTTTCCATATTTGGACATCCGAAAACCACATCGATTCCAATTAAACGTTAGGTCGTTAATCCAAGTGGAGCTAGTGAAGACTCGAGGTGTAAGGGCTATACATCAGTATAACTCTGTGGGTGATTCCGTAATAAGTTTGACGAAATAGTACTTATAGATTCGAGATGGTGATTCAGAGTGCAAGGGTTATTGTCGTTAACTCTGAGGGTGATTTCAAAATGAGTGTAACGAGGTAATGCCTTCGGTTTCATTCGAAGCCGGAACGAACTTGTATGGATTGAATGCTTTCAGAACATCGTCAGGTGGACGATGAGCATTCTAAGTGATGTGTCCTATAAAGGTAATCGTAGCCTCAAGCCTCATCAACCGGGAATGGCTAAAATAGGGGAGGTGCAGCAAGGCTTCGTGGGTAGCCCCCACTTGAGAGTAAGATTTACCCCTGTCTAGAGGTCCCTTTATATTTCGGCTGTATGGACGGTTGATCATGACAACCGTCGGGGTTGTCTTATTCGGAACTGTTCAGTAAGGAATGGGTCCGGCTTTGTGTTGCAGGGGATTGGGAGTAATCCTCGGTACGGTGATCTAGGCCACGTACTGTGACGGGCGGTACCCCAGTAGCCCTGCCATTGTATGGAATCCAAAATCCAATAAGTGCCAACGGTTTTGATTGTATTACCCACTTTTGTGGCTAGTAGCCGGAATTTAATAATGTAACAATTTCGGCTATTTCTTATTTATTTGAAAACCCTAGACCCTATTATAATATCATCAGATTTCCTATCAAATGTTTTGGTTAGCGTAAGGTAAAAACTTTTCCATGTTTATGTGTGGGAAGTCTTACGTGATACCTTTCTTTCAAAAGGTTTTGAAAATTAAGCAACTTTAACCTGTTACTCACACCAGACCCATGTCTGACCCGAAGTTATTTCTGTTTTCTTTAACTCTTGGGTACTCAAATTTTTATGAGTAGTCAAGGGAATTCAGGTTAGGATTCAGGTTAGCTTTGACGAATTATGGAGGAGCATATGGAGCAGGAGGCTTCTGCGTATAGTTATATAGTTCCGCTGTGTTGGTATCTCTGAGTGTTTCTGTATTGTGATTGAGTTGTAATAACTAGACAGGTGTTTATAACTGTCTAGTATGTGTTGTATACGTCTGTGTAACTCTGATATTTGATGTATACTATGTAATACTTATGTTATTAATATAATTTATTCGTTCCGCTGTTGAGATTCTTGTGTTGTTTCTTCTTTCTCTTCTTCCTTTTCTCTTTTCTATCCCTTTCTTTCTTAAGGATGATACGACTTTTTATGGAGAAAAAGTCGGGTCGTCTCAAAAATGGTAAGTACAACCTTAGAGCATGAACAGCTCTAACTTCATTGGTTTCTTTCATGTACAAACCAACTTCATGGCGCTGACAAAATTTTGGCATATGCCAACATATTTGCATCTAGTTGACAATACGAGTTGCTTCACAAACAGTCTATTCTTATCTCTAGGTCAATTGTAGTTAATATAATAATCATCACATTGAAGACAATAAAACAACATGTTCATTGAAAATGATAGTATACATGTTATGATATGTAAATTCTGAATAGCCAAGTGACTAACTGCAACCCCATACAAGCGTGCCTAACCGTATTATTTTATAATTAAAAGTGTTTGCATTTTTCATTGTTTGTTTGTTTGGTAAGATGTATATCCAGGAATTAATGGATATTTTTTCAATAGACATGATGGACAATCTGTAAAAATAATTTAGGACAGGTTAAGCAGGTGACATCAGTACTAAAACTATAATAAATACGGTTACCTTAGCTGCATAAATATATAATCTGTGATTAATAAATATTATCAAATTAGTACAAAATACCGAGTCACCAAACTCCATTGGGCAGAGGTAACTCCAAGTAATGAATATGCAGACCCTTGGAATCCAAGTGTTGAGAATCACCAGCTCTCCACTCAACATCAATAATCACAGACAAATAGAACAATACTTTACCTTCCTTCAAAGCATCATTCAACGCATGATTATCATCATCATGTAAGGTATCGTTATTCCAACAATTCAACATGTAGTTTTGTGAAAGAGAGCTATTGTAACATCATCATCATGTAAATTAGTATCAAAAGAATATAGGACAACCAGTATCTGCACCTTATGTTCCTATAAAAATACAGTACAAGAAAACATGTATATAACGGCAAATCGGCACGATGTTTTTACATCCCGTGTGGCTAAAAATAAAATTATTATGAACATAATTTCGTGAAACACCGTCTGTTAGCCAAAGGCGGTAGATTTCACGCTCCCTCTCTTTACAAAACCTAAACTAAATAAAATTTCACCATAGAAATTTCTGTGAAATTTCAATCCCCACATCAAATATAAATTCCCAGTTATAAAATTTTGTCCCAAAATTGTTAACCCTAATTGATATTCATCGCTCGACGTTGGACACCTTAACCGTTGTCGCTAGGTCTCCTTGCCGCTGGCGCTTTTCAATTTGTCTTCATCGTTGCCAAATATCTCTTAATCTTAGCCATTACTGCATTTTTTCACCTTTGTTCCTAGCCCTCTTCGCCGCCACCATTGCTAGTCCTTTTCTCCATTTGCCTTCATACCACTTTGGATAGTCAGCTAAATCATTCCAAATCAGCCACCTGAAGTTTGTATTGTAAGTATCATAACCATATTTTATATGTTTTCCTTCTTATTTGTCATCACTTGCATTGTGCTACGATTATTGCTTGCATTGCATAAATCCAAAATGAGTTATTGGCTTTAATAACCGATGTTTGATGAATTTGCCACTCTTATTTTCTGTTCAGTTTGTTTAGCCATTGGCTGATGGATGGATAATATTGACTTTTATCATTTCAAGCTTATTTTTGCTACTGGTACCTAGAATATTAGATAAGGTTTCATTTTAATTTTAACGGTTCAAAATTGAAACATGAATCCAATCATTGAGAATGGGATCTAGGTTTTCTTTGATGAGTCATTCTTTTCCTCAATTGAATTAAGTTCTTGATGAAGTCAGTGGAAAGTAGTAGCAAAAATATATAGAATTGGTTCTCATATCAGTGTTATTTTAGTGGTTAAAGTAATCAGTTACTTTCTTGATACAGTCAATTTTTAAACCTGATCAATTATAAAAATTCTTGAGTTGTAATTTAAGTTTAACCTTTTAGTTTCTAATCAAGGTATATTTTAACTATTTCAATTCAATTAAAAAAAACTACCTGGAAGTTTAAGTTTAAGCTTTTGTATGCATCCGATGATGCAAATTGAAGAGATTTTTTGGGAAAAAGCATAAATTACAGGGATATATATGTTTATACATGTTACTTGATATTCATCCAGTCATATTTTTTATTTGGATAACCAATTACATATGCATGTTCTATTAATGCTTAAGAACCACAATAGTGAAATAACTTAAGTTTGCTACCCTTTTTGTGACCGAGGACGGTGACTATTATCTTAAATGGGTTACAAATCTAGGACGGTGACTTTTTAATATATATCATTTCTACATTTACTGTATTTCTTTTTAGTATCATTAACAATGTGAAGTTTTGACTATTTCACTGAACTCATAAATGCATCACACTCATTTAATCCGATGCATGTGTATGGTATTGTGACAAGTAACCCTAATTAAAGCTACTACTAGACGTAATCTTTGCATCACACTCATTTTACCCTATTTGACAATCTTTGCTGCAGTTGCTTCATGTATTAATTTTTACTACATGCTGTGTGGCAGTAAAATATTAAGGCAATTTTTTCACCTTGGTACATTTGAATTCCCTAGATATTTATCAGGTCCTTTTAGGGTTTTTTTTACTTCTTTTCCACTAAATGATATATAGCCGTGCTTCATTTCTATGTTCAAACTGAATTTTGCTTGAATACGAACTTTTAACTTTTTTCTTCTATTAATTAATTGCATGGCTAGAAAATTTTGAACCTGTATGCTATAACACAGGTTAACTGTAATCAGATATTGAAGACAAGGTTTTACTGCAAGCTTTCCTGTCTCCCTTAAAAGGTCAAGTGTGTATTTCCTTTGATTCGGAGATATCTCCTTGCCATTTCTTATAATTTCAATACCTAGAAAGTATTTGAGTTCCCCTAAGTCCTTGGTATGAAATTGTGATTGAATAAATCATTTTAGGGAAAGAATACCAGTCTCATCACTCCCAATGATCACTATATCATCAACATATACTACTAACAGTATTATCCCTTCATCATTGTTTCTGTAGAAAACTGAATAATCAGATTCACTCCTGATTATACCAAATTTCTCAATTGCCATGCTAAACTTACCAAACCAGGCTCTTGGACTTTGCTTCAAGCCGTATAAAATTTTCTTGAGGAGACACACATGTCTGATCTCCCTCTGAGCAACAAAGCCAGGTAATTGCTCCATGTACACCTCCTTAGAGAGATCACCATGTAAAAATGCATTTTTGATGTCAAGTTGATGAAGTTTCCAATTAAATATTGCTGCAAGAGAGATAAAGAGCCTAATGGAAGTCGATTTAGCAACAGGTGAAAAAGTCTTAGAATAATCTATGCCATAGGTCTGAGTATAGTCTTTAGCAACCAGTCGAGCTTTCAATCTTGAAACAGTTCCATCTGCATTCATCTTGATAGAGAAGACCCATTTGCATCCTATTGCTTTTTTATTTGGTGGCAGTTGAACTAGATCCCATGTACCACTTTGTTCTAGGGCATTCATTTCTTCTTTCATTGCTTCACACCACTTTGGTGAAGCCAGAGCTTCATTAACAGTTTTAGGGAGTGTAATAGAGTCTAAAGAAGAAACTAAAGTATGTGAAGAAGGGGACAGTCTGCTATAGGATACAAAAGATGAGATAGGGTAGGTACATTGCCTTTTTCCTTTTCAAAGTGCAATGGGTAACTCAAGACTTTGATCAGTTCCAGTAGTTTGGTGGACAGTGTTTGTGTCATATGCTTGGTGGACAGTGTTTGTGTCACTGGGTATGGTAGAGTAAACAAGGAATTCTTCATTGTCTTCTTGTATATTTGGGTATGTAGAATGATTAGTGGATTGATAAAATGGTTCTTCTTCCATAAAATTAACATCAATTGAAACAACATATTTCTGTAAACTTGGACAGAAGCATCTATATCCTTTTTGAAGTCGAGAGTATCCAACAAATATACATTTTAAGGATTTATGGTCAAGTTTACTCAACTGTGGGTTGACATTCCTAACAAAACAAGTACAACCAAAGATCTTAGGCTTGACAGGATATAATTGTTTGTTAGGATGTAATACCTGGTAAGGAATCTTATTGTTGAGCACTGTTGATGGCATCCTATTGACGAGGAAGCATGCCGTGGAGACAGCGTCTGCCCAAAACATTTTTGGGACATTCATTTGAAACAATAGTGCTCGAGTAGTTTCTAACAAGTGTCGGCTTTTTCTTTCAGCAACTCCATTTTGAGATGGAGTGTCTACACATGAGGTTTCATGGAGGATACCATTTTGAGCAAGATAGGTATTAAATTCAGTGGACACATATTCCTTGGCATTATCACTTCGTAAAGTTTGCATAGATGTGTTGAACTGTGTTTTGATTTCAGCATGAAATTTACAAAATATAGAAAACAATTCAGAACGAGATTTCATTAGAAACATCCATGTTACACGTGAGTAATCATCAACAAAAGTTACAAAATATCTAAAACCAGGTTTAGATGGACTTGATGATGGTCCCCAAATATCTGAGTGTACAAATTCAAATGGCTTACTTGCACGTTTATTTATTCTAGGGTAAGAGCTAATACGTTGATGCTTGGCATAGTGGCATGATTCACAATTTATTGTAGATAAAGAGATAAATTGAGGGCAGAGTTTCTTGAAGAGGGAGAGAGATGGATGGCCTAATTGACAGTGAGCTTTGAAGGCAGAATTTATAGCTGAGCATACAATATTGTTTGTTGGAGAGATATCAAGCGTATATAGGCCACCAGACTCACTCCCTCAACCAATAGTCTGATTCGTCGTAAGATCTTGGAATACACAATGACTTGGATAGAAAGTAACACTTCAATTAAGGTTATGAGTAATCTTACTTATGGATAACAAATTGAATGATAATGAAGGAAGATATAAAATAGAATTTAGTGGTAGAGATGAGTTAGTCATAACTTCTCCTATTCCATGAATTGATGACTGGGATCCATCTGCTAATGTGACGGTATGGGGTGCCTTATTACTTGTTAGAATTGTAAATAACTCACTGTTACCTGCCATGTGATCAGTTGCCCCAGAATCAATTATCTACTTGTGTGTTGGTTTGCCAGTGTTTGCAATTGTAGTGACAAAGGATGATAAAAGTTCAGATGCAGTGTTGTAAAGAGAATTTTGGAAGCTTGAGTACTTGTCATATTCTTCTAAAGTCATGAGAACAGTTTTAGTGCTTGAATTTATATTATTTTGTTGAGTTTTGTATTGTAACTTCCTACATTCAGATACCGCATGTCCTGTCTTTTTGCAATACTTGCAAACTTTATTTGGATTTGATGGTGGTCTCCAAACAGGTCTTTGTGGTCTCCAGGCTGGTGAGGGTGGTCTCCATGGTTGTGCATAAGTTTGCGCATGTGCTTGTGCATTTGGTCTCTATGTTTCAATTCTCTGATCAGTATTATATGGTGCATAGTTGTCTTTGTTACTTATTAGTGCACTATCATGTGATGTAGGTGCAACAGATTCGGATTCAGTGCGAAGAATACGACTAAACACTTCTTGTAGTGATGTTACATCTGGATTAGCTAATATATGAGCTTTTACAGTTTCAAATTCAGGTGACAATCCAGTTAGAAAACTCATCACTGCCATTTGCTCACGTTGTTGTTGTTGTATCTTTATATCAGTGCTCATTGGCAAAAGTAGATTAAATTCTTCATAAGTTCGTTTAAATGACATGAAATAATTTGTAAGATTTTGATCCTTTTTTTCAGCTCGATAGAATGATTTACAAACATCATACATTTTTGTCAAATTTCCTTTTCCTTAATATAAAAACTCCAAATATTCCATTAACTCATTCACCGTTTCACAATGATTAATCAAGCCAATTACTTCATCATCCACCGAGTTTCGTATTTGTAAAAACAGGCGAGCATCATCTCTAATCCAATTTTGATCTTCTTTGTCTTTAGAATCAAATTTTAGGTGGTTGATCACTCAGATGATTATTTTTGTCCATGCTCCGAAGATAGAGATGAATTGTTTTACTCCAATTTAGATAGTTAGATCCATTCAATTTGCGATCTGTGATTTTAGGCATCATCGATACAACATCTACAACTTTCTCCGTCACGATTCCTGGATTTGATAGAAGAACACGTATATCGGATTGATAACAAAATCCCTAAATTGATCGCTCTTAGATGTAATCCCTAGATCGAAGATTTCAAAGCTCTGATACCATGTTATTTGTATTAAAAACAAAGCAGAAGAGAAAGAAATCAGTCGCCATTTTTATTCATCTTATTCCATATCTCAAGATTACATACTTATATATTCATGAATGTAATTTAGGTAATAAACTAGACAGATCTGTTACACGAGGCAAATTGGGCTGAGCAAACTAAATGGGCTGCCGAAGTAATGTATTAATAAATAAACTAAATGGGCTTGAATATGAACTTTTATCTTTTTTCTTCTGTTAATTAATTGCATAGCTAGAAAATTTTGAACATGTATGCTATAACACAAGTTAACCAACTTTGAAATCTTTCCATGTTGTTTTGCAATGTAGATGTGAGATATACACCTATTTGTTTATACAAGCACTCTAAATATTTTTTCATGCATAAGTTTGATACAATCTCATTGATACTAGTAAACTTTTGTGATTGCCATTACTTCAAATATATGTATCTTCCATTATGTTATATGCTTGTATCATTATATTTATATATGGTACTTTACTCTACCCTTTGTATGCTCCACTCTTCCTTCTAAGTGCTGCTTAGGATTTTTTATGAAAATATTGAATATTGATTCTTTTTCTATGTTTATTTAGTTACGTTGTTGTTTAAATGAACTTCGCTAGCTTGTTATTCCAATCATCATAGTTGTGTCTTTTTAAAGGAATGTAGCTTGCTTCTTCAACCCCTTTCTCCTAAGGACATTGTATTAGTTTAGAAGAAAGTTTCATTGATTGTTATGTATGTTACAACGATGCAAGCTACATAATGCGGTATAAAGTTGTTTTATATACGTTACACTGATGTAAGCTACACAATGTATGAAGTGAGCTATTGACTAGATTATGAATATTTTTAAAATTATGGAAAAAAGAAAAGAAAAAAAAGAGCTAAGAATGAGATTTGGTAAACCATTTTGAGCCAACATTTCATTTCCACTTCTTATTTAACATCTATTGTATTAGGCATCCTGGTAGGCATTCTAAAACAGCATTAGATTTACTTGGCATACCCAAAGCTCGCATGCAGCTCACATAATTTGCTTCTAATGAACCAATACCAGTGTTTTACAATGTGCCTTTTTGCCTAGTTCAATTGGAATATGGAGTGATAGATGGCCGAAGATAAGTAATATATTTGATTTTTATCCATGTATATTGAACTTCTTTCTGTTCATAAGCAACGCTCTTCTGCATTTTATGGAATAGAAGATATAATATCTAAAAGGATAAAAAAATATGGAACGATGTATTAGGTCCTTTTCTACTTATTCGTTTTCTTAATTTTGGTAAATTATTGTTTCATATGCTTAGGTTGTCTATTGTAGTATAGCCTTTTTTTGAATGCATGCACTACTATAGATCAATATGATATAAGCTGAATTGGATGCTAGCTCATCTGTTGGTTGTTACTTAATGGTTAGTATTAAAACCTCTAAATGATTTATTCTTAGCCACCTGAATGGTGGGAAAATGATATTTCTTATAATTACCACTAGTATGTTGTTATGCCATATTCAATAGTGAGAATTTCATTTATTATCATCATAAATGTTTACTCATAATCCATACATTGGTCAATGTATATACTACTAATGCCTAAACCATTCAACTATATAACTGAATAGCCTAACCTCAAGTTTCTTGACTTGGCAGTTAGACGGACTCAATATTCCATTACTACTTGATCTAACTTTTCATTTTCAAGTATCTCTTACCATGAACTTCTCACTGTCTCATTCATCATCTACAAGACAATATAAGTAAATACTATCGTACGCTGAGCACATACACCATTCTAAATTAAACTTGCGATATGAAGTATGTTCAAGTAGCTCTTCTCATGAACTCCTCACTTTAATTTTTTTTATTACAACTTACGTATTATAAACTTTGTAATATGGTCAATATGTTATAGTGACTGAAATATCCTTAGTTAGATATTTTTATAGTGAGTTATCGCCCTATGCTGTCAAAGGCGCCATGGAGTGCCGTTTAAGCTAGTTATAACCTTATATTTTACCTTTATATCTTTTTTTTGCAATTTACAGGTCTCCTTTTACCTTGGAGTGTTGACTGAAAAATCAAAAGACGTCTGGATACAAGTTATTGAAGCATCCTAGAGTCACTTAATGGTTAGTTTTGCAGCTTACTCAGTTGTATCTTCTGATGAATGTTTATAATAACCCATGTTTCTATCTTCAAATGCGTGTAGAATTGGATAAAACTCAAATTTTAATGTTAAATACATATCCATATATAATCTAAATATTTAAAATTTAAAGTAGTAATTAAGATAAGGTTGGTTCGATCTATTTAAAACATTTACTTTGTCAACAACATTATAGCATTTCATTTAATTCACATTTACACAAAAAAGTGTGAATACCTATTATTAAAGATTAACTGAAGTAATTTTATTTTAACTTATTACTTTAAAGATTAACTGAAGTAATTTTTTATAAAAATTAAATAAGTTTCAAAAGATGAACTGATTTTATAAAAATTAACCGAGTTAACAAATTTTAAAAAATAACAATTAAGTTAATTGTTTTTTATAAAATTTAACTAAGCCAACCAAGTTTTATAAAAATTAACCAAACTTATAAAAATTAACTAAGTTAACTAAGTTTTATAAAAATTAAATATGTTTATAAAAATAAGTAAGTTAACAAAAATTAATCAAGTTTATAAAATAACTAAATTTACAAAATTAAACTAAGTTTTATAAAAATTAACGTTCTATAAACAACTAAGTTAGCTAAGTTTGTAAAATTTAACTAAGTTAACCATGTTCTATAAAAACTAAACAAGTTAATAAAAATTAACTATATTCTACAAAAATTAAAAAAATTAACCAAGTTTCTAAAATTTACTAAATTTTATATATGTTTAACTAAGTTTCTAAAAGATAACTAAGTTTTATAAAAATTAATTAAGTTTTATAAAATTTAAGTAAGTTTATAAACAGAAGAAAAACATAACCACCTGTGTGCAAAACTTAGTTGACATTTCTAAATAATCTTAATAGTCTGAAGTTAGTGCTAATGACAATTAACTATTTGATGCGCACTAGCTCACTATACACCTCCAATACACAACATCGTTGTTACATTTGTAAAATTAACTATTCAGTCAGGTTTTAGACATTTACTAAAGCAATTTTTTTTCTCTTGCACTAAACGTTTAGGTATTCTATTGGTCTTGGTGTCTCAGGAGGCAGTCACTACAGAAAAAGTTTATTTTCTTAGCATAACGAAACAGATTGTTCTTTAAACAGTTGCCGTTAGAACATAAATTAGAGCTAAACTTACGAACCCTAACGCTGTAGGTGCTCCACTTTTTACTTTCCCTCCCTTCATTCAATTTGGCGAAGTGGAATCTGGAATTGAAAGCATTCAAAGAAGAAATACAATATATTGCAGTGCAAATTTTTAGTGCTTTTTCTAAATGGTTTATTTTTGTAGTTAGTAACATCTAGTACTTGGGAAATATATCAGTTAAATGTATAGTTTTTTAACATGACAATTACTCCATAATTCATGCCCAGTTCCTTTTGACCCCAGCCATCTTGAGTTCATCAAGAGCAAATACCTTACCTTATCTAATTTTCATGTTGTACTTCTGGTTTAGCAGTGCATAACTGGTCTTGAGAAAACATTGGGTGCTTTCTTTAGTCTTCAATTCTTCTCCTACTCTTTTTGGCAGTCGATAGAACCATGTCTTCACATGACCCTTCCAGCACTCCTTATAGTGACAATTAAGGATAAAGTTAATATGCTTCACATGTACCTTCCCTACAGAGATGACCAAACCTTAGTTGTCTCAAATATGTTTGCTTTTTGTTGTAAGTGGTTTGAATTGAATATTACTATGCATATGCTATAAATGGAAATATATATAGTTTTAACAATTTTCTGTTGTAACAAACAAATATACGTATTCATCCCATTTGATTGTTTTGTTTTTATGTTACTGGCCTCTACAATTTTCAGTTCTATGGAATATAGAACATCACTTGTTTTTACTTGTGTGAATATAGAACATCCCTGCATGTGTATACACTGGTAAAATAAGAAGCTAGAGTTGTGAGCTACAGGATAAAGGCAAGGAGATCACACAAGAAGAAGAATATCATAAATTTGAAGAGCTCGTCTCAAGTGGAGAGACGGGATCGAGTATAAAGTGTACTGGTAGGCCTAGTTTTGGCGATGCTCGAAACTGAATGCATTGTCCTTGTAATTTTTGTATATAGCAGTTGAGGGGGCATTTTATGTCAAGCTTCTCTCTACAGGTTTGTGAGACTATTTTGCTTGATGTTCTATATATATTATTTTATCTCTTTGCTCTACAGTTCAGTCTTATGCCTATATTACTCACATTCCAGTCTTGTTTAATTTAGCCGTATATATTACAGTTCGATACAATCCAATTGTTGCTCACATTCCAACCACTACGATAAAAGTTTATTTTCTTAGCGCCGTTAGAACATAAACTAGCATAATTGGTAGGTCGCACTGATGCTCAGTGCTTGCATACATGGAAGAAGGTTTAAATCCTGAACTAGTTAAAGGAGCTTGGTCTAAAGAGGTATATAGATTTTCCCATATTTTAATATGATTTTGCATTAAAGAATATGCATATTAATTAAAATAAGACTGCATGACGTACATTGATAATATGTTACATTTCTTTGTTATAATGGGTTTTGTTTCATTTACTGTTCAGGAAGACGAAGCTCTTGTTGCAATGGTAAATAAATTTGGACCAAAGAAGTGGCCAAAAATTGCAAAACATTTGCACGGACGCATTGGTAAACAATGTCGTGAGAGGTAGCACCATTCATATAAACTTAACGTTGTTTGCTAAGCTTGTTTTTTTTACTTGTTACTGATACATACAGAACTTCAATTCTTACTACTGCATACAAATGCCTCCTTAGCTATGAGTAATCATCTTTTATAATGTTGAGTTCCTTTTGAGCTACAACTACGTGATATTGTCCCACATGTCAAGGAATTAACATAATGAAAACCAGGTATAACTATAAGGACTATTGGTTAGATTCTAAATTTAAACATCACTCAATATTATTGGGAATATCTTTTGGTTTCAAGTAAAGAATAAATGAAATTATATGATATTTAAGTATCTCCTCCCCAAATTTAATTTTCCTGAAACACACAATCCATTAGTCTCAGTTTTTCTTTGTTTATTCATGATGGTAATGATGATAAAGTTGTGTGTATGCCCTCACGTGCATGCGAGCACATGCGTGCCTATGCATGCACAATGAGTTATGTTTATGTTTTATTTTGATCCTAACAATATCTAGTGCAAGGATGTAAATATTGTAGTATACATTCTAAACTATAGACAGTTGTTAAAAACAGGAGTTTGTACTGGTTTTGCAAAAATCTATTTGTATTTTCCAAAACCTGCTTTCAGTTTAGAAGGCCAATTTAGAAAGACTGATTAGAGAAGCCATATCAAACGGGCCTTTTCATTTGAAAAAAAAAATAGGAAAAAAGAAGGATTTTTTTTGCTTTGTTTGTTAAATATAAACTGTAAAGAAAATTTAACTGTTGGTATTATGGTTCAAGCTTCCAGCCGGAATTCCAGAATCCCAGAGATTTTGTCCCGGTTCCAGTATGAACCGGACCATGATGCATTATATTTTTGTCCAGATCTGTCGTTTGTGGAATTGAAGAAGAAGCAACAGCGTTCGGGGATATAGGTGTTTTAGTCTAGGTTTTAAATTAGGCTGACAATAATAAAATAAATTTACATCGCAATATAAATTTGATTAATGTTTTGGATTAATAATTAAATTAAAATTAGGTTAATAATTTTAGTTTAAGTTCATTTCAATAAATTTGTTTCACATAATTTGTATAAATTTTGTCTAGTATTAATATTGCATATTTGTTAGCGTATGTAGAAAAATTGCTAGAATTTAGAATCCCGAATCAAAGGGGAATTCTCGAAATGGGACCGAAAATTTGGAATTTTCTACTGACCGGAATGAAAACTAAAGATGGAATTTCAAACCTTGACTAGTATAATTGCATATTGAGTCTATCTATAACATAGGTTTTTATATATGTTTGGTTCTATTTACAGAGCTATTATTCTTTTATTTACAAAGTTTGCACTGTATTTTAATTATTAAACGAATCAGTAAAGAAAATTTAACCACTCTGAAGATTTGAACAAATTTATGTACTTCTTAAATTACTCTACTTCACTTGTAAATGCTACTTGATTATATGGCATGTTGTATACTTTGTATTAGTCAATCGCCTAATAAAATAGTGTGATGAATATTTGGCGTTTGCATTATGAATCCGATTTAACTTTGTGTACACTTTTTTGATGAATTGATTTTCAAGCATTACTTTTTCTTTACAGGTAAATAGATGAATGTGATGCAAAAAAAGGTTGCAACGAGTTATGGATCGAAGTTATTTTTGCTGCTAGAACTACTTTTTGGTTTTAACATATGTACTACTTGCTTTTGTTTTGCTATTGCTATATATTATATATTGATGAAGATCTATTTATGTTTGGTGTAAGAATATTGTGTATTTTGATTATGAAATTTCATACGTTGGTTACCAAATATGTATCCAAAATGTGGTATTGATACAATATGTTGATTTTGAAATGTGGTATTGATATAATATGCTAATTTTGAAATGTGGTATATATACATATTGTGACTGATGCTTACTAAAATGGAATTTACAGAAAAGTAGAAAAAGCCTAATTGACTTAGCATTGTATACAATTTAAAGGCGTTTTTAAAACAATGTTAAAATATTCCACAGTATTTTTTAAACGCCATTGAATGTTTTAACAGCGTTTTAAAAACGCCGTTAAATTGTATCTAAAAACATAAAGCACGATTTATTGCAACAGGTAAACGCTGTGAAAAAAGTTCTACCAAATTAGACCAAACACTGTTAAAAGGTTTCATGGAACCAGGGAAACGCTGTAAAAAAGGACATTTAAAAGCGTCTATTCCTTGTCATTGTATATCTCTGACATATAACTGCATGTCGATATACAACGTATGTAAAAACGCTGTTAATAGCTTTTATAGCGTTTTTGAAACGCTGTTAAAGGTCCTGCTTGTTGTCGTGATAGTAAGTTCTAGACTCAAATATATATTGTATTTCTAAACATCATAGTATGAGTGGCAAGCCAACTACTAATTTTAGAATTCATGGATTGTGGCCCAACTATAGAGATGGAACCTATCCTTCTAACCGTGATTCTAGAAGTCCCTTCGATCCTTCCAATGTATATTTTCTGAACTTATCAGCTGAAACTTGAAATTACTTAGAACTATATTAATCCATGATACAATGTTCCGTTTCAGTTGGAGTTAGTATTATTTTATATCAATATTATCCTATTAAATCCAGTAATGTACATGTATATATGCCAACAGAAAGCCATGTTGCACCTGGTAAAACAAACCCATCATGATATACATATATATGTTTCCAGTTCGTTTTATAGTACTTATGTTGTTATATAGTTTAATATCATCATTTTATATGTATGTTGTCACAAATGATATTAGCATTTTGTTTATGCTAATATAATTTTTTTATCTAAACTCATTACTGAAGTTGATTAGATTCAAAATTATGTTATTTGGTACATAAATTATCGAGCGGACTAAAAAAACTAATGAAATATGAAACTGAAAATTTAACAAGCTTGATTTAACTTGAACATACTGATAACTACTAACTTTGGTCCTCTTATGTATATCAATATCTCAAAACATATTATTGTTGACAAATAATGTGTATGTAATCTGTATGTGTGTACATTTTTATGTATGATTGTTTCTGCATATCTGTATGTGGTTAAAAACACATATAATTATATGTATGCTTATAGCTAAAGCAATGAACGAAATATGTGCATATATACATGTAGGGAAAACAAAATTGTTTGAACCTAAGCATATCTAGGTAGATAATGTACATGTTTATATGTCAAATCTTGCATTTATATTTTTTGTTTCTATTTTGACTCTAAATTTTGTTTTTAATCTGTTTTCTTACTGAATATGGGTTCTTTCTGCGATTTATTTGGTATAAATTTCAATGTTTTGTTGTCAACAGTAGTAGTGCATCTCATGTCTGTAATTTTGGAACATATTAAAATTCCCATTCATTTTAAAGTGTTTTTTCCCGATTGATCATGTATTTCCTTTTCAAATTCAGTTATGGCTACTTGATGTGCTGTATCACCAGTGCATGTTCTCAGCTGCTATCTGTGGTGCAAGTGGTATTGAGAAGAAAATTATTGTACTACCAATATTTGGATCAAACTTTTCATTGGTGGAAGGTGAAGGAATTCAAGTAGAGAACAAGGTTAAAAGTAACGGATATGCTCTATTTTCTGTTAAAGCACAAATTTGCAATGCTGAATAAGTTCAAGTTGTTAATTAAGTTTTTTTTCTCAAATTGGGCAAACGGATCGTAGTTTTCCAATAAAGCGCTGCTGTTGTTAATTTAGTTAATCTTACACGATGTATCAAAACAGTTATTTATTCATTTTGAGAGATAGCAACTATGATTCAGCTTGCATTGCATGATTGTCCATGATTACTTTTCTTTACTCATTATCAGGTCATGGCATGTAGCTACTCTTTGTTACCATGAGTTATTTATCATTTATTTTTTGTATAATATTCTATAACCACTATTGAGCTTGGATTTGAGTTTTCTTCATTGCATTAGCAATGTAATCATTCCAAATCATTTAACTCAAGCGCATCAATTTGTCACATGTACTCATTCTAGTTTTATCCATGTATGTTAAAATTGTTTTTTTTCCTTCCCGCTTGATGTATTTAGGTTTGAACTTTCACCTTTTTACGCACTTTTTTGGCAGTTATCAATAAAATAACATCTTTTTATTTATGTCCAAATATTTTGAAATTCATTACTGTATGTTACTTTTACTACCATCAACTGCTTTTGTAACGTACTATGTTATTGTCAAATTAACTTAGCATACATACTATGAGTTTCAGCAGCTGCTGTGAAAAGTCTTCATAATAATCTTACATGCTTATCAACCAAAAAAAAACATAAGCCAAAAGAAAATCTAACCTACTACTAAGTTTCCAATAAGGAGTTTTATGATGACCCACATTTCAAAAGGTTTAAATTGATAATAATCCACACATGTTCAACTCAAACAATTCGAAATACAGATAATCAATGGGGTTAGTTAAGAAAAATAAGAAAAGAAGAAGAAAACAAACACATTAAACAGTTCATGAAGTTGTTTATCATACATTTGATTATAATTTATACAACATTTATCAGTGTTATATATATACACAAAAAAATGCAGCGAAACAAACACTGATGGAATAATACTAGTAACAATATATCAAATTTTCGTCTTCATCCTCCAGAGAATAATATTCGATAAGCTGAAAATCTCAGGAATGACCCGAGCGTAATGAAAAGACTAAACACTCGAGTTAGGACTAAAATATTCTTATATAAGTCAAATCAATATCACATATAACATGAGTGTAATAGCGTCAGAGATGTTTACGGGATTTTACATCTCATATCCAGTGTATAACGTGCTTATAATAACTCAAGAGATGTTACGGGGTTTTCCATCTCTTAAGGATCCGACAAAATATTTATATATAGTAAAATATGCTATATATGTAATGTCTAATCAGTAAAAATAAATATTTTGCTTAGCGCTAAGGCTTTACATTGATCCCCTTAACGCGCTTTTAAGCATTATCGTACAGTTTGCATATAAAACACGAGTAAACCGTCTGTGAATATGGATGCGCCGTGATACGACAACACTAAACCAAAATCGAATGGGTCTCATATAGGGATAAAAGTATGACAAGGCACGTGAGGAAATGCCTAAGGTAGGATATTACCAGTTCAGATCGCAGGGCTGGTGGTAATGCATCGTAGCCATGACTGTCCACCGTGTGCATCCATCCTATATCGAGTCAAAGGGAGGCTATCACAAATCAAGGTGCACCAATCGAAACCAACAACAAGAGTAATAATATGGACCGAGTCCAAGAAAATTGAAGGACGGATGTCCGCTCGGGGTAATTAGTCCACTTGGCCCTGTCAAGCCGTCCTATTTTAGTCATTTCAAATTGACGCAAGTGATCATTGTTCTCTTTCTTCAAATCCAGCAAATGACGCCAAATCCAACCACTTCTTCTAGAGTCTCCTCCACGTACATAGTTGTTAAAGTGGTTCCAATATTGTCAGAGAGTATGCTAATAAGAGGTCCCAGTCTCTTTAACAACTAAATGCCATTTTATACACCAGTTGGTACTTTTATATTTC
The DNA here is from genome assembly GCA_030765085.1 of Allium cepa. NCBI lineage: Eukaryota > Viridiplantae > Streptophyta > Magnoliopsida > Asparagales > Amaryllidaceae > Allium > Allium cepa. The sequence continues at coordinate 488,185,390 of CM060940.1, read as the reverse complement.
GAAAACAATACGTACTTGACATTAAAATATCATATTCGCTTCAAAATCAAATCCATTTCGAAATCATCATATTTACTCAAAAATATCATTTCACTTCAAAAACCGTTTTCGCCTCAATATTTCGAGTTCGCTTTCAAAATCGTTTCAAATTTCAATTTGGGTTTTAACTTCATTTTAACCCAATCCGCACATAAATCCAATACTTAATTATGAACATTTCATTCCTTGACCCGTTTGATTTTTTTTGAAAAATAGTTTGAATAGTTTTAAAATAGTTTAAATAATTAAAATAGCTAAAAATAGTTCAAATGGTTAAAATAGTTAAAAATAGTCTAAATGGTTAAAATAGTCGATATAAAATAATTTAAGTATTAAAATTGTTTATATAGAAAAATCGTTTGGAAAATCCAAAATAATTTGAATATTTAAAAAGATAGATTTGAATAGTTTATATCAAATAATTTATTTGAAAATAGTTTCAAAGTCAAACTGATTCAATTTCCAAATTTTCCAATTCGAATAACTTTTAAATTTCCATTTCGATTTAATCGATTCAATTCCGATTTCAAGTCGAATTTTACTTCGATTACAAATTAATTTCGATGTCAATTCCAAATTAATTTAAATTCCAATTTCAAATTAAGTTCAATTACAATTCCAAAATAATTTCAATTTCAAATTTAAACCATTTTGATTTATATCAATTCCGATTCGATTTTTAAAACATCGATTGAAAACACTTAAATCAAATTTACCTTCAATACCCAATTTGAAATCCAAATCCCCAAATATAATTCAATTCCGAACTCAATTTCAAAACAGTTCGATTTCCATAAATCCGATGTTTATTTCTTTAAATCAAAATCATCTAAATAATTTCAAGTCAAAAATTATTAAATCGTTTAATTTAACCAATCCGGTGCCTGCATATAATTTTCTATCATATGGCCAAGTTATCAGTTATTTCAATTTAGTTTCAGGGATGGAGATATATTATTTCAATCCAAATCATAATGTCATAGGCATATATCATTTCAACCTATTTTTTAATTTATTCGGAATAATTCAATTCGCAGTTTATATACTGTAAATAATTTACCAGGTGATAATATGATATATATATATATATATATAAACATCCAATCATTCAAATAGTCAATCAATAACATCCATCACAATCAACATCCAAATCAGCCAATACTCCACAACAATTTCATAGTTATCAATATTAGGTATTTTACTGGCAATGAAATTCCAATTTCAAATTTAAGTGTCAATTCTAATTTTTAACACTTAATTCAACGACAATTTAGATGACTATTAAATTTATCAAATAAGGATCAATAAATTTATATCACTTCATAATTTCAAATTTAACTAGCATAAAAATATTCTAGTACTTGTGAGCATTATAAAACCTCACTTTTATTTTCTATTGTCGTCGAGGCGTTTCAGTTTGTCTAGTTTGAAAATAAAACCGAACAACGTCCGATTTTAACCCAAATTTCGACTGTTTCCAAATCCGTCCAAACCAATTTCATTGCGGAGCTCTCGTCATCACGATCAGAACACAAAAATCCGTGTCTCGATTTAACCTCGTATGAGCAAATTACGAATTTTATAAGTTGAGGTTATCTATATATTTTTTATTATTGAAACAAATTAAAATCTTAATAAAGATAATTACCCAATATGAAAGCACAATTGGTCCAACACAAGCCCAACCGCAACTTCTTTCTTCCCCAATGCTTCTCTTCTCTTTTCTTTTTCTCTCCTTGACCTTGTCAGGCGTGCACGTGCACGAACACTGGAGCCACCGCCGACCATCTCGAGTTCACCAACACATCGTCCTCTTCCTCCTCTTCTCGATCGAACCAAAAATCACTCGCCGTCGTCACCGAAGTAAAACACGACCTGACAGCGCGATCGACATCCTCTGCACAGTTGCGAACCACCACAAGGCATCGCAGCCTCCCAAACTCTGGCTATCGATGCGCCACGCCTCGCCGAACCCGGATCCATGCTTTCCTCCTCCCAATTCGTCCTAAAACGAAAGGTCAAACCCTAGTTAAGAGCTTCCACTCGACTTTACTATCGAGTTCATCAAATTGTCGCCACATACTACAAAACCACCACCAGATAAAGATCTCGACTTTACAAACCCAAAGATGCCCTCTTTTAATTTTTACAAATTTTATTTTAATTGTTTTGATTTTTTTCCGAAGAGGAAGCTTGCTTCATTTTTTTCTTCCGAGTGAACAAAATTGAGGAGGGAACGCAGATGGTTTTAAATTGAAGAATAGGGTGTAGGCTTGTACAACAATAGGGTGGCTGATGGAATATGTAAACGGCTGAAAGACAGATTGACTTGAACAATATACTAATTAAATTTCAAAATATCTCGATTTAAGTAACTTAAAATTTCAAACCCTATCGAGGCGTGCCGCTAGGCATTCTTAATGTCATACCCCTATTCCGAACGCAATGGAATAGGTTTCGAGACCTAATTCGTCGTATGAAGAAGATAGCTTTTGGACCCAATTATTATATTGAATTTCGATATTAAATTCAACGCGTTTTTATCCCGTACGACCAAACGATAACTCCAAACGCTACGAAATTTAAAATCCGATAATAATACACTATTACGGATCCAATGGAACTGGTTTCGTCGAAATCCGAGACTGTTGCCAAAATGGCTATTTTTAGTCGTAAATTTAAATATATAATTTTCAATTTCTAGTTATTCACTTTTAAATCTAATTTTAAATGTTAACAATCTTCGTTGTTGTTTAAATAAAACTTAAATCAATTTCTGATATCATTTTCATTCACATTATTTCAAGATTCAATTATTTAAACAATTTCCAATATTAAATTTAACAATTTAATTATCATAGAAATCAATATAAGTAAATCATTAAGTTCCAAATAAATTTTAGTTATCAACATCATTTTACTTCTATCTAAATAATTTCCAATTATTATTCAACTTCAGTTACTGATTATAAACCTAGTTAATATATAGAATTTCATTTCAATACTCGTTATCGCCAAATCTTCGAAATTAGTTTATTTCAAAATTTTATTCAAGTTCATGTCCAATAACTTATATTCAAAATCATTAAATTTATATTTTTAGCTATTTTTATTCAATAATTATATCAAATTTCATTATTTAAAATAGTTAAAATACGGATCGTTACAAATTATGTTCAACGGCACAGTGGGCCTTCTTAAAATTCTAAAAGAGTTGACATGATTGGGTTGCAATCACTAATGAAGCTTCAAGAGATTCACAGATGATAAATAGAGGCTATCATCTTTTGAATTTGAATTGAGATGAAATTTGTATATGCATTACATTTGATGTGCTATAGTCTGAATAAAAGCTAATTTATCCACTATTTTACTTTTGTTGTCATTAATATGAATGTTAACTATATTGAAATAGATATGCAAAATTCTTTATGGAGTTGTAGCAAGTAGACCAAGTTTTCTACACTTTTTTTTTACCTTATTTGCTGTACTTAGGTTTTGACACCAATCGTCTAAATTTAAAATTCAATTGATATATTGCTTAGCCATCTATTTTCTTAATCCGTATAAGGATGTCAGTATACACTTTACGATATCTCTACAACGATCACACAAACAAAATTAACCTTGCACTAAATTAAGATTTAAAACTAATATTCCTTGATTAATTTCTTATTAACTAATCTTGAAAATATCATAGGTAATTCATAGTTTGATATAACTCAAAGGTGCTTCATCATTATCAGGTTTATCGGTCACCTTATTTCTATTTAGTTGTCATATCTTCTTCCTCCTTTTTCCCTTAATTAATGAAAACATTACTTTAATCTCTCACAATACCATATTTGTAGCAAAAGCAGCTCATTTTCTTCTATACACATGTGCAACGGACGTGCCACCATACTCGTACATATCTTTATTAATAGTTGGTTTGGAAGCACGATTTTCTGATCCGAACGCGAAGTTTCAAAATTGCCCTTTATATACATTCCTTTAGTAATCGTTGTAATATATTTGATGTCACACTCTTTTGGTGTTAGTATGAAATACCAAAAATGCCTATGTACAGATACTATTAAAATTTAAAGTCACTCAAAAATAGAATCTGACGATTAAGCTTTATTTACAAATTCAAAATTTCATTTACAATATTTATCAAGTCTTCATATCACTTAAAAATAGGATCTAACAAATAAATTACTTTACAAATTCATTTTTTATTAATTAATAATATAAATAAAAATTTAAACTAATAAAAAAAATTAGATATTGCAACTTAAAAATAAAAATTCAAATTAAATACGTTTGATTCAATACAAAAATATGACAAAATATATGTGAAAAACATTTTTTTGAATGTATTAAACATATAAAATTTGTAGCAAAATAATTCAGCTGTCTTCATCACGCGCGAAGCGCTTGCCGTCACGCTCTTAGGAATAATATGAATTAAGACCATGCACTCGTGGTATATTACAAGTCTGACCCACCAAGAAGTCTGTAATGAAAAAAAAAAAGTATAATGAGAATTTGTAGGGATATGCACCAAATAATATTGATCTTTTTTCCCCTAGTTTAACCTACTTTTAAATAATATGTACCAAAGTTATAACCCAAAGGTGTTGACTCAACATTTTATATTGGAGCGATTTGAGATTGCTCGAATGCAATTCCTTTTCTTAGTTCACAATGACGTGATTTCCAATCGTGTCTGTACAAATTCATGTAAAAAGTATTGATAAACACCAGCAGCATAAAAGTTTGACCAAGTGCAAGCATGGTAGAAGCAAAGTCGTATTTGGAATTTTGTGATAACATTCGAAAACAAAGCTAAATTTGGAAAAAGAATATAGGAAAACTGACATTAATTTCTTACCTATGGGCCATGGCTAGTGGACACGCCACTTGTGTCAGAAGGAACGCTGCTAGAAATGAAGGTTCGTTCCTCGTTAGTACTAGGAACAGACATGGATGACTCAGAATAGATCCCATCAGTTGAGATACTCTGTGTTCGACTCTCAGGGTTAACAAATCTAGAATCTTGGCTACCCAAAGCGGGAACCCACATTGGACTGTTACCTTCGAGTATGCTTACTACCGTAGACATTGGAGGCCGTAGAGATGGATTTGGATTTGTGCACTTGATGCACAGATTTAAAACAAGCAACGCCTCTTCCTTTGAGTAGTTTGGACCGAGCTTGGGGTCAACTAGCTCTATAAGCTTTCCCTGCACCTCTAGAAGTTGTGCCTGTGCGTTCAGATGGGAAATTTTGAAATATTATATACTGGTGTTTGATGGCAATAAATGTGGTATATAATGATGCTCAAAGAACCCAGTTGGACACACGTAAGTTTCTATCTCAATGAGTTTTTATCTCAATTGATGACTTTTCTGAAGGCTGTCAAACATAAAGTAGATGATGAGATAAGTTTTATCTCAATGAGTTTTTTGCCGAAATTTTTGAAGAATTGCTTGTGGTGACATTAAGAAATCGTTTAAAGTAAAAGAACAAGATATCGGCGCATCATATTTTGCAAGATGGAAAAGGTTATCTCATATCTCCACATAAAAGAATAACATCTTGAAATTAGGAAAGCGAGGAAAAGGACAACTTCAATTAAAATGTTGTCAAAAACTGAGTCACATGCAACGCTTCCAAAAAAGACAAAAAAAACTTATTGGTCGTTAAAAAAAATAAAAAAATAAAAATAAAAAAATAAAAAATAAAAAATTAGAGAACCAAATATGGCAATACTACGAACATGAGAACGAAGACATGGCCATACAACGAAGATGACGACAATAGCAATAAACACAACGAGTCCATATTTTACTTCAATCATAGTTATTAAGGACGCACGACACAAAAAAACGCAAAGCCTCTAAAGAGTCTCGGCGCACGATGCGGTAAATAGCATGCGCCTTTCTAATTTACTACGCACGTTTAGAATTTTTTATTACAAATTTAACATATACAACAATAAATTTAAAAAGTTCAATATTTTTGCTAAATATATGCAACAATTTTTTTTTGGCATTTTGCAGAAATAAAAAAAAAAATCATCTAATATTACAAACATAGAATTTCAAACATAATAGTTTTCTAAAATCAAAATCCAATTGTTATCCTGCCTTTTACAAGACCATAATACCAAAAGATTAATTGGAAAGCAAAAACAGTTCTCCTCGATTGTCAGTTATGTACAGATCGACGATGGATACAATTGACAAGACATGACAAACAAAGCTGTGAAAACCTACGTTTCAAATTTCAAGTCAATCCGAGATCATATGTTCAAGATATGATCGATGCAAACCAAGAGAATCAATTCATTCGCCTCCATCTGTTCGCATCCATCAAGCTTCATCTGTTCGTATCCATCAATTGCCTCCATCTTTTCGCATCCATCAAGCTTCATATGTTCGTATCCATCGATTGTCTCCATCCGTTCGCATCCATCAAGCTTCATCTGTTCGTATCAATAATTGTCTGCTGTTCGTATCCATCACGTACACTCAACTTCGTATCCATCAATTAGAATCAATTCGTATCGATCTCAAAACATCAAACGATCGATACGAAATGGTCTCATCTATCAATACGAAGTAAGCTATTAGATGATCGATGCAAACAGTGCAACGATGATCGATGCGAACAGTTCAACGATGATCGATGCGAACAAGGAAGAGGTGAACGATGCGAACAAGATACACTCCAATGAAAGATTTAGTCACTCGACATGAAAAGTGGATCGATCCGAGAAGTTAGCGCCTCGTCAACTTGCAAGCACGTACCCAAAAGCGATACGAAGGGGGTCGATACAAACTAAACAGGCTACATAAAACCTAAACTTGCATCGATCATAACTCACAATCTACAAGTCCAAATGCCACCAAATTTTCACAGGAGCTTGCGTACAACCTAAAAAATGTTCGTTATCGATCTTGACTAGATTGGACAAGATCTTAATCGATACGAAATTCGTTCGTATCGATCACAGATCGAGTCGAAATCACTTGGGATCGATCGCGTGGGCCCACGCACGTGCAAGAAGAGGTCTTCCAAGATCTGAGCGAGATATTTGCAGCATACACCTATAAATAGCATCTCAAGAGCTTCAGAAAAGAGGATCTTCTGGTTCTTTTACGCTGCTACTCTGCCGGAATCATCATTACACTTCAATTGTACTGCTGTAATCAGTTGTGACTCGTTGTAACCAACGAACAAAAATCAATAAAGCAGCAACCCTTCAAAGTGGACGTAGGCTACAACGCCGAACGACTATAAATCGTGTGTTTCTACTACTTTTCTTTGACATTTTGAGTGTTCTTGATATTTGTGTTCTCTACATACTTGCTATCTAAGATCTGTGATTGTGAACGGGTGCTTTCATCGACAATTCAGTGTTTCTGACCATTTTTTACGCAAACATTTTGGTGCTTTTACTGAGAAGGCTAGCATTCAGGGATTCTACGGCTTGTACATTGGATTTGAAGACTTAAAGACTTGGATCTGGAAAGCCATGGTTAGACAATCAGCTAGAAGACAAAAGACTGAAAGAAGCCAGCATGAAGGAAGTCAGGAGGCTTCCTCAAGAGCGAATCAAGCATCAGTCTTCATCACCCGAGACGAGATGGAGATGATGATGGAAGCTATGCAAGAGGGAATGCTGAAAAAACAAGAAGAGATGATGCAGAACCTACTCCAACAAGCTGGAATGCATAATCAAGGAAACACTACGGCAGGAAATGCTAGAGACAGAAATCAGGAGCATGGAGCAATCAGAACCCAGAACAGAGCGGGACCATCGGGAGCGGCCCCAGAGCTAGGGGCACTCCCTAGGAGCATGTTGATCCAACCTCAAACAAGATACCAAGTGGAGCTGTTCAACACGGCATTAATAGAGGAATGGACGTCCGTCCAGAAGAGCAGATTCCAGGATTCCCTTATGCACTCAGGGGGCAGATCGGAGGCAACGAATAAGGATTACAGCTTGGCGATGGTGACAGATTGACGGAGATGGTCAGATGAGCCATGAGAGGCGGACTGGTGAATAGAGATTTGGAAGATATTAACAAGAGTCCCTTCGTTCCCGCAATTAGGCAGGCCAGGAATCCACCTGTATTCAAGCTACCGACATTGAAGACATATGATGGAAGGACAGATCCAACTGTTCATCTGACAAGATATATGAGACATATGGAAGTGCTGGGGGCATCGGAGGAAGTCATGACCTGGTGTTTTCCATTATATCTAACAGATGTAGCAGCATTATGGTTCAAGCAATTGGAAAGCGGCTCCGTTGAAACATGGACCGAGTTGACTGAGAAGTTCATGAGACAGCTCAGAGTTCATATCTCGAGCTTCAAGAATGTGATGAGTCTAGTGGCACTGAAGCAGAAGATCGGAAAATCTTTGAGGAACTTCTTAACACGATTTATTGCAGCAGCAACATCGATGGATCGTCCAAATCCATCCATGGTCTTAATGGCAGCTATATCTGGCATAGCTGATGGAACAGAGTCAAAAATTCACTAACAAGGGATCCACCTATGGATCTAGGGGAATTTTATCACGAGGCCGAAGGATTTCTACGATTAGAGGATGCAAATGCTGAGAGAGAAGAAGGAGAGACAGTTGATGTTTATGCAGTCAAAAGCGGAGATCCGTCCGGAAAAGATTCAGACAAGGATAAAGGAAAACGAAAAGTCGATGATGTCGATGATGAATCGAAACGACCGCGAAAAGAAACGAGATTCACCTCTTATACGGAGCTGAACGAGACTTTGGAACAGATCTAGCAGGACACCAAAGGGGCAGATTCCTTATCGAAAGTCAATGAGGAGGGATCTGACCAACAACGAGAAGAAATCAGACAAGTGCTGCTTATTCCATGAGCTAAGAGGCCATAATACCAATGATTGTAGGCACTTAAGAGACGGGATAGAAGGGCATATTCGGAATGGCATGCTATTACAGTAGGTGAGGAGGCGAACCGTGACGATGGAGCAAGAACGACCACCACCTGCATCAACTGGGAACGGCTCAGGATCGATGCGTCATCTTGTCATCAACTGATTGAAATAATGACGAATAAGTGGCAAACTCTACACCAACGCGATTAAGTCATTTACACATGTACAGGACCACGAACGATCTTCAGGCATGCTCTGATATGACTACTAATAGCGTCGGTGTAGATCTTTGCACTTTGACGTCACTGTGTTGCTTTTGTTTTCTATTTCTCATGTTTGGATTTGGTTTTGTTGGACATTGTTGTTGAAAGACTCAGTTTGAATGTAAATCTGCTATTTGTGATTCCATAACGGCTAAGCCACTTGCACATATACGGGATCGCGAACGGTCCTCAGGCATGCTCTGAGAAGGCGATAAACCGTCATAACAAACAAGTCAGAAATTCACTGAACGTGAAATCTGACATTAATGATATTAAGTCCCCCTGGGCACACACAACTCGTCTCGAACGGCATCCGACCGCGAAAGGTCACAACTCGCCTCGAACGGCACCCGACCACGAACGGTCACAATTCGCCTCGAACGGCACCCAACCGCGAACGGTCACCATTCGCCGCGAACCGGCATCCGACCTCGAACGGTCACATACCACCCCGAATGAAATACGATTTCGAACGACCGTCGTTCACGGTTAGGTAAGACTCAATTCTTTGCAGGTCACTAATAGGATATGAACATCCAGCTTATGACACTACAAAACACACATTCCTATCGCAAGGCATGTTTTGGGGGGCAAGTGTTATCTCGCCTTTTAGGAAGGCCATGATACCTAAATATTAACTGAAAACCAAAGACAGTTCTACTTGATTGCCGGTTATGTACAGATCGGCTATGAATGTCGGTAAATTTTGTCCGAGTCCGGATCAAGCTACAATTGACAGGACATGGCAAGCAAAGCTGTGAAAACCTACGTTTCAAATTTCAAGTCAATCCGAGGTCATATGCTCAAGATATGATCAATGCAAGCCAAGGGAATCAATTCGTTCGCCTCCATCTGTTCGCATCCATCAAGCTTTATCTGTTCGTATCCATCAATTGCCTCCATCTGTTCGCATCCATCAAGCTTCATCTATTCATATCCATCGATTGCCTCCATCCATTCGTATCCATCTGTTTGCATAGATCAAGCTTCATCTGTTCGTATCCATCAATTGTCTGTTGTTCGTATCCATCACGTATACCTAACTTCGTATCCATCACGTACACCTAACTTCGTATCCATCAATTGGAATAAATTCGTATCGATCTCAAAACATCAAACGATCGATACAATGGTCCCACCTATCAATACGAAGTAAGCTATTAGATGATCAATACGAACAGTGCAACGATGATCGGTGCGAACAGTGCAACGATGATCGGTGCGAACAAGGAAGAGGTGATCGATGCGAACAAGATACACTCCAATGAAAGACTTAGTCACTCGGCATGAAAAGTGGATCGATCCGAGGAGTTAGCGCCATGTCAACTTGCAAGCATGTGTCAAAAAAGCGATACGAACAGATCGATACGAAGGGGGTCGATACGAACTAAACAGCCTACATAAAACCCAAACTTGCATCGATCATAACTCACAATCTATAAGTCTAAATGCCACCAAATTTTCACAGGAGCTTGTTACAACCTAAAAAATGTTCGTGATCGATCTCGACTCGATTGGACAAGATCTTGATCGATACGAAATTCGTTCGTATCGATCACGGATCGAGTCGAAATTACCTGGGATCGATCGCGTGGGCCCACACATGTGCAATAAGAGGTATCCCGATATCTGAGCGAGATATTTGCAGCCTACGCCTATAAATAGCATTCCAAGAGCTTCAGAAAAGGGGGATCTTCTGGTTCTTCTACGCTGCTACTCTGTCGGAATAGTTACTACACTTCAATTGTACTGTTGTAATCAGTTGTAAACCAACGAACAAAAATCAATAAAGCAGCAATTCTTTAAAGTGGACGTAGGCTACAACGCCGAACTACTATAAATCGTGTGTTTCCACTACTTTTCTTTGACATTTTGAGTGTTCTTGATATTTGTGTTCTTTACATACTGCTATCTGAGATCTGTGATTATGAACGGGTGCTTTCATCGACAATTGGGTATTTGTGACCATTTTTGACGTACACACCAATATAATTATATATATTGCTAATAAACTAGGAATTTGAATACAATTCAACAATTATATTTTCCAAATCAAAGTCTGCATCATCGAATTCATAAGCTTCAACATCTTCCTCATCCATCTAATTTAAATTTATTTCTTCCTCGTGAAGTTGTAAAAGAGCTAAAGTGGATGCTGAAAAACCTCTCGATGTAGATGTTTTTCTACTCGAATATCTAGCTTTCTCCACTCCTACAGCTCTAGCAGTAGCATCCCAAGTCAAGTCATCATTATCATCATCAAATACAAGCTCATCTTCAGCATCGGATGCATTATTCATATTTCTCGTATATCATTCATTACAATCATCAATATCTGTGGTGTCACGGATGTTGTATTATATCTTCTTTTTAATGCTCTATAATATGATGAATACTGATTTTTATACAGTTTGGATTATAAAAAATGAAAAGGAAATAAAACAATAATATTATGAAAAAACGCGTCATTATGCCTGTGCCTTATTTTTGCACCATTCGCCGCGTGTTATCATGTGCGCCACGCCACAAGGAATAAAGACGCAAATACCACGCCGCGCCGCGCCATGCACCATAGCACGCGCCTTTAATAACTATGGCTTCAATGATGATAAAATTAGAAAATCGATGGCTTAATTGAGGCGTATGTTTCCAAATATCTTTACCGTTAATAAAGAGAATTCAATAAACAAGAGTACCACATTATTTTTTTGAAATTCCGACAATACCCTACGCTCATCAATGAAATTCACAATCGATTTGCGGCCTCCATCACCATCCACTTTCCGTCAAACCATTACCGTAATAATACTATCAATTTGCAACCGACGTTGCCAACAAAACTACTAGAAATAAAAGTGTTGTTACCACCAAAGTTTTTACACTTATAGTACACATTCTTCTATTAATTTTTTATTCAATAATAAATAAATATTTCTAGCTATTAGATACATATACGTACGTTTTATAAGGAAACTTCGAGGACAATAAGAAGCAAACAAATATTGTGAGATCAACCGACAGTTAGATACAGAAATTATGCAATTTCAAACATATTCCAGATGCTTCAACAAAACTAACTTCAGTTGGATAACTAGAGAGGAAAGGGACGTACGCTTACCGCAGCAGGTAGACTTAGTGATTTTTAGAAGAAGCTTGAAGTAACACTAGCTACATAATCCGCACATAGTGGTTGCTTGATGGGTAAATAGGTTGATATAAAGAGGAAGTTGGAGGACATAGAGTATTATTGATTTTTAATCGACAAAAATAATCTATTTGGTTAAAGATGGATCCAAGAAATGAAGCAAAGGGACTCTGCAAAAACTAATTAAATGTGACTGTGGCACTACAAATATTTTTACATGAGTTTGTGAGCATGTTTAATTGTCAAAAACATGAACATAAGGTGGTGCTGGTTAATTTTTTGTGATTGAACATGCAAATCAAAAAACTGAAACAATGGTGTGTGAGTGATTATATCACGTTAAAATGTCAAAATAGACATTAAAATCATTTTGATTTCTTTGAAATGATTGTTAAAGGGAAAAGCAATTTGGATAAGGTTAATCTTACCCAATCAAGAAGATAAGTATACTCGTCCATAGGTTTATAGCTTGTATTGCTCATTCCGCTAACAATCTCCAACAAAACAACTCCATAGCTATAGACATCAGCTTTGTCTGTCAAATATCCTCTCAATGCATATTCAGGAGCCATATACCCTCTGTACAAACAAGATGGTAAGCATGAAAAAACTATGCATACAAAATTCATAAATTAAAGAAACAGGATCTATGTATCACAATTTTTTTACATGTTTATTAGCTTTTCTAGCAGCCATGTCATTGTAAGAAGTTTCAAAAAAAATAAAATGAACATAATAAATGATACGAATATGTGATAGTACATATGTATACTCACCTTGTACCTGCAACCCTAGTGCTGATGTGAGAGTTTTCTTCCTCGTCAAGCTTAGCCAGTCCGAAATCAGATATTTTTGCATTGAGATTTTTGTCAAGCAAAATGTTAGTTGCTTTGATGTCACGATGAACAATTTTAATTCTGGACTCTTCGTGCAGAAATGTTAAACCTTTTGCAATCCCTATGCAAATCGTATACCTTGTTTGCCAGTCCAACTTAATATGTGTCCTCTCAGGACCTGTGCACGAAGAAAAAAATGAGTAAAATAACTCTTTACGACGCACAGGTATTTTCATGTGCATCTGCAATGTAACAAGCGCTATACATATACTACCAAATGTAAAAAGAAATGACATTTCAAAATTTCTATTACACCATAATTTCTTCCTCTTTCCTTCTTCATAGTCAACTCAATTCTCTTTCAATACAACTGTAAGCTCAAGCCTTGTTCGCAAGTATCAGAAACTAGAAGAGATACGATTTTAGTTGCACATTATTTCTACCTTGTTCTACCTTGAGGCCCATACCATTTCCCCATTTCAAAAAAATTGAGTAGGGCTTGAGCTACAGAATTTTGAAAGAAAAGAGAGAATGATCACAAGTATCAGGGAAGAGAATCAAGAAAAGGACTCTAAAGAAAGTATTTTATATAATAAGGCAAAAGTTATCGGGGATGGTAACAATTTTTACTGCATTGTAGATCATATGTTACAAAATAAAAGGAAAAGAACATACCAAACAAAGCACGTGCAAGGCTATTATTTTCCATGTATTCATAAACAAGAAGTAACTGGTTTCCTTCGATACCACATCCATAAAGTTTCACTAAATTAGGATGATGTAAAGCAGATATCATTCCAATCTCATTAATGAACTCACGGTTCCCTTGCTTTGACTTTGAAGATAGCTGCTTCACCGCTATCTCTGAACCATCTGGCAGCACACCCTGAGAATAAAAATAAAAATGCAAATAAAAGCATGAAATGTATCAAAATACGAGAAATGTATGATCTGGACACTATTTTATTCATTACCTTATAGACAGGACCAAATCCACCTTCGCCTATTTTATTTGCATTATCAAAATTGTTGGTTGCAGCTTTAATCTGTTTCAGAGTAAACGTACTAGTTTGCAACTCTAAACCTCTAAGTTCTGTATCAAGAAATACAAAAATATATAATTATAAAATGGAAAGTGATAATTAAGTTGACCTCACAGTAAAAAAAATAAGGCTGATAATCATAGCCATCTGTTCTAGTTTAATAAGTATTTGTTGTTTTCCTTGTATTATGGGTTGCAACCTCGTACTAGCACTGAATAAAATAATTTTTAATCAGATAACAAGCAAGAAAAGGGCTAGATTTTGTTGATTATGGGATCAATGGTTATTTTTAAGATAAGATGGTTAGTCGGTATGAAGTCCTCTAAACTTCAGTGTGGAAGAAACTCTGTCCCATAATTTGCGAAGTAAAGGGGAAAAAAAATAGTCCACCACTGTCTAAAACATATTTCCTTCTCCAGCAAATCCAAACTACGATGGAGATCAGCAATATAGCTGCACAAGCACCAGCAACAATTCCTGAGATGGCTCCAACTGATAACTTATCTGAATCCAAAACTGGATTGTAATCTACAATAATTGAATTGACAAATTAGACCAACGACTTCATTCCGATTATAAAACGATGAACAAGTAAAAAACAACAACGTTATTTCAACTCAACTTACTTATGACTGAAATGGCAGAAATAAGAGGTCCATATACACCTCTCTGTGGAATGGAGACAGTGCCTTTCCCAGCCCAGTACAAGTGAATCTCCAAAGTTCCATCCACACTGATGTTGAATGACTTTATTACTTTCTTACCAGTTCCATTTGCTTCTTTGACTATATCAAAATCTTGCAAAACCTTTTTTCCCTGCATGAGGCATTCAAAATCTTTCTTATGACTGAAATCCGCAAGAGTGGGATGTAAATTGATCCTCGTCAGTGGATTCATATACAGACAATAAACGATCATTGTAGCTTTTAGGCATCTGCTAGCATTACATAGAGCAGTTGCAAAAGAGTATACTGATCATAACTTTGTATGTGAATTTATGTCCAATCGCATTGACTTTTGGGTACTAATTTTGTACTCTTTAAAACGGATATTTAATATGAAACAAACATACATAGTAAGCATGAAACTTTACCCGAAAGAGTATACAATTGATTGGTCAAAGCAAGCAAATCTACATTAATTAATTATTCTACAAAATTACGAGTAAATAAAATGGAAAGAAATATTTCCGTACGTATTCATATCTTTCATGGGGAATGGTTTGGACACAATCATATGAAATGGAATACAACATCTTACTTACTTTTAGGATGTTCTTTAGGTCCATTCATAAGCTTCTTCACCCATAGTACTACTAATGATGATTATTTTATATGGTTATTCTAATTGGATTTCACAAAAGAAGCTTAATTTGCAGAACCAAACCAAAAATAAGGCCTGAAGTAGTATCAGGAGTAAATAAATAAAGAAATACCTGAATGAACACATCAAATACTCGCTTTCCAACACTGAAGTATGATTTATCATCGATAAATATTATTTCTGCAAAGTGGAGACTAACATTATAGAATCCCTTCTGTAAACAAAGACCATAATATCTAAGAGAAAGTGGACAAAGCCGAGCATTTGTGTACAAATCTGGGTCGGACATATTTAACACTGTAGTCGTAGCAATGTAATTAGCATTGCTATTATCGGTAAATAAGCCTATACTACTCGTCGCCCACTTGTGACTGACAGAATGAAATCTTGATGCACCATTTGGAGCCGAATCATCTTCGTATTCATTTCCATCGACAATCACATTGCTACCACCACAATTTATGAACAATTTGTAATCTGTTGAAGCAGCAATCATAGAATAATTTTGTGGCTAAAGCAGCTAAACAACTGTTGCTCGAAAAAGAATTAAAGGAAACTTTACTATTTGCAAAAACTCACTTGTTGGTTTCTCCGGACATGGGTAATTTCTCCTAAAGCAAGGTGATATCCTGTGAAAATGAGAAAGATCTGGGATAAGTAACAGTTGATTTTGAGGCACTACATCTATGTTTCACCTGCAACAGAACTTCATGTACAAGCTTTACTTATTGATCTTGAACCCTGCGATCTATATGTTTATGACCATAAAATAGCTATATACTTTATACATTAATAAATGGTAGAAAACAAGTTCTTGATCTTTCCCTTTGTGTCTGAAAAGTTAAACATATATTGTGTAGATAAAAATTAAGGCAAATTAAAGCTGCGCCATTAAACTTTTGACTAACTTTTAGTTTACACCTTGAAATCCCAATTAGAGAGTTTTGAGACTTCGAAACTTTAGATGTTGAAATTTAATTTTGTAGCATTTAAAGAATTATTATTTTTCTTCTTCCTAATACCCTTCTGTACCCTAGACCCAACAATGACATACATCTTTTGACAAAAATGCAAAAACCTGTTTGTAAATGGAACTTTGACTTTCGATTGTAGATTAACAATGTAAAACCAATTATAAATTTGATCAGTTCTTTCTGGAGAAAGAAACTGAAGTTGCATTCATATGAAAGTACGTACACTGGATACATTGGATTTCTTATGGAAGTACTTCATAGGAATCACTGAAAAGACTGTACTACCAGACTTAAAGATTGCTTTGCATTCCAACAATAGCTATTTTCATCTTTCTTTAATATTGTAACCATGAGTAAGGGGTTCATATTTAAGTCTATAGGGGTATACTGAAATATAAAACTAAACTAACATTTCAGAAAAACATCTTATGGTAAATAGAAAACTAAAATTTAGAACTCAACTCTACAATTGAGCATTTTAAGGTCTAAACTCAAAGTTGGTCAAGTGTTTAATGGGTGAACTCTACTTATCACTAAAATTAATATGGTGATGCAGCATATGTGAAACATTGAGGTATTAAACTATAATCATTCTTCTTCTAAAAGCACAGTTGTTATAACACAAGTTGTAGAACTTACGAATTACTATTTGTTGATGAGAAAATAGAAGTTAAAATCCTGCAAACACGAAAGGAAATATGTAAGTTCGGATATAAGTTAGATGGAGTGGATGAATATTGATCAACGTAATAACGAAATATAGTCTCTTACGTAGGGCCATCAGGGCAATCAGATATCGAAGGGTCCCCAGTGAAATCATTATATGATATATCTCTGCAGTATAGACGTTCATTACTAATATGACAAGAGTACACTTGAGATAGTACAGAGAGCAAAAACTTACACATTTCTACCCCTTAACAACATCCATTCAGGCACGCTTTGATTTAGCTTGTTACTGCTAAGATACCTACATAAGTATGAAATATAGGAGGACTTCAAATTTTTTATAACCGTAAGTTGTGGTGGTACAGACAAAAGCTTGAAATATTAGTTTATTTATTTTAAAAAAGAAAATTGTGTTGATTACATGTAACTAGCTTTTGGCAATAAGCTGAGACTTCCAGGAATATTTCCGCTGAGATTGTTGAAAGTCAAGTCCCTGGAAAGAAATTATAAGGCATGTCATTTTAAGTGCATGATATTTCTTTTCTCATCTCAGTGATTCGCCAGGGGTAAAGAAAATGCATTCTAATAAAAGTGAAATGAGAAACTTACAGTGAATACAAATCAGTCATTCCACCTATATAATCAGGGATCTGATCAGATATTGACAAATTTCTCAAAACCCTGTATCATGCATTATAAAAACTCAGGATAAAACCGTGGCCTACAGAATTTTGGTTCGACACCTGATGGAAACTCACAATTGGTGCATCTTTTTCATATTCTTAAGTGGTGGGAAATCTGTGACCCCTCTCATATCACTGACCCTCCTATATTTCAGCAAAGAAAAAAAAAACAGTAGTATAAGAAAGACAATTGGTTAGGATTATGGAATTTAACATATTTTCAAATGAACGAGCCTTACAGTTGAGTTATTGAGCTCAAGTTAGCAAAACTGGGAGGAAATGGGCCTTCTAAGGATGTTCCTTGCATATCTCTATAAATATGTTGCAAAAGTAAAAGAATAAATTGAGAATTATATTCTTCTAGAATGAAACTAATAATAATGGAGAAAGTTTACATGAAGTAACGGTTTACACTCACAATCGCTGGAGTTGGGTCCAATTACTAATAAAAGCGGGAATTTTTCCAGAGATTGGATTTCCATCCATAATACTGCAAATTAATTTATAAATAAATAAAGTTATTAACATGTATCAACATCATTAGAAGATTAATAAGAAAGGTGAATGCAAATAACAATATCTTACATCAGATACAATTTCATAAAGACCATCCCTAGAATTTTATATATTATATCAATGCTTTTATTTGAGAAGGCTCGAAGTTTGAAGAAAACAAATCAATAGGTTTCCACCAGTCGTGGATTCAAGTCTCTAGCAAAACAACTCGTGGATAGGGCTGTCAATGGATACCCGAAAAATTCGAAATCCGTCTGCATCCGTATCCGAAAAGCGGATAATATCCGATATCCGAAAAAACGGATGCGGATGCGGATACGAAGACATCCGCATCCGAAAATTATCCGTCCGGTCTTTTTCAAGATTATAGTATAAATTATGTGTATTTTAGTATAATAAAATATATTTATTTATTGTTTTATTAAGTTAGTAGTTTATATTATATGCTCTTAATGCTTATTAACTATTCAAAACTATTTATTATCGCCATATTTTTTTATATTTAACACTTTTATAATCAACTGGATTGAAAAAAATGTATGTTAAACTTAAAATTTATATTTATATTTCTTGATTTATCAGTCGTTAGCGGATAGGATAATTATCTGATATCCGCCCGTATCCGCGGATGTGGATATCTGATATTCGAAAATCATTTCGGATGTGTTAAAGTTAAAAGGATTGAATATGAATGAAATATCCTTTAGTCCCACATTGCCAAAAATCAAAACAGAAATGAAGTATATCAATAGTCTTCTCATGAGGAGGTTGGGGCGTAGGGGCACCCAAATGTATACTTCGTTGTGAAGAGGGAGATCATGCTTCACCATCACACGCGCGCGCCGCCGCCGCCGTCCGACGGATCGGGTACGGGTCTAAAATGACCGTTCTTTTTGCTAGGCCATTGGGCTGGGCCTGGAATTTGAAAAGACGGATGCGGGTTTTGGACCGAGGAGGCGCGACTTCTGAAGCGGACGCAAAAACGATGCGACCAGCGGCCACAGTTTGATTTTTGGCGAACGGATGCGGCCTGTTCAAGATGAAGGGGCGCAACCGATAAACAGCAGCAACAAGGCAGAAACGGGCGCGACCGTTTGGACAAACGGGTGCAGACGCGACCGTTCGAAGGGATACGAACCAACTATAAATAAAGAGGAAGACTGATCACTTTTCTCACTAAATTTCCAATCCGAATATCTCTTCTCTTCTAATAACTGTTGTTCTTATATTCAAATCACAGAGTGATATACTCATTACAATTTCGACCAGAATTCGTCCGTTGTATCTTGGAAGAATTTTGAAATAAAATTCTTAAGAAAATCGTTATGACGAGCCTCAGACATAATCCGGTTAGAATTCTAGTTTGTTTGTATATTTATATACACTATTCTATATTCTATCCGTTATTCTGGTTATACTATTTATTCAAAATAGTATTAACGTTGTTGTTGTAACTTATTTACAACATTCATATTGTTTTAATAATTAATACAGAATTCCAGTGTAGTGAAAATCTGAGTTATAAACTTGTGCGACGAGTTTATAATTGATTATTCTCTGTTTTGGTATACTAGACGTATAACAGGATGCGGATGCGGATATGGCACTATCCGCATCCGAAAGTATCCATTGACGGTCCTGCTCATGGATATTTAAAGATCTATTAGAAATACTAATATGTTTGGATAACCATTTTAACATGTGCAATTAGATCAATCAATGGTGCGGGTTTTTGGCCGAACTCTGCCCGAACTTGGCATGTTAATAGGGTACGGTTCACCTTTGACTATCCAATCCCGAATCTATGTCTGATTCGATTACTATTAGGATCAAGTACCGTTTCATCACCATCCAATTAGGTTTGGGCCAAACTCAATTATTATCTATCCATTGTATGCTAAATATGAGTATATATTAGTTGCGTACAATTCGTTTGTTTACATTTGAGAGTTTTTTTACATAAACTTGTTTCGGAACTAGATTCCATCACTACCCAATTTGTTTCTAAACATTGTAAATATGACAAATTTTAAAAGTTGAGTTAAAATGATAGTTACATTATCAAAATTTAAAACTGAGTATACAGTTTTTCCCAAAGGGCTCAAAAAGCACAACGGACCAATTTTGGGATATGGGTTTGAGATACGCAGTGGATTCGGGTAGTGCTCAGGTTATGATTTTAGTAAACTAGCTAGAATTCAGGTTTTAACCTATCTGGACCGAACCTGACCCATTAAAAGTCTTATGTGTAGCAGCAATATCGACTAGTGAATCAAAATTGAAATATACAAATAGTGAATCCATAACTAAATAAAATAGCAAAAAGACAACATAATTTTAAACTTACAAGTTGGACATATTCTTAAGATTCCCCAGTGACTCTGGTAACTCGCCAGAGAAATTATTGGAAGCAATAAACCTGTACGAATAGCATAATAAAAACATTAAAACAACCCCAGTCAATAGCTTTTCATACAATAACGATAAAAAGTTTATATTAAAATAAAATTTTCTCTGATATACTAACAGCCGAGTTAACATGGTAAGTTTGCCAAGAGTTGCAGGAATTGGACCTTCCAACTGGTTTGCATCGATGACTCTGTCACATCCAAGTAGCAGCATTACTAAGACCAAAAAAAAAATCTAAAGAAAGAAGAGTAAAATTTGAGACAATTAGACGAGTATATGATATGAAGTTTTGTTGTCATTACATTTCAATACAAGTAGCTTAATGGTAAAAATGTTGAATGAAACGTTAGCATATATAATGACGTAACCATATATTCACTATAAGATAAAATTTTACAAGCTCCAAAAAGGTGGTATAAAAGAATTACAGTGACTGAAGTGTTGATATGTTTCCTAGTTCATCTGGTATTCTTCCTGAAACTCGATTTCCCAAAAGTGTCCTGCAAGCAATAATCAATTATACTTCTGCAATTCAAATAAAGTATATTACTTAAAATCATCAAAAGGTTATATTGGATGAGAATATACAGATTAATTAGCGGAAGAGAGCCCCATTCTGCAGGAATTGTTCCACTTAAGTAGTTACGGGAGAGATCACTGATTTTTAATGAAAACGAAGTTATCAATGATCAATGCATTCAAATATAAATAACAAATAGTTGTTGTATTAACCATAAATAAAGAACTAAAATAGAAATGCCAAAGTACAAATAAATGAAAATGAGAATGAGAATTTTACACGGAAAATAGTCCAAATAAATTGGGTAAAAAACCATTGTCAATTTGTATTACAGATATTCTTGCAGACCAAGATTACAACAGTATAATCATACATGAAAAAACTTACAGAAATGTTAAATGAGTCAGATTAGCAAACTCGGCTGGTAGCACTCCTGTTAAATTTAATTCCTTGAGCTGACTGTTTCACCCGATTACACATAGTTATATACACTACTAAAAATGAACTTCATAATCAAGGGTTGTCAATATGTTATCATATACGAAAAGTGATTTGCTGGTTGAAAGAAATCACGTGGTTAGCTGCATGAAACTCCCTTTAACTTTTGGTCCCTAGCAACAAATCACTATGTGCGCCATGGTAAGATGAATTGCAAACATATTGATTCAGAGGCAATGTGGCATAATATAATGCGAAATGTTACATTCTGCAATAAGACCAAGAGAGAGGGTGTTCCTTGTAGTATAGCCAAAAGAAAAGGAAAAAAAGGTGTATACATGCTAGTGACATGACAAATATCGGTGTCCGGGTCGCAGTGACAGGTAAGATTCTTTGCGAGGGATTTGTTAACTGAAGAATCATATGTCTGTACCCATCCATCTTTTCCACTACATGGATCTACTGTAAAATTCCATGGCATTTTCAATTTCGTTGCAATTATCTTGAGGGCATCAACTATAACAAAGCAATCAGAAAAGGTTTAGTATAATTGATCCTAACAGTATAATATATTATTCATAGCTAGAATTACCATTGACATAATTGATTTAGACATTTGCACAAACATCAATTGAGCATATCGTCAATTCACAAACACACATCACTATCAGAAGTCCCAAACTTTGAATTCAACATATCAGTCATTTGCATGTTCACAACTAAATATTAAACTGATCCTGAGTAACTCCAATATTCAATATATTAAGTTCAACAAGACGACACAATCGCCAAATTTGACTTATATATTACATTCAAATGGAAATTAGGAGATAACCGACGAAAATGACGACGTGAAGAAATATGAGAAGGATCTATTGTTAGGTAAAACTAACCATCTTTCACCTCTATTAGTTTTGATAACGTGTATGGTTGATTATTCCTTATTAATATTTAATTTCATTTTTAAAAGGCCCAAAATTACGTTTTCTTCACTAACTACCTATTGAAAATCACTCTGGATAAATAAGCATAAAGCACGTTTGAAGCACGTTAAGCAACTACACATAAATAGATATTATTTATGTTGTAAAAAAAAGACGAAAATGAAAATAAAAGTTTATTATAGAGTGAAAATTAGGCTTTGTATAGAACCTTTTTTAAAAACAAAAAGTAATCAAACTTAATATCTAAAAAATCCTTTTTAAAAACAAGTTTCACGAAACATTTCGGTTAAAATTTTCCGTAAAAATATGCATTTAAAGTATAGAATACACATTCCTGCAGTATTGAACGTAAAAATTTCATTTCAAAAACATAAGTTAGAACTGTACATTTTTGCAATGTAAAACGCAAATATACACAGTTCTGAATGAAAATACATGTAGTTTAAATTGCATGTTTTCATTGGAAAATTTTATAGCGGTATTTTGTGAAATATTTTCTAATGTGAGAACGGAAGTGAATTGAAACTTTTTGAAGGGTCTTTGAAGAATTGTACCTATAAATAACATATGCAACTTTTATTTTAATTCTAAGAGCTCGAATATAAAAAATTATTGGAGTTGTAACATAATTTTTTTAATTTATTTATTCTGGGTAACTAAGTACTTGCATATACAAAAAAAGAAGGATTTAAAACAAGATGAAATTAATTTAAAGGACAAAAATTTGTATATTTTTAGTCTCAGACCTCAATATTTTAACCACAATGACAAACATTTTTCTAAAAATTAATTATAAGGACAAACATTCTTCCAAAACTGCTACCTAACTAAAAACTGCTACCGATAAGTACAAACCGATACCTAAAAACTGCTATCAATAACTAAAAACTGATACCTGAAAAAGTTATCATTCAGGCTAAAATACCGAAAATCTATATTTGAGGCTAAAACGTTGAAATTTTTTGTTCTTGACAATAATTTCCTGCTAAAACAAACCTACGAGACCAAGTGCTCATGTCAAAAATCTACCTATCAGTTTCACAATTGGATAGCAAATTTAAAAACTTTTCAATGATAAACTTGTACAGTAGTAAAAATTAAATTAAGTCTTTTTTTATTATTTGTAGACATATACAATAAGTTGAAATAACAATCCAGTCTCATACAAATTTTTATTTTAGGCCTGGTTCAAACTAATTGCAAAAATAAATCTGGTTCTATATAGCTTGTGCATTTATGCAACGTGCAAGCTATATTTAAACAAAAATTAAGGCTCCGTTCGGCTTGTCGTTTGTTTTGTGTTTTCGTCTACACAAAAGTGCGTATGTTGTATGTATTGTTGAAAAACAAACGAGTTTAAAAAATAAAATTAACATGTAAAATAGAAAACAGATTTATTTTGTTTTTCGTGTTTTGAGAGATAAGAAAAGCATGAGGAATAATCTAACTTCCTTATTGTCCGTTGGTCGTCGCAACGGCTAAAAATTATAAATATTTTTCTCTTATTTCTTCATATTTCTTAGTGCAAGTTGAAAACACAAAACTCAAAATACAAAATGAAACCAAACGGACCCTAAGTTTGCGCATTTTTAGAATGTGCAAATACAAATATAAATATATACAAAAAGGGACTGACTGGTTATTCCAACCTTGAAAATGTACTTGTGTATTCCAAAATTGTGTAAATACAAATATATACTTTGCGTATTTTTTAAATGCGCAAACTATATATATATATATATATATATATATATATATATATATATATATATATATATATATATATAAATGTAGCTTGCGGATAACGTAAATGTCCAAAACGAAGTCTATTTCTATAATTAGTTTTCAATTAGGTCTAAACTTTAAATAAGTTTGTGTTTTTTTTGTTTTGTTTTTTTTAAAAAAAAAGCTTAAAATGAAAATTTGTCAATTAAAAAAAATAGTTTTAGCCATGTAAGATTTCAATGCACACTCACATGGTCCAGTGACCAATGCAATTTAGTTTTATGTGATATATCAACATTTGTTAAATACAACCGTGATTTTGGCATGCTGGAGTAATCAAAAGTCATGGGTTCTTACTATTTTTTCAGTTATAAAAAACAATTAAAAAGTATAATTAATGGCACACGGTGTCCTCAGTGTAATCAAAAAAACTACCATAACACATGTAGAAACATTTTTTTAAAAAAAAAAACTCAGCAGAACCTCCGGTTAAATTTATATAGTATAGGAAAGCGGATGGTAGAAATCGAATTTTGGTCTTTTTACTAGAACCCAAACATCCTTTCTACTGCGCTGCATCCGCGGAACACATGTAGAAACTTAAATAAACTAAAACTTACTTTCTTGCTGGCGCAACAGAGCTTCACATCTAAAGTATTCTCCAGGAAAACATAGAGAAAATAACACCAAAAGAAGAAGAGCTTCTTTCATTTATTTATGTGATATATCAACATTTGTTAAATACAACTGTGATTTTTGGCATAATGAAGTGATCAAAAATCATGGGTTCATACTATTTTTTAGTTATAGAAAACAATCATAAAGTATAATTAATGGCACACGGTGTCCTCAGTTTAATCATAAAAAACTACCATAACGTTAGTTGATTACTTGAAATGCAACACACAGAGAAACTTAAATAAACTAAAACTTACTTTCTTGCTGGGGCAACAGAGCTTCACATCTAAAATATTCTCCATGAAAACATAGAGAAAATAACACCAAAACAAGAAGAACTCCTTTCATTTATTTACTCAAAATCTTTTTTTTTTTCTTTTCCTTTTTTCTTTTTTTTTAACTAAAAGGAGAGATAGATATCTGAAATATTAATGATGCTTGTAATATTTGAAAGGAAGGATGAAACATTAAAATAATTGTTTGATGGAGAATGAAAGAGAGAGGCTGCTATGTAGGTTGGAATTTAAATTTTGACAACTCGTCCATCGTCTTGGATGAATTGAGTAAATAGTGCACGGCACACAGTTATTTAAGCTGAGATACTTCGTTTCTCATTGGAAAGTCAAATGCCGGTCTGTTTTTATTATTGCATCCAAAATTTCTTTGCGCATGACTCAGACAGATATCGGATTGGATGTGGACTCGAATGCAAATAAGAAGTATAATCACTGTTGGGAATTTGTTTGAAACTACAGTTAATTTTGGTTTGGAAAAGGAAAAGGAAAAAAAAAAAAAAACTACAATCAACCTTTGTATTTTAGGACAAGCTTCTAATTTTAGTAGCTTTATGAACATTTTTTTAAGAAACGACACTGAAAGCGGTTGGAGGTGGACGACGATGATGAGCGATGGACAATTGATGGACGAGGGGGAAAGAAGATTAAAGGAAGGAGAAGGATGGAAAGCTATCTCGAGGAAGGGGAACTTGCAATGGTGAAAAAGAAGACAGTGGACTAGGGTAATGAGGAGCGTGAAGCTAAGCAGCTAATACCAACCATCAGTCAAAATATTATTCTGTGATATGCACCCGATATTTATCTTCATATGCAATATTAAACCCATTTTGATGTAAATAATAAATATAAACCTATGACACACACCCACCAGCCCCAGGTCGATTCTAGGTCTATTTTCATGAATGTGCATACACAGACACACACATACAAATACACTCCAATGAATTATGGTGTGTTTGTGACGAAAGAAAACGGGGTATTTGACTAAACGGGGAACGCGTGTGTAGATACGAAAGGGGTATTTGAACGGTATATTTGAGCAGGATATTTAAGTTGCATTTTTTATTTAATTAATTTATAGTTATTTAATTATTTATTTTCAATTGTGGAATATATATTTAATAATGCCAAATAACACGAAATAAATTGTGGAATTTCATTAAATAAACAAATAATTTTTTAGTCCAAATAAATGTATTGTAAAATTTTTAATTGTTCGGATTCAGTTTAAACTAATTTCATAATGTATAGCACTTCGATACAATCGCAACGCAAAAACTTCGTCTCAAACGGACCTCATATGCACCATTTATTAATTTTTGAAATTTATAATAATTTAATTTTATTAATTAACATTATTAAAATGTCAAACGAAAGTCGCGTCCGACACGTCGGACGTCAACGTACCTTTTTCCAACGTTCATCAAACGAGACTGGGGAAGGGGTTAACCACGTCGGATGCCGAACACGTCGAATGTGTGAGCGGGCCACAACAGGTTTGTGAATGGTACCTTAATCTTTTTCCTTACCTTTTTTTTAAACATGATTAAACATGCATAGTTGTTGCAAATACGCTCATTCATTTTACATTCTAAAATATTGCAACAGCAATTCCAAGCTTTTTCGTAACAAAACAAAATAGCAATCTATGTTTTAGTTTGTTCCTTTTAGAAAAAAATGACTAACATGGAAGTATCAAATATGGTTTGCAAATATATTGGCCTAATTATGATCCAATAAGATCCACAACAAATATATTTGAGAATTCTATATGGGTTTTTTGGATACTCTCACATAGTTAGGAAATGAATACCCTGTCCATAGACGAACTTCGTATAATTCAGAGCTTTCAAACGGTTATCGGCATAGGTCCAAAACCACATTAACCACAGTGCAGGTATATTTTAACCGTAATTTTAGCGCACGATAATTTATATATATTTATTCTGTATTCATATTAAATAACCGCTAGTACATTTAAATTTTTTTCATCCGTAATTTATATAAGATCAGTACATTCATTGTCGTCGTAGTTGAGACAAGTGTATTATACAATTTTACGACACTCTTTCCCGTGCTATTACAGATAAGCTACATGCTAGTCCTTTTGATATGTTTTTAACGATTTGGCATTTTCTGTCCTTCGATCAATCTCTCATTCAGGCATTAGTTGAGAGGTGGTGTATAACACCACACCTCTATATCCATACAATGCAAGAGTATTGCAGAGTAATACTGTCAGATAATACGAAGAATGAGACTATATGGGGTACACACATGAATATTTCTTTGGACTAACACTGGTAAGTATTAAAATATCAAATAAATAACACATCTATACGTACACAGTATCGGCACAAAGCTATAAATGCATGTGCCTAGAGCATAGAACAATACATAATATACAGTGTATAACGGAGAATTATAATATAATAATTCTAACATAGATAATCAAATTATCAGATGACATATCAAAGAATACATATAAATGTAGTAATGTATGCCTCAAATATATGTATAATGCTGAAATAATCATCACCCAAATAGCTCAAATTTATATGAAGTAATCAACTCTGATATCAAAAGATGTCATCACCCTATAAACAAATTGATAGAATTCAAGAATATCACATTCAATGGGTGAATCATCCATACAACAAAATATCATCATAAAAAATGAAGTTATCAAATGAATTGGGAAAACTCACAACAATGCCCTAACATAATATCATATAATCATATAATCAAGAGATAATGTGACATAGCCCATCAAATCATCCAAATGATATCCAATACTATACAAACCACAAAGATAATCTATCGCAATTCAAATTACAACCAATAAACAAAGTGTTACACTATAATTTCCACAAAGTACAACTCACGAATATTTAGGAAGAAGGTTCTTTGACTTGTAATTTCAAGACCAATTGGTTAGTTTTCAATGAGAGCTAAAGCTCTAGACTCAGTACCTGGGAGCATGTAATACGAAAGCATGAGTTAAAATGTCAGCCAAGATCAAGATCATTGTCCAACTAAGATAAAATGTTAGTCAAGGGCAACAGTTGCCGAAGCCAAAAGCATTTCAACAAGTTTCAATAATCAACGGCTCAGATAGCCCCTGACCAAGATCAACGGTCGGGATAGACGAAAGGAATAAAAGAAGCTATATGTAAAAGTGTCATGTCAGCAATTCGCATCAAAGTTGTAACGACCCTGATTTTTGGCCCGTTTATTTTAATAAATATTTAATCTAATTTAAATTAAATACAAGCTTTTCAAATTTATAAACTGTGGAGATCTTTGATATTTAGCAGTTATATATGCTCTGTAAAGGAAAATTGATTTGAAAATTTAAAATAAATCCTGTATTGGTCAATAAAACCAAAAGTTGTATATTATCAATATTTAATATAATATTTATAAAGGGTAATCTAAATAATAATGTTTAAAATAAGAAGCCTATCAATATTTAGATATGAATATGAAAACATAAATATAAAACATAACGAAAAATATAAGATATAAATAAAAATATAAAATTTACAAATACAAGGTTAGAAATTAATGTTTGGAAATTTGACTATAAATAGAAAATAAAACTAAAAGAGTATGTAAACTATAACTATAAAAATCATACATGAATCATATAAGGTGAGCTTAGAAAGAAGATAAATTAGTTTCATAATCTATATACATACATTTGCACAATATTGATCTTTAACAAAGATAGTAACTAGTTGCTATGTAAACATGTGCAATGCAAGAAAACAAGAA
This sequence comes from Allium cepa, assembly GCA_030765085.1. Taxonomy (NCBI): domain Eukaryota; kingdom Viridiplantae; phylum Streptophyta; class Magnoliopsida; order Asparagales; family Amaryllidaceae; genus Allium; species Allium cepa. Next base: position 488,156,195 of record CM060940.1, on the reverse strand, counting down.
ATATAATAATAAGACAAAATGAGTAGCTTCATGTATAAGCCTTCCTGAAACATATCTCTTCGTATAAATAACTATGTACAACTTACAAATATCTTTACAGTATAAACATGTAACTGATTATGCAAACATAATTATTTAGTGTAAACATTTTAAGTAACAAGACCTACAAGTATCTTTGCAAAGAAAACAAAGTTTGCCAGCAAACATTAATAATATGCTAGCATAAATAAAAACATTTTTTTTGTACAGACCAAAATCTGCAAGTATCAAATATGTGTATTATAGTTCAAACTTTAAGTTAATAAAAACATGTAATATAATGACAAAACAAAATATCTTCATAATTTAAGCATCATACATAAGCCAAGTATGTACCTGCAAGATTTATACACTTACATACAAATGTTCATCTATAACAAACATAATTATTCTATGAAAATATCTTTAGAAACCAAGTACAAAATACTATCAACTCAGCCTACAAATTGGTCTATGCAGATGCTTACAAATACATGCATCTAGACACTAATCTGTCAGGTTCTATAGAAGATGATGCTTGGCTAGTTGATACCTACTTTAAGCCTAACTGGTTATTACTTACCTGCTTTCAGTTCTTTTCTTATTTATATATAGATACAACTAGCCAATTTAGTTCGTTCGGTAAGGAAATAAATTAGCAAACCTGAAAAAAATAAAAAGAAGAGAAAAAGAAGTAAAATCAAAATTTAATTCAAAACTGCAGACAGTTTCAGGGAGGGTAACAACTGCAGGCTTCAAGTGGGAATCAAGAAATTTTTCTCTGTTTTACAAAATTTGGCTGGTGAGTAAACATACTATTTTGAGGATTAAGTTGATAATTAGTTATGAAATTTTATGATGTTGTATATTCTGTGATGATGGGAAGCTCTGTTATATGGGTTCTTCAACTTTTCAAGTCACTGTATAAAGAAAAACAGAGAATAGTTTAATTACATCTTCATATTAATATTTAAACTTGAGAATTTAAATTAATTAAACTTGTTTAAACTAGAATCATGGCCTGGAAGAAATGTTTGAAGGTGGACAGTGTAGTTAAAACACTATATATTTAATTTACAGAAAAAGGAAGATCAAGATGTAAATTCGAATATTTAAATTTGTTTGTTTTGAATTCAAATCTTGAATAAACATTCCAAAGTTGGATTTTTAAGACAAAGATCAAAATTTAAAAAGTAATATTCAAAGAGCAGTTTGGGATTAAAGAAAATTTGCATTTCTTCCTATTTCAAGTAGTTGATTCAATTTTAATCAATGAAACTTGGATTGAAGCAAGTTTATACATTTATAAACTCGAAAAAAATGTAAATTAATTTTTCTATTGATTGGAATTGGAACACGAGATCCTATTAGGGTTTTACTGAAATTTTTGTTTCTCTCTGTAAATCATCGTTTTCGACGACATAGCGTGATCGAGCTATGCGAGAGTTTTGGGAAGGGAGGATGGTCGTGATGATGACGTATGGGCGAAATCTTAGGTGCTGCAGGTGGTTGGAGAGGCCGCGGTGAGGCGATCTTCCGCGAGTGTTTGTTGCAGTTTTTCGTCCAATGGTCTAAATTTTGAACTCGAATTTTAATGGAGATTTGAGCTTTGTTTACGAGTGTGGGGGTGGATTGTGGCTTTTCGTCGATCTTGATGTTCGCCGTAGGTGAGAGTCGTCGTCGTGCACGTGCACGACAGTGGTGTTTGGGGTGTCAGATTTTGGCGTGGGGTTGTTGCGAGTTGTTGCTCGAGGAATGGGGTGATTTGCCTCGAGTTCGAACCCTGGTGCGTTTGCGAGATCGAATAACTGTAGTTTGAATTTTAATTTAAGTTTAAACTTTAACTACCTGTAGAAATGAAATAGAAGGGAGGAAGAAGAAGATAGTACGGGAAGTTCTCGGGTAATAGGGGGGTTGACTCGAAGTACCTCACGAGTTTAATAAGGGAGCCTCGGGTTATCTTCAAATCTGAAGTGTATTTTAAAGAGAATGTTAATAAACAAATTTTCGTCAAATTTCGGAACCCTGTAAAACTTTTTAGCGTTTAACAGTTAGGTTAAAAACTTAGTTACAGGTTAATTATTTTTGTTGATACTTTAAAATACTTTAAGCGCTAAATTATCATTCTAGTTGAATAGTTAATATAAGATGAGTATAAAACTTATTGACCAATAAGTTATAATTAGTAATAGATTGATTTCATAAGTTAAAGAAGATTTTTTTTAAATGATAACCAAGTTGAATAATTAATATTAATTAATTATTCTAGGATGTAATTAAGAGTAACAAGTAAATTGAAATTTACCATTTAAGCTAATTAATGAGTGATCAATAGTTAATTAAAATTAAGTCTATTTATGTAATAACTAAGGCTATTAAATTAATGGTTAGGAAATGGTTAATTAAAGCCAAATAACTTGATTAAGGAAGAAATTAATTAATAGTATGAGATAAATAAGTATATAATTAAGATTTAATAGTTGATTAAGGAATCATTAATTAGATAATTTGAAATGAAATAAGTAATTAATTGTTAACTAATGATTAATTAAACAGAGTTGAGTAATTAACTCTTAGGTAATTAATTCTAAATTGAATTAATTACACATAAGATTTAAAGGTAATTGCTTATGAACTGATTGTGTTGAATATCTGATTGTGATATTTATGTGATGATATTCTGTGATACTCTGTGATATGTTATGTTATATCTATGATGCTTGTATATGTTTTATCTGTGATAAATATTATTTGAATTCGATCATTGAATTAAAATGTTTAAGTTAATTAGACAACTTGGCTCTTAAAATGGCGTTTGGATTCGATGAGACCGGGATCGAAAGAATCAAATTTGATTCTCCGAAAACCACATCAATCCAATTTAAACGTTAGGTCGTGAATTCTGAAATGAAGATCGAGATGGTGTTATCAGAATGCAAGGGTTATCGTCGTTGACTCTGAGGGTGATTCCAAAACGAGTGTAACGAGATAATGCCTTCGGTTTCGTTCAAACCCGGAACGAACTTGTATGGATTGAATGCTTTCAACACATCGTCAGGCGGGCGATGAGCATTCTAGGAATATTGTTCAATAAAGGTAATCGCAGCCTCAAGCCTCATCAACCGGGAATGGCTAAAACAGGGGAGATGCAGCAAGGTTAGGTGGGTCATGCCCAAGCAGGACAAGATATTTCCCCTGTCTTGATGTCCCTTTTCATTTCGGCTATGTGGGCGGTTGCTAGCTAGAACCGCGGGTTTTATCTTGTTCGGGACTGTTCAGTAAGGAACGGTTCCGTCCTTGTGTTGTAGGGGGTCGGGAGTGATCCTCGGTACGGTGATCTAGGCCCCGTACTGTGACGGGCGGTACCCCAGTAGCCCTGTCATTGTTGGAAATCCATTTTCCCTACGAGACCCTACGGTTTTGATTTGTATTACCCACTTTGGTGGCTAGTAGCTGGAATTTAATCATGTAACAATTTCGGCTATTTTCTATTTACTTGAAAACCCTAGACATTATTATAATATCACTGGATTTCCTATGAAATGTTTTGGTTAGCGTAAGGTAAAAACTTACCCGTATTTATTTGTGGGGAGTCTTACGTGATACCTTATTTTTCAAATGTTTTTCAAAGTTAAACAACCTTAAACCGTTTACTCATACCAGACCCATGTCTGACCCGGAGTTTATATTTTGTTTTTCATAAACTCTTGGGTACTCAAATTTTTATGAGTAGCCAAGTGATAGGTTTCGGACTTTGATTACTGAGGAGCTTGGAGCAGGAGTTTCCAGACGTATGTAGTTACCTGTCTAGTTCCGCTGTGTCAGTAGTTGATGTATGATGTATCTCTGATGTATATAGTGATAGATGTATGTATGGTTGTCATGTGCATTGATATTGTATAACTCTGATATATGTAAAACTATGTAACAGTTATATGATATATTATATTTTGTTCCGTTCCGCTGTGAGATTTTGATGTTGTTGTTCTTCCTTTCTCTTTCTTTTCTATTTCTATCCCTTTCTTTCTTAATGATGATACGTCTTTCTGGTAGTAGAAGGGCGGGTCGTCACAAAAGTACCTTCAACCATACGATGACAAGTGTTTGAATCAAAGCCGTTTATAACAAGCCAGGTTTACAATCCAAGAAGAAGGCTCCCCGCTAATGGCACCACGACATATTGGTTATAAATAGACGAAAATCCCAAGGCACAATGAATCTTTTAGCGCAAAAAAAGAACTAACATAAAATCACATAGTACTTTTTTTTATTAGAGCTCTACTCAAAGACTCGTTAATGCACTACGCCATAGATGGCCTATTGCAACGAAAATACAAGATGTTGCTAGCTACAATGTAACGATAGCTATGCTGATTTCTGTTTATTACAACATTAGCTTCAGGATGTTAGCATAGATATCAACACTATGTTGCGGTAGCTATAGACTTATAAAAATATTATAAAAAATGAGTGCGGGCTGGAAAAAAAAGCGGGCTGAAATAATTTTTAACACGGGAAGCAAAAACAAAGCGGCAAAAGTTAACAAAATATTCACTCAAACGCTTAACAAAATATCGAAGGGTTTCTCGTTTGTTCCCAAACAACTAAACTTCCCAGAATCAAATTTTTAGAAATTTTAAATTAACTTTCTAAATCGCAACCTGGGGTTGTGAATTGAAGCTTGCGACTGGTTCTGGAGTGGCGAATTGGGGGTTGTAATGTGAAGTCGTTTCGATTGCTGACGATTCGATGCTGAATTTAGGGGGAAGTGATGGAGTCGGACTGAGACGTTGGCGTCGTCGAAGTCGAGGAATGGGTTTGGAGGCGATGTAGGGGTCCGAGTGATGATTTGCGATGTAGTTGCTCGTGGAGATTTGAGGATGAGGATTTCGTGGGTTGAAGAGGCTTTGAAGGTTGCATAAGGAAGTCACGAATTGGATTGCGACGCGGCGGTTCGTTGTGGTGATTTTGGTGGAGGAATGATGGGAGGTTGGTGGCTGTTCAAGTAGTTGACGGTAGTGGTTTGGTGATGGTTTTGTTTGTCGACTTCATGTTTTCTGGTGTCGCAAGTCTTCTGGTGTTCAATAGGTGAGTAGGCTTTGTAGTCTGAAGTCTTCTGGTGTTCAAGTGCTGAAGCTAATTATTTCAAACGCTGCTCTTATTATGTTTATACAGCATATATTCTTAAATTTTTAATATATAATTTTGATGTCATTAGTAGGTTGCGCAGGATTGACGTCGTGCACAAGAGCTTTATCACTGGGTGTTTAATTAAGGTATGTTTTCCTGTAAAATTGTAATTAATTTTAAGATACTGACGTATTTGTGGTATTATTTCCTTGCTAGTTATCAACGTAAGAAATACATAGGTAATGATTAAGATTTCTTTATCTTTCATATCCTCACTTTAATTTGTCAAATATCTATTGTTCATCTAAGTCTGTGTGTTAAGGCATGCTATATCATGATGTGGTATCACATGCCCACGCCATTGTATTTTCCCAAAAATTGATATATGATGCTCAAAAGAATCAATTTCATAATATATGTGTACAATTTTAATGGCCTTGAGCTGCAATGTGACTATAACCTTTTTCAATTCAAAGGCGTATTATGCAAGCATGTATTGTCTATATTTAAGTCAAATCAAGCGTATGAGCTCCCATCACACTGCATACTTGATCGATGGAGAAAGGACTATAAACAAATACATACATTAGCTCATAGGTCAAAGGATGTGATGGGCAATAGTATAATCGAGCGGTATGATAAGTACCAACATGCAATAAATTTAATTAAGGAACTGGAAATTTCACTTCTTGATGAAAATATATTTCAAGATTTGAAAGGTAGGTATTTGGTGTCCGAAAGAAGAATAAATGATAACGACGATTTATCTCAAATGGGTTTCTTTGAGAATAATGTGATTTCTGTGCCATCAAAGTGAAGAGGAAGACCGCCTAAAAAGTCGAAAGAATAGAATATGGAGACTGTGTCGAGTTCAATTAATAATCAGGTATTCATATTTTGGTAGTATAAAAATTTAGGTTCAGTTCAAGAAAAATATTGGTTGTAAATTGTAACACAAAATAATGAACATTTTGGACACTTCAAGAGCATTATTGAATGAGAGATCGACAGAAGTGCTTCATAGTGTATTTGCTGCACCACATCTTGATTCTCACGTGAGGATGCATGGAGGTGTCGATTTAATGGTATTTATCATTTTCCATAATCTATACCACTCTTGTTGTTTGAACGAGGTAACTTCCACAAATTCGCTTTTGCTTTCAAGGACTTGTAGGAACCCCTTGTGGTTTTACTTCAATTTTTGCTTTCATTTTCAATTTTTACCATACTTTAAATCCTTATATATTTCAACTTACCTATAATCCCTTAGCAGAATTCAGAGTAGCGAATAAATGTAAACAAAATATACGGGGATTTTTTTTGTTCTGTTATTAGAACTGGGAATATTTTATGCTGACCTTAGAAACCTAGGTTGTGCAGCTTATATCAAATTCAGCGTATTTATTTTCAAACTGCAAAGGAACTTGCACCTAGCAATTATTTTATACATTTGTATGCCCGTTTGACTAATGTACACTTTTTTCTTTTGACAACTGTAATCTTTACTAGGAAGAAGTAAATGCTGATGAGTTATCTTTTGGTAACCAATTTGGGATGCACGCTAATATTCATCATGTTAGCAATCATGCAGCGATGCAGCCAGTTACTACCACAATACAGGTTCATGATTACAATATTATTCATGCATAATACATTAGGTAGTTGGCATATGTTAGTATTTCAGATTTTTGCGTAAATAATCAGTATTTTAAACTTCTAGAGTGCTTGTAACCTACAGGACACTATAAACTCTTTTCATAATCTTATATGGAGGAAAGTAGACTTGGGAGATTAGTTTAACTCATCAGAATAACTAAAGTTTACAAACTACTTTGGTTAATCAAATTGCAAATCTGTTTCTAATGCAAATTAATTATGTACTGCCATACGTAAACATTTGTACCTGTATCCGTATATAATATATGAACAGCAGTGACTTATTTTAGTAGGCGGATATGTCATCAAATTTCTCGTGTTTGGTTTAACATTGTCAGGTCCTTTTTTATTTTCTTCCCTTTTCCTATTTGGAATTGTATGTATCTACCTGTTTCTGAAAAAATAAAAAGAACTTGAGAGCATAGTTTACACCCTTTAGAACTCAAACGTTGGTTGATTAAAATTAATGATATGCTCCTATTCATTCTTATTGATATTTTTGACTCTCTGTTTTTGCTCATATGTTTTTTCATCATAATACATATTTAATTTTTAAAATTATCATGGCCCAACCATTTCGACATTTTCTGTAGAAATTAATTTGATAATATGTCAAAAAAATAAAAATTGTTTGTTTCTTTTTAGGAGTTGCAATTATAAACAATGCAAAAGTTCCATTTTTACATCTTTTACTATGTAGGTATTATGTCAACAAGTAACATATACATAAACTAAAGCAACGACTCATCCAACGTAAAAGAGATAGAGATATCGCCAAAGAATATAGGCTCAGTTAACAAAAAGATGACACTATAATTCGTTAATCGTGGTGGTGGATTTAATACCACTAGCATCAGGTTATAGTTTTAATCTATTTTCCAGTTGGGATGTAACTCATTCACTTCTTAGACTACCACTCATTCTACTTATAATGTGTTTCATTCATGTTCATATTTGATATTCATATTAGACCGGGTTCTTGTTGTGGACGTTGTTAGCTCTACTGACTATTTATTGAGAGAATTTCGGTGGTTATCAGACACTACTAGAAACTCCATTATTACTGTTTTTGTTAAAAATAAAAAGAATGTTCCTTTGCTAGATTAGTATAACGCGTAGGCCTAAATATGATAGATTAATTGGCAAAGAAAGAGTTCCATGAACCAGCTGAAATGTTTCTATTTTTAATGCTTCAGCAAATGGATTATTTTCAATGCTAGCAATTTTCTTCAGGCTTGAAAAGAGTGCCATCTGATCACCAAAGAATAAAACAATTTTAACTTTGTTACCACACTATTCATTCACTCTCTCTACTGGGGATTGAAACAACTAGATGTCATATAATTTCTACAAATGAAAATTTTCTAACCTCTTTAGTTTTCTCTTGAATATCAATGATTTTATTGTTCCAGGTACTAATATGTGATCTCATAAATTGATCAATCTTTGGTAGGAGCTGGCCTCTGATCATAGAAGGACTCACAATACTAAGCATCGAACTTCGCATGGTCTTATGAATCGAACCACTTACTGCTGCAATGTTATTCTTGCCTAAGATATCAAACATAAATTGTGGATAGGCAGGTATAAAACCTTTTCCTTCATTCAATAGAATGTATCTGTTTAGCTCTACATCCATGCATACTACTGTTGGACATCCCAATATATGCGACTTGAATATTGTTCCATACCTTTAAATCACCAAAAAAAATCCATATACAACGTTAGTTTTCTTCATATTCATGAATATGAAATAGTTCTTTCTGTGCATGCAGCACCTGTGATGAATTTAATTTGCTACATGAATACGCAGCAACAGGTCTGGATAACTGATTGTTTGAACCATGTTTAGTTTTTATTGCTCTTCATATGTTCACTATTATACATATCATTTTCCAATTAAGCAATATCAATAAAAAAATTATGAATTTTAACTTTGTCTTTTCATATGTTCACTGAATAATAAGACATCAATTGAAATGTATGACTTTGTCTTTTCTAACATCCATTGGGAGGAATTTTTGTTAGGAACTGAGTTGATGATGTTTTGATGACAACAACCTTATATAGTTATTATACTTTACTTTATAAAATATATACTAACATTTCCATATAGATAGATATATATATGTATGTATATAGGAAGTATATGCAGGTATTATCGAAGACTGATCAGTATAAGGACTCAAGCATCAAGATGAAGATTAGAGATTCAAGATTCAAGACTCTAGAGAATCAAGATTTCAAGATCTCAAGATAAGTGTCTAGTATTTTGTTAAAACTTCATAATAGCACTCTCATCTTTCTTCCAATTTTCTTTTGGGATGGAACCCAATTTCTATCGAAACCGGTGGCTTACAAACCCACGACAAGTAGCTTACAAACCTACGACAAGTGGCATACAAACCCACGAAAATCAAAATCGTTTAAACTACTTTGTACAAGTTCTCGAGTCCTATGGAGGAGCTCTGTAGGAAGGTTCTTGCAATTTCAGTTTGAATAGATTTTTCAAAATGTTTTTAAATCTGTTTTCAAAATGTTTTAGCTTTCAAAATCATGTTTTCAAAAACGTTTTCAAACTTTGTTTTAGCCTTGAAATATTCCTCCATTCTGATTTTAAAAACTTCTATTTTTAAAACATCAAAACTTATTCTGATTTTAAATATTACTTATATAATTGACGGTCTATATCAATTATATATATATTTAAAATAATGTTTTATATTCATTCTCTATCTCAAAATATTGTTTACACACTTTATTTTGCTTCAGAGAAGTTTCAACTTGTTTTAAATTCAAATGCTTTTACAAAACAACATCTCTACAATTTTGAACTGAGGGATGTCGACATAAGAGGATACCCCATGTCGACATGGTGACAGTTGGATTCAAAATTCAAATTTCAAAAGAAGTGTCCATTCGTTCAAAAACCTTTCGCCAATGGTTATGACTGTTGTGCATCTATATAAAGGCTTCCAAAACGAATTTTTTTAACAACTACTTTCTTATTTTCTTCACTCTTTCTTCTCCACCATTTCATATCCATAAAACTTCATATTTTCAAGATCGTGCCATCATTCTGCCAAATTCTCAATAGGAAATCATTTAGATACTCTCTCTATTTGATTCTCCATCATTCAACTAAAGATCAAAGTGCTATTCAGAGTTACAGGATTAATTTGTATTCAAAAAGTCCATAGAGTCTATCCATTCAAAAGGATTGTTATTAAGAAATATTAGGGTGATCTTGTGTCCCGTAAATCAATTGAGTTTACCCCAGACTCGGAGATAGGAGGGTTCCTCAAGGCCTTAGAAATTGAGGGTTGTAATTTGGATATTGGCTTATAAAAATCTATACAAGGATATTGCCTTGGTGCAGGACTGGATGTAGGAGGATTCCGAACCAGTATAAAATCCGGTGTGTTCTTTCCTTTTACTTGCTTTACATTACTATTTGCATTTGTTATATGTTCTGTGATCATTCTGTGTTTGAATTCTGTTGAAAGTTTTAATTTAGTCATATAGTTCATATATTCTTTAAAACACTATTCACCCCCCCTCTAGTGTTATTTCTGCCTTAAGATCCTTAATCTGCATCCCCAACAATTAATATCAGAGCATTGGTTTTCATTATTTTCATAATCTGAAATTTTGAAAAGTTTTAATGGTACAACACACTAATAATGTCACTTCTACTTCTGTCAACACAACTACTAACACTAGTTCATTTGTAGAAGGTCAGTCTACTGTCAGACCACCACTTTTTAATGGCAGTAATTATGCATATTGGGCATGTAGGATGAAAATTTATTTACAATCCATAAGTTTAGATACTTGGAATATGACACAAATTGAATATGTTGAACCAACTACTAATTTTGCCCAGTGGACTACTGAGCAAAAGACAGTTGCACAACACAATTCTAAGGCTATGAATATACTATTTTGTTCACTAGATAGGAATGAGTTTAATAGAGTCTCTGTTTGTAAGTCTGCATTTGAAATCTGGAAAACTTTGCAAGTAACTCATGAAGGAACAAGCAAAGTTAAACAGACTAAAATTTCCATATTAACTAACCAGTTTCAATTGTTTAAAATGCATGAAAATGAGTCCATTTCCGACATGTATTGTCGATTTCAAGGCATTGTACATTCATTGATTACTTTAGGAAAGGGTTTCTCAGAAGAAGATCAAGTCAGAAAAATACTCAATTCACTCACTCCAGAATGGGATCAAAAGACACTTACTATTGAAGAGGCAAATGATGTTAGTCAAATGAAGATCGAAGAGTTAATCGGCAATCTAATGTCTTATGAAGTTCAACTACAAAGGAGAAAACAATCTAAGGCAACGGAAAAGAAATCGATCATATTCAAAGCAACAACTGGAGATTCAGAACAAGAGAGTGATGAAGAAATTGCTTTCATGTCCAGAAATTTCAGGAAATTTCTGAAGTATAGAAAGACGAATAACCTTAAAAGAAATTCCAGAAATACTTCGGAGAACAACAACAACAACTACTACTACTACTACTTCAACAACAATAATGGTGATAGATGCTATAACTGCAACAAAACAGGGCACTACAAGATGGATTGTCCATATCCAGACAAACAGACATTTCAACCAAACAACGAGCAACCAAAGAAAAGAAAGAAGGCATATGCAGCAACTCTTGACGATTCAGATTCATCCAGTGATGACGAGAAGAAAACTGAAAATTCAAATCTGTGCTTCACGGCTATTCTCGAATCAGAAGACGATCGGAGTTTGGATCTAAAAATAGGTACACATTTATTTTAATTTTATTGGATGCTTGCTTGCTTTACTTTTGTTTGCAATTTCTTGAATTTTTAAATTCAAAATCACCCTTTGAAATTTGAATTTTTTAAATTCAAAATAATATTATTTTAATAATATTTTAAATATTAAAATATTTTAATATTTTAATATTTAATATTATTACTGGAATTAAATATAGATATAGAATATAGATTAGTTTTCTTAGGATTTTAGGAATTTATTAGATTTTAGAAATAGACACCTCCTTTCAAATTCAACAGGCACATGTCGACATGCCATGATATCCCATGTCGACATGCCTCTCAGAAATTTGATTTCAAAATTTGAATTCAAACTTTTGAATTTCCCTCCACCTTTTCACTTACTTCAAAATTCTGAAAAGATACCTCTTGACCAGAGAAAATGACTTTAGAGAATCTATTTAATATACTTCTCTTATCATCTCTTTTCACTTTATTCTCATAATTCAAACCTTCTTCAGTATCTTCTACTCCTCTCAAACACTCATCAATGGCTTCCTCAAGTAACCCATCAACTATGAGGCTGCCCAAATCCATCAAAAATGATCTTTTCAGTGACCCGGAGGCTATCAAAGCTTACATAAGCTATGTAAACTATGGTAAAGTCAATACGGGAAAATTTGCCATTTTTGATGATTTTTCTTCTTATGAAATCGATCAACTTTTTGAAGAAAACTCCATTCTTAGCTTGATTGACAACAAGCAAAATGATTTCGTTTGTTATCCAAACCTTGTCAAAATGTTTTATGCAAACCTAAATCGTGGATTTTATAATGGAAATGAAGATCAAATTTGGAGTAGTGTTAAAGGAACACTTATTGTTTTGGATTCCGATGTTTTGGGTACTATTTTGGGTTGCAAATCTACTGGTATGAATCTCTCGGAATTTCAAATCAATGAAACCGATCGAGAGACTTTTCATCACATTTTTGAAAGCGATGACCACATGGATTTTAAGAATCGCTTTTTCCGCCCAAAAGCAAGAATTGTCAACCTTCTTATTTGACACACAATTATTCCTAGGTCGAGAAACTACAATAATCCCACCTCAAAAGTGTGTAAAGCTCTTTTTGCTATTTTTGAAAAATATGATATTAATTGGGCACAAACTATTGTGGATGAGTTAAGACCCAAAAATTTTAATATGGGAGAAAACACTCTTTATCATGGAATTTACCTTACTCGGATTTTCAATTATTTTGGTGTGGATGTTAAAAAGGAAGAGTTTGTAAGTAGGAAAGTGTTCAATCATGGGAACATTTCTCTTATGAAAATCCCACTTATGTTTCAACCATATGAAACACTTGCCGAAAAGGAAGAGAGACTTGCTCATGAAGAGATGGAAGAAGAGGAAGAAGAAGAGGAAGAAGAAAGGGAAGGAATGGAAATTGAAGAAGAAGAGGAAAATGAAGAAACCTCTTTGGAAAGTATAGAGTATCCACATACACCCGCCAATCCATCCAACAAAACCATACTCAAGAACCAAAAGATACTTGCTCAAAACCAAAAGGTTCTTAAGAGATCTATTAGCAAGAAAATGGATAAAATCTCCACCAAGATTGACAAGTTCTTTGGGAAGATAGGCAGGAAACTTGGCTTGTCTTCATCATCATCTTCATTAAACTAATCCTAGCCATTATCTCTCTAGCTATCATTTATCTATCTTTGTTTTTGCTACTTTTTTAGTTAAGGTTATGTAATGTTAACTAATATAAGTAATACTATCTTACTCTCTGCTTTCCAGCTTTATATATCTCTGATAGTTATTTATTTTAAGTTTATATAGGTCCACTAGTATAAAAATAAACTTAAAAATCAAAAAAATAACTCAACTTGGTCATTCTGTTTAGACCATGTCGACATGCCCCATCCCCCCATGTCGACATATAACAGTCAGAAAGTAGTTACATTTTCTAACTTCAAATTCTTGTGACTACCAAGTGACAATTCATTTTGAACGGCCAATAACTCCTATAAATACCTATTTTTTCCAGAAAACTTCTCAACCTCCATTTCTATTCATCTCCTCTCATACTTCAACTTATTTCTTAAATTATGGCTTCTCCAATTAAGAATTTAAGTGAAAATCTTAAATAAACTCTTACTTCTTTCAAGAATATTCTTTCTTTTATACTTAGAAATCAAAGGCACTTAGAATTAAGCCAAATGCAGATGATCAAAGAGCAAGAGAAACACTTCGACGCACTTCGTTGGATGATCTCAAGCCTTAGCAAAGACGAACCTGAAGCAAATCCACCGGTCACTCTCGACAAAGATAATTGGGATGTTATCAATACTGATCCTATCTTTGGAGAAAATGGATGGGTGGAAGTCCCAAGGAATGTCTGATCATTATGTATGTTTGTTTGTTTGTTTGATTTGTTTTGACTTAGATTTAATTAGGATTTGATTGATTAAGTTTGATTTGAATTTGGTTTGTATATAACTTCATATACTATACATGATTGGTTTGCTATGTATTATATTGATTTGATTGTCAAGTTACACTTATATATATGCTCAACACTTGATCACTTACATGTTTGCTTTACACTTTTATTCTATATATACTTGATTATCTTAGAACAGGTATATCTTTTATTCCTTTTTGCTGATGACAAAGGGGGAGAAAGTTATAAAAATATATGTGCTTGGTGTAAGGGGGAGTTGTAGTTTTAAGAAGAAATCACGGAGTAAGGGGGAGTTATGGTATGGTAAGAATATTTTATAAATAAAGGTTGTCATCATCAAAAAGGGGGAGATTGTTAGGAACTGAGTTGATGATGTTTTGATGACAACAACCTTATATAGTTATTATACTTTACTTTATAAAATATATACTAACATTTCCATGTAGATATATATATATATATATATGTATATATATATATAGGAAGTATATGCAGGTATTATCGAAGACTGATCAGTATAAAGACTCAAGCATCAAGATGAAGATTAGAGATTCAAGATTCAAGACTCTAGAGAATCAAGATTTCAAGATCTCAAGATAAGTGTCTAGTATTTTGTTAAAACTTCATAATAGCACTCTCATCTTTCTTCCAATTTTCTTTTGGGATGGAACCCAATTTCTATCGAAACTGGTGGCTTACAAACCCACGACAAGTAGCTTACAAACCTACGACAAGTGGCATACAAACCCACGAAAATCAAAATCGTTTAAACTACTTTGTACAAGTTCTCGAGTCCTATGGAGGAGCTCTGTAGGAAGGTTCTTGCAATTTCAGTTTGAATAGATTTTTTAAAATGTTTTTAAATCTGTTTTCAAAATGTTTTAGCTTTCAAAATCATGTTTTCAAAAATGTTTTCAAACTTTGTTTTAGCCTTGAAATATTTCTCCATTCTGATTTTAAAAACTTCTATTTTTAAAACATCAAAACTTATTCTGATTTTAAATATTACTTATATAATTGACGGTCTATATCAATTATATATATATATTTAAAATAATGTTTTATATTCATTCTCTATCTCAAAATATTGTTTACACACTTTATTTTGCTTCAGAGAAGTTTCAACTTGTTTTAAATTCAAATGCTTTTACAAAACAACATCTCTACAATTTTGAACTGAGGGATGTCGACATAAGGGGATACCCCATGTCGACATGGTGACAGTTGGATTCAAAATTCAAATTTCAAAAGAAGTGTCCATTCGTTCAAAAACCTTTCGCCAATGGTTATGACTGTTGTGCATCTATATAAAGGCTTCCAAAACGAATTTTTTTAACAACTACTTTCTTATTTTCTTCACTCTTTCTTCTCCACCGTTCCATATCCATAAAACTTCATATTTTCAAGATCGTGCCATCATTCTGCCAAATTCTCAGTAGGAAATCATTTAGATACTCTCTCTATTTGATTCTCCATCATTCAACTAAAGATCAAAGTGCTATTCAGAGTTATAGGATTAATTTGTATTCAAAAAGTCCATAGAGTCTATCCATTCAAAAGGATTGTTATTAAGAAGTATTAGGGTGATCTTGTGTCCCGTAAATCAAGAGAGTGTACCCCAGACTCGGAGATAGGAGGGTTCCTCAAGGCCTTAGAAATTGAGGGTTGTAATTTGGATATTGGCTTATAAAATTCTGTAAAAGGATATTGCCTTGGTGCAGGACTGGATGCAGGAGGATTCTGAACCAGTATAAAATCCGGTGTGTTCTTTCCTTTTACTTGCTTTACTTTACTATTTTCATTTGTTATATGTTCTGTGATCATTCTGTGTTAGAATTCTGTTTAGATTTGTGTTGAAAGTTTTAATTTAGTCATATAGTTCATATATTCTTTAAAACACTATTCACCCCCCTTCTAGTGTTATTTCTACCTTAAGATCCTCAATCCGTATCCCCAACAATTTTAACAATTGAAGCCATGTGAAGGTTTGAGCGCAAGGCATCATAAAGCTACTATGTCCGAATATATAAATCAGGCTTAAAACTATGTAGCACCGTCCACACGCGTGTGTAACTCCACACTTGAGTATAATATCGTAAGCATTCTCGAAGAGTGTGTTTCTGCCTGATTGATGGTGAGTGTAGATAAATCAATTATTTTATTATAATCATTTTTCAGTAAGTCTACACTAGAAGCACTCTTATGGGCTTAACCAGCATTTCTCATAATATTATTAATAGTTGAAATACATATTAACCTGCAATTTCGTTTTGGATGATAAATTGATAACCATTTGTAACTGTTTGTATTTTGCAGGCTGCAGTGTTGTTGCTATTTAACAACAGTGGTATGTTGAGTTATACAAGGATCACTACACAGTTGAACTTATCGAATGGTGATGTGATCAGATTACTTCACTCCTTTTCTTGTACTAAATATAAAATTCTTATTAAAGAGCCAAGTAATTTGATTTTGTTGCACTTGCTTATGTGGTCAGTCCTATCTGTTTTCTCCACTTTCTTTTATTTAATAAATATGTACATATATGTATGTAGCTCCACGAGTGTTCTATGCAGACAACATGAAATTTAGCAAATAAAGCATTTTGCATCGTCCTGGTGGCACATTTGCTAGAACCGGTAAGTCCGTAGACTGTAAGTACCTATAGGCTATGTATGTTTAATTATTACTATAATTAGACGAACGTATAAGTTGGGGATCTTTGTGCGACTGTCTGCAGTGATGGCACTGGGGGCATTGGAGGCACTAGAGGAACCGATGGCACCGATGGCACTGGAGGCTCGCAAATATGAATGTACTGTTAATAAGAAGAATTTAGTATGTACTGGCTATAACTATGAATACACCGGCTATGTATTTAAGTATGTTTGTTATTTTGTACTTGACTAAGTAAAACTTGTGTTGCTGGTTATTCTGAAATGAAAAGTTCTTTGTTGCAGTGTAATGTTGCCATTAGATATGATATAATGTTGCCATAGATATGATATAATGTTACAGTAGTATAATGTTGTAGTACATTTCCAATTTAAATTGCAAAAGGTGTTTCCATAGATATGATATAATGTTGCAATATATGATGTTAAATGTGGTAATAAACTGGCAAAATGTTGCCATTGGATGGTAAAAGTGTTACCATAGATTAATGAATATGGGCCCCACAACAGGGTTCCGTAAAGGTGGGCCACAAAAGTAGTGGGTCCCACAATGTGGGCCCATATGATGGGGCTCACTTTTTAGTAAATTTGGTACATGTGGCAACAACAGAACCGATGTTGCCCTAGAGCCGCAAAGATGTTGCCTTTGACTCAAGGGAAACGCGGCAAAATGCATCACCGAGAAAGTGTTGCCTTTGCCCTTTTAGCCTACAACAATATTTTTTGGCACTTCCTACATCATTCTTGGGTGTTGCAGTATGCAATCTATGTCGTAGTGATGGCGGAAACGCTTAGATTCATTGCAATAAGCCTATCGGCTATATAAGTATGACTAAATAAGGAAATGACAATGGACGTAGGGACTTTTAGCCCAAACCACTATAAAAGACTCGGTGTTATTTACTTTTCGTACTTTAACGTCTCATCATTTATTATCGTGGCTCTGCAGTTTGATATCTCGTAACCCAAGTTTGACTATAGCACGCTTCGGTATTCTCATAACCGAAGTTAGTAGTCTATTAGCTTTCGAAGTTATAACTTTGGACCTCAGGATGTTGGTATAGACGAAATTATGCACTAACATTTTTGTAACGTCCTGCCTTTTCGCACACTTTAAACCGACACACGTGCCAATTCAAACCATACGGAATGTCGGATTGTTATGGGGTAAATGAGAAAGATAGAGAAGAAATAAAACAAAACAGAATCTCACAGCGGAAGGATAAAATATAATAATCAAATATACAGTTCATGAAACTGTTTTACAAAATAATTTATTTTTCTTGTGCAATAAATATCAGAGTTACACATACCAAAACAACAATGCAGCGGAATTAAATGGTGTAGCGCGCTAGTATAAATAATAATAATACAAATCTTCGTCTTCGTCCTCCAAAGCTAAATCTTCAAATCCTGAAACGCTCGGACTGACCCAAGCGAATTTGAAAAGACAAAAACACTCGAGTCAGAACTAAAAGATCTTATGTAAGTTAAATTTTACAGAAATAAATATGAGTACTGTAACTTTAGAGATGCTCGGGATTTACATCTCCTAAGGATCCGTTAAACTATTTACTATGTAGTATATTGCGCTATTATAATAGTGTCTAATTGTAAAATAAACTTACTTTTAAATAGCGTTAAGGCTTTACATTTTCCACCTTAACAAAGAATATATTCCCATAGTCTATACAGTACCGTAATCTCCCCCGTACTGGGCGTCGTCAGAGGGCACTCCATAGGTATGGTACAAAACCAAAATCGTATAAGGCGCGATAGGGTAGGTGACACGGCACAACTAGGCAATGCCAGGGTAGATATACCAATTACGCTTCCGGGTCGATGGTAACGCGTAGCCGCAGCTACCGCCCACCTCGAACAAACTCCCCCAAAATCAAAAATAGAAGTGGCCACTGAATCAATCCAAAGTCGAAGTATAATATCGAAGAGGAGTGTCCGATCAGAGGAATGACCTCATTAACCCGTCAATCGCTCCTGTTTTAGCCACCTTATGCCAACTCACGGGAGTCGGGTCCACGTATTTACCTTACAGGAAACGTCGCCCCAACCTACTTCATTCTGGAATCTCCACCGCGTACACGGTTAGTCAAAGTGGTTTTCGGTATCGACAGAGAGTATGTCCATATCCGATCCCGGTCTCTTTGCCAACCAATCGTTATTATAACACCGCGGTCATTTAAAAATAGTTTATACTTTAAAACCAGAATATAATCCATTTCAAAACCATAATATTACGATATCATTTCTTCTTTAAAACCCAAAAAGATTCATTTTGATATTATTTTATAAAACCCAAATCAATGATATCATTTCCCAAATATAAATCTTTTCCAAAAATTATGCCACTTTTAAAATTTATAATTCCTTGTAACCAAATATTTGAATATTAACTTTCAACATAATACTTCGAAATCCATAGTTTTTAAAACCATTACTTTCAAAACTAAATGGTTTGGATATTCAACAGTATATAAAATAAGTGGTTTAACTTAAATGTTACTTTGAAAAGAAATATTTCTTGTGGCTTTACAATACATTTCTTTATTTAAAGTTAAAACCAAAATTTAATATCGCTTCAAGTTCCAAAACCATTTCAATAAATTCATATATATACGTATATCCATTTTGAGTATAAATATTTCAACTAAAGTTGGATTTTATTCTTTCAAATCAAATGTTCTATTAATTAGCCTTGAATATTCACATAGAATCCATAATTTATAAGACTTCAATTTCTAGTAATAAATTATATATATTTTCCAATTCAAGTTATACTAGAATATTCATTTAATTTATTTTGGGAAAATCCAATTATAAATATCATATCTTAAAATTTCCAACTTAACATTTAAACATAGGATATAAATTATCAAACTCCATTTACTAAATTTTCTTCCATTTTAATAAAGAGATTTATACACCTTTTTATTTCAAAATTTTCAACTTCATATGTATATAAATATGGAAGAGAACATTTATTCAGTATAAAATTTAAGATTTTTATAAACCGTATTCCATCCAAACCATAGAAATCACATTAAAAATAGTTATATATAGACCGCGGTGCCTGTATATAGTTTTCTATCCTATGGTCAAGTGATACGGATATTTATCATTTCAATCCGCAATTTAAAAAATAAAACTGCGGTTGTATATCATTTCAAACCGCAATCCCGAATGAAATGTAAATGCATACTAACTTGCAGTTTAATGATATCCAAATAAAACATTCATTCAACAACACATCCATCATCCAATCACAACATCGATCAATATCAATCAATAACAATTATATATATGATCATATATAACAGGTGATAACTGGCAGTTTATTCAAATTAAATTTATCAACTATTAATCTAACAGTTTATTCAGTAATAATTTATACAACTGTTAACTAGCAATTCATATGCAACAAAAATTTCCAACAGTCAATTAATACACAATAAATCAATTAAATTAAAAGTTAAATTTAATAAAATGCGATTCAACAGATATGAATGAAATAAACATGCCAAATACTCATAAATAAATTTCTATTCATTTCTAAAATTTATTTAACAAACATAAAAGCTTCTAGTAGTTGTGAGTGGGTTAAAACACTCACCTTTTGAATTTAAATCGAATTTAAATTCGATTTAAACCCAAAAATTCGCCCGTCTCAGAATTCTTCCAAACCAGCGTCATCAAGTCCGGAATTAAATTACGATCCTAACAAAAGAAATTTCGTGTGAATCCGACTTCGCATGAGAAAGTTATGGCGAAAAATGATGATTGAATTCAAAATTGAAATTAAATAGAAAACGACACATATTCACCTTACCAAAACAACACGTCAGCACCTTTTGTGATTCACGCGCACGAAGACCGCGTGCTCATCATCTCCCAGCTTCGTGCGTTTCGAACCAAAGCAACGCCTGGAACGCCCTCTGCCCATCTTGGCTTGGACCGCCGCCGCCCATGCTGGCCTCACCCAGGTTCGGCCCCACGGCCTGGAGCCTCTCCCCCTCGTACGAACGAAGAGAACCACCACCAGCTGCAGTTCGAAATTTCGAACCCTAGTTCGAAATTTTCCCGAGATCCAGCCGTTGATACTCGAAACAAAATACATAGATGCGCTCCCCATCGTCCATACTACAATACCCAGAAACCGTTTCTTGATCCGATGAAGTTTTGAGCGACGATGATGAACGGTTTTGGGGCTGTTTGGATTTATTCTGGATGAACGACAGCTCCAATTGAAAAACGAATTTCACTAGTAGATTATGCGTATCGAAAACATCAACATATATTTTTTTGAGAATTTTCTAAAATTTTTGAGTTTTGACTTTTGATTTTGAACTGTGGATGGATCTGGAATTGGATCTGAGATGTATAAATTTGGGGAAGAGAAAGGAGTGAAGAAATGAACTTACAGCAAAAGAATAGAGACTAGGGTTTATAGCTGTATATATATAGGTAGGCTAGCGATAGGGTAGATAGGCTGTAGAATGAACGTGCGTGACAAACTATGGTCCAAAAAGCCCGCTATGCCTCCGGAGTCGAATTTGTTAAAACTATATATCCAGATAGGTATTTTAAAATATTCTGAATGCGATGGAAAAAGTTTCGTGACCAAATTCGATCGTATGAAGAAGTTATGCTAAAAACAAGATTTCCAAATTGATTTCAAATTGATTTCAAGGCGTTTCGTGTCCGTACGATCAAACGACAAGTCCGATCGATACGAAACTTGAAACCCTATAATAATTCACCGATACGGATCCGATGAAACTGGTTTCGTCGAAATCCGAGTCCGTGACAAAAATGGCTATTTTTAATATTTATTAAATAAATTAAAATAAATCATAAAATCCAAATTTTCTTTCAACTTTAAATATTGGCCAAATTTCATTACTTATATAATCCAATCAATTCCAAATGATTTAACAAGCTTGGATGTGGATTAAAATCTATAAGTATATCAATTTTGCAGTGTTAATTTCTGCACTTCTTATTATTTGGAATTATAAATTTTTATTCTCAAAACCCAATTATTAATTCTTATACTCTTATACTCTCAACTTGAATCCAATTAGATAAATAGATTTGATTTCCATTCCAACTCATTTGATTGCAAATAAACTTTTTACCATACATTAAATTCCAAATTATTAATGAACTTTTATTCCCATTTCCTTTACACACAATCATCGTATTATAAAGGTATCTTCCATTGATTTGCCTTAACTTATTTAAGGTAACCTTACATTAATATCTATTGCTATGATTTCAAATTAGTATTCCCTCATTTTTCTTAACTATTATTAATTCCAATCTTAATGAATTCAACATTATAAGTTTGATAAATTTATTAAATTCACTCAATTGTTTACAAATTCCATTTTAAATTCAATAACGTAATATTTTACGTTTAATTCTATTTTATTTGTAGTAAATACCCTTTGTTGGATTTAATATTCAAATTATAAATAAAATCTTGCTTTCTAAAGTTATATCAACAATGGTCCAACTAAATTTGAATTAGCTTTAACTTTATTTTATGGAATTAACTATTGCAATAAATCCAAATTGATAAATAAGGCTTGATTCCTATATTAACTACTTTGGTTCCAATTAACCTTTTATGGTGAATATGAATTTCAAGGTATAATTGAAATCTTATATCCAATTGATTTCACTGTTTCATTTTTATTATTAAATCCATTATAGCCAAATGCATGAAATTAATATACACAAATACTTTAAATCCCAACTTAAGTTTTACTTAACGTATTAATAAACGTTTAAATTTTCTTAATTGCAATAACTCAATTACCTTCAGTCTTTTTTTTTCACGTAGCTAAATCTTGATTAAAAATCTTTACTATAACCATAGTCTTATTATAATAGGAATCTATACTACCTGCAACGTAAATTTCAAATCAGTAAAGATCTTACACACATTTTTCCATAGATTTAGATTTCATAAATTTAGCTACTGCATTAATTCTTATTTGTGTAACATTAATGTTCATACTTTGAATTCATTCCTAATTCACCAAATTCAATTAATTATACTTTACAACCGTGTTTCCAGTATATAGGTATTTTACACTAATTGTTATCATACCCATAATTACACGCTTATAACTAATTCCCACATTTGCATAAATTTATTAAGTTAGAATGTTTATTAAGGTTTATGCATTTCCAACTTGTACTGATTTTACACAATTATTATGATTTCTCACAGAACGTTAAATTTATTAAATGACCATTTATTATAATTAACTCCCTTAATTGAATCAACTGCTTATTATTATATTTTCATTCTTACCATTTCTTCCCATTATAAATTCATTTACGTATTTACACATCTCTATCTTTCAAATATTAATAACCAACTGATTACAAACACTGCTCTTACCAATCTTCATAAATTTGTTCAGATCTATACTCTTTCTCATATAATTAAAGTTTATGTTTCTATTAGATTTTTTTTCTACAGACATTGAATTTTACTATCTACACTTATTGCATCTTTGTATACATGAATACTATTAAAGTTAATATTTATATTAACTTTTATAAATTCAACTTTCATTCGTTTCTTATCACTAACTTTCAACAAAATGTGACCATCTACATTAACCAAACCTATTGTCATAATGTTTTATTGTTACACTAAGTTACGCAACTACTATACCAAATTTCTACATTTATTCCTAAACAAATTAGAAATTATACTAATCTAATTTATTAAATATTATTAATTTAACGGGTCGTTACAATCTCCCCCACTCAAAACTTTTCGTCCCCGAAAAGGAAAAGAATGGAGAAGGAAGAATAAACAGTACATCTTATTTCAAATATTAACTTATAAACAATATTTTACTGGATTAATTTCCTTTAATGAAATACACTTGTTTTATAATCATAATGTCTTTTAATACTTGAATTATTAAAGTTGGAAAAATATTTTTAACAAAATTCTAAGTCCAAAATTTTACGGAAAATTTTGACAGAGTCTTCTTTGTACGGAGGGACTCTGGAGAAAATATAATATCCAAATATACAAATATATTACACATATTATCCAAATAAAATATCCCAACACGGGAAAATATATAAAATAGCGCTTTATACGTAATCCAGAAACGTACCTATTTGTCGGGCAATACGCTTATTATTACGGAACCAAAAGCAGTAGCAGTTGCTTCCATAACCTGTATTTTCTTATAAGCCTAAAAGGTTAAATATTTATTTTAAAATGAACTATTCTAGTGGATTCAATCATTCATATCCAATCAAATGCAACAACCATACATTTTAACAAACAGCACACACCGCAAACAAAATCATTCAATCAAACAAACAATTAGTTGTTAGGTTCAAATTCCGAAATTGTACGAAATGTAAAATAACTATCAAGTGCATCCTTTACTCAACAGTCTTAGATGGAACAAAGATAGATTATTTCTCCATCCAACAACTTCAAAATTCCTTACCCAACAACCATACATCAACCAAACAATTCAAATCAACACCAAAATAGCTTATTATACATTTATTTCATACTTCAGTGGTTTGATTTTCTTCCCTTCATTTATGAGGGATTTCTTTGTTCTTACAAGTTTTATTTTCCAATTATCACCAAATTTATTATATTTGTATTTCCTTTTTATTACTTAAGTTTATAAAATAATTCTCATTAATAACAACAAATATTTTGAATATCTTCCTTTCCTTACTCTTCACTTGTAAGATTTCCCTTAAATTCTTAATCTGCTAACATTCATTCTTATAAGTGGAAATTTTTTATTTATCCATTAACTATGGATTACAGTCATTTAAATTCTTCCTACTTTACATTATATTAGAATAGGGGAGATTAAAACATACTTAAGTGAATAATCATATAATAAATTCTTATTTTGAATTTCATTTTATATACTTAGGTTCATATCATCTATTAATAATAAAATTTCAATTATAACCTAAGTTTATACCATTTAAATTCTTATTTATAACAATAAATTATTGAATACTTCATTATTTCCAAAATTTTACTTGTATAATATCCTATTTAAAATTCTTATTTAACATTTCAACTTTTATATTTGGGTAAGTTATTTATGTCAAAGAAAGTGCAATTGAACTTATACAAGTTGAATCTCAATTCTCTAAATTAAATTTGATGTTTATCCATATTTCTCTTTGTCTTATATGTATGCAAATTCCTCTTTATAACTTTGCAATTATTCTCTTATTTAAATTAGAGGTTTCAATTCATTTATTACTTAACTTTTATTTCACTACAATTTAACCATTGATTAATTAATGGAGAACTTTAGAATTGGATTCCGGGTCAGATTTCAATTTATTTCAAAATAATAGATAAATAAGTTCTTACAACTCAAAATCTCTAATTATAGTTAGAACAATAAAAGAAATTTTTTTTAGAAAATTTCATAATAAATCTGCAGTAGAATTTACTACAGTGGCCTTTCCCCTTCGAAACTCGAAAATGAAAGTCGATGATGCGGCCGCCATCACCGAATTTATTTTCCAGCGACAGAGAGGAAAGTACAGAATTTAATTCTTTTCCAAAATCTTCTTTAAAACAATTCTTCCAATTTATACGAAATATTTATATAAGAAAATACTTATAAACCGAACCATTATTTTTCATAAATTCTTTGAAAACATATTTGGAAAAATCCCGGACTTAAGTTCTAAAATCTCCAATTTGATTTATCATAATTTCAACTTAGCTTCAATTATTATAGATATTTTTATTTTCTAACACCCAATCTATAGCAACCAAATATATATATATCTTTATAAAACTATTTTTATATATAGAAAATATAATAGGCAAAATTATTTCCTTCACCTATATTAAAAACAGATATTATGTCGGTCTGTCCTATTAAGTGTTTAGAAATCCCTATTGATGACATAGCGTCCCATGCATCAACCAGAATTTATAAATACAAAGCGGAACAGATTAACACAATATAAAAATCTTTTTATTAATACTAACAAATACGCTCTCTCATATATATACACTCAGCGACTCCCATAGGATATTACTACCCTATTAACAAAGAGTCAAACCCCACAAAGCCAAGGTTTATCGCTAAACCAAAGCTCTGATACCAGATGTAACGTCCTGCCTTTTCGCACACTTTAAACCGACACACGTGCCAATTCAAACCA
Organism: Allium cepa; assembly: GCA_030765085.1. NCBI lineage: Eukaryota > Viridiplantae > Streptophyta > Magnoliopsida > Asparagales > Amaryllidaceae > Allium > Allium cepa. The sequence continues at coordinate 488,130,256 of CM060940.1, read as the reverse complement.
TACGGAAGGTCGGATTGTTATGGGGTAAATGAGAAAGATAGAGAAGAAATAAAACAAAACAGAATCTCACAGCGGAAGGATAAAATATAATAATCAAATATACAGTTCATGAAACTGTTTTACAAAATAATTTATTTTTCTTGTGCAATAAATATCAGAGTTACACATACCAATACAACAATGCAGCGGAATTAAATGGAGTAGCGCACTAGTATAAATAATAATAATACAAATCTTCGTCTTCGTCCTCCAAAGCTAAATCTTCAAATCCTGAAACGCTCGGACTGACCCGAGCGAATTTGAAAAGACAAAAACACTCGAGTCAGAACTAAAACATCTTATGTAAGTTAAATTTTACAGAAGTAAATATGAGTACTGTAACTTAAGAGATGCTCGGGATTTACATCTCCTAAGGATCCGTTAAACTATTTACTATGTAGTATATTGCGCTATTATAATAGTGTCTAATTGTAAAATAAACTTACTTTTAAATAACGTTAAGGCTTTACATTTTCCACCTTAACACAGAATATATTCCCATAGTCTATACAGTACCGTAATCTCCCCCGTACTGGGCGTCGTCAGAGGGCACTCCATAGGTATGGTACAAAACCAAAATCGTATAAGGGGCGATAGGGTAGGTGACACGGCACAACTAGGCAATGCCAGGGTAGATATACCAATTACGCTTCCGGGTCGATGGTAACGCGTAGCCGCAGCTACCGCCCACCTCGAACAAACTCCCCCAAAATCAAAAATAGAAGTGGCCACTGAATCAATCCAAAGTCGAAGTATAATATCGAAGAGGAGTGTCCGATCAGAGGAATGACCTCATTAACCCGTCAATCGCTCCTGTTTTAGCCACCTTATGCCAACTCACGGGAGTCGGGTCCACGTATTTACCTTACAGGAAACGTCGCCCCAACCTACTTCATTCTGGAATCTCCACCGCGTACACGGTTAGTCAAAGTGGTTTTCGGTATCGACAGAGAGTATGTCCATATCCGATCTCGGTCTCTTTGCCAACCAATCGTTATTATAACACCGCGGTCATTTAAAAATAGTTTATACTTTAAAACCAGAATATAATCCATTTCAAAACCATAATATTACGATATCATTTCTTCTTTAAAACCCAAAAAGATTCATTTTGATATTATTTTATAAAACCCAAATCAATGATATCATTTCCCAAATATAAATCTTTTCCAAAAATTATGCCACTTTTAAAATTTATAATTCCTTGTAACCAAATATTTGAATATTAACTTTCAACATAATACTTCGAAATCCATAGTTTTTAAAACCATTACTTTCAAAACTAAATGGTTTGGATATTCAACAGTATATAAAATAAGCGGTTTAACTTAAATGTTACTTTGAAAAGAAATATTTCTCGTGGCTTTATAATACATTTCTTTATTTAAAGTTAAAACCAAAATTTAATATCGCTTCAAGTTCCAAAACCATTTCAATAAATTCATATATATACGTATATCCATTTTGAGTATAAATATTTCAACTAAAGTTGGATTTTATTCTTTCAAATCAAATGTTCTATTAATTAGCCTTGAATATTCACATAGAATCCATAATTTATAAGACTTCAATTTCTAGTAATAAATTATATATATTTTCCAATTCAAGTTATACTAGAATATTCATTTAATTTATTTTGGGAAAATCCAATTATAAATATCATATCTTAAAATTTCCAACTTAACATTTAAACATAGGATATAAATTATCAAACTCCATTTACTAAATTTTCTTCCATTTTAATAAAGAGATTTATACACCTTTTTATTTCAAATTTTTCAACTTCATATGTATATAAATATGGAAGAAAACATTTATTCAGTATAAAATTTAAGATTTTTATAAACCGTATTCCATCCAAACCATAGAAATCACATTAAAAATAGTTATATATAGACCGCGGTGCCTGTATATAGTTTTCTATCCTATGGTCAAGTGATACGGATATTTATCATTTCAATCCGCAATTTAAAAAATAAAACTGCGGTTGTATATCATTTCAAACCGCAATCCCGAATGAAATGTAAATGCATACTAACTTGCAGTTTAATGATATCCAAATAAAACATTCATTCAACAACACATCCATCATCCAATCACAACATCGATCAATATCAATCAATAACAATTATATATATGATCATATATAACAGGTGATAACTGGCAGTTTATTCAAATTAAATTTATCAACTATTAATCTAACAGTTTATTCAGTAATAATTTATACAACTGTTAACTAGCAATTCATATGCAACAAAAATTTCCAACAGTCAATTAATACACAATAAATCAATTAAATTAACAGTTAAATTTAATAAAATGCAATTCAACAGATATGAATGAAATAAACATGCCAAATACTCATAAATAAATTTCTATTCATTTCTAAAATTTATTTAACAAACATAAAAGCTTCTAGTAGTTGTGAGTGGGTTAAAACACTCACCTTTTGAATTTAAATCGAATTTAAATTCTATTTAAACCCAAAAATTCGTCCGTCTCAGAATTCGTCCAAACCAGCGTCATCAAGTCCGGAATTAAATTACGATCCTAACAAAAGAAATTTCGTGTGAATCCGACTTCGCATGAGAAAGTTATGGCGAAAAATGATGATTGAATTCAAAATTGAAATTAAATAGAAAACGACACATATTCACCTTACCAAAACAACACGTCAGCACCTTTTGTGATTCACGCGCACGAAGACCGCGTGCTCATCATCTCCCAGCTTCGTGCGTTTCGAACCAAAGCAACGCCTGGAACGCCCTCTGCCCATCTTGGCTTGGACCGCCGCCGCCCATGCTGGCCTCACCCAGGTTCGGCCCCACGGCCTGGAGCCTCTCCCCCTCGTACGAACGAAGAGAACCACCACCAGCTGCAGTTCGAAATTTCGAACCCTAGTTCGAAATTTTCCCGAGATCCAGCCGTTGATACTCGAAACAAAATACATAGATGCGCTCCCCATCGTCCATACTACAATACCCAGAAACCGTTTCTTGATCCGATGAAGTTTTGAGCGACGATGATGAACGGTTTTGGGGCTGTTTGGATTTATTCTGGATGAACGACAGCTCCAATTGAAAAACGAATTTCACTAGTAGATTATGCGTATCGAAAACATCAACATATATTTTTTTGAGAATTTTCTAAAATTTTTGAGTTTTGACTTTTGATTTTGAACTGTGGATGGATCTGGAATTGGATCTGAGATGTATAAATTTGGGGAAGAGAAAGGAGTGAAGAAATGAACTTACAGCAAAAGAATAGAGACTAGGGTTTATAGCTGTATATATATAGGTAGGCTAGCGATAGGGTAGATAGGCTGTAGAATGAACGTGCGTGACAAACTATGGTCCAAAAAGCCCGCTATGCCTCCGGAGTCGAATTTGTTAAAACTATATATCCAGATAGGTATTTTAAAATATTCTGAATGCGATGGAAAAAGTTTCGTGACCAAATTCGATCGTATGAAGAAGTTATGCTAAAAACAAGATTTCCAAATTGATTTCAAATTGATTTCAAGGCGTTTCGTGTCCGTACGATCAAACGACAAGTCCGATCGATACGAAACTTGAAACCCTATAATAATTCACCGATACGGATCCGATGAAACTGGTTTCGTCGAAATCCGAGTCCGTGACAAAAATGGCTATTTTTAATATTTATTAAATAAATTAAAATAAATCATAAAATCCAAATTTTCTTTCAACTTTAAATATTGGCCAAATTTCATTACTTATATAATCCAATCAATTCCAAATGATTTAACAAGCTTGGATGTGGATTAAAATCTATAAGTATATCAATTTTGCAGTGTTAATTTCTGCACTTCTTATTATTTGGAATTATAAATTTTTATTCTCAAAACCCAATTATTAATTCTTATACTCTTATACTCTCAACTTGAATCCAATTAGATAAATAGATTTGATTTCCATTCCAACTCATTTGATTGCAAATAAACTTTTTACCATACATTAAATTCCAAATTATTAATGAACTTTTATTCCCATTTCCTTTACACACAATCATCGTATTATAAAGGTATCTTCCATTGATTTGCCTTAACTTATTTAAGGTAACCTTACATTAATATCTATTGCTATGATTTCAAATTAGTATTCCCTCATTTTTCTTAACTATTATTAATTCCAATCTTAATGAATTCAACATTATAAGTTTGATAAATTTATTAAATTCACTCAATTGTTTACAAATTCCATTTTAAATTCAATAACGTAATATTTTACGTTTAATTCTATTTTATTTGTAGTAAATACCCTTTGTTGGATTTAATATTCAAATTATAAATAAAATCTTGCTTTCTAAAGTTATATCAACAATGGTCCAACTAAATTTGAATTAGCTTTAACTTTATTTTATGGAATTAACTATTGCAATAAATCCAAATTGATAAATAAGGCTTGATTCCTATATTAACTACTTTGGTTCCAATTAACCTTTTATGGTGAATATGAATTTCAAGGTATAATTGAAATCTTATATCCAATTGATTTCACTGTTTCATTTTTATTATTAAATCCATTATAGCCAAATGCATGAAATTAATATACACAAATACTTTAAATCCCAACTTAAGTTTTACTTAACGTATTAATAAACGTTTAAATTTTCTTAATTGCAATAACTCAATTACCTTCAGTCTTTTTTTTTCACGTAGCTAAATCTTGATTAAAAATCTTTACTATAACCATAGTCTTATTATAATAGGAATCTATACTACCTGCAACGTAAATTTCAAATCAGTAAAGATCTTACACACATTTTTCCATAGATTTAGATTTCATAAATTTAGCTACTGCATTAATTCTTATTTGTGTAACATTAATGTTCATACTTTGAATTCATTCCTAATTCACCAAATTCAATTAATTATACTTTACAACCGTGTTTCCAGTATATAGGTATTTTACACTAATTGTTATCATACCCATAATTACACGCTTATAACTAATTCCCACATTTGCATAAATTTATTAAGTTAGAATGTTTATTAAGGTTTATGCATTTCCAACTTGTACTGATTTTACACAATTATTATGATTTCTCACAGAACGTTAAATTTATTAAATGACCATTTATTATAATTAACTCCCTTAATTGAATCAACTGCTTATTATTATATTTTCATTCTTACCATTTCTTCCCATTATAAATTCATTTACGTATTTACACATCTCTATCTTTCAAATATTAATAACCAACTGATTACAAACACTGCTCTTACCAATCTTCATAAATTTGTTCAGATCTATACTCTTTCTCATATAATTAAAGTTTATGTTTCTATTAGATTTTTTTTCTACAGACATTGAATTTTACTATCTACACTTATTGCATCTTTGTATACATGAATACTATTAAAGTTAATATTTATATTAACTTTTATAAATTCAACTTTCATTCGTTTCTTATCACTAACTTTCAACAAAATGTGACCATCTACATTAACCAAACCTATTGTCATAATGTTTTATTGTTACACTAAGTTACGCAACTACTATACCAAATTTCTACATTTATTCCTAAACAAATTAGAAATTATACTAATCTAATTTATTAAATATTATTAATTTAACGGGTCGTTACAATCTCCCCCACTCAAAACTTTTCGTCCCCGAAAAGGAAAAGAATGGAGAAGGAAGAATAAACAGTACATCTTATTTCAAATATTAACTTATAAACAATATTTTACTGGATTAATTTCCTTTAATGAAATACACTTGTTTTATAATCATAATGTCTTTTAATACTTGAATTATTAAAGTTGGAAAAATATTTTTAACAAAATTCTAAGTCCAAAATTTTACGGAAAATTTTGACAGAGTCTTCTTTGTACGGAGGGACTCTGGAGAAAATATAATATCCAAATATACAAATATATTACACATATTATCCAAATAAAATATCCCAACACGGGAAAATATATAAAATAGCGCTTTATACGTAATCCAGAAACGTACCTATTTGTCGGGCAATACGCTTATTATTACGGAACCAAAAGCAGTAGCAGTTGCTTCCATAACCTGTATTTTCTTATAAGCCTAAAAGGTTAAATATTTATTTTAAAATGAACTATTCTAGTGGATTCAATCATTCATATCCAATCAAATGCAACAACCATACATTTTAACAAACAGCACACACCGCAAACAAAATCATTCAATCAAACAAACAATTAGTTGTTAGGTTCAAATTCCGAAATTGTACGAAATGTAAAATAACTATCAAGTGCATCCTTTACTCAACAGTCTTAGATGGAACAAAGATAGATTATTTCTCCATCCAACAACTTCAAAATTCCTTACCCAACAACCATACATCAACCAAACAATTCAAATCAACACCAAAATAGCTTATTATACATTTATTTCATACTTCAGTGGTTTGATTTTCTTCCCTTCATTTATGAGGGATTTCTTTGTTCTTACAAGTTTTATTTTCCAATTATCACCAAATTTATTATATTTGTATTTCCTTTTTATTACTTAAGTTTATAAAATAATTCTCATTAATAACAACAAATATTTTGAATATCTTCCTTTCCTTACTCTTCACTTGTAAGATTTCCCTTAAATTCTTAATCTGCTAACATTCATTCTTATAAGTGGAAATTTTTTATTTATCCATTAACTATGGATTACAGTCATTTAAATTCTTCCTACTTTACATTATATTAGAATAGGGGAGATTAAAACATACTTAAGTGAATAATCATATAATAAATTCTTATTTTGAATTTCATTTTATATACTTAGGTTCATATCATCTATTAATAATAAAATTTCAATTATAACCTAAGTTTATACCATTTAAATTCTTATTTATAACAATAAATTATTGAATACTTCATTATTTCCAAAATTTTACTTGTATAATATCCTATTTAAAATTCTTATTTAACATTTCAACTTTTATATTTGGGTAAGTTATTTATGTCAAAGAAAGTGCAATTGAACTTATACAAGTTGAATCTCAATTCTCTAAATTAAATTTGATGTTTATCCATATTTCTCTTTGTCTTATATGTATGCAAATTCCTCTTTATAACTTTGCAATTATTCTCTTATTTAAATTAGAGGTTTCAATTCATTTATTACTTAACTTTTATTTCACTACAATTTAACCATTGATTAATTAATGGAGAACTTTAGAATTGGATTCCGGGTCAGATTTCAATTTATTTCAAAATAATAGATAAATAAGTTCTTACAACTCAAAATCTCTAATTATAGTTAGAACAATAAAAGAAATTTTTTTTAGAAAATTTCATAATAAATCTGCAGTAGAATTTACTACAGTGGCCTTTCCCCTTCGAAACTCGAAAATGAAAGTCGATGATGCGGCCGCCATCACCGAATTTATTTTCCAGCGACAGAGAGGAAAGTACAGAATTTAATTCTTTTCCAAAATCTTCTTTAAAACAATTCTTCCAATTTATACGAAATATTTATATAAGAAAATACTTATAAACCGAACCATTATTTTTCATAAATTCTTTGAAAACATATTTGGAAAAATCCTGGACTTAAGTTCTAAAATCTCCAATTTGATTTATCATAATTTCAACTTAGCTTCAATTATTATAGATATTTTTATTTTCTAACACCCAATCTATAGCAACCAAATATATATATATCTTTATAAAACTATTTTTATATATAGAAAATATAATAGGCAAAATTATTTCGTTCACCTATATTAAAAACAGATATTATGTCGGTCTGTCCTATTAAGTGTTTAGAAATCCCTATTGATGACATAGCGTCCCATGCATCAACCAGAATTTATAAATACAAAGCGGAACAGATTAACACAATATAAAAATCTTTTTATTAATACTAACAAATACGCTCTCTCATATATATACACTCAGCGACTCCCATAGGATATTACTACCCTATTAACAAAGAGTCAAACCCCACAAAGCCAAGGTTTATCGCTAAACCAAAGCTCTGATACCAGATGTAACGTCCTGCCTTTTCGCACACTTTAAACCGACACACGTGCCAATTCAAACCATACGGAAGGTCGGATTGTTATGGGGTAAATGAGAAAGATAGAGAAGAAATAAAACAAAACAGAATCTCACAGCGGAAGGATAAAATATAATAATCAAATATACAGTTCATGAAACTGTTTTACAAAATAATTTATTTTTCTTGTGCAATAAATATCAGAGTTACACATACCAATACAACAATGCAGCGGAATTAAATGGAGTAGCGCACTAGTATAAATAATAATAATACAAATCTTCGTCTTCGTCCTCCAAAGCTAAATCTTCAAATCCTGAAACGCTCGGACTGACCCGAGCGAATTTGAAAAGACAAAAACACTCGAGTCAGAACTAAAAGATCTTATGTAAGTTAAATTTTACAGAAGTAAATATGAGTATTGTAACTTAAGAGATGCTCGGGATTTACATCTCCTAAGGATCCGTTAAACTATTTACTATGTAGTATATTGCGCTATTATAATAGTGTCTAATTGTAAAATAAACTTACTTTTAAATAGCGTTAAGGCTTTACATTTTCCACCTTAACACAGAATATATTCCCATAGTCTATACAGTACCGTAATCTCCCCCGTACTGGGCGTCGTCAGAGGGCACTCCATAGGTATGGTACAAAACCAAAATCGTATAAGGGGCGATAGGGTAGGTGACACGGCACAACTAGGCAATGCCAGGGTAGATATACCAATTACGCTTCCGGGTCGATGGTAACGCGTAGCCGCAGCTACCGCCCACCTCGAACAAACTCCCCCAAAATCAAAAATAGAAGTGGCCACTGAATCAATCCAAAGTCGAAGTATAATATCGAAGAGGAGTGTCCGATCAGAGGAATGACCTCATTAACCCGTCAATCGCTCCTGTTTTAGCCACCTTATGCCAACTCACGGGAGTCGGGTCCACGTATTTACCTTACAGGAAACGTCGCCCCAACCTACTTCATTCTGGAATCTCCACCGCGTACACGGTTAGTCAAAGTGGTTTTCGGTATCGACAGAGAGTATGTCCATATCCGATCTCGGTCTCTTTGCCAACCAATCGTTATTATAACACCGCGGTCATTTAAAAATAGTTTATACTTTAAAACCAGAATATAATCCATTTCAAAACCATAATATTACGATATCATTTCTTCTTTAAAACCCAAAAAGATTCATTTTGATATTATTTTATAAAACCCAAATCAATGATATCATTTCCCAAATATAAATCTTTTCCAAAAATTATGCCACTTTTAAAATTTATAATTCCTTGTAACCAAATATTTGAATATTAACTTTCAACATAATACTTCGAAATCCATAGTTTTTAAAACCATTACTTTCAAAACTAAATGGTTTGGATATTCAACAGTATATAAAATAAGTGGTTTAACTTAAATGTTACTTTGAAAAGAAATATTTCTCGTGGCTTTACAATACATTTCTTTATTTAAAGTTAAAACCAAAATTTAATATCGCTTCAAGTTCCAAAACCATTTCAATAAATTCATATATATACGTATATCCATTTTGAGTATAAATATTTCAACTAAAGTTGGATTTTATTCTTTCAAATCAAATGTTCTATTAATTAGCCTTGAATATTCACATAGAATCCATAATTTATAAGACTTCAATTTCTAGTAATAAATTATATATATTTTCCAATTCAAGTTATACTAGAATATTCATTTAATTTATTTTGGGAAAATCCAATTATAAATATCATATCTTAAAATTTCCAACTTAACATTTAAACATAGGATATAAATTATCAAACTCCATTTACTAAATTTTCTTCCATTTTAATAAAGAGATTTATACACCTTTTTATTTCAAATTTTTCAACTTCATATGTATATAAATATGGAAGAAAACATTTATTCAGTATAAAATTTAAGATTTTTATAAACCGTATTCCATCCAAACCATAGAAATCACATTAAAAATAGTTATATATAGACCGCGGTGCCTGTATATAGTTTTCTATCCTATGGTCAAGTGATACGGATATTTATCATTTCAATCCGCAATTTAAAAAATAAAACTGCGGTTGTATATCATTTCAAACCGCAATCCCGAATGAAATGTAAATGCATACTAACTTGCAGTTTAATGATATCCAAATAAAACATTCATTCAACAACACATCCATCATCCAATCACAACATCGATCAATATCAATCAATAACAATTATATATATGATCATATATAACAGGTGATAACTGGCAGTTTATTCAAATTAAATTTATCAACTATTAATCTAACAGTTTATTCAGTAATAATTTATACAACTGTTAACTAGCAATTCATATGCAACAAAAATTTCCAACAGTCAATTAATACACAATAAATCAATTAAATTAACAGTTAAATTTAATAAAATGCAATTCAACAGATATGAATGAAATAAACATGCCAAATACTCATAAATAAATTTCTATTCATTTCTAAAATTTATTTAACAAACATAAAAGCTTCTAGTAGTTGTGAGTGGGTTAAAACACTCACCTTTTGAATTTAAATCGAATTTAAATTCTATTTAAACCCAAAAATTCGTCCGTCTCAGAATTCGTCCAAACCAGCGTCATCAAGTCCGGAATTAAATTACGATCCTAACAAAAGAAATTTCGTGTGAATCCGACTTCGCATGAGAAAGTTATGGCGAAAAATGATGATTGAATTCAAAATTGAAATTAAATAGAAAACGACACATATTCACCTTACCAAAACAACACGTCAGCACCTTTTGTGATTCACGCGCACGAAGACCGCGTGCTCATCATCTCCCAGCTTCGTGCGTTTCGAACCAAAGCAACGCCTGGAACGCCCTCTGCCCATCTTGGCTTGGACCGCCGCCGCCCATGCTGGCCTCACCCAGGTTCGGCCCCACGGCCTGGAGCCTCTCCCCCTCGTACGAACGAAGAGAACCACCACCAGCTGCAGTTCGAAATTTCGAACCCTAGTTCGAAATTTGCCCGAGATCCAGCCGTTGATACTCGAAACAAAATACATAGATGCGCTCCCCATCGTCCATACTACAATACCCAGAAACCGTTTCTTGATCCGATGAAGTTTTGAGCGACGATGATGAACGGTTTTGGGGCTGTTTGGATTTATTCTGGATGAACAACAGCTCCAATTGAAAAACGAATTTCACCAGTAGATTATGCGTATCGAAAACATCAACATATATTTTTTTGAGAATTTTCTAAAATTTTTGAGTTTTGACTTTTGATTTTGAACCGTGGATGGATCTGGAATTGGATCTGAGATGTATACATTTGGGGAAGAGAAAGGAGTGAAGAAATGAACTTACAGCAAAAGAATAGAGACTAGGGTTTATAGCTGTATATATATAGGTAGGCTAGCGATAGGGTAGATAGGCTGTAGAATGAACGTGCGTGACAAACTATGGTCCAAAAAGCCCGCTATGCCTCCGGAGTCGAATTTGTTAAAACTATATATCCAGATAGGTATTTTAAAATATTCTGAATGCGATGGAAAAAGTTTCGCGACCAAATTCGATCGTATGAAGAAGTTATGCTAAAAACAAGATTTCCAAATTGATTTCAAATTGATTTCAAGGCGTTTCGCGTCCGTACGATCAAACGACAAGTCCGATCGATACGAAACTTGAAACCCTATAATAATTCACTGGTACGGATCCGATGAAACTGGTTTCGTCGAAATCCGAGTCCGTGACAAAAATGGCTATTTTTAATATTTATTAAATAAATTAAAATAAATCATAAAATCCAAATTTTCTTTCAACTTTAAATATTGGCCAAATTTCATTACTTATATAATCCAATCAATTCCAAATGATTTAACAAGCTTGGATGTGGATTAAAATCTATAAGTATATCAATTTTGCAGTGTTAATTTCTGCACTTCTTATTATTTGGAATTATAAATTTTTATTCTCAAAACCCAATTATTAATTCTTATACTCTTATACTCTCAACTTGAATCCAATTAGATAAATAGATTTGATTTCCATTCCAACTCATTTGATTGCAAATAAACTTTTTACCATACATTAAATTCCAAATTATTAATGAACTTTTATTCCCATTTCCTTTACACACAATCATCGTATTATAAAGGTATCTTCCATTGATTTGCCTTAACTTATTTAAGGTAACATTACATTAATATCTATTGCTATGATTTCAAATTATTATTCCCTCATTTTTCTTAACTATTATTAATTCCAATCTTAATGAATTCAACATTATAAGTTTGATAAATTTATTAAATTCACTCAATTGTTTACAAATTCCATTTTAAATTCAATAACGTAATATTTTACGTTTAATTCTATTTTATTTGTAGTAAATACCCTTTGTTGGATTTAATATTCAAATTATAAATAAAATCTTGCTTTCTAAAGTTATATCAACAATGGTCCAACTAAATTTGAATTAGCTTTAACTTTATTTTATGGAATTAACTATTGCAATAAATCCAAATTGATAAATAAGGCTTGATTCCTATATTAACTACTTTGGTTCCAATTAACCTTTTATGGTGAATATGAATTTCAAGGTATAATTGAAATCTTATATCCATTTGATTTCACTGTTTCATTTTTATTATTAAATCCATTATAGCCAAATGCATGAAATTAATATACACAAATACTTTAAATCCCAACTTAAGTTTTACTTAACGTATTAATAAACGTTTAAATTTTCTTAATTGCAATAACTCAATTACCTTCAGTCTTTTTTTTTCACGTAGCTAAATCTTGATTAAAAATCTTTACTATAACCATAGTCTTATTATAATAGGAATCTATACTACCTGCAACGTAAATTTCAAATCAGTAAAGATCTTACACACATTTTTCCATAGATTTAGATTTCATAAATTTAGCTACTGCATTAATTCTTATTTGTGTAACATTAATGTTCATACTTTGAATTCATTCCTAATTCACCAAATTCAATTAATTATACTTTACAACCGTGTTTCCAGTATATAGGTATTTTACACTAATTGTTATCATACCCATAATTACACGCTTATAACTAATTCCCACATTTGCATAAATTTATTAAGTTAGAATGTTTATTAAGGTTTATGCATTTCCAACTTGTACTGATTTTACACAATTATTATGATTTCTCACAGAACGTTAAATTTATTAAATGACCATTTATTATAATTAACTCCCTTAATTGAATCAACTGCTTATTATTATATTTTCATTCTTACCATTTCTTCCCATTATAAATTCATTTACGTATTTACACATCTCTATCTTTCAAATATTAATAACCAACTGATTACAAACACTGCTCTTACCAATCTTCATAAATTTGTTCAGATCTATACTCTTTCTCATATAATTAAAGTTTATGTTTCTATTAGATTTTTTTTCTACAGACATTGAATTTTACTATCTACACTTATTGCATCTTTGTATACATGAATACTATTAAAGTTAATATTTATATTAACTTTTATAAATTCAACTTTCATTCGTTTCTTATCACTAACTTTCAACAAAATGTGACCATCTACATTAACCAAACCTATTGTCATAATGTTTTATTGTTACACTAAGTTACGCAACTACTACACTAAATTTCTACATTTATTCCTAAACAAATTAGAAATTATACTAATTTAATTTATTAAATATTATTAATTTAACGGGTCGTTACAATTTTTGACGCTAGAAGAAGGGCTCGAACCTCTGTCATTTGTCCCTCTTGAAAAATCAAGTGTCATTATCCCTCCAACCATGACTAGCTTTGAGAATGAGAAGCTAACCTCAGAGTTGCCCATCAATCTTCCATTCACTCATTGAAAGAAGACAATGATGAGAGATTGGTTACCCTTATTTTGCAGACAGAAAATGGTAAAGAATATGATCAAGTTTATGAAATTCAAGCCTCTCAGATCAGCCAGCTTTCAAAATATCTCCAAGAATCACTCCACGAATCAGCCCAGCTTTGAAAGATTTTTAAGGCCTTGAATGGTGAAGTTTGGAACCTTTCTATCGAATTGCAAAAATATGAAGATTTGGTCCCTTTCGATAAGAGAGCCTCCCAGATACTCAAGATGGTGGGTCTTGGAAGAATTTGAAGCGTGATCAAGTCTTTATCCCACTCAACCAAAGCTTGTCTCGGTTACTCTTGGACACTCGCGAAGAATTCTCTTACCAAGGTTTACCCCCATCAAAGAAAAAAGACCCGAAGAGTGGGAAGTATTGTGTTCATCATTCATGAATGGGCATGAGATGGACAAATGCCGAAAGCTTTCTTACGAGATCGAGAAGTTTATACAAAAAGGAAAATTAACCAAATCAATTAGACATTAGTTTGAATAATTAGTTTTGAAATTATTTACTTTGTTTCATATTGATGACTCAGGGAGAAATACGTGTAACTCTTGCCAAATGGATGCATATGGTGCTTTTTTACAAAGATAAAGTTGCAAGTGGAATCCTTTTTGTCAAACTCCCTCAATCAAATAGAAGATGCCAATTTTTATTAACATGCTCCTCTCGAATACAACCTCTTTCGCTAAAGTTTCAACTCTAAGGGGCATTCCATGGTTTTGGTTCTCTTGAAGCTTAATCAACAAGTCTCGTTTTCTTTTTCGGTGCATTCTTCTTTGACATAACCCTGATTACCGAGTCTTTTACTTTAAAGGTGCATTCAAGTCTTGGTATTTACGTTATCTCTTTTGGTATGTCCTCTCCCCTTAAGAACTCTTGGATATCATACTTGCATATAGGATTTAAGGACTGAAATTCTCCATTAACCAGACGAGGTCAATGAAGATTTTCATTTTTCCTATTATATATGACGAGTATGGTGGCACGTCCGTTGGACGTGTGTTTAGAAGGAAGTAGGAATATTGTGGATGCACTAAAGTTATGATAGTGATATGTATACACACGCACACAGATACACACATATACACACACATATATCCGTATATATATGTGTGTGTGCACGCACGTGGGTGGAATTAAGTCATTTACCAAATTTATATTTTTTTAGAATTAAAAAGTCACAACATTTCTTTAATACGAACATTCTAGTAAGAAGAGGTTAACAAAGTCGAAAAATGTAATCAGGAAAAATGATAAATCAAAATAATTGTTTACATTATCCATTGCGGAATCGTACCAACTTTTTTTTTGGTATTAAAAACTCACAAAATTTATGTCGTACAGAAATTCCAATAAAAAGATATTAGCACAGTCGAAACTGAAATTAAAGATTTAATGGTCTGTAAAAGTTTAAAAATTTAAAAGTAGCAAATTAATTTCTTTTGTGCAAATGTTAAAACTAATGTATACGTGTTAAATATGTCGTTTTGAAATCGAATATATATATGAAACTGTCGCTATATACTTGAAAACTGTGTGAATATGGCAATATGTTTAGTTCCAACGCTATAAATGCATATGCATGAAACTTTATAATATCCAAAAACTCTCATGTTTGTCAAACTTTCTATTCAGAGGTTGATTGCACAAAACCACTATAAAATTTAAAATTTAAAATATTTTAAAGCTGAATGTATGTATGAGACCATCATTCATTCAAAATCACATATACTTCCATATATATTGTAAATGTTATCTACTTTGAAACTGCAAATCCTGTATACATTTTCCAAATTAAATATGCTCAGGGTTTCAACTCCATGGAGGTATGTATAAATTTGCAGTCTAATATTTTTGATACTTGCCATTTGCTCCTAAAGCCTTATGCTTTTGAAATTCAGGTAAGCATAACGTGAAACATAAATCTATATACAAACCTATATATTTGGAACTGATATAAAATTAAGAGTACTTGAAATCATGTACAACTTCACGGATTCCACACTTGAAGACTTATATACATTCAAATGGTTAAAAGCAATCAATATATATACTTTTATACAAAAAACACAAATGATATTATTCATTCATGCATATTTCCCCTTAACAATTTCATTTACATGATCATTTCCCTACACCCGTAGCCTTATATGCCAACTTGTGAATCACTAAATCAATGTTCATCATCTACTGCTCTTGGTCAGCCATCTCCATTACCCCCATTCTCAGACTGACCACTTAATGAATTTACTACTATCTCAACAAACCCAGTCCACTAAACCCAAACATGCATAGGCCGAAACGTAACATTTGATAATGATATAACTAAAGTATGTACGCATACATAAAACTAAATTATTAACTTTGTAGGTTTATAGCTCTCCAAGTTGCATGAACTACTTTGTAATTACTCACAACAAAATGCTACCCATTTAGTTTTGTCACTCTGTCATTGAAGCTTGTTGTATTGCACATCCAACTTATATTTTCTGTAAACTTTAAATCATATATAAGATTAATCACTTGTATAAACACAAAAAAGTAGACTAATATACATGAAAACAGCAAATTACAATATCACCAACAGTTGCAAATATGACAGTTGCTTACATGAGATTACATCATCCATAGTCAAATCATTTGTTGGACTTGGTGCCTTGCAAAATCAGAGAGTTGTTTCCAAAAAAATAAATGAATTAAACATAATTTTAAGGACATCAAACAATTAACATAAAATACTATGACTAAAGTTGATTGTGCTATACAATGGTACACTTCGCTTCAATCATTTTGCTAGTACTACTCAAGCATAGGAAAACACTTCACCTACATAAAGTTTTAATAAATATGTTGTTTGGTTAGTATCACCAAAATAATTGTCATTCAATGTACAACAGATAGTCTAAATGTCATTTGTAATTTCATTAAAGAATTGGTTTCTTATCGGCCTATGAAAAAATTAGTTCGGTTATCAATTTAACCAAATTAACCGAACTTTTATTATATTGTCAAAATTACCAATGGTATAATGATTTTTTAATATTATTTTAGTGGTTTAAGTATATTTTATTTTATCATATGTGTGTCGAAATTACTATTAAAAACATAAAAATGCTAAAAAATTACTTTAATCTTATATTTATGTTTTATTTTCAAGTGCAATATAATATTTCAAACCTAAAATGTGAATCATTTTTATATTGGTTAAATATGATAACCAACCGAACCAACCAAAGTTAAATAGATTGGTTTTCATTTTTACTGGTTATAGTTTGGTATAACAATTTTCATCATTAGACCAACCGAAGGCTCACCCTATAGGCAGGTTCCATTTTCTAGGCGTTGACAAAGAATGGAGTAATTAAATTGGTGCATTACAACACTCGCAAATATATTTCTGACATCATGACAAAGTCTTTGAAAATTGGAGTCCGTTTAGAAGCTTCGTACCAAGCTGTGAGTGTGCTTGGAGATGGAGTAAACTGATTGCACTATTGCGCATTATAGTTTATGTAACGACATATGAATCATTTGGGTCCAGGTATTCCCATATTCACTACTTCATGGTAATAACATGCCTGATTTCTTAAAGACATGCTGTTACCATTTTTCGCAGTTGGTTGTTTGAATTAGTCTTAGACCCACAGCCACATTTAGATATGATGTTCAACGTGGGGGCTTTCAGTTTTTAGTTTCTTGTAATCAGACTTGTAAATAAGCCAAATTCTGTCATTCAATAAAGCGTGCTTCACCTCCAAACCATTGAGTTCTTTAGAAATTACAAAACCAACATGGTTAACATCATGCAAAAAATAGCTTGTATTGAAATGAAAATAGGGAAGAGAACTCATATGTGAGCAATAAATATTCTCTCTCTTCCTCTTTCAGTGCCATAAACCACATTGTGCAGATTCAATACTAAAAATATAGAAAAAGGACCGCTGTTGCATGATATTTTTCAAAGAAAAGTTCACGTTGCTTAATTTTTTTTATATTCGTCGACAATCATCGCTTCAATTTTGAATGTTGAAACCTACTGTTATAGGAGACCATACCTACTTGATTTTCATTATTTTATATAGGTCTTCCTGAGAGATTTCCAATCAAGTGCAAAGAAAATTTTCTTAGTAAAAGAATTTCCTTAATATCCACGCTGGTTACGCATGAACAAACTCAAAGTTAGCTAAGGCATTCCAATAACTTATAGAATGGATCCAAATGATAAAGATTAAAGGAGAACAACTTAAAGCAATGATGGAGGGCAAGCTCAAAAATTAAAGCATGTAACCTTCAGTTTACTTATTGTTTATCAACATACAATTTGATGCCTTTTTGAGAAATTTCTTTGCAGGTTAGCACATGTTTTTCTCTCTCACCATATTAGCTTAAAACAGTAGCAATTAAGTCCAAAACTTGAACAAAAGCATAACCCTTATTTTATAACCTCGATGCTTAATTTTTGCATCAAAAAATCATAATAATAACACACCAAAATGCGTGTCACAAAATTCACCAATAGCAACACAACAAATGAAACGTTTAACAAAGTAGGCAACTGATGATACCCGCATGTTGATTTTGAGAACATCCAGAGGCGTGATGGCGAGATGCACGGTATCGGCATTGAGCATGCCGCCACTGGCACGTACAACGTAGTATTGAGGTGAAAAGACATTCAAGCCCTCGCTTTTCATCGATTCTCTCTCTCGTTATACTTCACCCATCTCTCTTGCTTGGCATTTTCTAATTAACTATCACCGCAGTAATTATAAAATAAATATATTATAGGACATTGTCTCTGCTTCCGTGATCAAATTAAAACAAATAAAGAAACAATATGCATATAAATTACACTAAGAAAAATAAGATTATAAAAGCTCATAGCAGATAAAATGTACCAATTTTTTTTCTTTCCCAGAGCGATAGTGAGACCCTAATCCCAGCCTAGATTTGTGTTATTTCTCTAAAATCAAAAAAGGTAAATTGGTGATTGAATAAGCAAAGTAAATTGGTGATTGAATAAGTAAATAATAGATTACGCCATTAATTGTAGGAATTTGCATTTTCGAGTTTTCATTACCTGCTGAAAAGGAAAAGGAAAGTGCTGCAGCTTTTAATTGAATGTGGGGTAGATAAGGAAACGTGGATTGGAGATTTACATAAATATCCTCTGCATACTTTATTGGTTAATTGTTTACATGGACATTTTAGGCAATCTATAAAAGCTTCACTTTGACCTTTGACCCAGGGTTTTGCTTTATAGTATAAGATATATATATATATATATATATATATATATAAATATATATAATTTTTTAGAAACCTGGCATGAGTGTATAACTTTATATGGTTAAAGCTGATATACTTTATAGTTGTATGGCCAAACTTTGAACAACATGTATTAATTCATGTATACAATAGATCTGTTATAATAGTCTGATATGTGTAAATCCAGAGTAATTTATTGATACTGCTGATATACTTTTAAACAAAACTCATATATCCATTATCTGTGGTGGAATTAAGCGATTTACCAAATTTATCTTTTTTCGGAATTAAAAAGTCTCAACATTGTTGTAGTAAGAACATTCTAGTAAGAAGATGTTAACAGAGTCGAAAAATCTAATCGTGACAAAAGGAGAATTCAAAATAATTGTTCATAGTAACCATTGCAGACTCGTACTAAATTTTTTTTCCGTATTAAAAACTCACAAAATTTAGTTAATACATAAATTCCACTAAAAAGATATTAGCATAGTCGAAACTGAAATTAAAGATTTAATGGTGTGTAAAATTTTAAACATTAAATAATAGCAAATTAATTTCTTTTGTACAAATGTCAAAACAAATGTACACATGTTAAATATGTCGTTTTGAAATCAAACATATGTATGAAACTGTCGCACATTGAAAAGCAACATACTATGTAACGACGCTGATATTTTTTCCGAAAACCTACGTATATTTAATACAGTATATATGTACTTGGTGCGTAATTAAAGGTTCATTTACATAAAATAGTTGGGAACTGAAATTGACAATTTTAGTTAAAAGGTAATGAGCGGACAGGGTTGAAAACCACTGCATTTGAATCTTATTTCGTCAACATACTTTGGTAGTTATATGAAAGGTATTGTGCATAAACAATGTACAGTTTGGACAGTCAGTAAACCAATATGCGACTACCTTTACTGTCTATAGATTAACATTTTAACCGTGTACAGGTACGTAAGAGCTTAGAATCCAAAAGTCATGTATACGTGTACGTGTGAATTATACTATGTAAAGAGTACAACCTTATTAATTTTCATGTCAAATTTGTGCAGTAAATCATAAAAATTGTTGTTTTCTTTGTAAATCTTCCATCATCTTCTTCTTTTGAATAAGCATTTATCTAGCTTATATTCCTTTGTGCGGTAAAAGGATTTTGATTTCTCCCTTTTAAAAACCTCTTCCTGGTGTAAAAATTGAGCAAGTGCTTCACACTATTGCATTCAAATTTCAAACCTAAAAATGCAACACATAATTCAATTAGAATTGTATTAAAAAGATCACGGAATTGACAAATATAATTAGAATAATTTATATAAATATAGGACTAATTTGATTTTATCACTAATCTAAGATATTATTTAAATTGGATCACATTAATTTTATTCCACATATAAGACTAATTTGTTTTTGTCACTAATTTAAGACATTGCTTAAACTGGATCACATTAATTTTATTCCATGAAATCAAAATCTATCAATTTCATAGTTCATAGGGTTGAAATGGATTAAATCAAAGGTAACAGTAATTGTAGATCCAAATCATAGACAACAGTAACCATAGATCTAAAACAAAGGCCAATTTGAAGAAACTTGCAACTCCATCCGAAGTTTAATTCAACTTATGGTTGCTACTATCCTAATAAATAGGTGGCTACACTAACTAAAACCCGAAGGAGATTGTTGTTTTACATCGATTGGATGACAAAGATCAACTACCTATCCACCATTCAGTGGACCTGAATTGAAGCTGATGGGGAAGATTGCAATCGCCTATAACAGTGTCAACACCACAGTGCTTTTTAGCCTGAAGTTGGAGGGGGCTTCCACAAAAGGCATAATCTGCAATAAAACTATAGTATATAGATGTCATTTGGAGCACTATAAAAACAATAACAAACGAAGATAAAATTCGACACCCATGGCAATCAAGTTTGGTAAAAAAATATAAAAATCTTATAAAATCAGGGGAGATCCACATAAGATATAAACACATAAGCAGAAATGGCATAAAGGAGGTAGTTTTACTTATAACGGTGTCAACGCCACAGTACTTTTCAGTATGAAAGGGATTCCATAGAAGCCATAATTAGCAATAACATAATAGTATATAGATGCCATTTGGAATAATATAAAAACAGTAACAAATGAAGGCAAAAATTAGTACCTATAGTAATCAAGTTCTGTAACCGATTTTAAAAAAACCAACGAATTCAAGGGAGATCCATATAGGATTTAAACAATGAGTAGAAATGGCATAAAGGTTACCATTTTGTGAACAAAATCCATGGCAGCAATCACAATATAATCGAAACATAAGCAAAAATGTCAGTGAATAAACATAAATTTGACACAGCAGTAAGTTAGGTGAAAGACGCGAAGTCGAGGGTGGAGGCCGAAGGAGAGAAAGGGGGAAATGGAATTGGAGGCAGAGGGAAGAGCAATTAGAGCAGGGGTACCTAGGGTAATGAAGAAGGCGGACGGTGGAAGCTCGAACAATCGGTCAGCACGGAGTTGGTGTCGCCATACCCCGGAAGGGGGAAGTGGTTGTTGAGCTAAAGGACGACTGTGGCGGAGGCGACATGTGCTGTAGCGGTAGACAGTGGAAGGGAATGATCAGTGGAAGTGAAGCAAGGACAGTGTAGGGGTGGCGGTTAGAAAATTGAAAGAGGGAAGTTGCCATTTTTGCGGGGAGAGGCGGATGTGGTGGTGGGTGAAAGTGGAAAATGAAGACGAAAAGGAAGGGGGAAACAGAAGATGGTGGAAAAAAGACGTGTGCAGAAGGATGTCGGCAACGTATGAGGACTTGGGGAAATGACAAATCTGCCTTGCTGCAATGTTTTCCTTTTATTTTGAACCGGGGGCAAATGAGGATGGCCAAAAAGGCTTCACTTTGACCGCTTTGACCACTTTGACCAGGGTTTTGCTTTATGGTATAGATAATAATAATAATAATAATAATAATAATAATAATAATACCGACTCCATCTAATCTTCTTTCTCAAACTCTAATCAATCTTTCTATCGAGCAATGTGATCTAAAAACTATGTGATTTCAATAATTTTTTACAAAATGGTCTGAAAGCACTCTTTTCAAAGGATTCATACTTCCCTTTTTTCAAATTACAACTGGCTTTTCTATGGGCATTAATTTAAAATATATTTTGATGGTTGACACCTACCAACAAAGGTTGTAGATGGCCAATACCTGCCAAAAGTGGTTGCAGATGGCCTATGCCCACCAAAAGTGGCTATAGATTTGGAGCTAATGATAAGTTGGTAGACCACACCATAAGAGAACCCCCATAGTGATGCATCACAAAGTGTAAGGCTATATCACTTGGGTTTAAAAAGATGTCAAAAAGTAGAATGCATGCTGATAGCGAGTCACGGTCAAATGGAATCATGCGCTGGGTAGATCCCTAGCTAGATTAGAGTATTGGGTAGATTCCAAATAATAGTGAGTCATGGTCAAATAGTATCATGCACTGGGTAGATCCCTAATTAGATTAGAGTGTTGGGTAGATTCCCAATAATCGTAAGCCATGGTCAAGTAGTACTATGCACTGGGTAGATTCCTAGTTAGATTAGAATATTGGGTAGATTCCCAATAATAGTGAGCCATTGTCAAATAGTATCTTGCACTGGGTAGATTCCTAGTTAGATTAGAATGTTGGTAAATTCCCAACGATAGTGAGCCATGGATAAGAAGTGTCATGCATTTGGTAGAATCCTAGATAGATTAGAATGTTGGGTAGATTCTAAATGATAGCGAGCCATGGACGAAAAGTGTCATGCGTTGGGTAGATTTCTAGTTAAATTACAACGTTGGGTAGATTCCTAATAATAGTGAGCCACGTTCAATACGTACTATGCATAAAGTTAGGATTGGAAGGATTCCAATAAGATTAGAATGCAAGGAAAAAGTTCCATAGTTAAGATATCTGCTGGATTCATAATAAATAAGGAAAAAATTCCGAAGGTGCCACCAGGCTGGCCTTGGTCAAGAATCCAAAATAGAACTCGGTTAGGTCCAAGATATAGTTTCGAAAAAAATATGCCAAGGGCAAAAAATACCCCACAAAGAGAATTCTAAAGCACGCCCAAATAAAGTGACGACATAAGAAATAAAATCGAAAGGAATAGAGTCCTTTTACATACCGTATGTCCGAGGAAATATTACAAGGGATAGGCTGGGAAAGACGTCTAATTTAGTAAAGAAATGATATTACCAAGACTGAATTAAAAAATCAAGAGCATCAAAGGATAAAAGATTGAAAACGAAAGGAGATGCTTCCCAAATAAGCAAGCCAAGATGGTAAGTCAAGGATCTCCGAAACAATCTTGGTATTCATGATCTAGGAAGGAATTTATCGACAATGTCATCCCTAGCCTCCTTCCTCCCCTTTATTGAAAAAGGATTGCAACGTCACTTCCCGAGGTTAGATATTGATTAAGGCTCATGCCTCTCCAAAGAGAAGCATCAATTAATTTTTAGACCCAACTTGACTCAAGCAAATCACTCTTGATCTCAAAGGTCTTAAAGGTTACATTTAGCTTTTGAAGTTCGGCTACCTTGTCCTCATAGGATTGGTAAAAATAAGCATAGTCTCGTTGAATTTTTTAAGGAACATCAACTTAAGATTAGTAAAGGAAAACGATGGGAAATAAAGAAGAACTACATATCAGCTACTCTAGTTTGGGATATCATGTGAAAATCACACGGTAGAAGGTTGGATGGAAATTTAAGTTTTAAAAAGTCATTAAGAAAGTTTCAGTCAAAATAATAATTATACGAGCCAAAAATTATATTTTTACAAGTGCAAGCTGCAGAATATTTTCTTTGTTAAGCGTATCATCAGAATGATCCTTTCGTACATCCTTGTCAGAAGAAGATGCTTCCTCCTCCTTCTCTACCAGGGTCTCGGCTTCATCAAACACAATAGCCTCGATTTCTTCTTTCCTTCTCACGTTCCTCATACGTCTTAGCTAAGTTAGCATCTACTATGGCAGCGTTGTTTCCAATATAGGATAAAGAGAAAGTCATGTTTTGATCTCGATGGCGAGCATTCGCATCAAATAAAACTTGGAAAGCCCTTTTTTGGCCTCCCTCTCATGCTTGCCTCTAGCAATATAATGTTCTTTATAAACCACCCCAGTCTCGGCTTTCTCCAGCCTCTGATCCCTTCCTTTTAAGGCATTTTCAAGGATCTCGATCTTACGATCCTTCTCTCCTACAGTTCTATCCGATTCCTTTACTTGAGTATTCGCCTCTTAAACTTAAGCTCTAAATTTCACAAACTCCTTTTTCGTTGCTTTGGCAGCAGCCACCGTCTCCTCCATTTTCAACCATCCATATTGAAGGGCGGAGATTTCTGCCATGATCTAGAAAGAAGTAAACAGAGTAAAGACACATATTAAAATATAAGCTTACACAAGAATTTTTACCTTGATGCTTTCCCGGAGGCTACACTCAATTGTTTTTCGGATTCCCAAGACAGAGGTTGGAAGTCTAATATGTGCTTCAGTAATGCATTGAAGATGTCGCCTTAAAAAGTAGATCTTGCAATCTCAATCACTTGCTTTTTTCTTCTCGGAAAGTGGATCGGAGCCTTTCCCCTTAGAGCTTTAAATCTTGGAAGTCCAGGAAACCTTTTTCTTCTTCGACCTAAGAGTACCCTTGTTAGAGGATAACATGGATGACCTCTTCTTTTTCTTATCCGAGGAGCAAGACTTCTTAGAAGAGGAAGTCACTGCAATGAGAAAAAGGGATATGGCTAAAATTGGAATCAAAACTTATGTAATACTTTGAGCATGGAAAAAGTTAGCTTAATAGTTAAAATGTGGAACCCTCGATCTCCCTTTTCCCGGGAATGGATAGGGCTTCTTCCCCGTCATCAATGACTATGGTAGAAGCTTTCTCGAATTTCCAGAAGGTTTAAGTTTGGCAAATGTAGCAGAAGGAAGTATCAGGCCTCGAGCTTTTAGTTTGCTTTCGGTGACGACTGAGTGTTGTTATCGCTGTAGAGATGGAATCTTCTTGACCTCCTTATACCTATCCTTAAATTGAGTGGTCATAGCCAAGTCATCACTCTTCTCAGGTCTCACTATTTGAAATATAGAAAAATAAGGAAGCATGACCTATATTAAAAATAAAAAGAAGGAGATCCAGGGACATACCAACATTATTGAAAGAATTAATTATTCAATCGGAAGAGGCTTTAACAAAGAATCATTGTTGTGGCATTATTTTATCAAATGGATCCTTAAGGGGGAACACCTTAAGAATTTGAGAAAGTGCATGGGAAATTCTTCAATGGACTTAGACTCATGCAAACTGAATATAAAGTTGATCTCGATTGTGGATATATCTAGGTAGCCTTTTTCGGAGTATAATATCTTCATTACTAATAAGGTTGAATAAGAAATAGCTAAAAGTTGAAAGGGACTAATGCAGTTGAATTCAAGTGTTAGGAAATCAAATCTACGGTTTTGATGACAATAACTATACAATAGAAATCGAAAAGCATATATATATATATATATCTATATATAGGTACTATATATATATATTTCTATATATAGGTACTTGCAAGAGTAACATCACTAGAAAGATAGGAACAAGGCTCAAAGAACATTACAAGAGACTACAAGTCGATAGGATCAAAGAAGCAACAACAAAGATGCACAAAGCAGACATGCATAGTTTTCAGACGTCTGGGTGCACTAGCCAGACGTTTGAAAATCCTCTATAACAACAAAACAAATAGGATCAGACGTCTGGTAGATGCACTCAGACGTCTGAAAGTCTACAAGGTACAAAAAATATATAGTATCAAACGTCTGATACAAATACCAGACGTCTGATTTTAAACTCGGAATTTAAATTCAAAATTCAACTGCCATAATTGAAAAGACATCTTTGCTTCTCTTTGCTGCAACTATTCATCATCAACAGAAGCAACTGTAGAAGCACTTGTTAATAGATGCAACTACTCAAGGAATCTCTCTACAACTATATATATCAGCAAGAATCAAAGAGAACAATCACCTTACTTACCTATGCTCTTTACTTACATAATCTATTATATTCTTGATCTCTAGCAATCTATACTTGTATTTCACTCTTCCATATATTCAGTTCTTCACAATCAATACTCTCTAGATATATATTGGAAGCATTTTTACTTATTAATCGATATCCGTGTTATAGAACACATACTTGACAAAAACAAGCTATTGTAACCAAGCCTATTCCTCCGGACGAAGTGAGGGTGTTTGATAGCCGAATTCCGAATGGGAGCTTCGGGACTGGAAGTAGGAAGAGAGGTCCGAACCAGTATAAAATCATGGTGTGCTTAATCCCTATTTACCTAGATTAGTATTGTTTTAGTTGAATCATATATTTTGTCACATATACTTGCATACACACTACATGATCCACCCTGTAGACTTTCAATTGGTATCAGAGCAAGGTTAGATCAAAATACAGTAACACGTTTTTGAATCACTAAAATATGGCAAGTATTTTTCAAGAAGGTAAATCCATAGCATG
The DNA here is from genome assembly GCA_030765085.1 of Allium cepa. NCBI lineage: Eukaryota > Viridiplantae > Streptophyta > Magnoliopsida > Asparagales > Amaryllidaceae > Allium > Allium cepa. The sequence goes on along the minus strand of CM060940.1, from coordinate 488,103,520 downwards.
ACCCTCACTTTTTAATGGTCCCAACTATGCATATTGGTCAACACGTATGAGAATTTTTATAGAAGCTAATGGATTAGAAATTTGGTCAACCACTCAAAATAAATATGAAGCACCTGACACTGCTATGAACACATGAACCGATGCACAAAAAACCGCAGCTTCTAATAATGCCAAAGCTATGAATGTTCTATTTTGTTCACTTGATAAAAATGAATTTTCACGTCTCATGTTATGTAACACTGCATTTGATATTTGGCGTACCTTACAAGTTACACACGAAGACACAAACAAAGTTAAATAAACTAAGATTTCAATTTTACAAAATCAATTTTCATCTTTTAAATGAAACAAAACGAATCTATAGTAGACATGTACTATAGATTCCAAACTATTCAACATGATTTAATGGCACTTGGAGTCAATTTCACAAACTTTGATATAGTATCTAGAATACTCAATTCTTTAACTCCAGAGTGGGAAAGAAAAGTATTAGCTATCGAAGAAGCTAATGATCTCTCAGCACTCTTAGTTGAAGAGTTGATAGGGAATTTAATGTCCTATGAAGCTAATGTGCAGGCACGAAAAGAACTAAATTCAGAAAAGAAGAACATAGCACTCCCAGCAATAAATGAAGACTCCGACTTAGACGAAGAAGAAATTGTATTTCTTGCCAAAAACTACAACAAATTCAAGAAGTTTAGGAAAATGACTAAATTTCAGAAAGGAGGAAAATCAAGCTCAACAAATCAAACATCAATCAAATACTATGAATGTGATCAATTTGAACATATGAAGAAAGACTGTCCTAAGATCAATAATGATAAAAAGAAGAACAAATTTGAAAAATTCAAAAAGAAGAAGATTTTCAAAGTAACATGGGATGACTCGAATTCTTCATCATCATCATATAATGACAGCGATAGTGACGGAGAACAAGCTAATGTGTGCTTTATGGTACAAACTGATCAGGTATGTCCCGAACTTAGTTATGATGAATTATTAGAACTTAGCATGGAATTACATGATAAATTTAGACAAATTAAAAAAATTGAACAAAGAACATATAGACAAAATAAATAGATTAGAACTTGAAGTAGGAATGTTAAAAGATGAAAAAATTATTTAGAAGAGGAACTAGAATTATCTCGAGAAAAAAATTAAAAATAATTTCGTCGAAAATGAGGCTATTGCTATTGATTTTGATAAAACTAAATTAGAAAAGGATAATTTGTTAAAAGAAAATGTCAATTTGAAGAATAATATTGAAATATTGAAAATTGAAGATTTAGAATTAAAAGAAAAATTAGATAAAATTACAAATAATGTTTTAAAATTTAACAAAGGAAAACAGGATTTGGAAAATCTTATCAAAACTTCAAAACCATTAGGTAATAGAAATGTAATAGGATTTAAAAAAACTCCTAATCAAAGAGGGAATGATATCAAGAAATATAGTTGTATTTATAAAAAGACAAAAAGTTCACCTAAGTCTAATACAAATACCAGAAATATAAAAATTTGGATTCCTAAGTCAAATAATAATTTGATTAGACAAAAACATATTGATAATTTTTTAGAAAATGTAGTCTATAATAAGAATTATATTCATAAAGGTACCAAACCTTCTTGGGTATGACTACCTAGTTCTCCTTACATCTAGGACCCTAACAAAGTATATGGATACCAATTAAATTATCTTTTATTTTGCAGGTACCCAAAATAAAAAATAAGTAGAAATGGATACTAGATAGCGGATTCTCCAAGCATATGACCAAAAATTCAAAAATGTTATCAAATATAACATACAACGATGGTGGAATGGTAACTTTTGGATATAACTCAAGAGGATACGTCGTGGGCATTAGAGAAGTCATCAATAATGGTATTTCTAACTCCTCTATTATTACAAATGTTTTGTTAGTAGAAAATCTAAAACACAACCTACTATGTATTAGTCAATTATTCGATAAAGGTTTTCAAATCAATTTCAAAAAAAAAAAGATGTAATATTTTCGATAATTACAAACAACTTATATTTGAGGGTTTTAGAAACAAAAATATTTATGTCTTAAACATGAATATAAATAAAAATTCAAATTTGTGTTTAACCGCCAAACATGACGATCCATGGTTGTGGTATAAATGATTTTTTCATATTAACTTTAAATATATTAATAAATTAGCAAAATATGAGATAGTTAAATGTTTACCTAAAATAAATTACAAAGTAGAAAATTTATGTGATGGTTGTCAAATTGGAAAACTAAAGAAAAGCGCTTTTAAATCTAAAAATAGTTTTTCTACAAACAACCGTTAGAATTATTACATTTAGATTTATTTGGTCCAACGGAAGTACGATTTATAAATCACAACAAATATGTTTTCATAATAGTTGATGATTTTTCAAGATATACATGGACTTTATTTTTAAAACATAAAAGTGACACCTTTGGTATGTTTAAAATTTTTGCTAAAAGAATCAAAACACAAATGGATTTGAAAATTAAAAATATTCGAAGTGATCACGGTGGAGAATTCGAAAATGATCTTTTTACTAAGTTTTGTAATAAAAAATAAATAAGTCATAATTTTTCTTTTCCCCGCACACCTCAACAGAATGGTATAGTAGAAAGAAAAAATTGTACCTTACAAGAATCTGTACGAATACTATTAAATAGTAGTGGTCTACCAAAACATTTTTGGGCTGAAGATATTGTCACAGCTTATTATGTTTTGAATCGAGTAACCATACGTCCTATGACTAAACAAACTTGTTTTGAAATATTTTTTGGAAGAAAACCTAAAGTATCATACTTTAAAACTTACGGATCAAAATGTTTTATATTAAATACAAAATATAATTTAGGAAAATTTGACCCGAAGGCCGATGAAGGAATCTTTGTTGGATGTTCGGATCACAGCAAAGCATATGGAATTTTTGAATAAACGAAATAACACTATTGAAAAAAGTTTACACGTTTCATTCGATGAAAATCTTCTTAACCATCACAAATGACGATGAAGAAATAATTCCAATAACAAATACAACGAATTCTTTTAATAATGTGACAAATGCGCAAAATAATACTTTAATATCATCACCTAGAATTCTTAAGGATCATCCAAAAGATAATATCATTGGAGATCTCAATTCTAGAATAACTAGAAATCAACTTAATCGAATAAGCCATATAGCATTTATGTCAAATTTTGAACCAAAAAATTATAAAGAAGTTTCAAATGATAACTTTTGGATGATAGCTATGCGAGAAGAATTAAATCAATTTGAACGTAATAATGTTTGGAAATTAGTACAAAGACCAGAAAATCAATCGGTTATAGGAACAAAGTGGGTATTTAAAAACAAAACAGTTGAAAACGGAAATATAGATAGAAATAAAGCACGTTTAGTTGCTCAAGGCTATAATCAAGAAGAAGGTATCGACTATGACGAAACCTTTACTCCTGTAGCGGGACTAGAGGTCATACGTACATTACTCACTTTTGCAAATTATCACAATTTTAAACTATTTCAAATGGATGTCAAAAGTGATTTTTTAACGGTTTTATTAAAGGAAATGTATATGTTGAACAACCTCCATTGTTTGTTCAAGAAAAATATCCCGACCATATTTTTAAATTACAAAAAGCCTTATATGTTTAAAACAAGCCCCCGTGCATGGCACGAACGTCTTAAAAATCATTTAATTACATCTGGTTTTCAAATAGGTAAAATTGATACAATTTTATTTATTAAACAAAAAAATAACGATATTTTAGTTGTACAAATTTACGTAGATGATATTATTTTTGGTTCAACTAACGAAAATCTTTGTAATCAATTCTCAAATATTATGAAAAATGAATTTGAAATGTCTCACATGGAAGAATTAAATTTCTTCTTAGGTTTACAAATAAAACGAACTTGAAAATGGTATTTTTATTCATCAAGAAAATTATTGTAACGATCTACTATGTCGTTTGGAAATGGATAAAACTTCAAGCAAACCAATACCGACGAGTACTAGCGTTCACTTGGAAAAAGATGATAACAGAAAAGATTTCGATGAAAAATTATATCGTAGCATGATTGGCTCCTTACTCTATTTGACGGCTAGTAGACCCGACATGATGAGTGTATGCCTTTGTGCCCGATTTCAAGAAAAACCAAAAGAATCTCACCAAAGATCTGTTAAACGTATCTTATGATATCTATCTAGTACTAGAGATTACGGTTTGTTTTACCCTAAGGGATCATCGTTTGAACTAGTTTCATATAGTGATGCGGATTTCGGTGGATGTAAAACAGATCGCAAGAGTACTAGTGGAACATGTCACTTTATTGAAAAATCATTAGTTTCATGGTTTAGCAAAAAGCAAAATTGTGTCTCCGTATCTACTTACGAAACCAAATATATTTCTGCAGTTCTAGCATGTGCACAAGTGATATACATGCAACAAACACTTACGGATTTCGGCAAAGTTATCATTAAATCACCAATATATTGTGATAACACGAGTGCAATAAATCTATCAAAAAAACCCTGTAAAATACTCGTGTACTAAATGTATAGATATACGACATCATTTTTATGTGACAATGTAGAAAAAAGAATTTTTACATTAGAATACGTAAATACCGAAAATCAAATAGTGGATATTTTCACAAAACCACTAAACGAACAAACTTTTGTTAAACTGCGAGGCGATTTAGAAATATGCTCTCTTAATTATCTTCTAAACTAACCACATCTTCATTTATTCTATGTTTAGCTAAAAAGGTTTTTTATTCACAAGTTAGAATAGATAACTCCATCACCTTGAATTTTTTAGATGGTTAGTTTCTGAAAATTACCTATAAATAATTATGAAATTATATACAAATCTTTACACAACAAGAAAAAAATAAATACATTTCATATTTTTGTTTTACAATAAGAAAATATAAGCATGTCTTTTGAAAATTCTCATATATCCTTCTCGATACTTACAACGGACAGCTCAGCGGATACACCTCAACGGCTTCCTACCCCTACACCAAATCAGGAACCGACGTATAGGTGGTTCTCCTATCATACGGGATTCACTCCCAATAAAGAAATCCAAACGAGCTCTATTTGTTTCTCCTAACAACAAGGAGAAAATTGATGAGATACATCACTATCAAAAGCAACAAACATATTTACAACAAAAATTATATTTTGAACAAAAAGTCACGGCGCGACGGCTAAGTTTTATGGAGCAAGTAGCGATAAAATTTTGTAATTCACGGTAGAAGGATGTACATGAACCACTTCCGATTCCTTGCAGTTCCTTGGATCCCTCATCCTCGTATCGTACACCTTTGAACCCATCACCAAGACGATTCTTTGGTTCTCCAAAAACCCACGAACGTGGAAATATATGGTCTCCACTCGAGCCATGGAGGGATGACAAGTCAGAAGATCGCAAAACTCCATCGCCATCTAAATAGATTAAATTATTTTTATTGTATTTGTATCTACGTATATTTGTAATTCTGTTTCATAAACATAATAGTACATTTTTTTCAAACAATAGAAGATCGAAAAATAAGCAACACCCCTTAAATTTAGGCTATTTTTAGAAAGATTAGTCATTTCAGACGTTTGGATATTGACCTCAGACGTCTGACATTCTGATATCACACAAATTTTACATCATCGTGCATATATCAGACGTCTGATATAACCTTCCAAACGTCTGAAAATTGTCTCTGCTTACTTAAAAATAGATATCATATATATCAAACGTCTGAACTATGAACCAGACGTCTGAATAAAGTCTCTGCCACCATATTATAAAAAATCGATCTATTTCAGACGTTTGATATTTAAACCAAACGTCTGAGAAAACTATCTGTCATTTAGAAATGACAATTTGATCTATTCTAGACGTCTGATGAGCAGACGTCTGAAAAATGTAACCTAGCTCTTCCAAAAATGAAGATAAAGGAGATGATCAACAAAAAGCTTCTCCAAAATACTCATAGATTTTTAGGACTCCATCTTATGTAAACTTGTTAAAAATCTATGAATGTACTCGATTACTGTAAATTAATAAAATTTCTCTTTTGGTATGTTATTTCTACATATATCGTTGTCTTACAACGATTGGTCGATATTTAATAATTTCTACATTTAAAAAAAATTAGATATTTTTTTTGATAATGCCAAAGGGGGAGAAATAATAAAGATCACAATTAATTATGGAAAGCACATATTCAGGGGAAGATTTATAAAATTATATATAAGTACATTGTATAGTTTTCATCATCAAAATGGGGGAGATTGTTAGGAAATCGAATCTACGATTTCGATGACAACAACTATATAATAGAAATCGAATATGCATATATATATTTCTATATATATAGGTACTTGCTAGAGTAGCATCACTAGAAAGACAAGAACAAGGCTCAAACAACATTACAAGAGACTACAAGTGGATAGAATCAAAGAAGCAACAACAAAGATGCCCAAAGCAGACATGCACAGTTTTCAGACATCTAGGTGCACTAGCCAGATGTCTGAAAAAATCCTCTGTAACAATAAAACAGACATGATCAAACGTCTGGTAGATGCACTCAGACGTCTGGAAATCTACAAGGTATAAAAAATTATATATTATCAGACATCTGATACAAATACCAGACGTCTGATTTTCAACTCGGAATTTAAATTCAAAATTCAACTGCCACAATTGAAAAGACATCTTCGCTTCTCTTCGCTGTAACTCATCATCATCAATAGAAGCAACTGTAGAAGCACTTGTTAATGGACGCAACTACTTAAGGAATCTCTCTACAACTATATATATCATCAAGAATCAAAGAGAACAATCGACTTACTTACTTGTGCTCTTTACTTACATGCTCTATTATATTCTTGATCTCTAGCAATCTATACTTGTATTTCACTCTTTCATATATTCAGTTCTTAACAATCAATACTCTCTAGATATATATTGGAAGCATTTGTACTTATTAGTTACTATCCATGTTATAGAACACATACTTGACAAGAACAATCTATTGTAACCAAGTCTATTCCTCCGGATGAAGTGAGGGTGTTTGATAGTCGAATTCCGAAGGGAAGCTTCGGGACTGGACGTAGGATGGGAGGTCTGAACCAGTATAAAATACTAGTGTGCTTATTCTATGTTTACCTAGATTAGTATTGTTTTAGTTGCATCATATATTTTGTCACATATACTTGCATACACACTACGCGATCCACCCTGTAGACTTTCATCAAGTACCTCAACAAACAGAAAGGTAAAGGCAAGAGAATCCCATGTTCTAGATGTTCTATAAACCACACAAAATACCCTGCTGGTGGGTTACTAAAGTGCATCCCAGAGCCGAGTGCGATCACCCCAATTCCTGTGATCCCATAGGAAGTCAAAACCTTATCAAGATCTTGCTAAGTTTTAACAGAGGCATCCATTTCTAACCTAAGGGAAGGGGGCAAGATATCTATTTATGAAAAGAAAAATCAATATTTTCCCAAGAATAAGAATTAAGTAGGTTAAAGCTAGAAAGAATCCAAATATAATCTTTGGAAAAGTAATAAAAGAGGAAGGTTACAGATGATTACATTAACGATCTTAGTAAGAATAATAAAATTGAAAAGGAAACGTACTAGCTTGGGAACAGATATCGATCGAAGAATAGAAAGAAGCTTGGAAATACCAATGGCGGTTTCACAATTTTTAAGGATAAGAGAGAAAGAATAAAGATTATTTATATTAAACAGAACGACATAGATTAAAGAGAGGGAAATCTTTCTCACCGTAGGTCTTATTTAGCAACTACCTATAAGTGGAATGTCAAGAGATTTCCTCAGATGCTATATCATCCTTGCACAAGAAAAGAGAGGTGCATTTTGAAAGATAGCCAATCAACTACTAACATTTGGACTCACATTTAATGCAAGACCAGAACTCGTCTCTTCAAAGTCCAATCTCGAATGATCATTTACAAATTCCTTACTAAAAGTATAGTTTAGACCTGACGGTCTCAAGTTAGATTTTGCCTCTCGACATCGAAACAGTTTCGCTTATCATTTAGTCTAGATGACTTCAAGTGACAATCATAATTTTCATAAATTTTGATCACACGGTCTGAAGTTAGATTTCACCTTTTGGCACTAAACAGTATCGATTACCACTTAATCCAGATGGTTTCAATTGGTGAACGTGGTTACCACATGGTCCCAAACTAAATCTTTACCTTTCGACTATTAAAATCTTCAAATATTTATCACTTGAGCAAAGCAACCAGCTAAGCCTTTCACCCATGGAAACTAATTTCAAATTGTTTTTAAAACTATCTTGAAGTTAGATCTTTACGAGTTACATAAGTAAAGTAATGCTCCCAAAAGTTCTCTAAGTTGAAACGAACCACAAAAAAGCCATTTTCCCTGGGTTGCAAAGAAAAACCTCCTTTCAATTTCCAAACTCACTACATATACGCTTCCAAATTTTTGTAATAAGGTTTAGGAACTACCACATACAGTAACACACACTAATTTCAACCTTGCTCTGCCTCTTTGAGTGCTTTGTTAGATACTAGGCCCTTTCTCCTTCCATCCTTTACGATAGGGTCGATGAATGTTAACTTTACCTCCTCTGCACATTGAATACCATTGTTCAGTGTTGCTTCAAGGTAAGACACTTTTTTTAGCATCTACCAGCATTGGAAATTTCAAAATTATCCTACGTAGCCCCTGAGTGGGAACTCTAGATCTAACTGCCGCAACAAAAGATTTATGCTTACGTTTAGAGATAGTTTTCCACCCTTCATCGCCACCTACCCACGTATCGCCACTAGCACCTCTTAGGTTCGATCCACCTGCCGCAACATGACTGCTACCACCTAGATCTGGGTCGTCGTCTTACCCTTGCCTTTGTTGTTGATCATTGACAAAGAGAAAATAAAAGCTTGAGAGAAGAAAGAAAAAGGAAAGTAATAAAAGTAGAAAGAAAGAAAAGAGAAAACGAAAGCAAATTGATCGAAAGTTTTGAAACCCTAGTTACCTAAGGGTTTTGCCATTAGTACTTTTCTATCTATACTTTTTTTAAAATTATATTAGATGAATTAAATTATAAAAATAATTATCTTTCCGTAAACATTTGAACTAATAAATTAATAAACTTATCACCCAAACATTTTAACATAAAAGTGTCTAACTTATGTCTATAAACAGCAATAAACTATTATTCAAAACTTAGTTTTTTTTTTACTAACATGGCTTAGGTAGCTTATTAGGGTTCAGCTATAAAACAATTAGTGCTTTAGTCAATCATAAAAATTTAGGCTAAAATAAAACTAGACTGCCGAATTTGTAAAGTATATCAATATAATTTGCAAAGTATCACAATATGCAAGAGTCAAGGTTTTTGTTACATAATTATTATTATGAATCAAACTAAAATGATAACATCCAACATGAAACAAAGAGTGAATTCTCAATCGGACAACAGGCCGTTGTTAACCAGCGAATTCAAGTAAAAATTTTAGTATAACACAAATTTAAGGTTTTAACCTTAATTGTTCACGAGTTGCAAAAAGGACGCTGATATTTGATGATTGTTGATACCGCAAGACTTGATTTTAACGGATTTTTGTGCGTTTGAGCTAGATTTGAGAGAGCGATTTTGATGTACGATTGAGAGATAGATGACTGAGTAGATTTTCGGTAAAATTATAATGAAGGGTTTCGGTTTTAAGATGTTATGTAAAAATGAGGGGCAACATTGTAATTTTATAATATTTGTCCTGAAAACCTATTCAGTAGTGATAATTGTATTAGAATTAAAATCCTCCATTTTATAAGGACTCCATCATAAAACAATTTTTTATGAAAGAGACAAGATAAATAGAACTAAATCAAACAATTTAATGTTTTATCCTCGTTCAAACAAATTTGGCAGCACCATATCAGACACTGGAAAGAAAAACGATGGATGATTCATCGACAACTAAATTTAGACAGGGTTGGTCGAAAAACATATCAAAAAACATTGGGGTCTACCGTAAAAGTTGCATAACTAGGTTAATAACAGAATTATTTTTGATTTTGTAATGAGAAGACTAAATTTTTTGGTACCTTTTTCATAACAGTTTTAAAATGACCTCCTTATTTAAAATTGCAGTCGCTTTAACATATGTCCATAAATAAAAGCAAGAGTGTGGACGTAGATTAGTCTATGCTGAACCACTATAAAATCTGATGTCATTTACTTACGGTAATGCTATTTTCCTTTTATGTGTTTTATTTATTTATTCTCTTGTTTTCTGGCTATTTTTCTATTATTCTATCCACTATTTCATTCTCAATCCCTTCCAAAATAATATAAAACATCTTTAGCCAAATCTATGGTCTAAAGATTTATTGATAAAACAATATCAAGATTTGTGGCCAAAAACACCATAAACAACGACGATCAATCGACCGTAGATCGAAGGTTGCACCTAACTTTAGTAATCTGGCCTCCTCCGACCACCTCTACAAAAACTGTGTGGTGAAATCATTTGCATTCAAAAAATTAGTCAACGCATATAATTTAAGAATTTTATTGGAAAGATCGTAATTTTTTGTTTACTGGTAAAATGAAATTCAAATCTGATAAATATGCTAAAAACCAACTTTTTATGTATGAATTAATTAAGCTTTGTTACCCTTTCGCGGTTTGTTATCAAGCCGATATCTCCATGTATAGAAATAAATATTATATGTTTATTTTATCTTAATGCTTAAATAATGGGTGGGTAACACCCTGTAAATTGAACGATAATTAATTAAAAAGAAATAAATTAATAATTAACAATGCCGAAAATGCAATTTTACAAACGTTAGAACATGGCTACGGAAGATGCGTTGCTGCGTTCATGGCGATTTTCTGATTAATTTTCATATATAAAGTTTTCCGATCGGAGTTCAAATGGAAAAGTTATTAACGTTTGAAGATTTCGTAACAAAAATATTTATATTTGTAGTTAAGGAAATAAATGTAATTAATTAACGTTAACCGTTACTTCACGTCTAATAATAATTAGCGTTAAATTAGGTTGGTTAAAAAAGTGTAAAATAAACAAAATAACGTATAAAGGGAACGAAACGAATGCTTAACAAAATTTGACAACCAATCAATCCCTAACTGGGATCGGTCGACCGCTTGCAGTCAATCAGTGGTGGGATAGTGGTCGAGTGCTATTTGACTGGCGGTTGTGAATAGAACCTAGGTCTAACGAGCCGGATTTAATAAAATCTAATCTAACGGCTGATATTGATTTGAACCCCTATAAATACGGGCCTAACCTCTTACTATTCTCCTCAAATTTTCTCAAGCAACGACAAAGCTCTCCCATTTTCTCCTCCTCAAATTCTAAAATCTATATAAACTATTATCTATAAATATATATAAGTGGAGAATAACGGAGATTGATAGAGAAGAAGAATATGATCGAATCGACAAAGCCAAAATAAATTATAAATCCAATTTCTTCTCGGATCTGAATTTCTAGTGGATAAGTATATTCTAGCGGTACATATTCCGATAGGGAGAAAAATGAAGTCAAAAATATGAATAACAGAGTTTAAATCTGGAGATTTGAAAGCTTAATGGTAGATGGGAAATTATATATTTTTATATGATATTGCATTATAACGTCGTAAATTTGTTCCTTGTATGCCTAAATATAATTATTTTGGAGTTGTAGGCTTAAACATATACATGTAATAAATTTAACAACTATGCCTACATATTCTGTTAATCGCTAAATTGAATTAAATATGTAAGGGTAAAAGTAGTCTTAAGTTAATGAATTATATAGTAATTCCAAATTTGTTGGTTAAATGATATATGTTAGCAAATATGAATTAGAGATTATTACAAAATTGGATTGAGATTTATATAGTATTTTAATTTGTTGGAATGAAGTGTGTTGCAATATAAGTTTTTATAAATTATCCAGTTTTATAAATATGAATAAAATGTATCGTTTGAAATAAAAAGAAATATCTAAAGAAAGAAATATATATATATAGAGATGTTTATCATATTTTGTACTGTCTATTTCAATAATAACAGAAAGGATAATTTCTTATAATTCCAAACATAACACAAGTTCTCTTTTAGATAATTTATAGAAAATTATAGTGTTAATGTTTTCTTTTGAGAAGATGTAATTCCAATGCATTAAAATGAAAAATCCCTAAATATAAATCAAAGTATTGTAAGTAGAGATAACAACAATAACTCAATAATAAAACTCTAATACATGCGATAAGTCATAAAATAACAATAAGCAATGAAATGAGTAATTAAGAGAATCATAGCAATCGAAGAAAGACAGTAATACTTGAAAAGGAACAATAGGATATACCTAATAGTATCAAACGGAAGTCAAACAGAAAAATGTACTTAATCTATTAAGTAGAAGTAAGCGATTTATGATATTAAATTGGCGTAAATGAAACAAGAAGCAAGTTGGATAAAATAATTAAATACCAACAATTGAACACATGACACATGACGCGTAGTAACTAAATAAATTTATGTAACCTCAAGTATGCGTTTATGACAATGTGAACTATTGAATTTAGCAATAACTTAAAGCAATTAAAAATGATATAGTTATTAATATGGGTTGGAATGCAGTGTGAGTAGTGTTACACAACATAAATCTACGTACAGCAAGGGATTACCAACAATTGTGTATACATTATACTGATGTGGAACATATCTAACTATAGGACCTATGGAATTATACGTTCACATATAGGTGCAGGGAATATACCAAAGTAGGACTGTTCGTCCCAATCGAAGTGTCAAAGGGCAAGTGAAGTCTGCTTCAACCTTTTATAGGATACGTTTTAAGTAACCAAATGACATTTTTCTTTATTGCATTAGTGAATCTAAACTCTATAGAGAATCTCACTTTAAATTTATTTATCCACTTGAGAAATTGATTGTAGATCATCATTGTCATATTTTCGATTTTTATCGCTTGGAAAGATAATTCTAGTGAAATCATCTAACATCCTAGTATATCAAAGTTTGAAAAATACCAAGTTAACTGCAAATTTTTAATCATATTGCAAACTGATAAAAAAAATTTGAGAAAAGAATTGGATTTAGTAAGATTTGAGTTCACAATTGATGTTTACAGTTATATTTTTTAAAAAGATGAAAATATAAATAGTTGTTCTTTTTTAATTAAGAAAACGAGAGGTGGGTGTAAAAAAGTGAGACAAGTGTTTTACAAAATATTAGTGGATAAGAAAAGAAATTACGGAAGATGGAGAAAAGTTGGTGTATATAATACAGAAAAATAAGCACAGAGAAGAAGTTATAAAAAATTTAGTCTCAGTGACAACAATTTTGTTTTTTAGTCTGAATGACATTTTTTAGCATAAGCAGATTATGATAATTGCAACTATCATTTTATGATTTACACTAAAAAGTGTATTTCAGTCCAAAAAACAAACTTCTTGTTCTTTTCTTAACTTTTTTTCCGAGCCTAAAACCCCAGTATGATAACACCCTGATTAAAACAAATGTCATTGTATATTTCTGTCGTAAGAAATGTGCCAACAACTCTATTGGAACAATAGATACATAAGGCATAGGCAAAAAGTACTTGCCTCATGCAATTTCTAACAGCAAATACTAATGGCAACTCCAGTGGTTGGATTATTTGCTGAATCCATCAAAAAAAAATCTCCAGTCGTTGAATTCAACCTGAATATTAAGCTTAACGTTAAAGATCCAATTCAGAATGCTGAATTGGGTTTGGACGCCGATTTAATGGGCGCCCAAGCCCTGGCGTCCATTTTATGGGCGCCAGGCTTCTGGCGCCCATAAAATGGACGCGCAAGCCCCCTTAATTTTTGGAGGGCATCAGGCTCCCATTTTATGAGAGCCTGGCATCAGGCGCCCATTAAATGGGCGCCTGATGACAGGCGTCCGTTTTATGGGCGTCTGGCCACTGGGTGCCCAATCCAGGTTCAAGGCTGAATATTCAGCCCTGAATCCACTGCAGATGCCCTAATAACAAGAAACATATAATGCACAGACAAAGAGTACTTCTGTCGTACAATTTATGTACAGGTATATTAATAACAAGAAGACATACAAGGCATGGACAAAAGTATTTATAATTTCTAACAGGTAAATATATATAAAAAAAAAGGCTTTACTAGGATCTTGCAAAATTCCTTTTGATATTTTACTAATTATAGTAGAAAAATAGAATATTACTACTGAATCTGCAACAAAAAATTTTAAGTTCCATATCTCCTTGCATTCCCGAATGTAGTCTCCTTCATAACTGTATACAGGACTATTGTTAGCAATGAATCAATGATAAGCAGAACAGTACAGATAAAGATGCATTCACTCCATTTATCTGACTTTATATTACTAATCTAAAGAACGCTACTAAACTCAACGTTGTGAATTCTAATCTATCAAGAATTCAGCTAAACATATACGAATTAGGAATAATATAAATTAAAAACATGCACTCACTGGAATATTATGAGTCTGACCCATCAAGAAGCCTGTAATAAAAAAAAAAGTATAATGAGAATTTGTAGGGATATACACCAAATAATATTGATTTTTTTTCCCTAATTTAACCTACTTTTAAATAATATATACCAAAGTTATAACCCAAAGGTGTTGACTCAACATTTTATATTGGAGCGATTTGAGATTGCTCAAATGCAATTCCTTTTCTTAGTTCACAATGACATGATTTCGAATCGTGTCTGTACAAATTCATGTAAAAAGTACTGATTTAAATAACAGCAGCATAAAAGTTTGACCAAGTGCAAGCATGGTAGAAGCAAAGTCATATTTGTAATTTTGTGATAACATTCAAATACAAAGCTAAATTTGGAAAAAGAAAAGGAATCAAATAATATCTGAACACTGATATTAATTTCTTACCTGTGGCTAGTGGACACACCACTTGTGTCAGAAGGAATACTGCTAGAAATGAAGGTTCGTTCCTCGTTAGCACTAGAAACAGACATGGATGACTCAGAATAGAGCCTATCAATTGAGATACTCTGTGTTCGACTCTCAGGGTTAACAAATCTAGAATCTTGGCTACCCAAAGCAGGAACCCACATTGGACTGTTACCTTCGAGTATGCTTACTACCGTAGACATTGGAGGTCGTAGAGATGGATTTGGATTTGTGCACTTGATGCACAGATTTAAAACAAGCAATGCCTCTTCCTTTGAGTAGTTTGGACCGAGCTTGGGGTCAACTAGTTCTATAAGCTTTCCCTGTGCCTCTAGAAGTTGTGCCTGTATGTTCAGATAGGAAAATTGAAATATTATATGCTGGCGTTGGATGACAATAAATGTAGTATATAATCATAATGATGCTCAAAGAACCCAGTTGATGTACATAATTAGTATCTCAATTGATGAATCAATCGAAGGCTGTCAAACAGAATGTAGATGATGAGACATAAGCTTTTATCACAATGAGTTCTTTGCTGAAACTTTTGTAGGCACATATCGTGACATCAGACAACTCAATCTCGGATACAGTTGTTTCAATAATTCAACAAGACGTTGTTCAATGTAAAAGAACAAGGTATTGGTAAATCATATTTTGCAAGTTGGAAAAGGTTTAGATCTTATGGGAGAAAAAAAAAACAATATCTCCTCGTGAAGGAATAGCATCTTGCAATTAGAAAAGCAAGAAAAAGGACGACTTCAACTGTTAATGTTATCAAATACCGAGTCATATTCAACGCTTCTCGTAAGGACCAAAAAAATATATTAGACTTGTACAAAATAGAAAAGCAAATATGGTGATTCAATGAACATGTCAGCAATGATAATTAAGATAATAAGTCCATATTTGCTTCAGTGAAGATAAAATTAGGAAATGGATGCTTAATTCATATGTATGTTTCTATATATGCAAACGTAAAGCAAACTTAAGGAAGCATTCAAGGATAAGAAGCAATCTTATAATGTGAGATCAATGGTTAAGATAATAGCAATTATGAAATGTCTAATATATTCTACTTGCTTCAGCAAAACCAACTTCCGTAGGATAAGTAGAGAGGAAAGGGATGTACGTTAACAGAAGATCGACTTGCAGAGATTTTTAGAAGAAGGTTCAAGTAGCACATGGTAGGTAATGAAGAGATAATCTATACAAAGTGGTCGCATGATGGGTAAGTAGGTTGATATAAAGAGAAAGGTGGAAGACGTGCAATATTATTCACTTCTAGAGGAAAAGATGATCTATTTGGTTAAAGATGGATCCCAGGAGTGAAGCAAAGGGCTCTGCAAAAACTAAATAAATGTCTTTGTGGCACTATAGGTATTTTTAAATGAGATTATGTGCATGTTTAATTGCCAAAAACATGAACATAAAGTGGTATTGGTTAATTTGTTGTGATTGAATGTAAATCAAAAGATTGAAATAATAGTGTGTGAAATCACGTTAGAATGTCAAAATAGACACTAAATCGTTTTGATTTCTTTAAAATCATTGTTAAAAAAGAAGGGCAATTTGGATAAGGTTAATCTTACCCAATCAAGAAGATAAATATACTCGTCCATAGGTTTATAGCTTGTATTGCTCTTTCCACTAACAACCTCTAACAAAACAACTCCATAGCTATAGACATCAGCTTTGTCTGTCAAATATCCTCTCAATGCATATTCAGGAGCCATGTACCCTCTAAACAAACAGAATGGAAAGCATAAGAACCCTAAGCATCCAAAATTATTACATTAACAAAATAGAACCTGAAGGGTCACATTTATTTGGCATGTTAATTAGCTTCCCCGTATCTATGCCATTATAAAAGGAGCAAAAAATAAAATAAAATTAATAAGCGATATGATAGTACACATGCATGCTCACCTTGTACCTGCAACCCTAGTGCTGATGTGACTGTTTTCTTCCTCATCAAGCTTAGCCAGTCCGAAATCAGATATTTTTGCATTGAGATTTTCGTCAAGCAAAATGTTAGTTGCTTTGATGTCACGATGAATAATTTTAATCCTGGACTCTTCATGCAGAAATGTTAAACCCTTTGCAATTCCTATACAAATCTTATACCTAGTTTGCCAGTCCAACTTAATCCGTGTCCTCTCAGGACCTGTGCATGAAGAAAACATGAGTAAAAAATCTCCTTCAGGCACACAATTATTTTAAATTTTTAATGCGCGTCTGCAATGTAACAAGTGCTATACATATATTACCAAATGTAAAAAGAAATGACATTTCCAAATTTCTATCACACCATAATTTATTCCTCTTTCCTTCTTCATATACAACTCGATTCTCTTTCAAAATCAAAACAATAGTAAGCTCAAGGCTTGTTTGCAAGGATCAGAAAGTAGAAGAGATACGATTTTATTGTTGTTGTTGCACACCGTTTCTACATTGTTCTACCTTTAGGCCCATACCATTTCACCATTTGAAAAAAATTGCGTAGGGCTTGAGCTACAGAATTTTGAAAGAAAAGAGAGAATGATCGCAGGTATCAGGGAAGAGAATCAAGGAAAAAAACTCAGAAAGTTTTTATTACATAAGGCAAAAGATACAAGGGATGGTAAAATTTTGAGTACGTTGTAGTTCATATGTTAGTTAACGGAATAAAAGGAAAAGAACATACCAAACAAAGCACGTGCAAGGCTATTATTTTCCATGTATTCATAAACAAGAAGTAATTGATTTCCTTCGATACCACACCCATAAAGTTTCACTAAATTAGGATGATGTAAAGCAGATATCATTCCAATCTCATTAATGAATTCACGGTTCCCTTGCTTTGACTTTGAAGATAGCTGCTTCACCGCTATCTTTGAACCATCTGGCAGCACACCCTGAGAATAAAAATAATAATGTGAACAGAAGGATGAAATGTATAAAATGTATCAAAAATTCGACAAATGTATGATCTGGACACTATTTTATTCATTACCTTATAGACAGGACCAAATCCACCTTCGCCTATTTTATTTACATTATCAAAATTATTGGTCGCAGCTTTAATCTGTTTCAGAGTAAACGCGCTTGTCTGCAACTCTAAACCACTAAATTCTGTATCAAGAAATACAAAAATACATAATTATGAAATGGAAAGTGGTATACTTAAGTTAACCTCACAGTAAGAAATTTAAGGTTGACGATCTTAGCCATTTGTTCTAGTTTAATAACTATTTACTGTTTTCTTTGTATTCATACCACAGTTATGGGTTGCAACCTCATACCAGCACTGAACAAGATATTTTTGAATCAGATAACAAGCCAGAAAAGGGCTATATTTTTTAATATGGGATACATGGTTATTTTTAAGGTAAGATGTTTAGCCAGTATGAATTCCTCTAAACTTCAGCGTGGAAGAAATTCTGTCAAATAATTAGGCAATTAATGGGGAATTTTTTTTATAGTTTACCACTATCTAAAACATATTTCCTTCTCCAGCAAATCCAGACTACAATGGAGATCAGCAATATAGCTGCACAAGCACCAGCAACAATTCCTGAGATGGCTCCAACTGATAACTTATCTGACTCCAAAACTGGATTGTAATCTACAATAATTGCATTGACGAATTAGGCCTACAACTTCAATCAGATTATCTTACAAGTATATAAAAAACAAAAAAAAACAATGTCATTTCAACTCAACTTACTTATGACTGAAATGGCAGAAATAAGAGGTCCATATACACCTCTCTGTGGAATGGAGTTTGTGCCTTTCCCTGCCCAGTATAAGTGAATCTCCAAAGTTCCATCCACACTGATATTGAATGACTTTATTACTTTCTTACCAGTTCCATTCGCTTCTTTGACTATATCAAAATCTTGCAAAACCTTTTTTCCCTGCATGAGGCATCCAAAATCTTTCTTATGACTGATATTGACAAGAGTGGGATGTAAATTGATCATCCTAAGTGGATTCATATACGGACAATAAACAATAATTATATCTTTTAGGCATCTGCTAGCATTACATAGAGCAGTTGCAAAAGAGTATACTTATCATAACTTTTTATGTGAATTTATATTCAATCGCATTGACTTTTGGGGACTAATTGTGTACTCTTAAAACGGATATTACATAAGAAAAAAATGTATATAGTAAGCATGAAAATTTATCCAAAAGAGTATATAGTTGGTTGGTCAAAGCAAGCAAAACAATAGTTAATCTGCTTTTCTACACTAATCAATTATTCTACAAAACTAAAGTAAAATAGAAAGAAAATTTTCCGAAAGTATTTGTATCTTACATAGGGAACGGCCAAGAAACAATCATATGAAATGGAAGTAGAACATCTTACGTACTTCATCCATATTGCTACTAATGACGATTATTTATATGGTTATTCTTATTGGATTTGACAAAAGAAGCTTAATTTGCAGAATCAAACTAAAAATGAGGCCTGAAGAAGTAGTATCAGCAGGTGTAGCTTGATAAACAATACCTGAATGAACACATCAAATAATCGCTTTCCAACACTGAAGTATGATTTATCATCGATAAATATTATTTCTGCAAAGTGGAGACTAACATTATAGAATCCCTTCTGTAAACAAAGACCATAATATCTAAGAGAAAGTGGACAGAGGCGGGCTTTTGTGTACAAATCTGGGTCAGAAATATTTAGCACTGTAGTATTCGTAGCAATGTAATTAGCATTGCTATTATCGGTAAATAAGCCTATACTACTCGTCGCCCACTTGTGACCGACAGAGTAAAATCTTGATGCTCCATTTGAAGCTGAATCATCTTCGTATTCATTTCCATCAACAGTCACTTTGCTACCACCACAATTTATGAACAATCTGTAATCTGTTGAAACGGTGATCGTAAGATAGATTTGTAGCTAAAGCTGCTAAACAACTGTTGTTCGAAACAGAATTAAAGGAAATTTACTATTCACAAAAACTCACTTGTTGGTTTCTCCGGACATGGGTAACTTCTCCTAAAGCATGGTGATATCCTATGAAAATGAGAAAGATCTGGGATAAGTAACAGTTGATTTTGAGGCACTGCATCTATGTTTCAGCTGCAACAAAACTTCATGTACAAGCCTTACTTATTGATCTTGAACCCTGCTGTCTATACGTTTATGACCATAAAATAGCTATGTGCTTTATACATTAACGAATGGAAGAAAACAAGTTCTATATCTTTTACCGTATATAAGCGTACTGTATGAAAAGTTTAATATATGTTGTGTAGATAAACATTTAGGCAAATTAGAGTCGAGATATTAAACTATTGACTAAATTTTAGTTTAAAACTTGGGATCCCCAATTAGGGAGTTTTGAGACTTCTAGTCTTTACCCTGAAGTTTAATTTTGTAGTGTTTAAAGAATTATTACTATTATTCTTTGTTCGTAATACCCTTCTGTACCCTAAACCTGTGCAGTAAAAGTCCCGCTAAAGCACTGCAAAATCCCTTCTATAACGTATAGCGCTCGATTTTCGACCGCTGTACCTTTTCAATATTGCGCTATTAAACAGTATATTCGCTTTAAACTCTGCTATTTTACGCTACACCTGCTAAATCAAAACTATTTAGCAACATTAATATAAAAATGTTGATTTGGCTAGTTCTTATTTAAATCAAATCAACAAAGTTATAATGAAGATCTAATTTTAAAGCAGAAGTGCTCAACGTAAGTTATATATTTATTGCAGTCACCAAACCTGCACCGCATAAATCATAATACTATTCGATTTTGTCATATAAGATTAAACTATATTTCATTTCCTATATAAATGTTGTGAGATTGAGAATAAATTAAATTCAAATATTTGGTTTTATATCTAGTGAAGCCTTTTGCACCTCCACTATTTTCCACCATATCCCCGTCTTGTTTCCGCTATAACTTTTTGCATCTTCACCGCAATGGAACCGCTAAGCGCTTTAAATGCACAGCCCTAAACTCAACAATGATACATATCTTTTGACAAAAATATAAAAACCAGTTTGTAAATGGAACGTTAGCTTTTGATAGCTTAACAATGTAAACCAATTATAAATTTGATCAGTTCTTTTTGGAGAAAGTAACTGAAATTGCATTCATACGAAAGTGCGTACATTATGGATGTACATTGCATTTCTTAGTGTGTACATTATGAATGTACGTTGCATTTCTTATTGAAGTACTTTGTAGGAATCACCTAAAGGATTGTGTATACCAGTCTTAAAGATTGCTTTGCGACCCAACAATAGCCTTTCCATCCTTTTTAATATTGTAACCATGAATGTGGGATCATATTTAGGTCTATAAGGGCATGCTGAAATACAAACTAAACTAACTTTTCAGATAAACATCTTTCGATAATTAGAAAACTAAAAATTAGAAACTCAACTTTGCAATTGGGCATTTTAAGGTCTAAACTCAAAGTTAGCCAAGAGTTTAATGGGCAAACTCCAGTTATCCCTAAAATTAATATGGTGGTGCAACATATGTGAAAAAATGAGATATTAATCTATAATCATTCTTCTTCTAAAAGCATAGTTGTTATAACACTAGTTGTAGAACTTACGAAGTACTATTTGTTGATGAGAGACTAGAAGTTAAAATCCTGCAAACACAGAAGGAAATATGTAAGTTCTTCAGACATACTTAGAGTGGATGAATATTGATCAACGTAATAAGGAAATATAGTTTCTTACGTAGGGCCATCAGGGCAATCAGATATAGAAGGGTCCCCAATGAAATCATTATATGATATATCTCTGCAGTATAGAGGTTCATTACGAGTATGACTAGAGTACACTTGAGAAGTTGAGATAGTACAGAGAGCAAAAAAACTCACACATTTCTACCCCTTAACAACATCCATTCAGGTATGTTTCCATTTAGCTTGTTATTGCTAAGATACCTGCAAAAGTATGAAATATAGGAAGAGTTCAGTTTTTTTTTTTTAATCATAAACTGTAGAGGTACAGATAAAAGCCTGCAATCATCTGTTTTTTATTTACAAAAAAGAAATCATGTTAATTACATGTAACTAGCTTTTGGCAATGAGCTGAGGCTTACAGGTATATTTCCACTGAGATTGTTGAAGGTCAAGTCCCTGGAAAGATATTATAAGGCATGATATTTATAAGTGAGTGATATTTCATTTCACATCTCAGTGATTCGCCATGGATAAAAAAAGGCATTCTAATAGAAGTGAAATGAAAAACTTACAGTGAATATAAATCAGTCAATCCACCTATATAATCAGGGATCCGATCGGATATTGACAAATTTCTCAAAACCCTGTATCATATCGAATGCATTATACAATTTCAGAATAAAGACACGTGGCGGACAAATTTTTTGGTTTGACACCTGATGTAAACTCACAATTGGTGCATCTTTTTCATATTCTGAAGTGGTGGGAAATCTATGACCCCTCTGATATCACTGACTCTACTATATTTAAGCAAAGAAAAAAAACCAGCAGTATAAGAAAGACAATTATTATAAAAAGACAATTATTATAAAATTTAACTCATTTTCAAATGAACAGGTCTTACAGTTGAGTTATTGAGCTCAAGTTAGCAAAACTGGAAGGAAATGGGCCTTCCAAGGATGTTCCTTGCATATATCTATACATATGTTGCAAAAGTAAAAGAATAAATTGAGAATTATATTCTTTTAGACTGAAACTAATAATAATGGAGAAAGTTTACACGAAGTAACGGTTTACACTCACAATCTTTGGAGTTGGGTCCAATTACCAATAAAAGCAGGAATCTTTCCAGAGATTGGATTTCCATCCATAATACTGCAAATTAGTTCATAAATAAATAAAGTTATTGACATGCATCAACATCATTAGTACATTAATAAGAAAGGTGTAAACAAATAACAAATCTTCCATCATATACAATTTCAAAAGAAAAAAAAAATCATCACTATAATTTTATATATTATCGATGCTTTTATTTGTGAAGGCTAGCAGTTTGAAGAAAACAAATAAATAGGTTTCCACCAGTCGTGGATTTAAATCTCTAGCAAAACAACCCGTGGATATTTAAAAATATTTCAGAAATACTGAATACAAAACACTATGTTTGGAATCTTGGATAACCATTTTAACAGGTGTAACTAGACCAGTCAGTGTTATGAGTTTTTGACCGAGCTCAGCCTGCCACATTAATACGGGTACGGTTCTCCTTTGACCATCCAGTCCCGAAGCTATGCCCGATCCGTAACTAAATAAAATAACAAAAAGATAGCATAATCTTAAACTTACAAGATGGACATGTTCTTAAGATTCCCTAGTGACTCTGGCAACTCACCAGAGAAATTATTAGAAGCAATAAACCTGTACGAAGAATAGTATGATAAAAACATGAAAACAACCCTAGTCAATCATTTCATATTATAAATTTATACTGATAAAAAGCTTATATTGAAATAGAATTTTCTCTGATATACTAACAGTCGAGTCAACATGGTAAGTTTGCCAAGAGTTGCAGGAATTGAACCTTCCAATTGGTTTGCATCGATCACTCTGCCACAACCAAGTAGCAGCATTAGTTAGACTAAAAAAACTAAAGAAAGAATAGTAAAAACCTGAAACAGGAACATAACTTTTTTAATTGAAACCAAGAAATGAAGACACACACACACCAAGCACAAACACACACATGTAGAAACAACTATAGGAGTATGTGAATTTTCGTTGTCATTACACGTCAATACAAGTAGCATAACAGTAACACCACCGTTGAATGAAACTTTAGCATATATAATGACGTAACTGTATATTCACTATTAGATAAAACTATACTAGCTCCAAAAAAGGTAGTATAAAATAATTACAGTGACTGAAGTGTTGATATGTTTCCTAGTTCATCTGGTATTCTTCCTGAAATCCGATTTCCCAAAAGTGTCCTGCAGGCAATAATCAATTATACTTCTGTAATTCAAATGAAGTAGATTACTTAAAATCATCAAAAGGTTATATAGGATGAGAATATACAGATTAGTTAGTGGAAGAGAGCCCCATTCTGCTGGAATTGTTCCGCTTAAGTAGTTACGAGAGAGATCACTGATTTTTAATGAAAATGAAGTTATCAGTGATAAATACAATCAAATATAAATAAGAAATTACTTGTACTTAACCATAAATAAAGACCTAAAATAAAAATGCGAAAGTAAAAATAAATGAAAATGAGAACGAGAATTTTACATGGAAAATAGTCCAAATAAATTGGGTAAAAAACCATTGTCGATTTGTATTAAAAATATTATTGCAGACCAAGATTACTAATCATACATGAAAAAACTTACAGAAATGTTAAATGAGTCAGATTAGCAAACTCGGCTGGTAGCACTCCTGTTAAATTTAATTCCTTGAGCTGACTGTTACACCCGATTACGCATAGTTATATACACAAGTAAAAATGAACGTCATATTCAAGGGTTGTCAATATGTTATTATATAAAAACAGTGATTCGCTGGTTGACAAAAATCACGTCATTAATTGCATGAAACTCCCTTTAACTTCTGGTATCTAGCAACAAATCACTATGTGCACTATGGTAAGATGAATTGTAAACATATTGATTCAGAGGCAATGTGGCATATTTATAACAGGAAATTATTGTCAATGACAAAATTTCACAGCTTTTTAGCCTCAAGGACAGACCTTCAATATTTTATCATGAAGGACAACTTTATGTAGGTATCAGTTTTTAGTTATTAATAGCAGTTTTTAGGTATCAGTTTGTAGTTATCGGTAGCAGTTTTTAGGTATCAGTTTTAGCTGGGTAGCAGTTTTGTTGTCCTTATGAATAATTTTGGAAAATGTTTGTCTTTATGAATAATTTATAGAAGAATGTTTGTCCTAAAAATATTGAGGTCGTGTCCTTGAGGCAAAAATATACAAATCTTTGTCCTTTAAATTAATTCCCCTATATATAATGTGAAATGTTACTTTGTGCAATAAGACCAAGAGCGAGGGAGTTCCCTGTAATATAGTCAAAGGAAAAGGAAAAAAAAATTGTGTACATGCTAGTGACATGACAAATATCGGTGTCTGGATCGCATTGACAGGTAACATTCTTTGCCAGGGATTTGTTAACTGAAGAATCATATGTCTGTACCCATCCATCTTTTCCGCTACATGGATCTACTCTAAAATTCCATGGCATTTTCAATTTCGCTGCAATTATCTTGAGAGCATCAACTATCATAAAGCAACCAAAAAAAGTTTAGTATGATTGATCGTAACAGTACAGTATTATTCACAGCTAGAATTACCATTGACATGATTGATTTAGACATTTGCACAAACATCAATTGAGCATATCATCAATTCACAAACACACATCACTATCAGAAGTCTTTATCCAAATGAGTCACTTCCAAACTTTGAATTCAACATATCAGTCATTTGCATGTTCACAACTAAATATTAAGCTGATCCTGAGTAACTCCAATATTCAATTTATTAAGTTTAACAAGACACAATCGCCAAATTTGACTTATAATTTGAGTACATTGAAATGGAAATTAGGAGATAACCGACGAAAATGACAACGTGAAGAAATAGGTAAAACTAACCATCTTTCACCTCTATTAGTTTTGATAACGTGTATTGTTGACTATTCCTTATTAATATTTAATTTCATTTTTAAATGGCTCAGAATTACGTTTTCTTCACTCAACTACCTATTGTAAAATTACACTGGATAAATAAACATAAATCACGTTTGAAGCACGTTAAGCAACTACACATAAATAGGTATTATTTATGTTGTAAAAAAGACAAAAATCCGAAAGTAAAAGTTTAGTACAGAGTGAAAATTAGGCTTTGTTATAAATAATCGAAAACTTGTATCCATGTTTTCAAACTTAATATCTAAAAAGTCTTTTTAAAAACAAGTTTCATGAAACACTTCTGTTAAAATTTTCGACAAAAAGATGCATTTAAAGTATAAACCGTATATTCCTGCATTATTGAATGTAAATTTTTTATTTTATAAGAACACATAGTTTGGACTGCACATATTTGCAGTGAAAAAAAATGCAAATATACACAGTTCTCAATGAAAATATATGCGGTTTAAATTGCATATTTTCGTCGAAATTTTTTACAGTGTTATTTCGTGAAACTTTTTCTAAAGAGAGAAGGGAAGTGAATTGAAACTTTTTGAAGGGTCTTTGAAAAATACTACCTATAAATAACATGTGCAACTCTTACTTAAATTATAAGAGCTCGAATGTAAGAAAACCATTGGAGTTGTAAGATAATTATTTATTTATTTATTCAGCTGTGTAACTATGTACTTGCACATACAAAGAAAGAAGGATTTAAAACAAACATACCAGACCAGGTGCTCATGTCAAAAATCTACCTATCATTTTCACAACTGAATAGCAAACTTAAAAACTTTTTAATGATAAACTTGTACAGTAGTAAAAATTAAATTTATAAGTCTTTTTTTATTTGTGTGTGTGTGTATATATATGTGTGTGTATGTATGTATGTATATGTATATGTATATGTGTCTGTCTATGTATATATATAAGTTGAAATAACAATCCAGTCTCCTAGATTGAAACATAAAACATTGAAAGAATTCCAATTACATTGAATTCAATGTCTATAGTAATTTGTGGTAAACATTTCCAAACAAGGACAAATTTTCATTTTAGACTTAAGAAAAAACATATTTCAAGTTTAGACTTGCTTCAAAACTAATTGTAAAAAAAGATTCGGTTCTATATAATTTGCGCATATTTAAAAATTTGTCCTCCAAACCATTATAGTTTTAGGCATATAAGATTTCATCTGTTGCACACTCACATGGCTCAATGACAAATGCAATTTAATTTTATGTGATATATCAACATTTGTTAAATACAAATGTGATTTTGGCATGCTGAAGTAATCAAAAATCATGGGTTCATATTATTTTTCAGTTATAAAAAACAATTAAAAAGAATAATTAATGGCACATAGTGTCCTCAGTGTAATCATAAAAAACAAACATAGAAACTTAAATAAACTAAAACTTACTTTCTTGCTGGGGCAACAGAGCTTCACATCTAAAATATTCTCCATGAAAACATAGAGAAAATAACACCAATACAAGAAGAACTCCTTTCATTTATTTACTCAAAATCTTCTTTTTTTTTTCTTTTCCTTTTTTTTTTAAACTAAAAGGAGGGATGGATATCTGAAATATTAATGATGCTTGTAATATTTGAAAGCAAGGACGAAACATTAAAATAATTGTTTGATGGAGAATGAAAGAGAGAGGCTGCTATGTAGGTTGGAATTTGGAATTTGACAACTCATCCATCGTCTTGGATGCATTGAATAAATAGTGCACGGCACACAGTTACTTAAGTTGAGATGCTTCGTTTCTCATTGGAAAGTCAAATGACAGTTTGTTTTTAGTATTGCATCCAAAGTTTCTTCGCACATGACTCTCACAGATATCGGATTGGATGTGGACCCGAATGCAAATAAGAAGTATAATTCACTGTTGGGAGTTTGTCGAACTACAATTAGATAGAATATTAAAGAGGAAAAACCCTTAATTGCATATTTTATTAATGAAATAAAGCAGCTTTATATAATGCTAAATTACAAACTGTTGCTAATAAATAGGAACCATTGACCACTAATTATTTGTGCTAAAATAAAGAAAAAGTCAATAGCAAACTTTGAATAAACCAACTTATTTATCTAATATACCCCCTTGATTCAAAGTTGCACACTCCCATCTTCATCTTGAAGAAGTCTTGTTTCTTGGATGCAAGTGACTTCGTAAGAATGTCAGCCATTTGTTGATTTGTAGTACAAAACTTCATCGCAATATCTCCCTTTGCTACTAACTCACGAATGAAGTGGTGTCGAATGTCGATGTGCTTCGTACGACTACGAAAGATAGCATTCTTTGTCAGATTAATTGCTGACATGTTGTCACAATAAATCTCTGTAGCACCTTCTTGTTCTTGAAGAAAATCTGATAACAACCTTCTTAACCAAATACCTTGACATGCTGCTTAAGTAGTTGCCGCATACTCTGCTTCAGATGAGGAAAAGCTACTGTACTTTGTTTTTTTGATGACCAAGAGATAACACCAGATTCAAGAGTGAATACATACCCGGAAGTGCTTTTTCTATCATCAAGGGAACCTGCCCAATCACTATCACAATAGCCAACCAACCTCATGGTCTTTACTTTGTTGTACCAAATCCCATAGTCAAATGTACCTGCTATGTAGTGCAATATCCTCTTTACAGCTCCAAAATGATGTTTTGTAGGCTTATGCATAAACCTGGAAACCAGACCAACAGAATGCGCAATATCAGGTCTAGTGTGAGATAGGTAGTTCAAACTACCCACCATGCTTATGTACAGCTTTGCATTTGTTGCCCCTGTATCATCACTGGCTGACAATTTCTCATTAAGATTCATAGGAGTGCAAGCCGGTGTGCATCCTGTCAACTGGAACCTTTTTAGAAGATCTTCTGCAAACTTTCGTTGGGAGAGAAAAATACCATCAACACCTTGTTTTACCTCTAACCCAAGAAAATAGTGTAGTAAGCCCATGTCTGTCATCTCAAACTTCCTCAACATACTAGACTTGAACTCATCAACAATAGACTCACAAGACCCCATGTATATCATATCATCTACGTACAAACAAACCACCAAAAAATCAGCACTACCTTGCTTCTTCAAATAGAGTGTAGGCTCATTTTCACTCCTTTGGAAACCATTCTCTAAAAAATATGAATCAATTTTGTAATACCATGCACGAGGGGATTGTTTAAGGCCATACAATGCCTTCCGTAACCTATAGACTTTGTCCTCCTCATTATGAACAACAAAGCCTTCGGGTTGGGAAACAAATACCTCCTCTTTTAACTCTCCATTAAGAAAAGCCGATTTGACATCAAACTAATAAACAAGCCAACCAAGTTGAGCAGCTAAGGCAAGAAAAGTTCTCACCGTTTCAAATCGAGCCTCGGGAGAAAATGTCTCATCATAATCAACTCCTTGCTCTTGTGCGTATCCCTTAGCTACTAGCCTAGCTTTATGCTTTTGTATACTTCCATCAACATGATATTTGGTACGGAACACCTACTTTAACCCAATAGCATTTTTTCCTTCTGGAAGATCAACTAGCTCTCATGTATTGTTCTTCTGTATGCATTTGATTTCTTCCATCGTAGCGTCCTGCCATACTTGTTCTTGAGCAGCATCATCATAGTAAACAGGATCTGACACTAAGAGAGCAAAGTTTGTTGTTTCATAAAGATCCCGTATTGTACGAAACCTTGGTCGAGATTCCGACGTGCTCTCTGGTGACGATGTAGTATTGCTGCCGGGTTGTGGGCTTGCTGGTTGAGTGGTGTTTTCAGGACTTGTTGATGGAGTGGTGTTGTTGTTTGGGAAGTTTCTACAATCTTCTTGTGCTGCATTTGGAACTGCACCAGAGGCTTCTCCATCATCAACAAAGGGAACTACCTTTCCTGTTTCATCAGAACTCCAAGACCAACTTGCAGACTCGTTAAATAACACATCTCGACTTATAATGATCTTGCCACTTATTGGATTATATAACCTATAAGCTTTTGATTGCAAACTATAACCAAGAAAAACACATTTTTCTGATTTATCTTCAAGTTTATGACGAGATGATTTTACCAAAGCATAAGATATACAACCAAAAACTTTTAAGTGGCTTACCCGAGGCTTTACATTGTGCCAAGCTTCATATGGAGTCTGATTCATGACTGCCTTCGTTGGAGAAATGTTGCGAAGGTACACGGCTGTGGCTACTGCTTCTGCCCAGTACTGATTTGGAAGTCCTCTAGCCTTCAACATACTTTTGGCCATCTCTACCACGGTTCGATTTTCCATTCAGCCACACCATTTTGCTTAGGAGTATATGGAGCAGTGAGCTGCCTGTGGATTCCAAGTTGCTCACAAAAGACATCAAAATCATTCGAACAAAATTCACCTCCATCGTCTGTACGCAGCTTCTTTATGAAACAACCTGATTGTTTCTCAACAAGGGCTTTGAATTTTTTGAACATGTCAAGAGCTTCAGACTTGAGTGTTAAAAAATAAACCCAACTCATTCTTGTATAATCATCAGTAAACAATAGAGAATAACGAATACCATTCAAGGAATTCGTTTTCATCGGCCCACACAAATCAGCATGCACTAGTTCTAGACATTCAGATGCTCTCCATGACTTCCCAACAGAATATGATTTTTTGCTATGCTTTCCTAAGACACAACCTTCACAAAACTCAAGAGTATCAATGTTTGGCAGCCCCAAAACCATTTCTTTTTGACTCAAAAATTACAAACCATTAAGATGTAAGTGACCATAATGCAAATGCCATAGATCAGAGTCACTACATCCCTTAACAACTAGAGCCTTGTTTTCTACAGTGGACACATCAAGTGGAAATATCCTATTTTTTGTCATACTAACATTAGTAATATTTAGACCTGACTTCTTATCTCTAATAACACACTGTCATCGTCAAATACAACAACCAACCGCCATTAATCAATTGTCCCACACTCAACAAATTATAGGCTAAACTAGGTACAAAGAAAACATCATGCAATAATTTCTTTTTACCATTACTACTGCAAATAGAAATCGTACATTTCCCTTCGACCTAAACTTTCTTGTTATCACCAAGTCGAACCTCAGATTTTTGTGAGACTTCTAAATTCTCAAACAACGATCGAGAATTAGACATATGGTTGGAGCATTCACTGTCAATGAACCAGACATTATGATCAGTCATGTTGCTAGGAAAGTATGCCATGAACAACGCCTCTAGTGCATCATCTTTCCAAATTGGCTTTTGGCCTCTCAGCGTTTTTCTTTGACCAACACTCTACTTCTTTGTGGCCAATTTTTTTTTGCAATAATGGCATTGAATAGAGCTCTTCTAGTGACGTTGATCCTGTGATCGACCACGACCTCTACCACCATTGTGACAACCGTGACCTCGTCCATGGTATCCACCTCGGTTATTTCCTCTACCACTCAAGAATTCAGATTTCTCTTTAGAGGCTTCTACCTTCACTTGAAATGCCTTCTCCTCAGTGTGTTCAGTCTTCCTGTTTAATCGCTCTTCATGATTTTGTAAAGAGCTCATTAAGTCAGAAAAAGAATAAGTGGATATGTCATGTGCTTCCTCAATTGCAGGTACAATAAGGTTAAATCGATCATTAAGAGTTCTCAATATCTTTTTAACCACAGTTTGGTCAGTAATTTGCTCTCCATAAGACCTCATTCTATTGACAATGGAACTTGCTCTAGACAAATAATCTTGCACCTTTTCATCGGCATCTATTTTCAGAGTCTCAAAATCAGAACGAAGAGATTGGAGTTTGACTTTAATTACCTTTGCCGAGCCCTGGAATTCAGTTTTCAGAGTTTGCCAAGCTTCCTTGGATGTTGTTGCAGAGGCAATTCGTGAAAAGAGGGAGTCACTGACTGCTTGCTGAAGAAAAAATAAGGCTTTAGCATCTTTTTTTATTTTCCTTCAATTTCTGCTCATCTCTTTCCTTCTCATCATACCCATCTTCAATATATTCCCATAGCTCTTGAGATCTGAAAAGGGTCTTTATTTTAATGGACCAAAATTCATATTTATCCCCATCAAAAATAGGAATTAATGCTTGGGAGGTGGCGGAAAGTCCATTCGTTGCCATTGAAGTCACTTAATATGTGATGTTCCTCACTGTGTTTCACTCAAAGCAAAAAAAACAAGGCTTTTCAATTAAACAAGGTTGTCGTGCACTTATTTTTCTCACCTTCTTTGATCTAACCTGGTTTTTTTAATATTATTTGAGAGAGGAAAGAAAGCTGCAGTGCTTTTGTTGATGGAGCTCTCTCACAACAATAAAAAAAATTGCTCTGATACCAAGATAGAATATTAAAGAGGAAAAACCCTTAATTGCATATTTTATTAATGAAATAAAACAGCTTTATATAATGCTAAATTACAAACTGTTGCTAATAAATAGGAACCATTGACCACTAATTATTTGTGCTAAAATAAAGAAAAAGTCAATAGAAAACTTTGAATAAATCAACTTATTTATCTAATACAATTAATTTTAGTATAGAAAAGGAAAAAAAGAACTACAAACTTTTTATTTTAGGACAAGTTTCTAATTAATTTTGGTAGCTTTATGAACATTTTTTTACGAAATGACACTGAAAGCTGTTGGAGGTGGACAACGATGATGAGCGATGGACAATCGACGGATGAGGAGGAAAGAAGATTCTTGGAAGGAGAACGATGGAAAGCTAACTTGAGGAAGGGGAATTTGCAATGGTGAAGAAGAAGGCAGTGGACTAGGGTGATAAGGAGCGTGAAGCTAACTAGCTTAAATACCAACCAACACTCAAAACATTATTCAACAATATGTATGCGATACTTACCTTTATATGCAATATTAAACCTATTTTGGTATAAATGTTGGAAAATTATCGATGATTCGAGGAGACTTATGTACTTCTAACTTCAAAGATATACTATGTAGATCACTTAGACAATAGTTCAATCCAACATGTATAAACGGGCTGTAGAACTATCGATTTTCGGATTCAATTTTGGAACAGCGTAATTAGATTCAAAGTTTGTACGACTTTGATTCGACCAAGAACACTACTTTGATAATTTTTGATGATGCAATTTAGAGTAGGGAGTAGACAAAATTCGCAACACCTTCCAGTCGTTTCTGATCCGCAACACCTATCTGGCGTTACTAATTTCAGGAAAAAGAAAGCGCTCTGAAACATTTTGAGGCATTGCAAAATTTCATTAGAAAGGAGAAGTCATTTTACAGCAATATCTGAGTGTTGCTATTTATAGTTTCAGAAAGGTTCCTATTCGCTAAAGGTTGCGTCTTCTCAGAACGTTGCTTACCAATAGTCCAAAACCGTTGCAAACGTTCGCGTCTTCCGCCTTATTTTGAATTCGAGTTCTGAGTTATAAACGGGCCAAAATTTGGACCCATTAAGTCAATAGAATTTTGTCCAAAAATATTATTTGGATTCAAACCCAACCCGACCTGGCCCGGTTCGGTCGGTCAGAGGAACGGCGGCACATGCATGTGAGATAGTTATACTTAGCTTCCCTCCTCATAATAGAGCAAACATTTGGGTGCCAGAGGGCCCAACTTTCTCTTAAGAAACGTATATTTAAACCGATATAGTTCCTGTGATTTCTAGGATGTGTCACCATTCTCAGTCCCACTTCCTCTTCTTCTTCTTACAAATAAACCCCAATGCCCAATTTACTTTGAAAATTTGCAACAATTTACCCCCATTTCCCAAATAAGTAAAATAAATAAAACAGACGATTGAATCACTAGAGTGACTGCCTATGTACCAAAGTGGGATCAAGGCAACGTAGTTCCAAGATCAAAGTATAGCATCATCGTGAAAACCAATGCATAAATGAAAGGTAGCTTTTGGATTTGAACCTTCACTTATTGTAAACCGTTCAAAGTTCTATCGAGGTCTATGCTGAACGTATCTTGAACCAAGTAACCCTTGTAGTAGTATTGGAACCGTCACACATACCGATTTCCTATATTGAGTGTTCTGTATGTTCAACACATTAATGGCTATGTGATCAAATCTTGAGTTCATGAGTCTACTTCAAAAAGAGGTCTTCCCCTTATAGGAAACGACCTGATTTCCATACTCATATAGGTAAGTCCCTTAAGGTGCTTCTACGATACACTTAGTGATTTTAATCGGACTTATTAAGGATCTTCATCCGTCGTCTTTCATGCAGAATCCAACACTAATAATGGGCAATTAGTTTTAGTGTTCCATAATCATTCCCTTAACTTGTTGGTACTCATTGAACTTTCTCTATCCTTTTCAAGACATAAGTTGGGTTTCTGTTAAGAATGATCAATCTTCATTCACGAACCTTAACCCCATTTCTTTTGATTTTATAGAAAGCATAGCCTTTGGAAGACTCTTAGTAAATTGATCAGCCAAGTTTTTCTTTATTTCTATGTAATCGACATTGATTTCTCCTATTTTGAGTAATTGTCTTATCATCTGATCTCTAAGACTTACATGTCTGGACGTTTTGTTATATGTTTTATTGGAAATATGATATATCGTAGCTTGATTGTCATAATTAATCAAAACCACTGATGATGGCTTCTTCCATAAAGGAATTTCTATTAACAATTCATAAGCCATTCTGCCTCCTTGCTTGCTTCTGCTAATGCAATCAATTTTGACAACATAGTTAAGTCAAAAACACAGATATGCTTCTTGGAACACCAAGACACAATAGCTCCTCATAATGTAAATATCCATCTAATCATAGACTTGGATTTAGATTCTACATTGTTCCAAGTAGCTTCACTGTATCCTTTTAATACAAGAGGATATTCTTTATAAAAAAGACCATAGTCTATAGTACCTTTCAAATAAGCTAGAACACTTGAAATTTCTTTCCAATGTTCTGTATCTGGATTACTCGTAAAACGACATAATACACTAATAGCATGTGTTATGTTAGGTCTTGTGCAATGCACAACATACATAAGACTCTCAATAATACTGGAATATTATAGTTGAGAAATAGTACGTCCAGTATTCTTCTCCAATTTAATATTAGGATCTAAAGAAATCGGTGTTGGTTTGTTATTATAATGACCATATTTATTGATAAATTCCTCACTATAGTGAGATTAGGTTAGTACCAACTCTTCCTTTTTTCTTAGGATTTTAATCCCTAAATTTACACCAGCCTCTCCTAGATCTTTCATATCAAATTTAGAGGATAAAAACTTCTTATTTTCTTTCACACAAGATGTATTATTCTCAAAAATTAATATGTCATCAACATATATACTTATTATAATACAAACGATTTCATCCGATTTGTTATAAATACACTTATCAACATCATTAACAATAAAGCCTTGAGACAATGCTACTTTATCAAACTTCTTATGTCATTGCATGGGTGCTTGCTTCAGACTATAAAGAGATTTTATCAGTTATAAACTTTCTTTTCTTAGCCTGAATTTATAAAAACCTCCGGTTGTTCTATGTATATCTCTTCTTCTAAATCACCATTAAGAAAAGCAGTTTTCACATCCATTTGGTGTATTACAAGTTTATGAATGAATGCAAGTGCTATCAAACAACGGATCAAAGATATGCGAGCAGGATGAGCGTATGTTCCAAAATAATCCACTCCATATCTTTGCTTATAACCCTTTACTATTCTGGCTTTAGATTTATCCATGGATCCATCAGTATTTAAGTTTTTCTTAAATATCCATTTACATATTATTGATTCAGCACCAGGATGTAAATCAGTCAAAATCCAAGTTTGGTTTACCAAAATTGAATTCATTTCATCATTGATAGCTTCTTTCTAGAAAGTAACATCTTTGAAACTCATAGCTTCAGAATAAGCTTTCGGGTCATCATTAACATTCATTACATATCTAGTGATGTTAAGAATTTCATTTTTACTTCCTTCTACAAGATATGTAACGAAGTCAAGACATAGTCCTTTTATATTCTTACTCTTTTACTTTCCCTTTGTTCAGTACTCTCTTTAAGTACTGAAACATTCTCATTTTTTTGAGAAGAAGTATAATCTTCATAGTTGTTATCATTAGTTTCAATATGTTTTGAACTAGATGATGCCAATGGATTCCCGTTAGTTTGATGTTGAGCTATATACTTGTTTTCAAAATATTGTACATCTACAAACTTAATTACTTAAAAAGTATCAAGGATAATAAAACGATAAGTTATACTATTAAGAGAATAACCTATGAAAGCACACTTGAATGTCCTATTTCTTAATTTTGATCTTTTAGGATTTGGTTTTCTAACATACACTAAACATTCCCAAACATTAAGTCTTGATAAGTTTTCATTTGAACCATAGTTCATAAGGGGATATATCCTTCTTTTTCAAAGGAACTCTATTTAAAATATAACATGCAGATAAAATAGCATTTCCCCATAAGTGTTAGGTAAATTTGAACTAATTAGCATAACATTAACCATTTCTATTAATATCCTATTATTTTTTTCAGTGACTCCATTTTGTAAAGGGTTATAAGGAGCAATACACTGATGAATTAATCTTTGTTGTCTATAGAATAAAGTAAAAACATTTGAAAAATATTCACCACCACGATCATAATGTAACACTTTATTTTAAGTCCTGATTGCATTTCAACTTCAGGCTTGTAAATTTTAAATTTATCAAAGACTTCATCTTTTGATTTCTTAGATAAACATAAGAATACCTAGAGTAATCATCAATAAATGTTACATAGAATTTATTTTCACCATATGTTGTGTGACCTTTTAAATCACCAACATAGCTATATACAAGATCAAGCAGACTAGTCTTCCTTTCTATAGATTTAAAGAATTTTCTATGTACCTTTACTTAAACACAAGTTTCACATTTAGAGATGAATTAAAAATTGCAATAAGAAATTAATCCCTACTTATTCATATTTTTAAGTGAACCATAATTAAAATGTCCTAATCTAGCATGTTGTAAATCTATAGAATCATAAGCAGAAGTTTTTTTTATTAAATTCAACTTAATCATGCCGTTAAAAGAATATCCCTGTCCAATGAAATTTTCGTTCTTGGATAACATTAGTTTGTCAGAATCATGCACTATCTTAAATCCTCCTTTGTTTAGAAGGTATCTAGAGACCAAATTCTTAAAAATATCAAGTACATGAAAAACATTAA
The DNA here is from genome assembly GCA_030765085.1 of Allium cepa. Lineage (NCBI taxonomy): Eukaryota > Viridiplantae > Streptophyta > Magnoliopsida > Asparagales > Amaryllidaceae > Allium > Allium cepa. The sequence goes on along the minus strand of CM060940.1, from coordinate 488,066,703 downwards.
CCAAAGTGAGAGTCTTTTCAAAAGTGAACAGGAGTTCTATAGTGCCTTTGCCAATCACTTTGCTACGAACATTATTTTTTCTAGTAACTTAATTTTCATCTCCGTTAATTTCTTCATAGTTCTTGTAGAGACTGTAGTCCTTGCATATATGAATGGTTGCTCCAGTATCAATCTACCAATCATTTTCTATGCCTCCAACGGAGTTTGCTTCTTGCACTACTGCCACTAATGTATCTTCAATCATATTTTATTTCTTTCGTTGACGATAGTGACGAGCATAATGGCCGGGCTTATTACAAAAATAACAAGCGCCTTTCTTTTTATCTTTCTTAGAATGATTTTCCTTCTTAAACCGTGTCTTATTCTTAGACTTCAATGAATTTGTCAATTCAATATAATTTGCCTTAGAACGTGACTCAGTTTGCGGATTATCATGTAGTTCTCTTTTATGAGAGTCCTCTTTTATGTGAAGATGACGCTATAAATTCTCTAAATCATAATCCATCTCCACGTGTTTCTATTTCTTTTTATAATCATTTCAAGAGTGAGGGAGTCTAGAAATTATAACTCCAACAATAAAGGATTTAGGGAGTTCAATCTTGGCATCTTTAAGTTGATTTACTATATATATAATTTCACTAAGTTGTCCAATAATGAAAATCCATAAAATTGCACATCAGGAATTTCTTTCTGCTTGCCTCAGATATGCATACATTCCACTTTTCTGATTTTGAGTTGAGTATTACTCCTGTCGACTTCTACATGCTCACGGGTATAAAGATTGGAGGACACGCGCGTGGCATTTTCTCTCACATGTTTCTCATGCATAAGGGGTATTCGAGAATCAATCTGGATCCGAATAGCAATTTTCTTCTTAGCTTCCCATTATCCTATCGGTCTAGCATCTTTGCCCACTTTGGGTTCTACTTCATCGACTTCATTTTTTAGGCCTAAATTAGAATCCAAATCGAATGAGTTTCCTAGACTGGAATTATAAGTTGACCGCGACACCTTTTTCTTACCCTTCTGGTTTAGTTGCATATCTTTTAAGGACATTACGTTGTTGGAGCTCCATTTTTGATGCTGGTAAGCAAATCATAACAGTTTGCAACTTGGTAATAGTGAGGTTTTTTGCGATCATTTTCCCTTAGAAATAATTTTCAAAATAGATCATTCTCCATTCTCTTCTACAACCAATAATTAAAAAAACACGATATGAAGTTAATTACGAAGTGAAATTTTTAAGGAACGTACCAACTTGGCTCTGCTTCCCATATCATTAGGATTTTCTTTTTTTATTTTGTAAATTTGGGACTCATGAACTGCATTTGGTAATTAATCTTTCCAAATCGAGCGGTAAATTGTAACATCCCCAATCTAGAGGCCCAAAGCTAAGTGCTACAAATACTATAGTCATCCATATTATTAACTTTTGGCAAATAAATACGACTATGTTAATGGCATCCATTATATCAGAAGCACTTGAATATGAAAAACAAAATCATGGATGTAAAAAAAACAACATTTTACCGATTACATTTCAAAACATATGTTTCACATTCAAATTACATAATCCCATAATCGTTTCCAGGTTTAGATAAAATATTATTATTACATAAATACGCCAAACGCGACATATGGCGATACCCCCTTGGTTGACCAGAGTACTATATATACAATACAGTGGAATTAGTCCAAAATATAACAGCAACTCCTAATTAACTATCTTTCAGCCATCGGCTCATCACCGCAAGCTTTATTCGTCAACCTACTAAAACCTGTAAATCTCAACCCTCAGTCTACTCAAATTAATGTTGAGCACCCAAGAGTTTAAGGGAAAAAACATAAACTTCAAGTCAGACATAAAGCCTAATGTGAATAATACTGTACATCTCGGTTATTTGATATTAAGTGAGATCACGCCGCTTAGCGGAAAATGTTTCCCCACACCAATATCCTGTGATAATCCAAAATTTTCAAGCAAAATTAAATGTGATAATTTCCTTTATAAATTATTTTAATTTGATAAAAATTATTATTTTCAAACAATAATGATAATGGGTTGTTTTTAAATATAAATAAATAAATTTTTAAATAAAATTATTAATTACAAATTAAATTTAGGATAGTTTAAAATATTTATGTATTGTTAACTTGATTTTAAATTTGATTTTGTTTCCAAATTTAATTTGAATATGAACTTGGATTCATTAAGTAATTCAAAAGATAGGCATTTTAAATATTTGGATTTAAAATATATGTATAAGCTTTTATTTGTATATAGTTTGTTTTATTACATTTTCTTTAAAAAGGAAATTCATATATACATTTACATAATAATAAATAAATTAAGTAAGGGCTTTTACTAACATTTTAAAATTTAATATAAGTTACTTAACTACAAGTGTATATATATTAAGGCTTCATTATAACAAATGTGGATTTATAAACTATAGTGAATGACAAATGTAAAGAATTTAAACAAGTGTCATTATTTTTGTTTTTTTTTGTTTTTAAAATAATAAATAAAAGATAAAGAAAAGTATATGCACATTTCTACTCCCTTCTCATTTCTTTTAATCTTCAATTTCAAATAAGAAAACAGCCTGAAAACAAATCAAAGAACAAAGAAAAAACAGTTGTAAAACATTACAACTCAAACCAGAAAGTGTTAAACAATCTTCTTAGATTTGAAAGCAAAAATCTCAGACTTGAAGCATATCAAGTACTCAAAGCAAAAGTTTAAAATCAAGCAACTTCTTATTCAAATCCAAAGTTTAAGCTTTCAGTTTCCAGATCAACATCTTGTATCAACTGTTCTCTATTTTAAGATTACAGGTAAGTAAACTACTATCTAAATTTAATCTATTTTTATATGTGCCTGAATGTGATAATCCATGGAAATTATGATGGGTAGTATATTTGCATGTTGTTTAGAGGTGATGATATATATATATATATATATATATATATATATATATATATATATATATATATATATCTATACATATGTATGTATGTAAAAAAAATCTTTGATTTAAAAAACCTAGAAATGAAGTATCCTGCTTCTATGTTGTCCTCAAACAGAGGTGAGTAATCATGAAATCTGGAATATCTTAAGATGGTAGGTGATGATCCTTGAAAATATGATAAGTATTATGCTGTGCATGTCATTAAAAATGAATTTGTGTATAAATATGGATGATAATCTCTAAGTACATGCTCATATCTTGTCTCTTTTTGAATACTACAGTGTTAAAACCTGGTCTAAAATTCAAGTCATCAACATAAATGATTTCTGGGTCTTGATCTCTAATAAGAAAATGTTCGAGTGTATATAACATAATTTTTAAAAATAAAATCTGAGCAAAATGTTGGTTAATATTTCCAAATTTAAATATTACAGAGAAAATCCCTCAGTAACTTAAATTTTGATTTTCAAATCTTTATGCTTTGATTATATACCTAGATACGTTATCAAAAATGATGAATTTTTAAAACAAATTCGTAGATTTTTAAGTTGTTAAGTATTGGGAAATTTTGCGTTGATCGAATTTTGGTTTTGGGTATAATTCTAGAGATCGACGATATAGGATTGGCCGAGACCTTGGCTGAAGCAGGTTTGGGTGTCGGAGTGTATGGGAAAAATAATAGAAAGGTTAAGTTTTTGTCGTGGTGGTGCGGCGAGGTGTTGATAGGGTTTAACGATGGGTTCAGGCGACTACGATTTGAGTGGAAATTGTAGCTCCGTTAGTGAAATCGAGTGGATCGGACAGAGGGGATTAGGAGGAGGACGGGTTGGAAAGATTCCAGAAGCGGAAACGTGAGCTCTGATGATCGGTGAAGGAGGTTCGAGGGGGTTGATGATGAATGAATTTGTTCCAGGTGGGTTGTTAAGTGCTCGATTTCAATTCCACATTTGAAGGGTAACTCTGGTGGATGCAATCAAGTTGGAAGGTTGATTTTGACTCGACGGCGTGGGTATCGATGATCGGAGCGGTGGCCGTAGAGCGTGCACGTGCACGTATATCCTCGAGTATTTGAAGCATGGCTGTGAATTTTGCTTCGGGAAAGACAATGGGTTATCTCGATGTCATCTTCGGGTTTCGTTTGGTAGTAGGAGCAATGCGTTGATAAAGGAAAGTGAAAGAAGAGGAAGATGACAAAGGAACGAGTTTTGATGAAGTTTTGCTCGAGTTGAGCACGTGATTTTGACTCGAGATTAACTCGAGTATTTTCATCTGTTGACTTGGGTATGTGGGAGTTGAGGTAACTTGTGATTAAGCTCTAATGTAAACCAGTTTTTTAAAAAAAAAATCAAAGTATTAGCAAGATTTAATGCAAGTTTCTAAAGTTCCAAAATGTTTTCAAAATATTGAAATTCGGTAATTTATAATGGGTTAAATCCTATATGTTTTCAAAAGTAAATTAAATAATGAAATCAGATAAGTAAATAATTAATTTAACTATTAAGATAATGCATAAAGATTGATTACTTGGTGTAATCAATTTTAAGGATTGATGTATTAATGTGATCAATTAATTAATATAATCAATTTAAAGGATGGTTAATTGATTAAAGATTAATTACTTAATGAAATTAATTAGTAATTTTGAAGGGTAATTAATGGGTTATTATTAAATAAGATTTATTTAATCAAAATTACTTAATAAAAGTAACTAATTACTCAACGTAATTAATTAAATTAATGTGATTAGTTTTCGTTAATTAATTAGTTTAATTAATTTAAGATAATCACTGGATGATTGTATAATTATTTAATGTAATTTGTAAAGTGTAATTACTTAGTGAGTAATTAATGGGTAATTACTGGAGGTAATTTGGGTTAATTACTTTGTGTAATTAATAAGAAGGATAATTGCTTAGTGGAAGTAATTAATAATTAATTACTTAGTATAATTAATTTAAGAAGTAATTATTAAAATTCATTTAGAAGTTAATTAATTAATTAATTAATTAAATTATGAAAGTAATTACTGTAAATGGTTAAGTACAATTAATTCATGTAATTAATTAAAGGCTAATTACTTAATGTAATTAAAGAATAATTAATCGAGGATGATCAATTAAGGTAGATGATTAAAGAATGGTTAATTAATTGGGTTGTAATTAATTAATGTTAAGTAAGCATGATTAAGGTAATCCAAGTAAATAAGTTGGTGATTAATTTAATTTGAAATTGATTCAATTAATTAGGAATTATATTTCTAATAAGTCTTGTTTATAAATGGTTGTATGATTTTGGCTGACTTGGACTGATGATATCTCTGATGGATGATTAGATGTGGTGTTATGAATGGGTTGAATGGTGAAAATGTAGGTTACCTTGCTGAGTTGAATTATTATGTGATATGATGTCCTGGACATGAGTTGTATTGTTTTAAACTCGACAACTGAAATAGAGATGACACTGGATTCGAAGAGACCGGGGTCGGATATTAGTAAATACCCGAAACCACTTCGATTCTTTATAAATTGAAATGTGAAATCAATAAACTGGAATGAAATGATTTAAGTGAACTGGACCGTTTTATCTAAGTTTTGGCACTTAGAAATTGATATGTGAAATAGGTGATGTCTATAACAAATTGTGAAGTTGTAAATTGATATAAGTTACCCCGGGTTTATATAAGTTGTATGCTTTTGTATTCCATGTTAGATGAGTTTACTCACGCTGGTTTCCAGCCTAACCCGGGTGTTACTTTGATGTAATGCTCGGGTCAGACCGAGTGTTACATATTTTCATGTAAGGACGTTTTGGAGCTCAGGAGGCGAGCTGGATGGCAGGAACGTATGGAGCATATCCCGCTGTATATTATAGTTCATCTAGGACATGTTGTTTTATATTGTACAGTGTTGTGTAATGGTGAGTAACTATGATGTATAAAAATATAAGTGTAATGATACAATTCTTCTTTGTAAAACTGTTAATTATGTGATATTATATTTTAACCGCTGCGAATGTGAGATTCTGAGTTTGAGTTTCTTCTTCTTTCTCTTTCTTCTTTTCATTAACTATCTGGAATTTTCGAGATCGAAATTTTCCGGGTCGTTACATTTGGTATCAGAGCCGAAGGTTAAGCGAGAACCTTGGCTCTGGTGGGTTTACTCATTAAGGATATGGTCAATGGTACCCCAGAATGAGTTGAGGGTGTGTGTGTATGTGTGTGTGTGTGTGTGTGTGTGTGTATATATATATATATGAGAGCGTACTTGTTATTTTCTTATATAAAGATTTTAAATGATTTTATAAGAATATATTTTGATACATAAAGCAATATTTTTTTTCTAATAAATATTAAGCTAATTGGTTGTTAAATTATTGGGATTAAAATAAGTGGTAATAGAAATACAACCAAATTGAAATTAAATTAAAGATAAGTTTGAAATGGATTCGAACTGAAATTAAATCTTGAAGTTGGGGAAGAATTTCAAAATAAGATGAATTAGAATTGGTTTCAAACCGGAGAAATAAAATGGTTATTGTGTTTAATAATGGGATGATTGTTTTCCAATAAACAATAAAATGTTTTAAGGAAGTAACCATTTAAAGAGAATAACTTGTAAATTAGAAAGGATGTAAATTAAAGTGGGTTTCAAATTGTGAAGTTCTGAATTCTAAATTTAAAATTATTTCCAAAATGTTAAAGGAAATAATATTATTCAAACTATTTTGAATACGATCTTATTTTAAAATAAGAAATGTTATTTAATATATTTGAATGAAAGGGTCCTATTTCAAACAAGGGTTATTTGAAATTTTAAAGGAATTTGTTTGAATTTAAAACCAAAGGTGGTTTAAAATTTAAAAGTAACCAAGTGTGTAAAGGAAATAAACTCTAAGGTTGAGTTTTGAATTTTCCTTGGAATGTGATGTGAAACCCAAAGTGAAGTAGGTTTTAAACTTAAGTGGGAAGGATATTAATCTGAAATTTAAAATTTGAATGGGAATTCAAATTGTGTAAATTTGACTAGATTAAGTAAATTGAATTTAACTTGGAAGAAGTTAAATAAGTTTGAATGATCAACCTGATTTGGAAATTTCAAGATGAAATTAAGATTTAACTTTGGAAGTTAAATGGTTGATTGGAATTGAGAGTTTGAGTGATCTCAAATTGGGTTTGAGATCCGAAAATTGGAAATGGAAGGATGTTTTAAAAATAATTTGAATGATACCATCCTGTTGTTATTAATAATCTTTAAACCGTGAATTTGATTTGTTTAAAGAAATGGGGTATGGTAATATGTCCATTATTAAGATAAAATGGAATTTGGATTCAGAGTTAAATGGTTTAAAGATATAAGTTGATTTGATTTAAAGGATTAAATCAACGTTTAAAAATTTAACTCAAATTTATACAATTCGGGATGGAGTAAATTTGAAATTTGAATTGAATTAGTTCAAATTGAATTTGATTTGAATTAATTGGATTTGTGATTAAAGATGTATAAGTTTAAAAAAAATCAAATGAAATTTTTGAATTGGATTGATTTGAAATGATTTGAAATTTGAGGTAGGTTCAATTTGAAATTTGTCCAAATTTAATTGAATAATTTGGAATTGAAATTAAAGTTGAATAGTTTAAATTCAAATGGAATTTGAATTGAATTTAGGAGGAAATCCAGAATAATTCAACTTGATTTGGAAATAGAGTTTGAAATTGGGATTAATTCAAACTGGAGTTGAAATGAACTGAAATTGGAACTAGTTTGGTTGAAATTTATTTGAATTAGTAGAATTTAAGATCAAAGTTGAATAAAGTTAAATTTGGAAAGAAACTAAGGTTAATTCAACTTGGATTGGGGATAAATCAAGTTCAAGGGAAAATTGAAGTTATTTAAATTGAAACTGAGTTAATTTAAACGAAAGTAGAAATTTAAATTGAATTGATGGGAATGGAGATTGGGAATTGAACAGTTTGGCTCTGGACTATTTTGAAAATAAGTTGTTTTAATATAAATCTATTTTTCCAAACTATTTACTACATATAATCTTTCTTTTAAAAGCCCAAACAATTTTATACTTATTTTATAATTATTTTGGAACTATTTAACTATTTTTCAACTGTTTTAAAAACAAATTACTGTTTTTCAACTATTTTACAAATTAATTTCTATTTTTCAACTATTTTACAATTATTTAAAACTTCTATAACTATTTGACTATTTTCTAACTATTTTACAATTATTTAACTATTTTACAGATATTTTACAAACTAATAATTATTTTTCAACTACTTATTTATTTTTAACTTTTTAGGCTATTTTCTAAATCGAAGCTGGACAGAGTTCAAACTGTTTACGATTAAATATCCAATTAGAATTGAAGTGATAATCCAAATGAGGATTTAAGCCGTTGTTAGTAAGTGAATGAAAATCAAAGTGAATGTGAATAGAAAGGATTGATTTGGCTAATAACCAATAAGGATAAATACGTAGGATATACGTATATTATTCTATTCGCATAGTGATTTGATCCAGATTCCAGCACAGAATTTCGAGATAGTATATCGATCCGAGTTGGGATATTTTCACTCGATTTTCGACGGCGAACCTGGATATGGATTGTTGATCGGTTTTGAATATTCTCTATCATAGTTAGGCTATGCAAGGAGAATGACGGTTTCTGATCAAGAAACCAGATCTGAGTCCGCACTAGGAAGTCGGGTCGACGATACTAGTTCGGAAATGAAATTGTGTGATCGAGTGAGTGATCAGATTGGTATAGCATACGGATGATATGTATACATCGTACGCATTTGAATGAAATTGATACTGGGAATTTGTGGATAAGAATTGTGAAATGGTTTTTGAAGTGAACATATATTTTGTGAAATATATGAGAAAATAAAATAGAAATTGGATATTTCTATGATAGAAATTTACTTTATGAAAGTAAGTAATATGGTTAATGACTATATAGAGTAATCAAATTTGAATATTTGATTTGGAGTAAATAAAGTTATATATCTTAGTTATATAAGATAAATCTCCCCTTGTTGAATCTATTGCCAGAAGAATAGGATTTTTGAAGAATATTTAAAGTATAAAAGGAGTTTTATACAAGTTTGAAATGATCCAAAGATTTTTTATCAAAAATTATATATATCTATATATATAAAGGATTTTATGAGGATGATTTTGGAAAGGTTTTTGGAACCTTTGGATTTGGAAAGGCTTTTGATTTTTGGTAAAATCAATATTGGAGTTGGAAAGCCTAATTTGAGAATTATCGATTTTGGGATAATCGATTTTGAGAAAGGAGATTTATATGAGATTCATACTAGGTGTATGATTTGGAAGATACTATATGTGTATAGTATAAAATGTTTTGAAAATGGCTCTGGAGAAAAAGGCACTCCCTTGGGATGAACTTCTCAGGAGTACCATAGGTTGGTACTACCTTGAGCCTCTAAGGGGGATGTTCAAAAGTTGACCATGTGAGGATTCCAGACAAAACTAGTTCCTGAGGATTATTGGGTAGCGAAAGTCGAGAGCGCTGATGCCTACAAAGGCATTTAGGTTATGCTGTGACGATAGTGTAACTCGATGTCTCTGCGATCTACTGTGTGGACCATAGCGGAAATCGTATGGAGGTGAGTGTCAACGGTCTACGCTTGATTTTGCCGAAAAGGCAATGTAACCTCGGTAGACTGCAATCTATGGTCAAGTGGAGTGGAGAAGTTTCATTCTTTTGGTAGCGGAATTCGAGGGAGTTGAGGCCTACAGTTATATGGGTTTTTGCTGTGATAGCAACGTAACCCCAGTTGTAGCTGCGATCTGTAGCGGGTTCCATGGTGTAATCGAGGGGCGCGGAGGCCTACAGTTATCTATGGATTTTGTCGGGATGGCAACGTAACCATCTGGTTAACTGCGACCATGGATGGGGGTGATGATTTCCAGAGCAATCTCACTAAAGATATTTCTCTATTTTCAAAAATGTTTTCAAAATTTTTTAATAATTTTTTTTCCAAGTATTTTCACCGGGTGTTAAAAATAGGTCTACTAAGTACTTATAGATTTTCAGTCTTACGCCTGATCAACGTATGACCGAATTTCTGTGAGAACGAGAACGGACTTGTTGAAACATCGAGTTATGAAAGTATTTTTTTATAAAAACTATTTTTACTATATATATTTTTAAAGTGTTTAAAAAAAATAATCCAAGAAAATTTATCTGATTTAAGCATTTTAATAAATTCTGGCTTCGTTCCTTTTCGAGGACGAAAAAATTCAAAGGGGGGAGGAATGTGATATTCCAAAAATTTCAAGCAAAATTAAATGTGATAATTTCCTTTATAAATTATTTTAATTTGATAAATTTTTTTATTTTCAAACAATAATGATAATGGGTTGTTTCTAAATATAAATAAATAAATTTTTAAATAAAATTATTAATTACAAATTAAATTTAGGATTGTTTAAAATATATATGTATTGTTGACTTGATTTTAAATTTGATTTTTTTTCAAGTTTAATTTGAATATGAATTTGGATTTAATAAGTAATTTAAAAGATAGGTATTTTAAATATTTGGATTTAAAATATATGTATAAGCTTTTATTTGTATATAGTTTGTTTTATTACATTTTCTTTAAAAAGGAAATTCATATATTCATTTACATAATAATAAATAAATTAAGTAAGGGCTTTTACTAACATTTTAAAATTTAATATAAGTTACTTAATTACAAGTGTATATATATTAAGGCTTCATTATAACAAATGTTGATTTATAAACTATAGTGAATGGCAAATGTAAAGATTTTAAACAAGTGTCGTTATTTTATTTTATTTTTGTTTTTAAAATAATAAATAAAAGATATAGAAAAGTATATGCACATTTATACTCCCTTCTCATTTATTTTAATCTTCAATTTCAAATAAGAAAACAGCCTGAAAACAAATCAAAGAACTAATAAAAAAACAGTTGTAAAACATTACAACTCAAACCAGAAAGTGTTAAACAATCTTCTTAGATTTGAACGCAAAAATCTCAGACTTGAAGCATATCAAGTACTCAAAGCAAAAGTTTAAAATCAAGAAACTTCTTATTCAAATCCAAAGTTTAAGCTTTCAGTTTCCAGATCAACATTTTGTATCAATTGTTCTCTGTTTTAAGATTAAAGGTGAGTGAACTACTATCTAAATTTAATCTGTTTTTATATGTGCCTGTATGTGATAATCCATGGAAATTATGATGGGTAGTATATTTGCATGTTGTTTAGAGATGATGATATATATATATACATATGTATGTATGGTAAAAAAAGCTTTGATTTAAATAATCTGGAAATAAAGTATCCTGCTTCTATGTTGTCCTCAAACAGAGGTGAGTAATCATGAAATCTGGAATATCTTAAGATGGTAAGTGATGATCCTTGAAAATATGATAAGTATTATGCCGTGCATGTCATTAAAAATGAATTTGTGTATAAATATGGATGATAATCTCTAAGTACATGCCTGGAACAGTCATATCTTGTCTCTGTTTGAATACTACAGGGTTAAAACCTGGTCTAAAATTCAAATCATCAACCTAAAATGATTTATGGGTCTTGATCCCTAATAAGAAAATGTTCGAGTGTATATAACATAATTTTAAAAAATAAAATCTGAGCAAAATGTTGGTTAATATTTCCAAATTTAAATATTACAGAGAAAATCCCTCAATAACTTAAATTTTGATTTTCAAATCATTATTCTTTGATTATATACCCAGATTCGTTATCAAAAATGATGAATTTTAAAACAAATTCGTAGAGTTTTAAGTTGTTAAGTATTGGGAAATTTTACGTTGATCGAATTTTGGTTTTGGGTATAATTCTGGAGATCTACGATATAGGATTGGCCGAGACCTTGGCTGAAGCAGGTTTGGGTGTCGGAGTGTATGGGAAAAATAGTAGAAAGGTTAAGTTTTTGCCGTGGTGGTGCGGCGAGGTCTTGATAGGGTTTAACGATGGGTTTAGGCGACTACGGTTTGAGTGGAAATTGTAGCTCCGTTAGTGAAATCGAGTGGATCAGACAGAGGGGATTAGAAGGAGGATGGGTTGGAAAGATTCCAGAAGTGGAAACGTGAGCTCTGATGATCGGTGAAGGAGGTTCGAGGGGGTTGATGACGAATGAATTTGTTCCAGGTGGGTTGTTAAGTGCTCGATTTTGATTCCACATTTGAAGGGTGACTCTGGTGGACGTGATCGAGTTGGAAGGTTGATTTTGACTCGTCGGCGTGGGTATCGATGATCGAAGCGGTGGCCGTAGAGCGTGCACGTGCACGTATATCCTCGAGTGTCTGAAGCATGGCTGTGAATTTTGCTTCAGGAAAGACGATGGGTTATCTCGATGTCATCTTCGGGTTTCATTTGGTAGTAGGAGCAATGCGTTGATAAAGGAAAGTGAAAGAAGAGGAAGATGATAAGGGAACGGGTTTTGATGAAGTTTTGCTCGGGTTGAGCACGTGATTTTGACTCAAGATTAACTCGAGTATTTTCATCTGTTGACTCGGGTATGTGGGAGTTGAGGTAACTTGTGATTAAGCTTATCTAATGTAAACCAGTTTTTTTTAAAAAAAATCAAAGTATTAGTAAGATTTAATGCAAGTTTCTAAGTTTCAAAATGTTTTCAAAATATTGAAATTCGGTAATTTATAATGGGTTAAATCCTGTATGTTTTCAAAAGTAAATTAAATAATGAAATCAGATAAGTAAAATAATTAACTATTAAGATAATGCATAAAGATTGATTACTTGGTGTAATCAATTTTAAGGATTGATGTATTAATGTGATTAATTAATTAATATAATCAATTTAAAGGATGGTTAATTGATTAAAGATTAATTACTTAATGAAATTAATTAGTAATTTTGAAGGGTAATTAATGGGTTATTATTAAATAAGATTTATTTAATCAAAACTACTTAATAAAAGTAATTAAAAGAAATTAATTACTCAATGTAATTAATTAAATTAATGTGATTAGTTTTTGTTAATTAATTAGTTTAATTAATTTAAGATAATCACTGGATGATTGGTTAAGTATAATTATTTAATGTAATTTGTAAAGTGTAATTACTTAGTGAGTAATTAATGGGTAATTACTGGAGGTAATTTGGGTTAATTACTTTGTGTAATTAATAAGAAGGATAATTGCTTAGTGGAAGTAATTAATAATTAATTACTTAGTATAATTAATTTAAGAAGTAATTATTAAAATTCATTTAGAAGTTAATTAAGTAATTAATTAATTAAATTATGAAAGTAATTATTGTAAATGGTTAAGTATAATTAATTCGTGTAATTAATTAAAGGCTAATTACTTAATGTAATTAAAGAATAATTAATCGAGGATGATTAATTAAGGTAGATGATTAAAGAATGATTAATTAATTGGGTTGTAATTAATTAATGTTAAGTAAGCATGATTAAGGTAATCCAAGTAAATAAGTTGGTGATTAATATAATTTGAAATTGATTCAATTAATTAGGAATTATATTTCTAATAAGTCTTGTTTATTAATGGTTGTATGATTTTGGCTGACTTGGATTGATGATATCTCTGATGGATGATTAGATGTGGTGTTATGAATGGGTTGAACGGTGAAAATGTAGGTTACCTTGCTGAGTTGAATTATTATGTGATATGATGTCCTGGACATGAGTTGTATTGTTTGAAACTCGACAATTGGAAATAGAGATGACACCGAATTCGAAGAGTACGGTGTCGGGTATTAGTAAATACCCGAAACCACTTCGATTCTTTATAAATTGGAATGTGAAATCAATAGACTGGAATGAAATGATTTAAGTGAACTGGACCGTTTTATCTAAGTTTTGGCACTTAGAAATTGATGTGTGAAATAGGTGATGTCTTTAACAACTTGTGAAGTTGTAAATTGATATAAGTTACCCTGGGTTTGTATAAGTTGTATGCTTTTGTATTCCATGTTAGATGGGTTTACTCACGCTGGTTTCCAGCCTGACCCAGGTGTTACTTTGATGCATTGCTCGGGTCAGACCGAGTATTACAGATTTTCAGGTAAGGACGTTTTGGAGCTCAGGAGGCGAGCTGGATGGCAGGAACGTGTGGAGCATGTCCCGCTGTATATTATAGTTCATCCAAGACATGTTGTTTTATACTGTCCAGTGTTGTGTAATGGTGAGTAACTCTGATGTATAAAAATATAAATGTAATGATACAGTTCTTCTTTGTAAAACAGTTAATTATGTGATATTGTATTTTAACCGCTGTGAATGTGAGATTCTGAGTTTGAGTTTCTGTTTCTTCTTCTTTCTCTTTCTTCTTTTCATTAACTATCTGGAATTTTCGGGATCGAAATTTTCCGGGTCGTTGCATATCCTTTCCAAAATATATTTTCAAAGTTTTATTTTGCAACCAAAACCGGTTAAACATGTAATGCAATATCATGTATTTGTACATATTAGTTATCGAATGGACTATCTGTCCATACACTGTAGTTTTGTTTGGCTAACTACTAACCCTTGGCTCACCCTAGCCTACTAGAAAAACATAAAAATCTAACATCTATTAGATATTCCTCTTCTGGACGGTCTGTCCTTACTTACTTCTCTAGGTCAAACTAATACTAGTGGTTTTGCAGGCTCACCAATAACCTGTCTTTCTTTTTTAGATTCCTTTCTGTGTGTAACATAATTTAGTTTCACTTGTGAAAAAACCTTACACAATGGAATTTTGGACCTATTTTAGCTAGGGCTACTAGCTAAATTATGGGGCACGACCCCATACCAGTCCCATCTGGTATTATAATATCTAAATTATTTTACTTAGGGTTATGTACCAATAAAATTTTCCTCGAATTTTTTTTCTTTCAAATTAATTTAAACCTTTAAATCATTCTTTAAACAATGAAATTATTTATATATATACTTTTTGCTTTACTTAATCATCATGCCATGCTATATATTATTTACACAAAACCTTGTTGATGAAAACGCTTAAACTTTTGAAAGTAACCCTTTCGAAACCTTTGGAAGTACCGCTTCCGATATAGTAAAACCTTGGGCCGAAGGCCAAAACATACCTTTCGAAACCATTCATATTTATCCTTTCGAAAGCATTGAAAAACATCTCCTTTGAAAGCTTTAAACCTTTGGCATCCTATCTTTAAAACACTTAAACATTGCCTTTCAAAAGCATTGGAAAACCTTTACTTTTAGACCTTTCAAAACCATCGGGGAACTACCCTTTAGAAACCTTCCTTTAAAACTTTTCGAAAGCATTAAAGCATCAAAACTTTTAGAAAGCATTTGGGTTCAATTTATAACATATGGAAGCACCTTTCGAAACCATTAAAACTATCTCTTTCAAAACCATTTGGATTCTACCTTTTATAGAGCAAAAGGGTCATTAAAACATTTAAGTCGAAATCATCTCTTTCACAAGGTTTGCTAAGTAAAGAACTGATGGTGTCGAAACCATCCATTCGAAAGCATTGGAGAAGCGACTTGGTTTTAAAAATAAGGTAACCCTTTCGAAACCAATCTAGGTCGAAAGGTAAAAAGTGGCAGTCAGGGGTTTCGATCCCTTCGGAAGCATTCATTTAAAATAATAGGCGCCACCCATTCAAACCTTTCCTTCGAAACATCTGACTCGGCCGAAAGCCAACCAAGTCAAAAGCATTTCCTTTGAAAGAAAAAGCAGGTGCATTTTCAATTTAAAACAAAGCATGCTTCGATCCCCTCGAAACCTTTGGTTTCGACCCAGTACTTTCCGCCTATATCTAATTCACTACGTACTAGGTATTTGATACCATATGCATTGGTTTCGATGGATGCGGAGGTAAGGAGTCAGAAGCCTAGTGCCGAAAGCATTGAAATAGGAAAAAGCATGTTGATTTGACTTTTAAAATTAGTCATTTGTATCTGACATGCCTTGTTTGACAAATTATGATTGGTTGCAAAAAATTCTTTTCTAAAAGTACTGCTAATTTTTTCAGAAATTAACAATTTGGATTTTTTACAAAATACCCCTTCTCCTTTATATAAATATATAAATTTAAGTCACTTACCTTATATAATTTTATATATCCATTAAAATACTTAGGAAAATTCTACAGAAATTCTAGAAAATCATTTTTAATATGTTTTCCAACATATATAAATTTCACACCCTAAGCAAATAAAATTTGGCCGTAATTAATTTTAAACCCAAAATAGCATTTTCTTCATTAGAAAATTCATATAAGATCCACATTAATTCAAAAAATTATGAAAATTGAAACCCATTTATAAATTATTGTTTCTATCTAAATTTAAAATTCACAAGGCAATTGGATGTCATATAATAGGGTTTTGATATAAACATATCACAAATCTATGTGAATTAGCGTAAATCATTAACAACATATGAATATACATTTTATCGACCAAAACATGGCAAAATATTTGCAAATAATTTGGATTTCACAATAAAAACCGAAACCATCAAAAACTTAAAATGTAGCCATTATTCACCTTAGCTTTGTGATTAAAGATGTGAGATTTGTTCTTGATTAATTGATTTGATTCTCCTATTGAAATTCTAGCTTTTATCTTCTCTTGAGCTTGCTAATGGTGGCCGACCTTAGCTTGTATTTTTGGTTTGTGAAAAATGCTGTGAACATAAATGTTGAGGGGTTAAGGGTGCCTTGTTCCTATTTTTCCCTTGCATATTTCCTAACGTTTTTATTCTATTTGTTTTATTCTTTAGTTCACTTGTTTAACATGGCACGATTACCTCTTATTTAATCACAAATCTCAATCCATTAATCATCTTACATTATTTTATTTTATTTAACTAGTTAAATATCCTAAATAACATCACTAAAAATATGGGGTGTAACAGACTCCCCTCTTAAAGAATTTCATCCTTGAAATTATGATAAGATGCACATCAAAACAATCAAAGGTAAAACATACCATCAAACAAATCAGGAGAAGCATCTCTCATCATGTTCTCAGTCTTCCAAGTAAAGTCTCTCTCGTCCTCACTCCACTGGACCATAACTAATTTGACTATCTTGTTCTTGAGCCTCTTTTTATCTCTTGCGACTATGCGAACTGACTTTCTAACTATTGTCAAATTCGACTCTACGACTAAGTCATCTAACACAGTTGGTGATATAATAGTATTCAGATCTCGAATACACTTCCTTAGATGAGAAACATGGAATACATCGTGGACTCTTGCCAAACTACTCGGTAACTCTACTCTATACGCGAGTTTCCCTATCCACTCAATAATAAGAAATGGTCCAACGTACCTTGGTGCTAACTTCCCTAACTTCCCAAATCAAATCACAACCTTCATCGATGTTCCTTAATGAAAACATGCTCTCCAACAGAAAACTGTAAGTCTTTCCGACTTTTATCCGCATAACTCTTCTACCTAGATTGACCTTCCTTCATTCTAGCTCGAATTAACTCAACCTTTTCTACAGCTTCTCTTACTAAATCTAGACCAAGAACCAACCTATCCCCAGTCTCTAACTAAAAAACTGGAGATTTGCATGGCCTTTCATGTAAAGCTTCAAATGGTTCCATCTCTATACCAGCCTGACAACTATTGTTATACAAAAATTAGACTAGATGTAGATGGTCTTCCCATGATCCCCCAAAATCTAGCACACAAGCTCGTAATAAATCCTATAAGACTTCGTTAACTCTCTCTGTTTTTCCAACAGTCTATGGATGGTAAACGGTACTCATCTTGAGCTTGGTAGCTAAGGTATCATGTAGACTCTTTTAGAACTCGTTCGTGAATAAAGAATCTCTATCACTCACTATACTAATGGGAATTCCATGCATCTAACAACATTCTTCATAAACAACTTCGCTAACATGGGTGTTGTTCTAATTGACTTAACTGGAATGAAATGGGCACTCTTGGTCAGTCCACAATGACCTATATGCTTTTATTTCCTCTATTAGACCTTGGTAATCCGTCAATGAAATCCATAGATATAGATTCCCACTTCCACAGTGGAATGTCCAAAGGTTGAACTTAACCACTTGGCTTCTGATGTTCGGCTTTTACTCATTGGCAGTTCAAACACTGCTTCACCCATAAGCCTACATCCCTCTTCATACCTTTCCAGAAGAAACTTCTCTTCATGTCCTGATACATTCTAGTTCCTCTCAGATGAATAGTGAGCTTCGAACGACGGCATTCCTCCAAAACTTCCTTCCTAATGTTTCCCATATTTGAAACACGCAATCTTCCTTTCTTTCTCAACCGCCCATTATGGTCAAGACTAAAATCCATTAAGTCATCGCTCCTCATTCCCTCTCTCAGCTTTCTGATCCGTTCAACCAACACTGGATCCTCTAGCTGTTTAGAAGCAACCTTTTCGATCATAACTGGTCGGACTTCCAAACATGATAACAATGCAGTTTCTTACTTGAACTACTCTTAGTTTTCCACTGTACTCTACAAGTCGCTAACGCTTCTAAGTCTTTTCACTCAGTTATCACCGCTAACAGCATATTCTGATGTTTTCTGCTAAGTGCGTTCGCAACCTTGTTGCCTTTCCACGGTGTGTACTCTATGCCGAAATCATAAGCAGCTAAGAACTCCAACCACCTCTGCTGCCTCATATTCAGCTCCTTTTGAGAGAAGAAATACTTCAATGACTTATGATCCGTATACAACTCAAATCTTTCTCCTAAATGATAATGTCTCCACACCTTCAGTGCAAAAATCATCGCAGTTAACTCCAAATCATGGGTTGGGTTTCTGACTTCATACGGTCTAAGCTGTCGAGAATAATAGGCAATCACTCTACCCTTCTGCATTACCACAACTCCTAACCCAGTCCCACATGCGTCTATGTACACCACCTAATCCTGATTCCCCTCTTGAACAACCAACACATGTGCTTTAGTCAATAAATGTTTTAGCTTCTGGAATGCCTCCTCACACTTATCGATCAAAATGAACTTCACATCCTTTCGAGTTAGCTTGATCATCGGTGCCGCTGTCCATGAAATATCCTTAAAAACCTCCGATGGTAACCATTCAATTCCAGAAAACTTATTATCTCAGTAACCATTTCTGGTTTCCTTCTATATTCATGGCCTCAATCTTAGCTAGATCCACTGATAACTCCTTCTCTGAAACTACATGGTAAAGAAACATCACTTCCTTCTTTCAGAAATGACACTTCGAGCACTTTGCCTTCAGCTGATGTTGTCTCAGTGTTTCAAGCACTACTCTAAGATGAACTTCATGCTCTCTTTCATCCTTAGAGTACACCAAAATATCATCTATGAAAACCAATATGAATCTATCCAAGTGCTCTCGGAAAACCTGGTTCATCAAATCTACAAAGAAAGCTGACGCATTAGTCAGTCCGAACGACATCACTAACCATTCGTACGATCCATATCTGGTTCTAAACGATGTCAAAGGAATACTATCCTCTGCCACTCTAAGCTGATGGAAACTTGTTGCTAAATCCAACTGCGAAAATATCTTGGCTCCACTCAACTGATCAAACAAATCGTCAGTCCTAGGCAACAGATATCGATTCTTTATCATTTTCTCATTCAACTTACGATAATTGATATATAACCTTAATGATTCGTCCCGCTTCTTAGCAAACATTATGGCTGCTCCTTAAGGTGAACTACTAGGTCTGATAAAATTCTTGCCTTCCAAATCCACGAACAGCATCTTGAGCTCCCTCATTTCGATAGGTGTCATCTTGCTTGGCGGTCTACTTACTAGTTCTGCTCCAGGCACCAAATTTATAAGAAACCCAATGGCTCGTTTCGGTGGTAATCCTACTACAGGTTCAAATATATCCACGAATTATCTAACAACAAAAACTCGATTCAGCTCGTCTTCTATCTCCACAACACCGAATAAAGCATTCACCTCACAGCTAGAGTTTTCTACAGTATATACAATCTTCTCCCTACAGTCTGGGTGTCTAAGCGATATTTTCTCATCATGGCAAAATATCCTAGCATCGTACTTACTTAACCGATCCATACCCATAATTTTGAATCCTACAAAACCAAACGCATATAAACTGTAAACAAAAGTATGACCTAACAAGTCAAACTTTAGGTGGTTACATCTCATCTCAAGTGTTGCATACCCTCCTATTGGATTTGTAAACCTTAAGGAAGTAACTAGATATGAGAGTTCTAGGTTAAGCTTATCTACCAAACAACGAGATATAAAAGAATGCGATGCACCAGTATCAAACAGAACACTAACTGCCATACCAAGAACATAAGCATACCTCCCAACACTGCTTTCCCTTTTTCCCCCGTCATGGGTCTTGAGGTAGCTGGCTCCAATGCATATAATTTGTCCTTTCCATCCTTAGCGGGCTCCTTGCATTGGCTCTTGTGATGACCCATCTGATCGCAATTGAAGCATTTGATATTCTTCTTCCCGGTCACCTTCTTTGCCTCTCCAGAACAACATTCATTCGCAAAATGCCCTTTCTTATCGCACTTAAACAGACAACTTCTGACTTTTCCTTCTTCATGGCTCCACCATTCTGGGCACCCTTCTTAGGGAAGAACTTCCTTTTTTGACGCTGCCCCACCTGGACCTCCTTCGCCTTATACTTCTTTACAAAAGCAATCATTTCCTTATGTCTTAGAGCCATCTCACAAGGATCCTTGATATGAGGTAATGTAGCCCTGGCTAATTTAGGTTTCAATCCCATAATGAACTTCTCGTTTCTTTTAATCACGGTATCCACAATGGCATGACCATATCTTTCCAACTCCTCAAACCTGGTGGCATACTCTAACACAGTCATCTCTCCCTTCTTTAACTCGGCAAACAAGCAAGATAGACTTTTCCGTCACATACATAAATCTCTCCTCGAACCTCCTCTTAAACACGACCCATTTCATCGTTCCTTCATCCACTCCAACCGTCACATTATTCTACCAGTATAAAGCAGCTCGTTGAAGTTGTCTCTAAGCGAGCCTTCGTTTTTTCTCATCACTGACCCCTAAATCTGTAAAAATCTTCTCACGTTGCAGCAACCAGTTCCCCACTTCTATGGCGTCTTCAGTCCCAACGAATGGTTTTCCTCCCAACCTGGCATAGTCCCTACTCAAAGCAGCATAATTGTTGGCCACTGGAGCTTCCTAGACTCCTTCTCCAACTACTCCAGAAGCAACCCTTGCTTGCATCATGTTCACAAAAAACTGATATATGGCTCCCATGTCAACTTGTGGGATTCAACACCAATATTTCCAGCTCGTGTCTGACCTTGGTTCCTTCTAGTATTAGGTCTGGCGTTTCATCTACAGTGGTGCGTCCTCTTCCAACATTATCTCTTCAAAAATCCATATATGCATTCAAACCTTTGCGACATACAGAAAAATAACCTAATAGAGATAGGAGACTGAAGATAAGCACATACTTATATATGGAAAATACAAGTATGTTACTATAGCATTATCCCATACCCCAATCTTATCTCCAATTCCTTAGGATTATGTTTTTTTTTCAAAAATCATTTTTAGTTAAAAATTTTCATAAGACTATGCTCTGATACCAAATTGTAACATCCCCAATCTAGAGGCCTAAAGCTAAGTGTTACAGATGCCGCAAACATCCATAGTATTAACTTCCGACGACTAAATACGATGATGTTAATGGCATCCATAATATCAGAAGTACTTGAATATGAAACAAAATCACAGATTTCAAAAGACAACATTTTACTGATTACATTTCAAAACATATGTTTCACATTCAAATTACATAATCCCATAATCCTTTTTCAGGTTTAGACAAAATATAATTATTACATAAATATGCCAGGAGCGACATATGACGATGCCCCCTTGGTTGACCAGACAACTATATATACAATACAGCGGAATCAATCCAAAATATAACAACAACTCCTAATTATCTATCTATTAGCCACCTGCTCGTCATCGAAAGCTTTATTCGCCAACCTAGTAAACTTGTAAAGCTTAACCCTTAGCCTACTCAAATCAATTTTGAGCACCCAATAGTTTAAGGGGGAAAACATAAACTTCAAGTCGGACATAAAGCCTGATGTAATACTATAAATCTCAGTTATCTGCTATTAAGTGAGATCACGCCGCTTAGCAGAATGTGTTCCCCACACTAATATCCTTTCAAAGTTTTATCTTGCAACCAAAACAGGCTAAACATGTAATACAATATCAAGTATTTGTACATATTAGTTATCGAATGGACTATCTGTCCATACATTGTAGTTTTGTTTGGCTAACCACTAACACTTGGCTCACCCGAGCGTACAAGAAAACATAAAAATCTAACATCTGTTAGATACTCCTCTTGTGGACGGTCTGTCCTTACTTACTTCTCTAGGTCAAACTAATCCTAGTGGTTTTGCAGGCTCACCAATAACCTATCTTTACTTTTTAGATTCCTTTTAGATTCCTTTTTGTATGTAACATAATTTTAGTCTCACCTGTGACAAAGTCCTACACACTAGAATTTTGGACCTATTTTAGCTAGGGGCTACTAGCTAAAGTGTAGGGCGCGATCCCATACTAGTCTCATCTGGTATTCTAATACCCGAGTCATCTTACTTAGGGTTATCTACGTATAAAATTTTCCTTGAAAACTTTTTCTTTCAAATCGATTTAAACCTTTAAATCGTTCTTTAAACAAGGAATTTTTTTATATATACTCTTTTCTTTACTCAAATCACCTTTTCATGTTATATATTCTTTACGTAAAACCTTGTTGATGAAAATGTTTGAACTTTTGAAAGTGCCCATTTCGAAACGATTGAAAGTACCCATTTCGATACAGTAAAACCTTAGTACCCATTTCGATACAGTAAAACCTTAGGTCGAAGGCCAAAATATACCTTTCGAAATCATTCATATTTATCCTTTTGAAAGCATTGAAAAACATCTCCTTCGAAAGCTTTAAAACCTTAGCCATCCTATCTTTAAAACACTTAAACATTGCCTATCGAAATCATTGGAAAAACTTTCCTTTTGGACCTTCTAAAACCATTGGGGAACCACCCCATAGAAACCCCTTTTTAAAACATTTCAAAATAATTAAAGCATCAATCCTTTTGTAAGAATTCAGCTTAATTAATAACATGTGGAAACACCTTTTAAAACCATTAAAACTATCTCTTCCGAAACCATTTGGGTTCTTCCTTTTATAGAGCAAAAGGGTCATTAAAACATTTAAGTCGAAAGCATCCCTTCGAAAGGATTTCCTAAGTAAAGAAGTGATGGTGTCAAAACCACCATTCAAAAGCATTGGAGAAGCAGCTTGATTTTAAAAACAATGTAACCTTTCGAAACCAATCTGGTCGAAAGAAAAAAAAGCGGCAATCAGGGGCTTCGACCCCTTTGAAAGTAGTCATTTAAAAAAAAGGCGCAACCTATTCGAAACCTTTCCTTTGAAACATTTGACTCAGCCAAAAGCCAACCAAGTCGAAAGCACTTCTTCGAGAGAAAAAGCTGGCGCATTTTCAATTTAAAACAAAGCATGCTTCGATCCCCTCGGAACCTTTGGTTTCGACCCGGTACCTTTCGCTAAGCATGTTAATTTGACTTTTAAAATGGTCCTTTATACTTAAGTTGCCTTGTTTATTAAATGATGATTGGTTGCAAAATTTTCTTTTCTAACAGTACTGCCAATTTTTCTAGAAATAAAATTTTGGATTATTTACAAAATATCCCTTTTCCTTTATATAAATATATAAAACTTTTAAGTCTCATACCTTAAATAATTTTATATATACATTAAAATACTTTGAAAATTTTTACAAAAATTCAAAAAAATCATTTTTTATATGTTTTCCCACATATATAAATTTCAGACCCTAAGCCAATATAATTTGGCCGTTATTAATTTTAAACCCAAAATAACATTTTCTTTATTAGAAAATTCATATAAAATCCACATTAATTCAAAAAATTATGAAAATTAAAACCCATTTCTAAATTATTGTTTCTAATCAAAATTTAAATTTTCAACACAATTGGATGTCATAATAGGGTTTCATGTCAAAACATTTCACAAATCTATGTGAATTAGCTTAAATCATCAACTGTATATAGATATATATTTTATCATCCCAAACATGGCAAAACATTTGCAAATAATTTAGATTTCACACTAGAAACCAAAACCATTAAAAACTTGAGATGTAGTCATTATTCACCTTAACTTTGTTAATGTGAGATTTGTTCCTGATTAAGTGATTTGATTCATCTTTTGAAATCCTAGCTTTTATCTTTTCTTGAGCATGCTAATGGTGGTCGACCTTAGCTTGTATTTTTGGTTTGTGAAAAATGAAGTGAACGTTAATGTTGAGGGGTTAAGGGTTTATGGTATAAGGATGTGCCTTGTTCCTATTTTGCCTTTGCATGTTTCCTTACTTTTTATTCTCTTTTTTATTCTTTAGTACACTTGTTTAAAATGGAACGGCTACCCCTTATTTAATCAAAAATCTCAATCCATTAATCATCTTACATTATTTTATTTATTTTAACTAATTAAATATCTTAAATAATGTTACTAAATATATAGGGTGTTGCAAACAGTGAATGTATCTTCTCAACATGTTTTTAGTTGTATGCGTTCATTATTTTCGCCTTAAATGTTTCTCCACTTTGGTCATTTACCTTCACCGAGCCATTTGAAAAATGATAGTATATTATACGAAGATCCTTGTCTTCTTTGCTATTCCACGTAGTAGAGAGTTAAAGCTTAGAGGGGGAGCACTTTGTGGAAGCACATTCTGATTGGACTGTGAATCAAATTCCCAGTTATCCATGTTTATTGCTTTAGTGTACGAATGGAATGGATGAGACATACTTTGTTTATATTGAATATAAGAAAATGGTTTAAGAGTAGAAAAATTATGTGTTTGGTATTGATAAAATGGTCTGAATTTAAAAGATGAATTCTGAAAAATGGTCATTTATAGCCACTAAAATGAACCCGAATTCTAAAATATAACCGGTTTAAGGCGTTAAAATAGCCATATATACCCATTATTCACTTAGGAATAGCCTATTGAGGAGTTATTGTAAAGAGCGCCCATATAATAGGCACCTAACAACTGGGTGCCCATTTAATAGGCTTTCAAATACTAGGCACCCATTAAACAAGTGCTTGAGGTTGGACGTGCATTAAATGGGCGCCCATACATGATTCAGTATTCTAGATCCAAATCTGAACATTCAGTTGAATGCTCTGATGTAATTGGGCTATTGAGATGGGAAACCAAATAATTCAAGGTTGAATGTGAGCCATTTAAGATGCTTTAAGTATCTCTAGAAGAACAAATCTAAAGCTATAAACATCAATATATTATCTTTTATCAAATATTACAGAAGATGCTATTGTAAAGATATGAGAATTTTGCAAAAAATAATGATCATGATTCAATTGCATAATTTTTCCTTAGTAAGGAATGAGAGAGGTCCGCCAACAGTAAAGACGCTGGATTTGGGTGTGCAGTTGTGGCATGCCTACATCTTTAGTCCAAAGCTCGTTGATGTTGATGG
The DNA here is from genome assembly GCA_030765085.1 of Allium cepa. Taxonomy (NCBI): domain Eukaryota; kingdom Viridiplantae; phylum Streptophyta; class Magnoliopsida; order Asparagales; family Amaryllidaceae; genus Allium; species Allium cepa. The sequence continues at coordinate 488,041,142 of CM060940.1, read as the reverse complement.
ATCTTTAACGACTCGGAATCAGAGGAGGCTTTAGGAGAAGTGAAGATAGCCCGTTGGATTTTATAACAACTCGTATTTTTAACGATAAGATATTTAAATAATTGATTTAATTATTGAATTTAATTGAAGGTCCTAAAATATGATTTTTGCATACGATCAAATCAAAACTGGAGACCACTTAATTGAGTACGTATCGACGTTACAAATTAAAATGAGTATAAGGTTAATTATATCTGAAGATTAGACAATCTGTTAGCCAAAACGATCTCGAAAAGCATGAAATTATTACCTCGAAGCGCTGTCTCGGGTAGCAATAAAATTTATACTATTATGACCAAAAAACAAGGTGATGTGCGCATATGAGTTTCATTTCGGACGCACCATATAATCGCTCGAGTTCGAAATGTACAACCGTTTATTTGAGAATTTAAATAAATAAATAATATTATATTAACTAAACTCACTCTCAACATTTCACTGTTCCATTGCAAACAAGAAAACATGATTTCCACTTTCTTTATCGTTTCAAAATTAAAATCGAGAGATATATTCCACTAAAAATCATGAAATCAGGTTTATTGGTCTTGTATGGAGGAGAGCTTCGCATTGGTGGTGGTGATATTATGTGTGGTTATGATTGGCAGATATCGATTTCTCTATGACCGATTTAGTGTTAAGCTTGGTCGAAAATCGAAGGCGAGTTTGGCGAGGGCAACTACACCATCTTCTCTCTCATATTGAGGAGCACCATCCTCGAAGATTCATCGAGTCTGATCGCCGCTATGCAGATGCGACATTTTTGAAGGTCGACGGCCTGGTGGAATCGTGATTTCCTGGGAGAAGCAAGAATGGAGAGCTTAGGTGCGTTGCAAATTAGGTGCGCAGCTTAGATTATTGGTGAAGACGGTGCCTTGATTCATGGTCTATGGAGCGAGAAAAGAGAAGAGAGGGCATTGGTGTAAGTGGGTTCATGTACAGATATGTGCACAACCAATTTGGGAAAGAAGATGGACTAGTGGCTAATGAGGTAACTAGTGATTAGTTAATGATTTAATTATTTTAATCAATCTTGATTCTTATACTTCGCATATCTTTTGCATACGAGGTCCATTTTGGATGGCGTTTCTTGTATTATGCTCAAGATAGAAAGCTCAAGACTTGGAATTAGCTTGGCCAAATTTGATTAAGGTGAGTGATATTGTCTTTAACCATGCTATGATTGTTAGTATAGTATTAAAGCAACATTTTGAGATGATTTCTAACTTTAAAATGTGATTTCTAAAATACTTAAACCTATATCTTATTTTATAAAAGAATCTACAAGTGTTTTTAAATGGCTTTAAATTAAATATCATATTTTTCCCATTATTGCACTATTTTGACGATATTGCTGTACTTAGGCTATTTTTGACATTATTACTACATTGGTTTCTTAGGTATATTATTTGTGTGTTATTATAGATGTAAGTAAGTTATTTCAGATGTTAGCACGCATGTTAGTTGCATGTATGCTTATTTGCTAGCTTGGTTGAAAACACTGATCGAAGACGATATATTATCAGAAAATATCCCAGAAGATAGGATTTCGTGCATTGAGTTTCATGCATGTCGATTGTTTGAAGACGAAGGATGGACTTGGGGACATGCTTTGAATTTCGAGATAGATACCAGACGCTTTCATTTGGTTTGTGCTTAGCAGTTTTTAGTTAAGCACACAACCAAAGTGTGTTAGGAAATCAAATCTACGGTTTCAATGGCAACAACTATACAATGGAAATCGAATATGCATGTATATTTCTATATACAGGTACATTCTAGAGTAACATCACTAGAAAGACAAGAAAAAGGCTCAAAGAATGTTACAAGAGACTACAAGTCGATAGATCAAAGAAGCAATAGAAAAAATGCACAAACAGACATGCACAAGTTTAGACGTTTGGGTGCACAAGCCAGACGTCTGAAAAAGTCCTCCGGAACAACCAGCAAACTAAACCAGACGTGTGGTAGTAGCACTCAGATGTCTGAAAATCTACTATATACAAAAAATATGTAGTATCAGACGTCTGATACAAATACCAGACGTTTGATTTTGAACTCGGATTTTAAATTCAAACTTCAACTGCCACATTCGAATAGACATCTCCGCTTCTCTTCGCTGCAACTCTTCATCATCAACAGAAGCAACTGTAGAGTACTTGTTAGTGGATGAAACTACTCAAGGAACATCTCTACAACTATATATATTATCAAGAATCAAGAGAACAAATCACCTTACTTACTTATGCTCTCAAATTACACATTCTATCATATGTTCTTTATCTTTGGCAATCTATACTTGTATTTCACTCTTTCAATATTTATCTCTTCATAGAAAATACTCTCTAGATATATATAGGAAGCATTTGTACTAATTAGTCAATATCCGTGTTATAGAACACACATTCGATAAGAACAATTTATTGTAACCAAGCCTATTCCTTCGGACGAAGCGAGGCTGTTTGATAGTCGAATTCCTAAGGAGAGCTTCGGGACTGAACGTAGGACGGAAGGTCCGAACTAGTATAAAATCCTCGTGTGCTTATTCTATATTTACCTGGATTAATATTGTTTTATTTGCATCATATATTTTGTCACATATACTTGCATATACACTACATGATCCACTCTATAGACTTACACTTGGTATCAAAGCAAGGTTTGATCAAAGTACAATAACACATTTTTGAATCACTTTAATATGGTAAGTATTTTTCAAGAAGGTCAATCCACAGCACGACGCCCACTTTTTAACGGTTCTAGCTATGCATATTGGTCAACACGTATGAGAATTTTTATGGATGCTAATGGATTAGAAATTTGGTCAGCCGCTCAAAATAAATATGAAGCACCTGACACTGCTATGAACACAAGGAATGATGCACAAAAAACTGCAGCTTCTAATAATTCCAAAGCTATGAATGTTTTATTTTTTTCGTTAGATAAAAATGAATTTTCACGTGTCATGTTATGTAACACTGCATATGATATTTGGCGTACCTTACAAGTTATACACGAAGGCACAAACAAAGTTAAACAAACTAAGGTTTCTATTTTACAAAATTAATTTTCATCATTTAAAATGAAACAAAATGAATCTATTGTAGACATGTACTCTAGATTCCAAACCATTCAACATGATTTAATGACACTTGGTGTCAAATTCACAAATTTTGACTTAGTATCTAGAATACTCAATTCTTTGACTCCAGAGTGGGAAAGAAAAGTATTAGCTATCAAAGAAGCTAATGATCTTTCAACACTCTTAGTTGAAGAATTAATAGAAAATTTAATGTCCTATGAAGCTAATTTGCAGGCACGAAAACAACAAAATTCGAAAAAGAAGAACATAGCATTCCCAACAACAAATGAAGACTCTGACTTAGATGAAGAAGAAATTATATTTATTGCCAAAAACTACAACAAATTCAAGAAGTTTAGGAGAATGACTAGATTTCAAAAAGGAGGAAAATTAAGCTTAATAAATCAAACATTAATCAAATGCTATGAATGCGACCAATTTGGACATATGAAGAAAGACTGTCCCAAGCTCAACAATGATAAAAAGAAGAACAAACTTGAAAAATTCAAAAAGAAGAAAGCTTTCAAAGTAACATGGGATGACTCGGATTCTTCATCATCATCAGACAGTGACATCGATAGTGACGTAGAACAAGCTAATGTATGCTTTATGGCACAAACTGATGAGGTATGTCCCGAACTTAGCTATGATGAATTATTAAAACTTAGCATGGAATTACATGATAAATTTAGACAAATTAAAAAATTGAATAAAGAACATATAACCAAAATATATAGATTAGAACTTGAAGTAGGAATGTTAAAAGATGAAAAAATTATTTTAGAAGAGGAACTAGAATTATCTCAAGAAAAAATTAAAAATAGTTTGGTTGAAAATGAGACTATGGCTGTTGATTTTGATAAGACTAAACTAGAAAAGGATAACTTATTAAAGGACAATGTCAACTTGAAGAGTAATATAGAAACATTGATAATTGAAAATTTAGAATTAAAAGAAAAATTAAATAAAATTAAAAATAATTTTTCAAAATTTAATAAAGGAAAACAAAATTTGGAAAATCTTGTCAAAACTTCAAAACCATCAGGTAATAGAAATGGAATAGGATTCAAAAATATTCCTAAATAAAAAGGGAATAATAAGAAATATAGTTGTATTTATCAAAAGACTAAAAGACCACCTAAGTCTAATACGAATACCAAAAATATAAAAATTTAGATTACTAAGACAAATAATAATTTGATTAGACCAAAACATATTAATAATTTTTTAGATAATGTAGTTTATAATAAAAATTATGTTCATAAAGGTACCAAACCTTCTTGGGTATGGCTACCTGCTCCTCCTAACATCTAGGACCCTAACAAAGTATGTGGGTACCAATTAAATCATCTTGTATTTTGCAGGTACCAAAATAAAAAATAAGAAGAAATGGATACTTGATTGTAGATGCTCTAAGCATATGACTAGAAACTCAAAAATATTATCAAATATAACATATATCGATGGAGATAACTCAAAAGGATATGTCGTTGGCATCGGAGAAGTCATCAACTCTGGTATTTCTAACTCTACTATTGTTACAAATGTATTGTTAGTAGAAAATTTAGAACACAACCTACTTAGTATTAGTCAATTATGCGATAGAGGTTTTCAAATCAATTTCGAAAAAGATAGATGTAACATTTTTGACAATAACAAACAACTTATCTTTGTGGGTTTTAGAAACAAAAATATTTTGTCTTAAATATGAGTATGAATCAAAATTCAAATTTATGTTTAACTGCCAAACATGATGATCGATGGTTGTGGCATAAATGATTTTGTCATATTAATTTTAAGTATATTAATAAATTAGCAAAATATGAGCTAGTTAGAGGATTACTTGAAATAAATTACAAAGTAGAAAACTTATGTGACGATTGTCAAATTGGAAAACTAAAGAAAAGCTCTTTTAAATCTAAAAACAATATTTCTACAAAATAACTATTAGAATTATTACATTTAGATTTATTTGGTCCAACTCAGGTATGATCTATAAATCACAACAAATATGTTTTCGTAATAGTTGATGATTTTTCAAGACATACATGGACTTTATTTTTAAAACATAAAAGTGACACATTTGGTATGTTTAAATTTTTTGCTAAAAGAATTAAAACTCAAATGGATTTGAAAATTAAAAATATTCGAAGTGATCATGGTGGAGAATTCGAAAATGATTTTTTTACTAATTTTTGTAATAAAAAGGTATAAGTCATTTTTCTTTTCCCCGCACACCTCAATAAAATGGTGTGGTAGAAAGAAAAAAATCGTACGTTACAAGAATGTGCATGAACACTGTTAAATAGTAGTGGTCTACCAAAATATTTTTGGGTTGAAGCTATTGCCACAGCTTGTTATGTTTTGAATCGAGTAACCATACAACCTATGACTAAACAATCTTGTTTTGAAATATTTTTTGGAAGAAAACCTAAAGTATCATACTTTAAAACTTTTGGACCAAAATGTTTTATATTAAATAAAAAAGATAATTTAGGAAAATTTGACCTGTAGGCCGATGAAGGAATCTTTGTTAGATATTCGGATCATAGCAAGGCATGTTGAATTTTTGATAAACGAAATAACATAATGGAAGAAAGTTTACATGTTTCATTTGATGAAAATTTTCTTAATCATCATACTAATGACGATGAAGAAATAATTCCAATAACAAACACAACAAATTCTGTCACTAATGAAAAAAATACACAAAATAATACTTTAATATCATCTCCTAGAATTTTAAAAGATCATCCAAAAAATAACATCATTGGAGATCTTAACTCTAGGGTAACTAGAAATAAACTTAACCAAATAAGTCATATAGCATTTGTGTCGAATTTTGAACCGAAAAATTATAAAGAAGCTTCAAACGACAACTTTTGGATAATAGCTATGCAAGAAAAATTAAATCAAATTGAACGTAATAATGTTTGGGAATTAGTACCAAGACTAGAAAATCAATCGGTTATTGGAACAAAATGGGTATTTAGAAACAAAGCAGATGAAAACAGAAATATAGTTAGAAATAGAGCACGTCTAATTTCTCAAGGTTATAGTCAAGAAGAAGGTATCGACTACGACAAAATTTTTGCTCTAGTATCAAGACTCGAGGCCATACGTACATTACTCGCTTTTGCAAATCATCACAATTTTAAACTATTTTTTTAAATGGTTTTATTGAAGAAAACGTATATGTTGAATAACCTCCATTGTTTGTTCACAAAAAATATCCCGACCATGTTTTTAAATTACAAAAAGCCTTATATGGTTTAAAACAAGCCCTCTATGTCTGGTACGAACGTCTTAAAAATCGTTTAATTACATCTGGTTTTCAAATAGGTAAAATCGATACAACTTTATTTATTAAACGAGAAAATAATGATATTTTAGTTGTACAAATTTATGTAGACGATATTATTCTTGGTTCAATTAATGAAAATCTTTGTAACCAATTTTCAAATATTATGAAAAATGATTTTGAAATGTCTCACATGCGAGAATTAAATTTCTTTTTAGGTTTACAAATAAAACAACTTGAAAATGGTATCTTTATTCATCAAGAAAAATATTGTAACGATCTATTATGTCGTTTTGAAATGGATAAAACTTCTAGTAAACCAACACCGATGAGTACTAGTATTCGCTTGGAAAAAGATGATAACGGAAAATATTTTGATGAACAATTATATCGTAGTATGATTGGTTCCTTACTTTATTTGACTGCTAGTTGACCTGACATTATGATGAGTGTATGTATTTGTGCCCGATTTCAAGCAAAACCAAAAGAAACTCATCAAAAAGCTGTTAAACGTATCTTAAGATATCAATCTAGTACTAGAGATCACGGTTTGTTTTACCCTAAGGGATCATCGTTTGAACTAGTTTCATATAGTGATGCAGATTTCGATGGATGTAAAACAAGTCGTAAGAGTACTAGCGGAACATGTCACTTTATCGGACAATTCATGGTTTAGTAAAAAGCAAAATTGTGTCTCCTTATCTACTTGCGAAGCAGAATATATTTCAGCAGCTCTAGCATGTGCACAAGTGATATACATGCAACAAACGCTTACGGATTTCGACAAAGTTATCAATAAATCACCAATATATTGCGATAACACAAGTGCAATAAATCTATCAAAAAACCCTGCAAATCACTCGCGTACTAAACATATAGATATATGACATCATTTTTTACATGACAATGTAGAAAAAGGAATTATCACATTAGAATACGTAAATACCGTGAATCAAATAGCATATATTTTCACAAAACCACTAAACGAACAAACATTTGTTAAACTGCGATGCGATTTAGGACTATGCTCTCTCAATGATCTTCTAAACTAATACTACATCTTTATTTATTCTATGTTTAGCTAAAAAGTTTTTATCCACAAATTAAAATCGGTAACTCCTTCACCTTAAATTTTTTAGGTGGTTGTTTTCTGAAGTTACTTATAAATAATTTTCAAAAATCATATATAAATATCTTTACAAAACAAAAGGTAAAGAATATATAGATTTCATATTTTTACAACAGAAAATACAATCATGTCTTCCGACAATTCTCATCTGTCCTTCTCGACACCAACAACGGATAGCTCAACGAATACACCTCACCGCCTTTCTACCCCTACACCGAATCAGGAACCAACGTATAGATGGTCCTCCTACCACACGGGATTCACTCCCAATAAAAAGAAGTCCAAACAATCTCTATTTGTTTCTACTAACACCAAGGAGAAAATCGATGAAATACATCACTATCAAAAGCAACAAATAGAGTTACAATGAGAATTGTACTTTGAGAAAAAAGTCACGGCGCGACGACTAAGTTTTCTGGAGAAAATAGCGATAAAATTTTGTAATTCACGGAAGAAGGATGTACATGAACCACTTCCAATTCCTAGCAGTTCTTTGTATCCCTCTGCATCTTATCGTACACCTTTAGATCCATCACCTAGGCGATTCTCTGGTTCTTTAAAAACCCACGAACGTGGAAATATATGGTCTCCACTCAAGCCATGGAGGGATGACAAGTTTGAATATCGCAATGCTTCATTGTCATCTAAATAAATTTAAATTATTTTCATTGTATTTTTATCTTCGTACATTTGTAATTCCGTTTCACAAATAATAATACTATGTTTTATGAAAAATAAATGGTCGAAAAATAAGCAACACCCTTCAAAATTAGCCTATTTTAAGTCATTTTAATCATTCGAGACATCTGAATTTTGTCATCAGACATCTGACACTCTGGTAACACATAAATTGTTAACCATCGTGAATATATCTGACATCTCATAAATCATTCCAGACATCTGAAATTTACCTCTGCTTAATAAAAAATTGAAACCAGTCTATTTCAAATTTCTGAACTATGGACCAGATGTCTGAACAAAGTCTCTGGACCATATTATAAAAAAATCATATCATTTTCAGACGTCTGATACTATATTCAAACGTCTGAGAAAACTATCCGTCCTACAAAAATAAAATTTCGACCTATTCCAAACATCTGATAATTCTCTCTGACTATCACAATTTACAAATCAATCAAATTCAAACGTCTAACTCAACCAACCAGACGTCTAATTCTTTTTACTGTCTTCAAACTAGGTTAAATCAGACGTTTGAATTACATCCCAGACGTCTGAAATTCAACGACACTCTTATATGCCAGATAACGTCTATTTTTTACTTCTCTCACTTTGTTTCAATTTATTTCTACCGCAAAATCGAATTCTTACTTCCTAAAAATACTTCCTCTTCCAATTTTGATCAAATTCGATGGCTCCTAAAACAAAAAATCCTAAGATCTCTACGCGAAAACAAGACCAAGTAACTTCATCCAACCCCTAAGTTTGCTCAGATGATCAAATAGAACGATGGATGAATCGTGTACCACATTCGCTCAAGAGATACGAGGACATTCAAAATAAGAAACTCCATACAGGTCCATTTTATAATTTACTTAAGTTCCAAATGTATGAATTAGACGAAATGTGTGGAAGTGTTGGTTTAGAAACTTTGATATCTTTTAATCCTAATAACATCCAAATTGATCAGTTAGCCATATTTCTCTTCTGTGCTAATTTGGATAGCACAGCAATTTGGAACACTGAAAACGATGATAATTGGATATGGTCTAGTGTTTACGGCAACACAATTGGGCTTACTCCAAGGATCATAGGCCGAACTCTCGGATGTTCCAACACCGGAGAAGATTTATACAATATTCCGGATATGCATCTGAAACTGAGAGATAATATAACACATCAAATGTGGGAAGATGAAATGCCTAGATTCGCATCCAAATATCTACGACTTAAGATGAGACTTCTCACTAGAATGATTATCAATACTATCATTCCTCGCCTTGGTAGTCATGAGCATATCACGGAACTAGAGCACAAGGCCCTATATGCTATATTCAGTGAAACAAGGGTCAATTGGGAAAATTTTAAATTTGACGAGCTCAAACATTTTTGGGCTCAATCATGCCCATCCATCATTTGTCCTACATATATCATGAGACTTCTACGAGCTCACAACATCTCCTTCTGTTTATCCACTTACGAAGAATTTCTTTGAAATATGCTTTCATAATTTTTTTCTCGCTAATGCATCTACCGGAAAATCCTCCGGAGTTTATATCATTTGAGGAGTGGACGCTACGTCGTCAAGCCAGACAAGCTGGGCCTCCACCTCAAACACCACCTGAACCATCACAAGAAGTGGAGCAACATCATGAAACTACTCCTCCCCCTCCTGCACAATTTGATTATACATCCCAGGATGACATTTTGGAGACTCGTACAGAGACGAATCCAAATGAGAGTGTTCGCGACTTAACTCTCAAAAATCAGCTTATTTGATCTCCAAATCAAAAATTATTGGTTAAGCGCGTTGATAGTTCTGAAACGTCTTTTGCTTCTCACTAGCCACGGTTGAAATGTCGCTTTCAACTGTATTATCCGTTCTAAAGGAGGTTCTTCAAAGGGTTCATGGTCCTACGCCACCTTCAGAAGATTGGCCAACTCCAGTGCCTTCTCCTCCTCCTTCGAAACATTCAAAACTTTTCGACGAGGAGAACGAACCTCTCGAACAAAATCCGGCATCTTCTAAAAAACAAGCCAGTTCTTCCAAGGATGAAGATAAAGAAGATGATCAAGAAAAAGATTCTCCAAAAAATCTTTAGATCTCTTAGTATTCCATATTTTTGTATAAATATGATGAATGTAATCAATTAATTTGTTTAATGAAATTTCCTTTTTGGTGTGTTATTCTGATTACTTAATGAAATGGAAATAATGTCTACAATTAAAAAGTTATAAATCCTTTTTGATAATGCCAAAGGGGGAGAAATAATACAATAAATGTAGGAAAGCACATATTCGGGGGAGATTTATAAAATATATATAAGTACATTGTATACTTATCATCATCAAAAATGGAGAGATTGTTAGGAAATCAAATCTAGTTTCAATAACAATAACTATACAATAAAAATCGAATATGCATATATATATTTCTATATAGAGGTACTTGCTAGAGTAACATCACTAGAAAGACAAAAACAAGACTCAAAGAACATTAAAAGAGACTACAAGTCGATAGGATCAAAGAAGCAACAGAAAAGATGTACAAAACAGACATGCACAAGTTTTAGACGTCTGGGTGCACAAGCTAGACATCTGGAAAAGTCCTTTGGAACAACCAACAGACTAAACCAGATGTGTGATAGTAGCATTCAGACGTCTGAAAATCTACTATATACAAAAAATATATAGTATCATACGTCTGATACAAATACCAGACGTTTGATTTTGAACTCGGATTTTAAATTCAAAATTCAACTGCCGCATTCAAATAGACATCTCCGCTTCTCTTCGCTGCAACTCTTCATCATCAACAGAAGCAACTGTAGAGCACTTGTTAATGGATGCAACTACTCAAGGAACCTCTCTACAACTGTATATATTATCAAGAATCAAGAGAACAAATCACCTTACTTACTTATGCTCTTTGATTACTGTAACGATCCCAATTTTTAGTTAAATTTAATTTGGTAATTAATGTTAAATTGGGAATTTAATGGTGAATTAATTCAATTTTTTTCAAATTAATAAGGATATGTTTTGTTATTTATTTATATTTATAAATTTATTTTTAAATTGAATCAAGGAATTGAAATTCAAAATTTAACAATCTTATAAAAATATTGGATTTGAATACATTATATTTTCAATTAATAAAAGATAAAAGATTTATTAAATAAAGATATTTTTCTACTTATATATGTTTATAAATTATTATTGAATGCTTGGATTGCTTATGAATGTTTGCATTGTATGAAATGCCTTGAACTGATTGTTATCTCTGGACTGTAATATTCTGTTCTGTGAATTGAGCTGTGTGAAATTTATTTGTTTATCTGTGATACATTTATCTGTGAATCTATGAATGAAGATAAGCGCTATAGGATTATACCGCTTATTGATATTGTTGTGTTTGAATCTGTGATGATTGATGATGTTGCACTATTGTGTAAAACCCCTGGACTACACCATACACACACAAATATGGACTGCATGAGGAAATTGGTTAAGCCACAAATTTAGAAAATAATTTTCAATTTGAATTTTTAATCCAAACGGTTTTTGAAATGGATTTGGGTTCAACGTGAAAAGCTTTTGAAAAAGAGTTTGAAGATTAAAGTTATTTTGAATAACTTGACAAAGTTTTGAAAATTAAATAGTTGATTTAAATTTGAATTCAAGATTTGAAAATTGAATTCCATGTTTGGAAATTATGGTTTAAAAGATTATACGGGTTTTAAATGTGTTTATATAAGTTTTATTCCACTTAAAAGTATTATTTTGGAATTTAAATTTAACCCAAGTTTGAAAGACTTTAACTTGTATAAATGAAATCGAACTTTTCCGAAACGAAAACCTTTTGTTTTCAAATAATAAAGGCTTTCATATAAGGAAGGAATTTCCAATTTATGTTGAAAAGCTTTCAAATTTGATATACAATTATTTTGGAAGCTATGAATAAATCTTTGTGAAAGATTGTTGGACTTTGTCTTGAAACTAGAAAGGTGTATCTTTTATGTAAAAGATTTGAAATGAGAATTGTTTGAAAATTATGAATAGATCTCTGGAAATGAAAGCTATGAATTGAGTCTTTGATTAAATGATTGGATGAGTTAATCCAATTTGAAAAGGAAATTGTTTTGAAAAGCCGTAAATGAATCTTTGTGGAAGATTGGTAAACTTTGTGAAGTGAATATTTTTGTTTAAAGAATTGTAAATGATAATTTGTTTAAACCATTTGAAGAAAGGTTTTGGATTTTAAGTTGTGACTTAGCTGAAATCCTAATATCCATATGTTTTTAAATATTGCGCTCATTATTCGGTTTAGCCGGGAGAGGACCTTGTGTCATATAACCCATTCCGAATAATGATACAACATTATGGATAGCATTTGAAGGCCGGTGGTGAAGACCAGATATTTTCGAAAGCGAAAGGATAACTCATCAAATGTCTCTGCACCGGCTGATCCCCGGTATAGAGATTTGATCACCATTTGTGATGGGAAGTCCGGACGTGATTAGGGATTATCCGAATTTGCAAGGGCTTCTTTGGAAGTGCCTTCGGTTCTGTTCAAATCCGGAACAGACTTGTATGGATCCATGTCTGACATTACACTTTGAGATGTAAAGCTGGTTTCTATCAAACACATTTCTGTTTGGTGGCGGAGATTTGTTCTCTTAGCTTAACACCCTTCTCTGAGACGTACGAGCTCAGAGGTTATGTAGTTGATGGTTACTAATGATACATTCTCAATTTGGTAATGTGGCATACGAAGTGCTGCTGATCATTTTTTGATCAAAGCATGGCTTTTGTGAAAAGCATAGCTTTGTGGACGAGACCTCATCGGACCTCACTCCCCGGAAATGGTCGAAACAGGAAAGATGCGGCAAGGTTGCAGGGGTCGCGCCCCTAGGGTATGTCCATTCCTTCTGGAAAAGGGTAGTATTATGGTATGGAGCCTACATATTTAACCTATATGGTTACTGCAAATACATTGCTTTGTGGTTGTTGGTATTGAGAGCTCTCGGATAAAGGTCGCAAACGACCGGGGATGGCATATCTTAGGTTTTACTCCCGGGAAGTGAGTAAACCGGCCTTGTGTTGGCAGAGAGCTAGGTAGGTTCTCAGGGAGTCCCTCCAGAGGCATTCCTATGTAGCAATAGAAAGTTCCTTAGCCTGACCATTTGTTGGAAAATCCAAAGAAATAAAGGCGCGCCCTGTACAGTTTTAGCTGTATAACCTGCCATGGAATGTGGCGGTAACCTGCTATTGAACATGGTAGCTATAGTAGGCATACGATGAAATGTTGTATGCTGGCTAAGATTAATATTATACTTTCGAAATGTTTTCCACTATGCACTAATGATAATATCAAAATGGTTTTTGCGTAGTAAGCATTTTTGACTATCATAAGGAGAAATATCCTCCAATTCTGCATTTGCATGGTGTGTGCGGTGGGAGGCCTTATGGTAGTTTCATTTTCCAAAAAGCATTGCGGATTTCAATGTTTTAAATTCTTTTATTATTTGTTTTAAAGATAAAATATTTTTGTTTGCTCATACCAGTCCCATGACCGACCCAGAGTTTATTGTTCCCTTCCTAAACTCTGGGTGCCCACAATTTTCCACACGAACAGTCTAAAGTTGGATTTTTCAGATAATCAAATAGCAGGAGTAGATTCAATAGCCTTCAGTCTTTGGAAATCTTCTTCAGTCTTTGGATGACTGACCTTGCATAGTACAACTTGATTGGGAGTTCGAGATATTTCTGGATTGGTGCTTTGGAGATGGAGATTGCTGATATTGGATTTTCTTTCTCTCTTGGAGATCAAGTTGGAAATTTCTTTCTGCCGTTATCTTTTGCTCTGATAATGATATTCAAAATTGTATCATTGTTGTAAAGATACTGTATCAACTCTTGTGTACCAATGTTATGTATTCATTTTCTTCCGCTGTGTTGTTGTACTAATGAGTTATAAGCTCTAACGAATCAGATTCGAATGTTTGAATTTGCGGCATTCGAGTACAAGTGAAGTATTGGTGTCAATTTTCGAACGTGAAAATCCGGGTCGTCACATTTGTTACCCACTGTCGTACGACCGAAGGCCTAGACCGTGACAATTACACATTCTATCACATATTATTGATCTCTAGCAATATAAACTTGTATTTCACTCTTCTAAATATTCAGCTCTTCATAGAAAATACTCTCTAGATATATATTGGAAGCATTTGTACTAATTAGTCAGTATCCATGTTATAGAACACACATTTGATAAGAATGTAAACAAGCCTATTCCTCTGGGTGAAGCGAGGGTGTTTGATAGTCGAATTCCGCAGAGGAGCTTCGGGACTGAACGTAGGACATGAGGTCCGAACCAGTATAAAATCCTGGTGTACTTATTCTATATTTACCTAGATTAATATTATTTTAGTTGCATCATATATTTTGTCACATATACTTGCATATACACTACACGATCCACTCTGTTGACTTACGAAGTGATCGTCATCGACTACTCTAGAGTGATCGATATCTATCACTATTGATGATGGCCGATTTGGCCAATTTTGACATGGAAGATAGAGACATTTCGAAGCGCACGATGTGATGGTTCATTCGTTCGGCATTTGATTTGATGCTATGGCTCTTCGATGAGCAATTTTAGCGCAGAAGCGAGGATGACGCTTTGACACGATGACTTCGAGATTCAACAATGATGATTCCATAACGGAAAGTGACAACTTCGATGATGGACTGCTATACTTCAGATGCAGATTAGTCGGGGTGAAAGAATCGATGGAGGAAGGCTGCAGGACAAAAAATGATATTCTACGACTAACAATGGATGTCTTGAATAGTTCCCAACCACGACGACTTCAGATGGGAGTCGTAAGACAGTTTTGGGATGAATGCTGCTATGAATAACATATGCAAATGGATCATTAATATTTGTAAGTTTGGATGTGTACTCGTAAAGCAAGGGTATGTATGATGATATCCGTTGGGTTATGGAGTATGCCTTAGATCACACGATGTTTTGACCCATTTACTCTGGAATGTTATGAAGTATGCAGTCTTGTTCCTGGCCCATCGAGTGGCATTGATTCGAGTACTGAGAAACCGAGATGTTTAGTAATCGCCGATGTGGTCATACATGTATCATGTATCGGACGTATTGAGTGAGTGAATGTGAGAATGGATGCTATGTTTGCTTGATTGCCTATCATCTTAGGGATGTCACACGATGCAGATATCATTGATGTAGATATCAAGACAACCTTAATACTTTGATGTATAGTACCCCTACGATGACTATGTTATAGAGTAGCATGTATCCTATATTATGTGCTAATTCTTTGGATGCAAAGACATGATATGATTCTCTATACCCTCTGTTCCATAAACTATACCGAGTTGTATAGTGTTTTGAAATTATTTATCGCTCACATTAGACCGTTGCCTGACTTGAGGGTTTATGCTTTGCTTCTTATTACCTTGGGTAATCTTAAATGAATATACTAGAAATCAAGTATAAATGGTACATGGAGCTCTGTAGATGAACTAGCAGGAGGCGACGCTTTCTCATACGTATATTTGGGCTTATTATTGTTATTCCGCTGTGTGACACTATGGAACCTTGACAGTGTTGATACTATTATTAGAGACAGTTTATCAGTTGAGTTTATTTATCAGCTGCATAAAATCTATTGCTGTTTTTTATAACCGTATGAACCCATGTGCTCTAATTATGTGGTTCATGTAGTTATTACTGTCTAAGCTATTTTATATCTATGATAACTATTATATTTTATATGATGCGCTGTGAGATATATGACAAGTTATGTGATTATATGGTGTTTTCTTTCTTTCTCTTCTCTTCCATTTTCTTATCTTCTTTTCTGTCCCTCTTCTTGACTTCTATTTCTTCTCTTGACAATCGTCCTACACCAGTCCGAACCTCCAATAGTGCACTATTGGGCTATATGAGCATCGGTGGTGTATGACGGCCATCACAGATTTCAAGGGCAAACTGACATTTAAATTTATTTTTGTTTACTATATTATACAAAAAAATATTTTATTGTTATATAGAAAGAAAAGGGAACGGGAGAGAGCCAAAGAGGTAGAAGTGAATGGACACATACCATAATTTAGTGAATGAGAGGAAACACATTTATATAATTAAGATAATTCGCGTTGTACAAAACATGGAAGAAGTCGCAGAGAGGTGGGAGCTAATATAATGACAAAACCATTCTTTTATTGCATCAAATTTGATCAGTTTAAAAAAGGGCTATTTATACAATTCCAAAAGTTCAAATCAAGGTTTCTCATTATATACAGATATTATTTGTGTGTAAGCAAATTCTTTACGTAGAAATATTACCAAACAATCTATAAATTGTTCAAAGTGATAAAAAAGAGAGTATTTAACTAGTAGTTTATTATGTAAATTATTGTCGATGTAATCCGGAGTTTACCTCCATATTTTCAAATATTCACACATCATTTCTTAATTTTGATTTTACCAATACTAGTATCAATTACTTTGACGTGAATATTAATGGAGTGGATCCTCGGTAGGGACATATGAATAATGGTGATAGAGGGCTACAAATTTCTATTATTTTGTTTTTGTATATAGCACTTTATCAACTAATTTTTTCAAAAGGCATAAAAATAACTTTAAAATAGAAATTAACTACGCAAAAAACGATGGTTAAATGTAGAAAAATGGATTCACGATGCTCCCTCGACAAATTAATTGGCATTAGTAATGTAGACATCTTGCCATCGTTTTAATCCAGCACTAACACCAAGCGTGGACATGTTGTTAGTCCATCTCTGGTCAGGCACATTTTCCTCCTTGTGTGGATATTTTCCAATGGCTTACTAGTGACATCATTTACCGATGTTTTCCACTTTTAGAAAGTGACTAAGTTTGCCTTTGTTTTTCCTACATCTTCCTTTGAAATTTTTTACAAGAATTTTTGTCATGAATTTTTTTTTTTTGCATTCCTCAATCTCAATTAACTCAATGTCACTTACGTAGGTGAACTGAAAATTCCAAACATGCAACTATACACACCCCATCACAAACAAAATATATACTATCACATGCTATTATATCACTACTAGAAAAAACAATTATTCCGACAGCATCAAGCGACGGCTTCCGACGGCCAATTTTCGATGCTTTCGACGGGCCGTCGGCGGCCGTTGGAAGCCGTCAGAAATTCACAATTTACAGGGCTCAGCTGAGCCTTCTTCTTCCTCATTCCGCGTATGAAATTTTTAAACCCAAAATCCCCAAATCTCTTCTCCAAGCTTCCAATCACCAATTTCGAGCTTTCAGATCCTCTCCGGTTGCGTAATCAACGTCTATAGCTCTTTAGCTCAGGTATAATCTCTTACTTTCGCCAAAAATTCAGTTTTTACCCTAATTATAGATTTGCATAAGTTGATAAATTAGGGCTAATTGTTGATTGAAATTGTTTCCAATAGTGTTATAATAGTTTCTAGCATTCCATGGTATTCCTATTTCATCTTTTATCGTGAAATTGCGAAAAACATGTATAATTTGTGGTTGTTCGTGTATATGTAAATCGTTGTGTATGCCTTTATTCTACGATTGTATATGTGTATAGCGCTGCTATACTTTGTATTGTGTTTGTTGGAATAAGATAAAATAAATGTGCGAGCTAGGAATATTATATTATGCACGTATTGACTTATGCAACAAAAAAACGTCGAACGAGCCTTAAGTTGATGTAATACGTCGAATAAATATGTTAAATTAAAATATATTTTTGTAAATATGAACAGTTAGTACAACTGTATTTTTTCGTAAAATGCGCATGTGTAATTGACAAATGTCCCTTAGAGAGTTTTTGGCCCCGTCTAACGAGTGTTGTACATGATCGTTGTATAAATAGTCGTTTTTTTCCGAAAAACGACCATTTATATTCATCTAGTACAATGTATGTTGGATTTGTCCCTGTATTGGACAAGTTATGAACACAGTAAGCATTTACATTTTGTATACTACTTCGTCTCAAACGGTTCATAAAATTTCGGCCTAACTTTTCTTTTTTGTTTCCTGCGTACACACATTGTGTACAACGCAGGGAACAAAAGGAAAATGCTGTCGAAATTTTGTTGAATCGTTTGAGACGAAGTAATATACGAAATGTAAATGCTTACTGTGTTTGTAATGGAAAGTAGGATGCCTGACAATGGAAAAAAATTGTACAATTTTTTATATCGATACATTAAAAATAAAATATGCCCTATTTGAAAATATTTTTAAATTTGAGAAGTATTTCTTTAAATTCAAATATATACGACCATGAATATAATCTTTTTCGAATTTGTATTCTTGAAAATAAATATTAAATTTTGAACTTCTCATTTTGTCAAATAGAAAAAATGATTAATTATTTTGGTGCGGAGGAGATGGATGTACCAAAGAAAAGGACTGAGGGGCTCAATAAAAGAAGATTTTTATAATGGTATAAATGTATTTGTTGAATTCGCTTTAAGTAATAACGAAAACGATCCAGAAATTCGTTGTCCGTGTAGTAGGTGTAGACATTTGAAGTATTTGTTACCAGATATTGTGAAAGTTCATTTGTGCCAAAACGGTTTCGTACCAGAGTATTATGTTTGGGATCGGCATGGAGAAGTTGTAGCAAATACATCTATAGAGTCTGAAAGTGTCGTTAACGAAATAGTTATGACGACCCGTATAGAAAATATGGTCGAAGATGCAGCACGATCAATGTTTTCTATGGTTGAAGTTGACGACGATGATGGAAATGTTGAAGAACCAAATATTGAAGCAATTTTTTTTATGATTTACTAGATGCTGCTAAGAAAGCTATTTGGGATGGTTGTAAAAGCGGCACTCAGCTGTCAGTAATCGCAGAATACATTGCGATGAAGTTAAAATACAACATGACTGAAGTTGGGTTTACGACTATTGTACAAGTTGCAAAAAGACATATGCCGCCCGATAATCTAATCTGTGAAAATCACTATGAAGTTAAAAAACTTATGTCGGCTTTTGGTTTACCTTATCAGAAAATAGATACATGTTTAAAAGATTGCATGTTGTTTTGGAAAGAAGATGCAAACCTTAGAAATTGTAAAATTTGTAACCAGGAGAGATACAAACCAAGAAAAAAGAAGGAGAAGGTAGTTCCGTACAAGCGTATGCATTACTTACCCATAACTCCAAGACTTCAAAGATTATATGCATCTTCTATAACTACATCTAATATGAGACGGCATAGTGTGAGAACGGAGGAAGAGGGTACGTTGACACATCCGACCGATGGAGAAGCATGAAAGCATTTTGATAAAACGTATCCAAATTTTGCAGCGGAGAGTCGAAATGTTAGATTAGGATTATGTACGGACGGTTTTTCTCTATTTTCTCAATTTGGTTCTAAATATTCATCCTGGCCCATTATCGTCACACCGTATAATTTACCTCCTGGATGTGTATGAAAACGCAATACATGTTTCTTACTGTTGTCGTTCATGGCCCCGACGATCCGACACAAGGAATCAATGTAAACTTACAACCGTTGATTGATGAGTTAAAAATACTATGGAACGAAGGAGTAGAAACATACGATGTGTCCAAGAATTTTTTTTTTCCGTATGTTTGCTTCTTTGTTGTGGACTATAAGTGATTTTCCTGCCTATGCAATGCTTTTACGATGGAGTACTGCCAGTCGTCTAGCATGTCCATATTGCATGGATGGAACACGATCTTTTATTCACCTCATGGTAAGAAAATTTCGTGGTTTGACTGTCATCGATATTTTCTCCATGTAAATCGTCCCTTCAGAGGAGACAAGAAAAACTTTTTAGCTAATAGAGTAGAAACCAGATAACCACTGACGATATGCTCAAGCGAAGACATATATGAACTTGTTAGGGACTATCCAAAGATATATGAAACTGGAAAGCAAACGGAAGTTAAAGGCAAATCAGTTGTTCATAACTGGTGCAAACAAACTATTTTTTGGGAGTTGCCGTATTAGAAACATCTTCTACTTTGTCATAATATAGATGTGATGCACAATGAGAAAAATGTATTTGATAATGTTTTTAACATAATTTTGAATGTGAAAGGAAGACGAAGGATGATTTGAAATCAAGACGTGATGTAGAAGAATTATGCAAACGTCCCGAGCTTTATATGAATCCAAATGACAGTAAGAAACCCAAAGCATGTTACGAATTAGGTAATAATCAAGTTAAAGCTATGTTAAAATGGGTGGAAGGGTTAAGATTTCCTGATGGGATATCATCAAATCTTCGTAGATGTGTTGACTTTAAAAATGATAGATTGAGCGGAATGAAAAGTCATGACTGTCACATAATGATGGAAAATTTATTTCCTGTTATGTTCAAAGAACTACTGCTGTTAAAAGTTTGGAAGGTAGTAACGGAGCTTAGTATGTTTTACAAAGAGCTTTGTTCGACTGCTTTAAAAGTGCAACGTTTACATAAACTTGAAGTGGATATTCCTATATTGCTTTGCAAATTATAGAAAATATTTCCGCCAGGTTTTTTAATGTAATGGAACATTTGCCTGTTCATCTCCCATTTGAAGCACGACTACGAGGTCCTATCCAATATGGATGGATGTATCCATTTGAGTTGCATTTGAAAGATGAAGTTAATATAAATTAATTTTTCATAGATATTTGAATCATCTGGAAAAAAAAGTAAGGTAAAAAGCACGAGTTGAAGCTCGAAATGTAAATCCTACATCAAAGAAGAAGCTTCGTTCTTTTTCTCTCACTATTTCAGTGACCATGTGAATATTTCATTTGAAAGTGTTCCTCGTAATGATGAAGGCGACGAACAAGAGTCCTCTTAAGCAATGTTATCTATTTTTAGACAACATGGTCGGCCTTTTGGAAAATGTGTAGAAATATGGTTTGACGATAGAGATCTTTATGTAGCACACACTTATATTCTTCTAAATTGTGCCGAGGTTGCACCGTTTGTTAGGTAATCTGAAATAATAATTTGTGTTTTATTCTTTTCTATAACGCTTGCGCATGTATAACCTAATGTAATAATTTGTTTATATAAACAGTGTTTATGAACGTGAACATCCGAACAGAGATCTCAGTAAAGAATTTTCCGGCTAGTTTTCAAATTACGTTTATGAGCCAAGAAATTATGTTGTTGACGAAGGGTTGAAACATCTTGCGATGAGACCAAAAAGAGTGGTCAAGACATATCTAATATATTTCGTCAATGGATATAAATTTAACACCAAAGAATACGGTGCAGAAAAATTAGCAAATAATACGGGTGTATTTGTTAAAGGTAGTGACGATCCAGAAAATCACTTAAATGATTTTTATGGCGTTCTAACACAAATTTTACAACTGACATATTTCCACGGAGGAGGTGTTTCTATTTAGATGCAATTGGTTTAGCAATGTTCCAAGTTCTGGAATTAATGTGCACAAGGATTATAATCTTATCGAAATAAAGCATACATCGCACTATTACAAGTATGATCCTTTTGTACTGGCCAAACAAGCATTGCAAGTTTATTACACTCCTTATCCGTCTCTAAAAAAAGATAAAACAGATTGATCTGCAATTTTTAAAACAGAGGCCAGATTCACATTCAATGGGTAGAATATTCCGGACGAACAAGCTTATCAGGCAGATCTTGAGCAAAATAACGAAATAATAATTACAGACGATCATACAAATTTTGGTCCTTTAATGGATGAATCAAATGTTTTGGCAGAAGCGTTTGACAGTGAAGAGGAAAATATCATAGAAAATGAGACCGAATCTGAATCAGAAGACGATGTGACTGATATAAATCTGAATCTGATTATTTTGCAATTGATGTAACTATGTTGAATTATTGATGTATTATGAAATTGATGTGACTATGAAACCAAATCTATTTACCATTGTTTACATGTTTTATGTCATTTCCATTTTTCATTTATTTAGCAATTTTTATTAAAAATGCAATGAAATCTGCTTATTGTCGGAACAGTACACCCATTATGAATCAAGTATAACACACTTCCATTTCTATTTCCATTTCAGTCATTAATTAAGCAATTTATACCGTTGATGTCATTTATATATGAAATATATTTCATTATCATGTTATTATTCGCTTATATAATGATGTGTATATATGTCATAGGTTTATCATAATGTCATATAGAGGTAGGAGCTCTTCCCGATCATTAGGAGGCGATGGCAGTGGCCCATCGCAAGAGTCACAACATCCAATAGTTTCGTTAGTCCCTAGAGCAGAGGGATAAGAATTAAATTTTATATAGCATCTTATTTTTTTATGATATACGTACGTACTTATCTGTATCGTATTTAAAAACAGGGGGTTCAACCTACTTCCCCCGAAGGTTGTGTTGGATGTCTCTATAGCTTATTATCGCAATAGGATGAGTGCCTGCTCGACGAAGTGGGATAACATCCCTTCTCACATCATAGAGTGTATATGGTAGGATGTCCAAGTATGTATATTTTTCTGTTTTTCATTTTTAATTCATTTTTGTCATTTTTTACTGTTTATCGTTTACAGTGTAATCTTTTTTTTCTATCGTGAAACACAGGCTAAGATAGACATTCAGACAGACGATATGCTGCTGGCACGAGGATACTGGATGAAGAAGATGCGTAACAACTACAAGGACTCGATATCTGAAATTAAGAAATCTGGTAAGAAACCACGGTGGATGGGGGAGAGCGTATAGCAAGCTTAATTGAGATACTGGGAAACGGATGAGGCGAAGGCAAGTATACTAAATTTTTTTGAATTATTAATTTGACGTGATCGAAAAATAATGTATCAAATTTTGAATGTACAGGCAGAGTCGGATAAAAACTCTGCCAACAGAAATAAAAATCCCGTCACTCATCGCGGAAGGTCGAAGTCATTTCAGCAGTATCGGCAGGAGTTGGTAAATTTACTGAATGATAATTGTAAATAGTTTATGCTATATAATTTTAAATGTATAATAATTGTATGTAAAAATCAACTTCAGAAAGCTGAGGCGCATGGTCCCGTGGGCAATATGGACGTGTTCACTCGTACGCATGCTGTCGAGCATGTAAATCCGGACGGGACTGTTTCGTATACATGGCAGGACGATAAATCCAGCAAGAGCCATGTAAGTATATTTCATTTTACGAAGTATTTGTAATTGTTCTGCTTGTTAAACTATAATGAAATAAGATATGATGTTACTAATTTGTTAATGCATGAAAAGTTTATGGAGCAGCGCCAGAAACTCCTTGCTGATGCGGGTCGAGATCAACTGATGACTGATAAGGAGGACGCTATTTTTGAGTCCGTTATGGATCCAGCAGAGCATGGCAGACGATACGGATTTGGCAATCAAGTGGTAAATAATTTATTTTACTGCTAATTTGATATTTAAGTCATAATTTTATGTTGGAATATATAATTTTATCTTAAAATACTTCAAATATGCTATTTTGACCTTTTCAAAACAATAAACTTGAATTTTATTCATTTTTCCATTATTTAAAAATATTTGAACCTTGAAAAATTCTCCATATTGAATTTGAATTCAAACCAACCAAATGACTTTATCACACTCGTAAAGCATAAGAAGGTAGAAGATATGAACGTTATGTTACATACTACCTTACAGAGATATGCACATACACTTACAGATATCACACAATTAAATTAAATATTTATTGCAGGCCAGCAGTCAGAGACGGGGTCGGCGGAATAGAGCTCAAAGCGATCTAGCAGATATAGAAGAATTGTGGGCTAGAGTGTCGCAGCTGGAAGAGCAGAACCGCCAACAGGCCATGCAGACCACACAGTTGCTAGAGTACATGCAGCAGTTTGGTGACCGCTTCCCTTCCTCGGCTGGCTCTGGATCTGGAGGAGATTGATTCATTGCTTGCTTGCTTTTTCAGGTATGTATTTTTAAAGTTTTGTGCGATTTGGTAAACGGTGGAGGTAGTTGTTGACTTTTGTATAATTATGTTTGATACACTTGGTTGTGTGGTTGTATGATGATGTGGATGTTGATGATTTTGTATTATGTTGTGTATGTATGACATGGTAGAACACTTGTTGTTGGGGTTGTTATGAATGTTGGAATGATTATGTATATTATGTATTTTATTTTGATGTAATTTGATGTATTTGTGTGTTTGATGAATTTTGTGTAGTTTGGGTTTTGATATTTGGTTGGAATATTGTATATTGGAATGTGCAGTATTGGTGTAATAGTGTTTGGATGGGAAATGTGGATGGAAGGCTATATTG
Source organism: Allium cepa (assembly GCA_030765085.1). Lineage (NCBI taxonomy): Eukaryota > Viridiplantae > Streptophyta > Magnoliopsida > Asparagales > Amaryllidaceae > Allium > Allium cepa. The sequence goes on along the minus strand of CM060940.1, from coordinate 488,016,574 downwards.
CAGCAGGAATAAAAAAAATTACAGCAAATTTCCGACAACTTCCGACAGCTTCCAGATGGTCATTTTTCGACGACTTCCGACAGCCTGTAGGTCATTTTTTCGACGGTTTCCGACAGATTCTGATAAGTGTCGGAATCCGTCGAAAATCGTCAGAAATATGTTTGGCGCCCTGTGTCGGAAGCCGTCGGAAATACTGCTCCCCGACGCCTTATTTTCCGATGGCCTTTTCCGACGGCCGCCGACGGCTTTCGACGGCCGTCGACGGTTTTCAGCCGTCGAGAATCACTGTTCTCCTTGTAGTGTATTATAAAAAATGTCTATCTTTATATAAAGATTATTACTTAGGCTTGAGTCATTAATATATGGTAATAAATCAATGCCTTATCAGTTTTTCTAGTCATGTGAGTAACATTTATCCATTTTGATTTCTCCGGTATCCTTTAATTTGCACGCACCTGATAAAATGCATTCATTAATCAACTGATTAGGAAATTGGTTGATTACTTCAATTTCTTAAATAACTCCTTTTTAGTTAGATAGTTTCTTGCATTTTTTAATGCATTAAAAAAGTTAATAAATTTTGGTCACACATTAACTCAAAGATTTTTCAAATTTTCTTTAATACAGAAATATTGTATTACTGAAATCTAACATAGTATGCCATGCCGAGGCTACTCAAATGGCATATGCTTCAGGAACATCATAAAGTCTCTTACATGCTCCAATTAAATTGTACTAGGGCTTAGTAATTTCATGACTAGGAAAAACATGCAAGTAAAACTTACATTAACCAATACTAAAATTTAGTATTGTCCTCTTTAAAGTAATATGATTAGAATTATTTATGTATGTGCAGAGAGTTAATTCATACACATTTTACATCTAAAGTCACCGTTGAAAGTCTTTAGCTTCTGATATAATTTTTATTTTAATTTCAGCTGATGTGAAAGAAAATGATTATTAAGGAATTTTAGGTAAACAAAACCATAACCCAGGTATGTAACCAGATGCATATTATTTTGAACTTAATAGAACGTATCCTATTTTATCATAACTTGAATGACGATATAAAATTTGAATAACACTTGATAAATTATATATAGACCCACAGAGACTATAATTAAACCATTAGCAGCAGCACTAACAAAATTATAAAGAGAGGTTGATAGAGGATCTAAGGGCTATGACAGAGCAAGACCAAATAGTGATTTGTAAGCACAAGATGATGACCAGTGAGCTTAAAGTGGATCTCATCTATAAGTTAATGACAGTCCTACATCTCAGAGAGAAGCTCCTGTAGAGGCTAAATATTTTTAAGAGGAGTGAACGAGCATTGAGGGAGCAAGCAAGGATAAGAGGTTACTAGTGAGTAGGCCGTGCTTCGCACACGGGCATTATTATTATTCGTGATTTATAATCTCAATAGCAGAAAAGCGATGCTAGAACGAAACATTGATCATATATTTCATATACATGTTAATGGGCAGTGTAAATCAAATTACAGTGGTAATGTAAGTAACAATAACAGTGATAAATAGTAGTTTAAGGCCGGAGTTGAGTTTTATAAAAAGCACATATATAATGCATACAAAAGCAAACGAATTCAATGTTATACATCCCGACATACAGTTAAACAAAAGTGAAACGAGGTACCAGGAAAAAGAAAAAAATGAGTTGATGGCTATAGTGAATGGAAAAGTAGTATGTATAGACATAAAAATGTGAATGCACCACAAATATGAAATCATGAAATGGTACAAATTAATTTCTTTGGTTCTTCTCTCGAATCTTGATTCCAGTAGATGTTGCGGTATGCTGATCTGTATCAACATCCTACAGTAGATGCTGCAGTTGTGCAAGTTAAAGTTTTGAACAGTGCGTGTATTGGTAATCATACTTTATTGACAGAGAGTGTATATCGAGAACCATATATTTGAAGAATTCATGAATGCCTAGTGTTTGTGAACCGTGTACTTTTTTCTTTGTATTGAAACTTATGTAGACCAAGTAAAGTAAATTATTAGGTAGTACATGACATCGAAAGAGAACAATCATGCTCACATTTGTAGTAACTTGTACTGCGTCCATAAAATGTTTTATCCCAGATGTTGGAGCCGTGCCCAAATTGCTCACAATATTTGATCACACATATATAATACACATTTAGAGTTAGCTGATCGCATATAGTGTAATATATCCACACCAAATGTTTTAAATTAAACAGAAAAAAATGCTGCATTACGTGCACATAACTTCTTCGCTATTGAAAGCTTGAATACTATTTGAATTTGCAACTACAAAAAATACATGAAACAGCTACCTTGAAAGATGTTAAAGTTGGATGAGAGTTGTAGTGCAGCATCATTTTTTAGGCAAAACATGTCGACAATTATTCCATCCTTAGCAAATTTAATAAAAGCATTTAAGAATATAGCATAATGAAAGATAATAAGTTTTTACCAAATATTCATATACCTCTAGATCAATTTGATAAATATGGTTACTCATGCATAATTTACAGGTGATACATTGGATATGTCAAACAATGAAAATTTTAATTCTTACTACAGGAGACCTACATATCATGTAACCTGCCAGGCACACATTAATGTGTTCATGCTTTTGAAACCTGTGTTCTCACCCAATGTTTGATCAAAATTCAACCCAATATATGGATGCAGTTTCCAATCATGCCCATGTACTGTATTGTAAAGATACTGAATAGCTCATTAAGTTGAACCTATCTTCTTTTTTATCCCGTCGATGTGCATCTTCTGTTTTGCATCCAGTTTCGATATATCAACATATCCATGCAAACTCTGGTCATCGTGCTAGGCGCAGTAGAAATGAAATGCAACACACGTTTGACCCATACTTTGATGCCTACATCAACTGTCGTCGAGATCCTCAGGCAGTGAAACCATAATTGGCCTATGCCATGTTTTGTTCAGTTAGTGAAAGTTAATCTGAACAAAGCTCACTGCAGTTTAATGGTTGAGTCAGAGAATTTATAAGTCACTATATTATTACAAGTTAAAATATAAAAAAAGTGCACAACAAAATGAACATGAAGCTACTTTTTAGCGGATGCTACCACATTCCAAGGTAAGCTCCAAAATTTCATATCCAAAAATATGTATGGTCTACAAAACAGGACATATTTTCTTTCCTCTGAAAGTGGAATAAAAATTTGTGTACGAATATAGCATAACAATGCAATATAGAGGTATAGATATATGGTACACTAATAACCATATGAAAATCAACCTTATAGGCTACTTGTTTGTATCAGATGGGCAAACCAATGAGAAACCCGCTCCCCAACCGTGAACTGAAGCAACATAACAGAGTGGGCAAGTTGTATAATTCAACACAAATTACAGCTTCTTCTATATCTGGGCTGTTATACAGCTTAGTGAATCCTTAAACCATCAAGTAAATCTTGATCATCATCAATTTTTTTTAAGAACTACAAATATTACTGCATGAATTAAACAATAAATGGGTTTACCATAAGTTGACCAAATACCATATTAATTTAGCATCCATATATCAATTTAACAGTAATAGTAGATAAATTCAAAAAAATTCTGATATAATCGCTAAGTTTCAGTAGGGTGACCATTAAAAGTTTGTTTTAGGATCAATTTTTTTGTTTATTCCTGACTAAAACACACTTTATTAAAGAACATTAACTCAAAAAAATTTAGTACAACTTTCAATACCTGATAATAGTAAAAGATAACCAATTAAGAACAATGACATATCTTTTATCCTAAATCCTGATAGGAAAAGGCTTGAATTATTGCTCAAATTTACGTGTTGCCAAGCTATAGCATGAGGAGAAAGTCCTTGTCTAAGTAACCGTAGAAATTTTTTATGATCACATGTCATTCGCGGTCAAGTTTGCTTTAACCAGTGCAGAGATATTTTTGTGCATGGACTATGTACTGATTGTTATATTTATTATTAGCAACTATACTTTGAAAGAATATTTAGTTTGCAAGATTTCTGTTATGAAAGAAAAGCAAGACCTTCGTAAAATAGAATTTCCAATCCAATCCATTTGTTCAGTAGGATTCCAAATATTAGGCTGAAAACAATAGGTCCACCAATTGATTACGGGCTAAACATGAATTTCATAAGTTCGGGACAAAAATAAGAGTGGTATGACATTAAAAAATATAGCTATATATGCCACCTAAAAGGATACAAAGGTATATACTATTCATAGCTAAAAAAAATATAAAAGGTGAATTATAGGGTTACAGTTGTGTTACTTCTCTTTCTTAAACGAAGATATTAAAAAAATGTATGCTTAGAATTAAATACAAATTTTAGTTTATAGCAGCACAAAATAAGTTGGTGCTGACATCCAAAATCTCCCGAGCAACCTTGTTCATATATCTTCGGATTTTTTCATTGCATATATGTCAACCATTTACAGGGCATAAGGAGGATAAAAGAAGGGTTAGACGTAATAAATTCATCTCAAATTTTAAGCAAGCCTATAACACACATACTATTGAAAAATCTAGAAAGAAAAATTGAATTTATTTCCAGAAAGACTGTCCCTTTTATTGTTCACTTGATGTATAACTATTTATAGTAATGGCTCTGCAGGTAACCATTTGTATCAAAGTGTTTTAAGTCTTAACCCTTTGATACTTCTTCCATGTATCCCTGTTACCTTTAGTCATACGCACCCAGTAATCATAACATCTTACTCATTATCAATTTCAAAGCAGATTGCCTTCAAAATTTCTAAAGTTGGAAAGCATACAACTAACTGGGAAGCCAATTTCTGTTTTATTTTGTTAGTAAAAAAGAATGTATATGTATATATCCTAATAACTCAATGAATGCTTAGAATGGTTTAAATATGTTGCAGTATCGAAACATAAATTGCAAAAGTTGAAGCTATGAAATCATACAATTGTCTTTCATAGGCCTCTCATCTATGCTGCCTTTGCTCTTAACACGGATTCCTTCTCTGCAACTCAACTCCAATTTTAAGAGGTGACTGTAGTTGTAACAGCTGTTTGCATACACAACTCTAATTTTAGCGATACACTGGCTACTTCAGTCCATGCAAGTATAGCCAAATATGTGATAGTTGTGCACAGTATGGAACCTCAATCTTCCCAAGCCATTATTCAAAGGCAGGCATCATAGCATGTGGAATTTGTGGTATTTGTTAGTGTAGATTAAGTAGTTAGTATAAATCTTGTGTACCTGGAAGAACGGTATGTGGTAGAGTTTTTTTTATAGTAGTGAAAAACCGGTGGAACATTATATGTACAATTTTTCAACTGACTTGCTTCAAGGAATGGTTCAAGTAAGCTCAAACATTATATGTTCATTTTTTGATAATGACTTTTTTCAAGTACAGGTCCTACTAAAAGGCCAGTTAGGCAAGAATTATATATTTATTTTTGCATGACCACAGCAAACCATAACTCCACTAAAATTGGAAAGGCAGAGAAGAAAGTTGTTGTATCTCTAACATGCAATCATAAATTAAATTCATTACCGAAAAACAACCATGAAAGTTTTACCAAGGCTACGGAAAAGTTAATTCAAATTTGAAAACATGCATAGAGGTACCTGAATTGGATGTCGATTTTTTGGATGGACACCGCTTTACGACCAAGTGCGTAAGATTTAAACTCTCATAAGCACACCTAAATGCCGTAGCAAGCGAGGAAAGAATTGCGTAGATGATTAAGTAATGCATTTAGTTAGATCAGCGTAAAATTATTACTGAAAATACTTGAGATAATAAGAAATAAGCTACAGTATTCGGATAACAATCAAATTCTGAGACAAACTAAAGGTTTAGTTCAAAATGAAAAACATTTATACTCATACAACCGCATAGTTTTATTTCAACCTAACCCTAATTATCGAATCCAAGTGAAAAAAATATTAAATCAAAGGAAGTAATAAACTTCGTGAGCAGTCTAACTCAAATAAACATAGGAAATAAAAAAATCAAAAATCAAACGTAGAAAATAGAAAATCGAATTGAAAATCAAGAGTCGATGTAAGGAGTACCTATGCGGGGAGTTAGCAACAAAAAGATAGATTTATCGATTTAGGACTATTGATAGGTGCAAACTATTTTTGCGACGCCTCAGATACAGGGATAAGAGCAACGCGAAAGAGTACAGATGAAGTTCATTTCGACGGTTAGAGGAAGGAGCAGTGGAGAGAAATTGTGAAAGGAGAAGAAATTTTGAGGGGATGCGGTTTGAATGGAGGAAACGGTTTAGGGGAGAGAAAATTGCTGGAAAGCGGATTGAATGGGAAACTGAGTCACGTAAGATGACGGTTTTTGTATGTTTAGAAAAACGCGAAAGTGGATGAGAGTGCATTATTTTGAAATAAGACAGGAAGAGGAGTCCACATCAACAGGGAGAGGTTCCTGCTTTAGTATAGAGTAATAGATGCTTTTGACCGAGAAATTTGGAAAGGATCGTTTATTTAGACTTCACTGCTGTAATATGTACTTCATTATTAATGTCTAAATGTACGTTGCATGTTGTATTCCATCATATTACACTGATTATTAATAGACCTATTAAGATATACATTACAAGGAAAACAGCAATTTCCGACGGCTAAAAACCGTCGACGGCCGTCGGAAAATAAAGCGTCGGGGAGCCGTGTTTCCGACGGCTTCCGACAGAGGGCGCCGGATCATTTTTCGACAGTTTTCGACGATTTCAAAAATTGTCGGAAGTAGTCGGAAACCGTCGGAAAAAATGACCTACAGGCTGTGGAAGCCGTCAGAAACCATCGGGAAAAATGACCTACAGGCTGTCGGAAGCCGTCGAAAATCTGCTGTATTTTTTTTATTCATGCTGCAATATAGCATTCCATCCACATTTCCCATCCAAACACTATTACACCAATACTTCACAATCCAATATACAAATTCCAGCCAAATATCAAAACCCAAACTACACAAAATTCATCAAACACACAAATACATCAAATTACATCAAAATAAAATAATAATATACATAATCATTCCAACATTCACAACAACCCAACAACAAGTGTTCTACCATGTCATACGTACACAACATAACACAAAATCATCAACATCCACATCATCATACAACTATACAACCAAGTGTATCAAACATAATCATACAAAAACCAACAACTATCTCCACCGTCTACCAAATCATACAAAACTAAAAAAACATACCTGAAAAAGCAAGAAGCAATCATCAATCTCCTTCAGATGCAGAGCCAGCCGAGGAAGGGATGCGGCTACCAAACTGCTGCATGTACTCTAGCAACTGTGTGGTCTGCATGGCCTGTTGGCGGTTCTGCTCCTCCAGGTGGGACACTCTAGCCCGCAGTTCTTCTATATATGCTAGATCGCTCTGAGCTCTATTCCGCCGACCTCGTCTCAGACTGCTGGCCTGCGATAAATATTTTGGCCGTGTGATCTGTGTAAGTGTATGTGCATATCTCTGCAAGCTAGTAAGTAACATAACGTTCGTATTTTCTGCCTTCTTGTGCTTTACTGGTGTGATAAAGTCATTTGGTTGGTTTGAATTCAAATTCAATATGAAGGATTTTTCAAGGTTCAAATATTTTTAAATAATGGAAAAATGAATAAAATTCAAGTTTATTGTTTTGAAAAGGTCAAAATAGCATATTCGAAGTATTTTAAAATAAAATTATATATTCCAACATAGAATTATGACTTAAATATCAAATTAGCAGTAAAATAAATTATTTACCACTTGATTGCCATATCCGTATCGTCTGTCATGCTCTGCTGGATCCATAACGGACTTAAAAATAGCGTCCTCCTCATCAGTCGTTAGCTGATCTCGACTCCCGTCGGCAAGGAGTTTCTGGCGCTGCTCCATAAACTTTTCTTGCACTAACAAATTAATAACATTATATCTTATTTCATTATAGTTTAAAAAGCAGAACAATTACTAATACTGCATAAAATGAAATATGCTTACTTGGCTCTTGTTGGATATATCGTCATGCCATGTATACGAAACAGTCCCGTCCGGATTTACATGCTCAACAGTACGCGTACGAGTGAACACGTCCATATAAGCCACGGGACCATGCGCCCCAGCTTTCTGAAGTTGATTTTTAAATACAATTATTATACATTTAAAATTATATAGCATAAACTATTTACAATTATCATTCAGTAAATTTACCAACTCCTGCCGATACTGCTGAAATGACTTCGACCCTCCGTGATGAGTGACGGGATTTTTATTTCTGTTTGTAGAGTTTCTATCCGACTCTGCCTGTACATTCAAAATTTGATACATTATTTTTCGATCACGTCAAATTAATAATTCAAAAAAATTAAGTATACTTGCCTTCGCCTCGTCAGTTTCCCAGTATCCCAACCATGCTTGCCATACGCTCTCCCCCATCCACCGTGGTTTCTTACCAGATTTCTAAATTTCATATATAGAGTCCCTATAGTTCTTGCGCATCTTCTTCATCCAGTATCCTCGTGCCAGCAACATATCGTTTGTCTGGATGTCTATCTCAGCTTGTGTTTCATGATTAAAAGCAAAAAAAAGATTACACTGTAAACGATAAACAGTAGAAAAACGACAAAAACGAACTAAAAATGGAACACAGAAAAATATACATACTAGGACATCCTTCCATATACACTCTATGATGTGAGGAGGGATGTTATCCCACTTCAGCCAGCAATCACTCATCCTACTGCGATAAGAAGCTCTAAAGACATCCATCACAACCTTCGAGGGAAGTAGGTCGAACCCCCTGTTTTTAAATACGATACAGATAAGTACGTACGTATATCATAAAAAATAAGATGTTGAATAAAATTTAATTCTTACCTCTATGCTCTAGGGACCAATGAAACTACTTGACGCTGTGACTCTTGCGATGGGCCACTGCCATCGTCTCCTGATGATCGGGAAGAGCTCCTACCTCTATATGACATTATGATAAACCTGTGACATATATACACATCATTATGTAAGAGAATAATAACATGATAATGAAATATATTTCATAAGTAAATGACATCAAAGGTATAAATTGCTTAATTAATGACTGAAATGGAAATAGAAATGGAAGTGTGTTATACTTGATTCATAATGGGTGTACTGTTCCGACGATAAGCAGATTTCATTGCATTTTTAATAAAAATTGCTAAATAAATGACAAATGGAAATGACGTAAAAATGTAAACAATGGTAAAAATATTTAATTTCATAGTCACATCAACTTCATAATACATCAAGAATTCAACATAGTTACATCAATTGCAAAAAAAAATCAGATTCAGATTTATATCAGTCATCATCATCCTCTGATTCAGATTCGGTCTCGTTTTCTACGATATTTTTCTCTACGCTGTCAAGCGCTTCTACCAAAACATTTGATTCATATTAAGCTCATGACGTTTGCATAATTCTTCTATACCACGTCTTGATTTCAAATCATCATTCGTCTTCCCTTTCACATTCAAAATTGTGTTAAAAACATTATCAAATACATTTTTCTCATTGTGCATCACATCTATATTATGACGAAGCAGAAGATGTTTCCAATACGGAAACTCCCAAAAAATAGTTTGTTTGCACCAGTTATGAACAACTAATTTGCCTTCAATTTCTGTTTGCTTTCCAGTTTCGTATATCTTTGGATAGTCCCTAACAAGTTCATATATGTCTTCGCTTGACCATATCGTCGGTGGTTGTCTGGTTTCTACTCTATTAGCTAAAATTTTTTTCTTGTCTTCTCTGAAGGGATGTTTTACATGGAGAAAACATCGATGAAAGTCAAACCATGAAATTTTCTTACCATGAGGTAAAGAAAACGCTCATGTTTCATCCATGCAATATGGACATGCTAGACTACCGGCAGTACTCCATCCTGAAAGCATTGCATAAGTAAGAAAATCACTTATAGTCCACAACAAAGAAGTAAACATACAAAAAAATTTCTTCTTGGACATATCGTATGTTTCTACTCCTTCATTCCATAGTATTTTTAACTCCTCAATCAACGGTTGTAAATATACATCGATTCTTTGTGTCGGACCGTCGAAGCCAGGAACGACAACAGTAAGAAACATATATTGCCTTTTCATACACATCCATGGAGGTAAATTATACGGTGTGACGATAATGGGCCAGGATGAATATTTAGAACCAAACTGAGAAAATGGAGAAAAACCGTCCGTACATAATCCTAATCTAACATTTCGACTCTCCGTTGCAAAATTTGGATACGTTTTATCGAAATGCTTCCATGCTTCTCCATCGGCCGGATGTGTCAACGTACCCTCTTCCTCCGTTCTCATGCTATGCCATCTCATATTAGATGCAGTTACAGAAGATGCATATAATCTTTGAAGTCTTGGAGTTATGGGTAAGTAATGCGTATGCTTGTACGGAACTTCATTTCCCTTCTTTTTTCTGGTTTGTATCTCTCCTGTTTACAAATTTTATAGTTTCTAAAGTTTGCGTCTTCTTTTCAAAACAACATGCAGCCTTTTAAACATGTATCTATTTTCTGATAAGGTAAACCAAAAGCCGACATAAGTTTTTTAACTTCATAGTGATTTTCACACATTAGATTATTGGGCGGCATATGTCTTTTTGTAGCTTGTACAACAGCCGTAAACCCAGCTTCAGTGATGTTGTATTTTTGACTTCATCGCAATGTATTCTGCGATTACCGATAACTAAGTGCCGCTTTTACAACCATCCCAAATAGGTTTCTTAGCAGCATCTAGTAAATCATAAAAAAATTTGCTTCAATATTTGGTTCTTCAACATTTCCATAATCGTCGTCAATTTCAACCATAGGAAACATTGATAATGTTGCATCTTCGACCATATTTTCTGTACGGGTCGTCATAATTATTTCGTTCACGACACTTTCAGACTCTACAGGAGTATTTGCTACAACTTCTCCATGCCGATCCCAAACATAATATTCGGGTACGAAACCATTTTGGCATAAATGAACTTTCACAATATCTGGTAACAAATACTTCAAATGTGTACACCTACTACACAGACAACGAATTTCTGGATCATTTCCGTTATTACTTAAAGCGAATTCAACAAACACGTTTATACCATTATAAAAATCTTCTATTATTGAGCCCCTCAGTCCTTTTCTTTGGTACGTCCATCTCCTCCGATCAACGAATAATCAATCATTTTTCCTATTTGACAAAATGAGAAGTTCAAAATTTAATATTTATTTTTAAGAACACAAATTCGAAAAAGATTATTTTCATGGTCGTATAATATTTGAATTTAAAGAACTACTTCACAAATTTAAAAATATTTTCAAATAGGGCACATTTTATTTTTTAGTGCATCGATATAAAAAATTGTATACATTTTTTTTCCATGGTCAGACATCCTACTTCCCACTACAAACACAGTAAGCATTTACATTTCGTATATTACTTCGTCTCAAACGATTCAACAAAATTTCGGCAGCATTTCCCTTTTGTTCTCTGCATTGTACACAAATGCATGTATGGCGGAAACAAAAAAGAAAAGTTAGGCCGAAATTTTATGAACCGTTTAAGACGAAGTAGTATACAAAATGTAAATGCTTACTGTGTTCATAACTTGTCCAATACATAGACAAATCCAACAAACATTGTACCAGATGAACATAAATGGTCGTTTTTTGAAAAAAACGACTATTTATATAACGATCATGTACAACACTCATCAGACGGGGCCAAAAACTGTCTAAGGGACATTAGTTAATTAAATGTGCGCATTTTATGAAAAAATACAGTTTTACTATCTGTTCACATTTACAAAAATATATTTTAATTTAACATATTTATTCGACGTAGTACATCAACTTAAGGCTGGTTTAACATTTTTGTTATTTTTCAATACACACAATTATAATTTAGACTCATGCATTTTTTTGTTTCATAAGTCAATACGTGCACAATATAATACTCCTAGCTCGTTCATTCATTTTATCTTATTCCAACTAACACAATACAATGATAGTAGCGCTACACACATATACAATCATAGAATCAAGGCATACACAACGATTTACATATACATGAACAACCACAAATTATACACGTTTTTCACAATTTCACGATAAAAGATGAAATAGGTATACCATGTGATGCTATAAACCATTATTACGCTATTGGAAACAATTGCAATTGCCAATTAATCCTAATTTATCAACTTATGCAAATTTAGATTTAGGGTAAAAATTTGATTTTTGACGAAAATAAGATATTATACCTGAGATTGAGAGCAATATAGGTTGATTAGACAGCCGTGGAGGATCCTGATGCTCGAAATTAGAGATTGAAAGCTTGGAAAAGGGAATTGGGGTTTTTTTCTAAAAATTTTCGTATGTGATACCGAGGAAGAAGAAGGCTCGGCTGATCAGCCCTGTAATTCGCGTATTTCAGACGGCTTCCGACGGCCCGTCGAAAGCCGTCAGAAAACAGCCGTCGGAAGCCGTCGCCCCTTGCTGTCGGAATTAGAGCCTTTTTAGTAGTGATATCGTATTCTCAAGTTGTATTTCTTCATCTTAGCCTCCATTATTGATCTTGTAATTTTTTCTTAGAAAATAATAAAATCTCTTCCTTCCAAAGTGGATGTACATTGTATCGCAATAGTTGAATAATTGTAAATAATGCGCGTGATTTTCTTTTCTATTTGTACATCTATGGTATATGATTGCTTATTTTAGGATGTTAGTTTTTAGATTGTTCTACCTCGCCATCAACATGATCCTATTATTTCTATTGCATTTAGGGTGTTAATCCAAATTTTCCTCAACATAATTCCAACGGTATGTTGGTTCTCTATATGATAATGGATCGTCAACTCTAGAGTCATCGTGTAACTCTTCAACAGCTGTAAGCTACAGGTCATGAATCTGATCAAACGTTTAGGCCCCCAATTTACTCTTTTTGTGGTGGTGTGTCCTACCATGATCAAATTAAACATGTCAGCTAAGAGTACACATGGAATACATACATACATACATATATAGTAGATACGAACATGACCAAAACAACTGCACAATGTATAACTGATTTAACAGAAATAAAAATATTTGTAACATCAAGTGAGCATATGAAATTCTCAAGTTAAAAAAACAAAAAAAGTAATCAGACAACTACATGTACATGAAAATAATTGAGGAACTACGTACGAATGAAAGTAATTGAATAGCTTTATATATACAATAACACAATAAAGAAACCGATCAGCTATGTATTTATGAACATAATCAAACTATTATATATATGCTACTAATTCTCATTATCACCACCATCCAAGATATTTGCATTATCATTTTCATATTCATATAACTCATGAACTTCATACTCACTTCGGCTGCATCAAATTCTACCCCAACTTTCATTTTATTGCTTATAGAATACATGGCCTTAATTTCCTTCATGATAATTTGTAGTTTGTCAATGTCTAAATCATTTTGGTAATGTTGGTTTTCATTTATGATGTTTGAGTTCAATGCATACATGGTTTAGTTTTAGCGGAAATTAGCGACATGTCCTTATTTTCCATCTTTGTATAAATTACATCCCTCCTTGTTTTCTCTTTTCTTACATCCCCAATTATTCATTTTAAATTCCAGTTTCCAAATCCGCCCTTCTTTCTACCATCGGTTCTAATTTCGTGCTACTCTTCCTCTCTCACATCTCAACCTCACATCGATCTCTTCCTCTCTTGTATCTCTACCTTGCGTTGGTCTCTTCAACATGAATTTTTATTGATTTCCCTGTTCAAAGTATTCCATAGTCTCAACCTCGATTCCATCTCTTCAAAAAATTTATTTGATTTCCCTGTTCAAATTATTCCATAATCTCATCCTCGCACAGATCTCTTCAGCATGAATTTTGTTCAGTTTCTTCAGTATTTTTGTTCTCTTCTTCTTTTACCCTCTGGTTTTTTGATTTGAAGTTAACAGTAAGTGTTAAGTTATTTTTTATATGATTTAAACTTTCCTATATTTGTCCAAGGACTATATTGAATGATAGTTATAAGACATCAATTTAGATTATTCATTTTCTTTTGAAAAATGGGTTCAAAGTAGTTTCTTTTCTTGTATTTTCATTTATTTTTTTATTATAGAAGATGGTTATAGCATCATGTTGAACTAAACATTATTATGTTTGTTATTGTGGTAATTGGTATATTTTTGTTTGCAATCTAATTGGCTACAAACACCCGAGAATAGGTTTAATTAGTGAAATAAATGAAGAAATTAAATGAGAACAGAGGAATGACACCGAATATTAAGAAAAATGCAGCAGAAAGCAAAAAACAATAGGATTTATAGTGGTTCAGCGTTGATTGCCTACATCCACTTTGAATACTCTCTTTGTTGCTTTACAATTCACTTGATTATTATAATCAGAAAGAAATTATAAGAGATTAGAAAGAATAGAGGAAGTTGGTTACATAATGGCAGAGTTTCACTTGCAACCTAAAAGTCCCTCAAAATGGCACTCTATGCCTGTATTTATAGATGAACGCAGCCTTCATTCTGACTGAAACTTTGGCATCTGGACCTCCTCAACAATATGAGCCCATCATAGAGAGGGCTAGGCCCAACTCTCAATGGATAGAGATCGTTACCGATCCCTCCATGAGTCGACTTTGGGCTAGCGATCCCTATGGTAGCTTCCTTTTGGTCTGTAAAATATCATGATGTTTGGACATGTGAAGCTTTAGTCCTTGTAGTACTTTGGTTCGAATTCTAATTTGATCAATGGAGTGCCAACCCCTTCTAGATCTTCAACGTATGCCGATCCATTTTCCTTGTGAGGTGTATGCCGATCCATCTTTCGCGAACCATACTATATCGATCCTTCTCTCAATAGTGCATCACATTGATCCCTCTATCGAGTGCATCGCGCTGATCCCTCTGCATCGTGCCGATCACTCAAGCTTGGTAACTCATGCACGATCCATCCAACCTTCATAAACTAATGTCGTCCCCTTCGTCTCCTAAATGCTATGCCGATCCTTCTGGCTATATTAGGTCAAGTAAAAAAAAAATACCATCATGCATACTGATCCCTCTATGTTTTCATCTGCGTTGACCATCCAACCAAGTAATCATGCCAATCCCTAACCCTTCTCCTAGCTATGCCAATCCCCAAGTGTTTCATCCATGTTAGCAAACGACTATACCGACCCCTATTTTATCCAAGCTAACCTCTATCTCTCTGACATCCTACACTATATCTTTATCAACTATGTTCATTGCGGGCTTCGTATAACTATCCAGACTCTATGTCTAGGTTTTGTAGTCGTTGCCTCATGGTCATTCCTTTTACCAACAGTCGAATATGTCTTGCGTGATCAGCCCAATATATCCGGGCCAGGTTATCGGATAATACTTCCCCCCTAAAGTACGTCTTGTGAGTAACATGATGTGCTTTGAAGTGGAAAAAGTCCGATTTGTTGGAAAGAAGTCCATCCAACTTTCTAGCTGATCTTTGTTCCCTATCGACCTTCTATAATGCAAAACTGTCATCATATTCCATCAGCATATACAAACTTGATCATGCAGGGTCCATAGGTTTTATTTCATCTGACTCGTCCTCGAACTTGACTGTTTCAAGCATGACTACGGTTTAAGTTAATTTCAAAAGGTCGAATTCTTAAATCATCTCCGAGCACATTTACATATACGTTTTTGTTATTGGCTTCAAGACGTGTTCAGATGTCCATAGGTCATGGCCAAGTTTTTTTTGTACGCTTACGTTTGTAGCCTACCCTTTATGATATCGGTCGCCATTTGGTTCATAGTTTTCTGCCATTTTCCTTTACTTGCCCCCTTTTTTTATTTTGGTGGAGGGATCAGCATCCTACATGCCGATCCCTTAGTGGGTTTACATGGATAAGGATCGCAGAATCCTAATGCCTATCCCATCTCAATTTTTGGACCAAGTTACCCGAGATAGGCGGTGTCACTTCCCTTCATACACACACATATATAAGCGGAGCTACTTCGTTTCTTTCCCTTCACTTTTCCACTTCACAATTTTCATTTTATTTGCCCTTTGCATACTTTTCTTGCTTCCTCTCCACCGAATCCATACCATCACAAAATCCTCCTCCACAAGCATAATTCCTTCAACTGTAAGCCTCAGATTCAAAAAAAACTCAATTCGTCCCTTCACATTCGATTCTCCGCTATTACCGATTCCAAAGCCCAAGCGCTTGCCTTCCAGATTTAAACTAACACACACACACACACACACACACACACATATATATATAGGTACAAATTTGTAATGACCCGCCAATTTATCACTTTGATAAATTGTATTTATTTTTAAATAAAAGCTTGATAATAAAAATAATATTTTTTGAGTGATAATAAGTAATAGTAATCTTATTTTGAATAGATATTTACAAAAACATTTTCCTCAAAATCTAAATCGATAAAATGGCTGAATATGTTTTATCAATAATCAGCTCTATAATCATAAAACATCGCGCACGGAGCTGGATACATACACTTAATTTTATACTTGAACAAGTATATGAAATAAAATTTATCTATTTATTTTTGGGAAATTAAATGAATGTATAACATCCTCAATGATGCCTTTATATTCAATGGTTGATATATGATTTTAAATTGAGATTTAATGATTTAATAATTATTATAATTATTAAAATAATTTTTTTAAATGATAATAATATATTTTAAGTATTTACAAAGCGATAATAAATCATTTGTAATAGTTTTTATAAAAATATATATTTGATTTGAAAATATAATGAAAAATCGATATTGCTTTATCGGTATAATAGCGATTTTTTAAATAATTATTAATATGAATTTATATGGTTTTATAAATCAAATATGAACATTTTAATTCATCTAAAATGATAAGAAAATGTTTTTCAATTTTTTTCTAAAAATATATGTACGTTAAAGTATAAGTGAAAATGTGATTGAGAATAGGTTCTCCGATTGGCAACAGTTTATCAAACGAAAGTTGTTCGGAATTAATGCAACGCTGTTTATATGTCATGTACATATATATAACACATAAATGCATAACTTAACATGCACATAAATATACACATATATACATTTAGACTTAAACATATATATTATAAAATATATAAGATATTTTAAGAAAGCTTCCTCCTTAAGCTTAAACAAGCCAACATATGCATACATGAGTGGATGGAAGTGATGCACACATGGTGGGAAGGCTATGGCCATGTATTTTAAAGGAGAAGTGTGTTGGAGAAGCTTGGAAAAAGTGGTGTATGCATATCTTCCTTTATATTTCTCTTTTTCCCTATAAAAACCTACTCTCTTTTTTCATTCTTCTTCTTAAGCTTCATAAAAGTTTCTTTAATGGCTTCCATGCCTTAGGAAAGTATTAGCAAAGTTATGGAAAAATATTAATAAATTATATACACACATATATATAATATCGATCCACTTCAAAAACAAGTCAAAACACCTCCCTATCTTCTCTACAACTCATGCCGCCACCTATTCCTCTTTTCGCTTAGCACATCCACCTCCAAAGAAGCTAGGCCAAACACTACAAGAATAAGGAAGATGATCGGGAAGCTCCGAAGTAAGGAAAAGAGGAGAAAGTGCTGGCGGAGTGTTGCCGGAATCGATTCAGGAAGCTATGGAAAAGATTGGTGGAGTTTAGCCATAAGTGAGTACTTATTGTTTATTAAATAATAAATAGTATCTATAAATACTTTAAATATGATAATAAAATCATTTAATCTCTTAATGATTTATGTGAATGGTTGATAACTTGAATGATTTTATGGTTAATAATATGGATGTTGATATGTTTGATAACTTGGTTGTGATAAATTATGAGAAATCATAATAAAATAGTTAATTAATAGAAATTAATTCATATAATATGTGTATGGAGTTTATTTAGCCTCTTAATGGTTTTGAAAATATAAAAAGGTTGAAAATGAATATTATAATAATATAATATTATGAAATGATTTGAAAGTGAAAATAAGATTTAATATGGAAAAATATGGGTTTAAATGTTTGAAAATGGTTTATAAATGTTTTATAAACATATGAATTTTTTTTGGTAAAGTTTGAAAGGTAAATGAACATTTAGTCAAAAACAGCCGCGTCGCGTAACGGTAGTTCGCGATTTCGCACCATAAAAGTCAAATAAGTGTATAGAATGAAATTTAGCTCGGAATTCTCCAAGATAAGAATTTTTTAAACTATTATATCCACAGTTTTCCACCAAAGGAAGAAAATTGAGATTTTGATAAGTAGATTTTAAAATATGAGTAAAACAGGTTTTGAAAAATCTTGGTTTTGAAGTTCGAAATCCAAAACTGGATTTCTTTGAAAATTATGTAATAAATTATTTAAAAATGTGGAATAAATCTTATAAATCATTTAAAATGTCTTAAAAATGATTTGAGTAATAAAAATGGATTTTCAAATAATAAAAAGTCATTTTGACCAATATAGCTTAAAAAGCACTTTCCGCATTACTTTTTCGCCGCACTTCTCTATGACTTTTGAAATATAGTTTTAACTTAGAAATTATTTTCCAAATCTTTTATAAATATTTTCAAATGGATAATTAAGAGCGTTAATAATGATTTGGAGATTTTCTAGCTTATTGAAGAAGGTTCAAATAAATTATTTAAAGAAAAAACTACTATAAACAAGTGGTTGAATCTTGGCTCTATAAGCGAACGAGTAGACTGGATTTTTCTATTTGTGAGATCTGGATGTGAGGTGCTTAAACTAAGGAGATGTTCAGGAGCAGCAAGTGCCCTGGCTCACCTGGCCTCTTTCCTGGATGAGGGATAGATAAGGTCGAAATGTCGGAAACGAGTTAAGTATAAAAAGATTTAATTTTCCAAATTTAATTACAACTTGATTTTATGGAGATGATCTTCTTGTACTCGGTATTAAAGCTCGAAGAGGGGACGTGTACTATTCGTGGAATTTAAAAGGTGATCTCGCCGTTATTTCGCCCATAGTATTTGTTGAATACGGAGATTGATATTGTGTAGAATTAGATGATTTCTATAGATTCCGCTCACTTAATATTTACTGCTATTTGGACTGACACCCTAAATAACATGGGTTTGTCTCAATCAAATTTAGATTTTCGAATTAAGAAATCTTTGCTAAGATTTAAATGAAATGATTTGGAAATGTTTTTATAAATAAAAGGTGAAATGATTTGAAATGTTTTCCTAAATAAAAGATGGAAGGATTTGGGATTATTTCAAGATTAAAAAAGGGCTTTATTAACCAAATGATTTGGTAAGTGAGGCTTAATGATTCCATATATTCTGAAAATGAGAAAGAAATAATTTGATGGATATATCTCTAAGAGATATCTATGATGAATAAAAAGATTGTAACAACCCTGTATTTGTGATTATTTTATTTGTATATTTTATTTATTTTAAATTGAATTTCCTGATTTAAAACTTTATTTTATTTTAATTATTAAAATGAATAATTTTTGTTATTTAAAATATAAATTTTGATTTTTATGTGAATTATAATTCCAAACATGAATAAATAGAATAGTTTCCAAAAAAGTGGATTTTGGTCAATATGGTCAAACTTTGACTTTTAAATTTAAAAATATTTGAATTTTTGAATTTTATCTGTTATTATGAAAATAAATTAAATTCTGTTATTAACTGAAAAATAACTACAACACTTAAATTTTTTTCCAAAGCTGGTTATATTTTGTTTTCAATTTTCAATACTAGTTTTCATATAATAAAAAATTTCTTATATTTTTCTATATTTTTCTAAATTTTATTTATTCATTCCATTTTCACTTTATTTTGTATTCATTTTTATTTTATTTACCATGGTTTTATTTTGGTTTATTTGCCTAAAAGAATAGGGAATTTCAAGAGACTTTAGCCTTTTAACTTTTGACCTTCCATCTACACACCCCTTCATGTTTTGACCGACCTTTCCCAAGGCTAATAGCCGTGAGTTTTTTATGAAATTCACGTAAAAACACCTCTTTTTCACTTCACAAAACACGCAAGTTTCATATCTGAAGAAAAACTAAGGTAATGTCTTTTTTTTTCACCTTTTCTTCTCATTTCATTGAATTTTCCTTTGTAGTTTGCCTTGCTACTTCAGCCAACTCCACGACCATCTACGGCCACACCACCATCCTCTCCACTTGTCTTGACCAGGCCGTGACCCCCTAAGTTGCTTGCACCACAAAAACTCCAAAAACACAACAATATTGCTATAGCCGACCTTAGCACCTTCGCCACCACCATAGATTGCCTTGGCTGCCTCCTATTGCTCCAACACCACCATGATACCATCCTGATTATCAGCCTTAGCCTCTGTCCAGACCTGTAGCATGAATGGCCGAGCTCAATTCTCCTTTGGCCGAACCCAAAATGTGCACAAAAACCCAGTTATGTGCCTTAAACTCTTGATCTTCCTTTATGTTGCAACTTCTACCACTTCAACTTCTTGTAGCCGTGCATGCATGCATATCCTAGCCTAAATCAACACTATGGCCGAGCATACATAAGCCCTAGGCCGAGTATGTGAAGGATGAGGCAATGGTCAAAATCAATTTGTTCATTTTGCTTTTATTTTTAAATGTTCCAGTATGTATTCTATGTTGAAATCATAAGTATATTTGGTTTGAAATAATATTTATATTATCTTGTTTATGTGTTGTTCATAAGATTAAAACTTGGCTCTCCACTCCACTCAAGTCAAAAGTCGTGTTATCATGCTTTCGGGATTCGTTTGTGTGCTTTTGTCTTGCTATCTCCAGCTTGAAACAAGTGAGTAATCACACTTGACATATTTGCTTATATAAACTGTGAAGTGACACCAAGTGAATTTGTAAACTGCTATATCATGTTATACCTGCCTGTGATATGATTTATATGATGTTCACCCTGTTTATACACCTATCATATCATATGTTACTGCTATATGTTGTTATATTGTTATTTATATCGGATTATTACACTGCAAGTTCCCTATAGAATAGAATCACTATGGGTTGAAATGATACGTACCCGAAAGGACTTTAGAATAGGGAAAAATCGTTATGGGCTGAAATGATAGGCCTGAGCGATTTTTAATTTATCTTATTTACTTGGGACTGCGGGTTTGAAATGATAGAACCCAGATTTTCTTTGTAAATTACGGATTGAAGTGATATATTATCTGTATCATTTGACCTAGGCTAGAAAATTATATACAGACCCGTGGTTAAAATATATTTTTTTGAAAACTTTAAAATATTTTTAAAAATGTAAATATTATAATATTATAATTTAAATTTAATTAAAAATGATTTTATAAAATATTAGTGATTTTCTACAAGTCAAATAAGTGAAATGAATGAATGTTTAAGTAGAATTTGAAATATAAGTTAATTTTGGAATTTATGATTTTGTTTATAAATGGAATTTAAGTTAAGTAAGAAAATATGATGATTTGATTAAAATTTGAATTTAAAATGATTTTTATAAAGTGTTATTTATTATGATTTAAAATGGTTAAATAAATGAATCTTTAAAGTGTAATTTGGAATATAATTTAAATTTGGAAACGTGAAATAAAAATGAAATTTAAGTTATATAAATAAATGGAAATTAAGTTTAAATTATGAAACGGTAAATTTAATTAAAAGTGTAAATGAAAATGTTATGAAATTTTTACGCTTGAATTTATTAGTGAATTATTGAAAATTTGATTTTATTTATAGGAATTTACTTTATAAAAATCATAAGTTAAAGGTATTTTAATGAACATTTTGGAATGTTAAAATATGATTTTTATAAGGTTTAAAAGGTTAAAATCAAAGTTTATTTGTTGCTGGAATTACATTGAAAATTTGAAAATTAAATAACAGCACTTCAGAAATGCTATCATTTCTGAAGTTAACTTAAAATCTGAAGTAAATGATATTACCTTTTTCAGGGATTCTTTCGTTGCTAAGTGGATGCCCGAAGCCAGGAAATCCCAGCTTTATAGGGAGTTCATAGATCTCAAGCAACGAAGCATGTCTTTTTTAGAGTTTGAGAGGAAGTTCAACGAACTTTCTAAGTTCAACCCTAGCCTGATAGACACTCCTCTCAAGAAGAATGAGAAGTTCATTTCTGGTGCTTGTCCCGATTATTATGGTCGTCTCATTTCCCATATTCATGGCACTTTTACCCAGCTTATGGATATGGCTATTCGTTATGAGAACCCTACTTCTAAGAGTCCTGCCGTTGTTGGTGTTCCTCTATCTCAGTCTTCCTCTACTAACTCTAAGAAGAGAAAGACTAATTTCCGGCAGAAAAAGCAGAATTGGCTCAAGAATCTGGGTTTGGGATCTTCATCATCTTCTCCTTCTCATAGGCAGCCTGTCGACCTTTCTTCGATCACCTGCTTCAAATGTGATCAGAAGGGACACTAAGGCAATAGTTGCCCTACTTTAGCTAGTGCTGCTGTTCCTACTCCAGCTCAGTTGGGTAAGCCTTATGGTATATTTGCTATAACCTCTGCGTCTTCTTCAAATCCTGTTTCTAGTGCTCCTTGGGATGACCAAGGTACTCTTCAGTGCAATTTTTTCTTTATTTCTATATCATATTCGTGTTTTATTTGATACTGGAGTTTTCTATAGTTCATTTCTGTTGGTTGGTGTGATAAGTTTGAGTATCCCCTTTCTCCTGAGTTTGCTTCTGTACCTTTATGTGTTTCAAATCCAATTGGGGCCCCGTAAACCTTAATAGGATTTGTAAGCATGTGCAACTTCTCTATTCTGATCATTGCTTTAGTGGTGTTCTTCATTCGACTCCTGTAGTCAGATTCTATCCCGATGTATTTGGTGAAGTCACTACTTTACCTCCTAAGCGGAAAATTGATTTCCGTATTGATCTTATTCCTGGAGTTTTGAGAATGGGTTCTATGAATGGTTAGTCATACCTTTTGGTTTGACTAGTGCTCCTGCTTTCTTTGTTGATTAGATGAATCTTGTTTTGTGCTGTGCTTAATAAATTTTCTAAACGCCACTTCTGGAAAGATGAAGTCCAATTCCTTGGACATATTGTTTTTAGTAATGGAATTTCTGTTGATCCAGTCATGAACGCTGCGATGAATGAAAATCTTTATTTCTTTCTCTTTTTTCCTTAGTCATTCAATTATTCTATCTTTTCTGTTGTTCTTATTTCTCCCTATTCTGTTACAGGATTTGGGAAACTTCTATGACTGCTTCTGAGACTTCATAGTTTTCTAAGCCTTGCCGGTTATACTGGAGATTCATTGAGAATTTTGTTCGGATTGCTACACTTATCATTGCTTAGTTTATCTGGGTTACTGTGGATAGACTAACCAGGTCCACTCATTTCATTTTAGTCAAGTCTACTCGTTCTGCTTCTAGATTGTCTGAGATCTACATGAGGGAGATTGATCGCCTCCATGGTGTTCTTCTTAGTATTGATTGGTGATCGTGATCCTATCTTTTCCATTCAGTTTGGAAAGCTCTTCAGGTATCATCTGAATCTGAGCACTGCTTACCATCCACAGACTGACAGTCAAACGAGAAGAGTGAATCAGATTTCTCGAGGATCTTCTTCGTGTTGGTGTTCTTTATTCTAGAGGATCTTGGGAAGATTATATCCACCTTGTTAAACTTACCTATAACAACAATTATCAGGTATAATCTCAATCTTCTTGTCGTCCTGTCTTAATCCTATTCCATTCTATCTTTTTCTGTGTTTTTCCGTACTTCATCCCTTTTTGGGGACAAAAAGTTTTGAGTGGGGGAGAGTGTAACAACCCTGTATTTGTGATTATTTTATTTGTATATTTTATTTATTTTAAATTTAATTTCCTGATTTAAAACATTATTCTATTTATTAAAATGAATAATTTTTGTTATTTTAAATATAAATTTTTATTTTTATGTGAATTATAATTCCAAACATGAATAAATAGAATAGTTTCCAGAAAAGTGGATTTTGGTTAATATGGTCAAACTTTGACTTTTAAATTTAAAATTTTGAATTTTTGAACTTTATCTTTTATTATGAAAATAAATTAAATTCTAAGTATACTGCTTTTCGTTTCATTGAAATCTGATTAATGTTGTGAAAGTTATGCTTTTTACAATATTGTGTGTAAATTGATTTATTTAACAATATTGTTTATTTTAATTTATATAAATAATATCTTTGTTTGTCATATCTTATTCTAATTTGTATATATATGTGTAATATGTCATGCTATGTATATATTTTATGTTTGAAACATTTTTAAGTGTTGTAGTTATTTTTCCAAAGCGGGTTATACTTTGTTTTCAATTTTCAATACTAGTTTTCATATAATAAACTATTTTCTTATATTTTTCCTATATTTTTCTAAATTTTATTTATTCATTTCATTTTAAATTTATTTTGTATTCATTTTTATTTTATTTACATGGGTTTTATTTTGGTTTATTTGCATAAAAGAATAGGGAAATTTCAAGAGATTTTAGCCTTTTTAACTTTTGACCTTCCATCTTCACACCCCTTCATGTTTTGACCCACCTTTCCCAAGGCTAATAGCCGTGAGTTATTCATGCAATTCACGTAAAAACACCTCTTTCATACTTCACAAAACACGCAAGTTTTAGATCTGAAGAAAAACTAAGGTAATGTCTTTTTTTTCACTTTTTCTTCTCATTTCATTGAATTTTCCTTTGTAGTTTGCCTTGCCAATTCATGTAATTGCTCGGCCATACCCCTCCATCACCTCCACCAGCCAACTCCACCACTATATACAGCCACACCACCATCCTCTCCACTTGTCTTGACCAGGCCGTGACCCCCCTAAGTTGCTTGCACCACAAAAACTCCACAAACACAACAATATTGCCATAGCCGACCTTAGCACCTTCACCACCACCATAGATTGCCTTGGCCGCCTCCTATTGCTCCATCACCACCATGATACCACCCTGATCATCAGCCTTAGCCTCTGTCTAGACCTGTAGCATGAATGGTCGGGCTCAATTATCCTTTGGCAAACCTAAAGTGTGCACAAAAACCCACTTATGTGCCTTAAACTCTTGATCTTCCTTTATGTTGCAGCTTCCACCACTTCAACTTCTTGTAGCCATGCATGCATGCATATCCTAGCCCAAATCACCACTATAGCCGAGCATACATAAGCCCTAGGCCGAGTATGTGAAGGATGAGGCAATGGTCAAAATCAATTTGTTCATTTTGCTTTTATTTTTAAGTGTTTCAATATGTATTCTATGTTGAAATCATAAGTATATTTGGATTGAAATAATATTTATATTTTCTTGTTTATGTGTTGTTCACAAGCTTAAAACTTGGCTCTCCACTCCACTCAAGTCAATAGTCGTATTATCGTGCTTTTGGGATTCGTTTGTGTGCTTTTGTCTTGCTCTCTCCCGCTTGAAACAAGTGAGTAATCACATTTGACATATTTACTTATATAAACTATGAAGTGACACCAAGTGAATTTGTAAACTGCTATATCATGTTATACTTGCCTGCGATATGATTTATATGATGTTCACCCTGTTTATACACCTATCATATCATCTGTTACTACTATATGTTGTTATATTGTTATGTATATCTGATTATCACACTGCAAGTTCCATGTAGAATAGAATCACTATGGGTTGAAATGATACATACCCGAACGGACTTTAGAATAGGGAAAAATCGTTATGGGCTGAAATGATAGGCCTGAGTGATTTTTAATTTATCTTATTTACTTGGGACTGTGGGTTTGAAATGATAGAACCCGGATTTTCTTTGTAAATTACAGATTGAAATGATATATTATCCCTATTACTTGACCTAGGCTAGAAAATTATATATAGACCCGTAGTCAAAATATATTTTTCTGGAATTTTTAAAATATTTTTAAAAATGTAAATATTATGATATTTAAATTTAAATTTAAATTTAATTAAAAATGATTTTATAAAATATTAGTGATTTTCTACAAGTCAAATAAGTGAAATAAATGAATCTTTAAGTAGAATTTGAAATATAAGTTAATTTTGGAATTTATGATTTTGTTTATAAATGGAATTTAAGTTAAGTACGAAAATATGATAATTTGATTTAAATTTGAATTTAAAATGATTTTTATAAAGTGTTATTTATTTTTTATGATTTAAAATGGTTAAATAAATGAATACTTTAAAGCGTAATTTGGAATATAATTTAAATTTGGAAATGTGAAATTTGGTTTAAAATTGAAATTTAAGTTATATAAATAAATGGAAATTAAGTTTAAATTATGAAATGGTAAATTTAATTAAAAGTGTAAATGAAAATGTTATGAAATTTTTACACTAGAATTTATTAAGTGAATTATTGAAAATTTGATTTTATTTATAGGTATTTACTTTATAAAAATCATAAGTTAAAGGTATTTTAATGAACATTTTTGAATGTTAAAATATGATTTTACAAGGTTTAAAAGGTTAAAATCAAAGTTTATTTGTTGCTGGAATTACATTGAAAATCTAGAAATTAAACAACAGCACTTCAGAAATGCTATCATTTCTGAAGTTAACTTAAAATCTGAAGTAAATGATATTACAGCACTTTGTAAGTGCTGTGGTTGATACAAATGAACTATGGCTAAATTTTAACCAAGTGATATTACAGCACTTGGTAAGTGCTATGGTAGCAGAAAAATAACTAAAACTGAAACTAAATAAAGGGCTACAGTAGCACTTGATAAGTGCCACGGTAGGCTGAAATGAGCTGTTTTCAAATAAATTGAACTATTACAGCAGTTTTATTTAAATGCTATCTTTTCTAAATATACTGTTTTCAAATGAACTAAACTATTACAGCAGTTTTGTTTAAATGTTGTCTTTGCTGAATTTAACTGTTTTCAGTTTTAACTTACAGCAGTTTTTCCAAATGCTGTGAAAGGTTGTAAATTTCAATGTTTATGGTTTAGCTAAATAAATGAGCTCTAAATTGTCTAAATTTTTGGGAATTGAATACTCGATTTGTAAATATAATAACTTCACTTTTAAATGGTTTAAATGAATTATTTTGATTAAATATAAATGTTGAATATGCGAGTATATGATTTTTGTTGATGATAATAAACATATATATATATATATATATTCATTTAAACGTATTTGTTAATATACTATTATATTTTTCACATAATTAAATAAATATTTGCTGAACAAAATAAATAACACAGAGTTTAAATTCAAACAGATATTTTATTCAAAAAAATATTTATTACAATTTTGAATAGTACAAATTCAAGCTCTCACTATACATATACAATTTTGTTACAATACAAATTCAATTACATCACAATCTTTCATTTACAAGTCCCCACTACATATCGCTTTCACTCGTAATTTATCTTCAACTTTATTCCAAATTGAATCTAGCATCCGAGCAATCTGCAAAAATAAATACAGACGCAGTAAAATTGAAAAGGAAATATTTTTGCAGTATAAAATAAAATGTGGATTTTGAAAATAATATTTGCCTCAGTTATTTGGGTTGTTCGTCATCATTTAAATTTGAATTCATCAAACACGAACAGTTTGTGACATACACAGTGCATCACTGTATATGCCACAAGGCCGTGCACACCAATATATACTTGATAAAGTTACAGGGACAGGTGAGCACAAGGTCAAACCCAAATCAAAAGTCAGGTTCAACTCAAGTACAATATAAATAAAGTCACGACATTAGCACAAGGTCAAACCCGAGCTATAGGCTGGATTCAACTCAGGTGCGATTTCAAAAATCAACATGACGTTCAAAGTGAACCAAACTAAATTGAAGCAAATACCAAATCAGTACAACACAACTACAGACTGCACATTCAAGTGTAAGCTTGGATGAGCAAGTGTCGACCAAGCAAAATTGGCAAACAACAACAAAATGAAAATGAATTCAGTGGTTGGTGAAATGCAAGACCAAATCTTAACCAAACTGCCCAGGCTCAAAGATAATTGAAAATACAATGCATCAGTACACATGAGGACCAACACAGTGCACATGTTCAACCAAGTTAATACGTCAACATACACAGTGGAAAGGATGAATGCATATAGGACATACACAGGCAGTGCATACATGTACAAGACTCAAGATTGCACATCAAAACTAGACCAGACTACAAAACAATCATATATAAGTTTCACTGACTCGAAGGAGCAAACATATAGAACAATGGATAGTGCATTGCAGACATGTTAGCAAGACCACAAATCCAAACCAAGTTCAACAGTCAAAGCATCATCAATAGAACCATAAGCATGTAGACATCAAGCTACGGATTTCAAGTTTTCAAACACAAACCAAAGTTCAAAATGCAAGTTCAAAACACAAGCTAACATACACATATATACATACATGAATGTGTGTATACACATGATGCAAGACCAATAAACTGCAAAAGTCAACTAGGCTACACAATGAACTCAAGCTCAAGTGAATATAAGTACAGTTAGCAAAACCAAAATGGACAGCAACTACAACACAATGCAAACTAGAAAGGAGTACCATTCTACACAAAACACAAGAATCGACCAAGGCTAAAATGTGCACAGTGCAGACTTGAATGTACAGATCAAGTGAAGCATACAATCGAAGCAGTGCAGTGATATGCATAGTTCACAGCAACTACCTAGTGCAATAAGATAACAGTGACACAACGAAGCAGTTTAATATCCAACCGAACTTCAAACTTGAACGAATAGTGACAAGAATTCAACTTAACCAAACTCAATGTATACTAGACAAGATTTCAAATTATGAAACAGCAAGTAGTACAAGTTGAAGACTGCAACACTATGGCCGAAACAAAATAAAAAAACGAATTCGAACAAATCATGGATCAACATTTTCAAACCAAAATAATGGCCGAAGTCAATATTAAAAGAAAATGCAAAGTCAAAGTAAATTCTCATCTAAAAATATTTTCACAAAATTAAGTTTGCAGATTTGAAACCAAAGTCAGTGCCGTGATGACCAAGGCAACAAGTTCGAACCAAGTTAGAAATCATCAAGCCGTGGTAATCATAAATGAACAAGTCAAGGAAAAAATCAAACAGTTCAGAATCGGAGCCGTGAGAAGCAAGAAATCAAAATATACAAAATTAAAGAAGTCAGCAATCATCTCAAGCAATCAAACGAAAATTAATGGACGAGATAAAACAATTGACGAATTCAAATGATTATATACAAATGAAAATATAGGGGTTCGAACCCTATATAAACACTAACATCATCGGCAGTTTTAATCATTGAGTTCAAGCATTCAACTAAGAGAGCAAAAGCCATAAATTACATACCAGAATCAAAGTCGAACTCAATCATCGAGAAGCAGCCGAGCGCAACTCAAGGTGACGAACGATCGACAAAGCGAACACGTGAATATCCATTCGATCGATCAACATTCAAGCGACAGCTTCGAATATTTTCAAAAGCCCTAACTTCAGAACAAAGAGGAACGAAGAAGCCATTGTCACAAACGAGAAAAGGAACCGGTCGAATAGAGGAAAAGAAAAAGGGATACAATTTTAATAATATATTTGGGCCGGACTTGTTTTAATTATATAAGGCTTTAGTTTTAAAATTAGGGTTTTTTTTATTTAATTTGCTTTTAAATTGTATTTTCCTTTCTTAACTTGTGTAATTTATAGTCGTGTAGCTATGGGACAAACTACGTGGCGTAGTTTGAGAATTCGCAACTCAGTGGCTGAGTTGTGGCAGGGTTTTGAGCGTAGAGTTAAGGCTAGTCGATAGCGGGTGTCAAGAGTTTACATGTGTAAGCGTCTGACTGCTTAATTTCTAGTAGAAACCTTGGGGGCAGACGTGGGCAGGGTTTTGCCGAAGCTGGGTAAATTCTGTGTCGTTCTATTTCTACATTTATTATTCTCTTTTATCTGTGCTGCTATTATTCTGATATATCTGTGTTGAAATTATTTTATACAAACTTCCACAATAATTTTTATAATTGATAGCATCACCCTATTCACCCCCCTCTAGGGTGAAATCGATGCTACAAATTGTATAAGAGCTTGGTACAAAAGCCATTTTTGTTTTAAAAATTTGATTTTTCAACGATACCAATTTTGTTTTACAAATTTGAATTTTTAAAATGGCTTCTTTTAATGAGGGTCGGTTCAATATTATTCCTCCTATTTTTGATGGAACAGATTTTTTGAATTGGAAATTAAAAATGGAATTTTATTTAATTTTAAATGTTGAGATATTATTGAAAATGGGTGTAATATAACAGATAAGAAAATTATCTCGATTAATGCTCTTGCTATGCATATATTATATTCTCATATTAGTCAAGATAATTTTAACTTTATCTCTCATTGTGAAAATGCACAGGAAATCCGGAATACTTTTGATGCAATATATGGTGCAAAAGTCAACAACCATGAGAAATCCTTCTCAATCGACTTAGTTAAAGAAACGAGCTTAGCGGGATTGGTAAAAAGCAGTAGTGATAAGGATGATGACGACGAAGCAGCTGAGCTGACTCTACTAATAAAGAGATTCAAAAAGTGTAACCACAAATACAGAAATGCAGCTCCAAATCAACAATTGAAAAGTAGAATAATCGAAGCACTAGACAACTCAGAAGAACATGGGATCATTTGTCACAAGTGCAACAAACCTGGTCATATCAAGCCCAATTATCCCCGAATTCAACTCGACCAAGAAAAGAAATTAAGAAGGAGAAATTCTACAGCCACGTGGAATAAAAGTGATAGTAGTGAGAGTGAGAAAGTTGATCGGTGCCTTCGAAGTAATATAACTGATAGAGACGATGACGAGCCAAGTGAGGTATCAAAACTTACCCACTCAAAATTACTCATATATTTCCACGAAGTAAATGGTTGTTTCGAACGACTTAGAGAGAAATACACTAAACTTAAATCACAAAGAGATACTTTGATATATTTAAATAAACAGCTAGATAAATTGGTTAAAAACTATCAAAGCAAGATCCCTAAGTGTGATAAGTGTTCAACATTCGAAGAAGAGATTAAAAAATCAGAAATCGAAATTAAATCGCTCGAAAATGAAATTCTGATTTTGAAAGAAAGTGAAAATACAAGAAGATAAAATTTCATTAAAAAGTACACACAATTAATGAACAAAAATTAATCACTAAAAGCACAAGTCCAACCACTGTCAACGACTTTAAGAAAATTTTCCAAAAGTGAAAAATCGATGAATATGCTGTTAGGGAAACAAACTGTCAATACAGATAGAGAAGGACTTGGGTATAATCATTCTAAATGTATTAAAAGAAAAACTAATCAAGTCAAATTCAAGTGCACAATTTGTGGAAATTTGTACACAATCACAATGTTTGTTGGTATAAACCCAAACAAGTGAAAACCATTCCAATTTGGATTCCAAAAGGCACAAATATAAAATCCCTCAAAGTTAAACAAATATGGATGCCGAAAGGAACATATATAAATATTTTGGGTCTCCACAAAATTATTTTCCAATATATTATGCCACTAACAATCATGGACCTATAAAAAGAAATAGGTCACAAAATCTTCCATCGTGTAGGTATGGTGGCAGGCTAAGGAACAACAATAGTGTTACTTGGATTCTGGATGTTCCATGGACACAACAAGCGTCAAAGCAAAGTTCCTTAGCCTAGTACAAAGGTAACAGAATTACAGTGGGCAACAACTAAAAATTATCGTAAAGGTAAAACATTTAATGGTATATTTTGAACGATATATTAAACGTGATAATCTGCACCGTAGTCTGAATTAAATGAGCCAATAATGTGATGATGAAATAAATGATGATTTTTATTCTGACTTATTCAAAATTATTGGCCAATTATATTCTTATGCCAAGAACACTATAAAAATGTAACAGCCCGGATTTTTGTGTTGATTAATATCGTTATTAGACGATTAAATCTGGTTGCTAATTGCTGTTGGGGTTTTTAAATCAGTTGAAAATTCTTTGAAAAAAAATATATAATTGGTTAGGTGTTTGGGCTTTAAGCAAAGTCTTGGCCATGTTTTTATGGATGCCGTGAATATTATTAAGGGTTGATAACCCGGTTCCTCTATTATCCACTTTTCTCCAACCCTAAACAAAATCACGAAAATGGTGGCGGCTGTCCCTTTTTCATCGTTCGAAATTAGGGTAGAGGAATCGAAGAAAAGGCTGCAATGGGTCGAACTTCGCTCGTTTTCTACGATCAAATTCGCGATGCTGCCGGCTTTCGAACGAGTTAGATTGCAAGTTGAGTTTGGGTCTTCGGCGAAGGTGAGTAATTTCTAATTACTCACATCTAATTTAATCTCATAAGTATGCGATTTGTGATTTGATTTACATGGCTTTGATGGTTTTTGATCTGCGTTTGACGATGTTGTTTCGGTTTGATTTTGACTATATTGTTTACTGCCTTTGGTAGTACTTGCGACATTGTTGTGATTGTTGCTTTAAATACCTTGTTTCTTTTAGCTTGATACACGCGGTTTTGATTTGTGACTTGGTCATTATGGCCTTGATTTTGTGGCATTCAAACTTGACGGCTCTGGCTCGGGGTTACTGCTACTTTGGTTACTTCTGATATTTTATCACTTGTATCCTGCGCATGTATAAACATATATATGCTCACATATATAATCAGATATGCTAGTTGCCTCTAGTTTTGTTGGTCATGCCTTGTATTACTCTGTTTCAACTCCACTTCAGGTATATTGCTCCGAGTTAATTTGCATCAGAAACCTGGTTGGTCGGAAGTTCCTTACGCCACCTATATTTCACTTTTGTTCAGGTTGTATTTATTATTTTACTGTCTCATGCTGGGCCGCCTTTGCATGTGCATGTTTGTCACCTGATTTGGAATACCCTATGTCGTTGTCTTCATTTGGCATTTGGATTTGCTTGTGTATTGGGTAGTTTGCATCCGCTTGTAGTTGTTTCTGTCCACTCTGTGTGCTACCTGATTTAGTCTGGAATGGTTGTACACTTGTGGTCTTCATATTTATGTGTGTCTGGTCAGTAGTCTAGCTTACATTGACATTGGTCTTGATTTTGAGTTCATCCTAGTTCCCTGTCTTGCTCATAAGTGATATTTTCATTTATGTCTTCATGTATTGTAATACAGTTACACTAGTTCCCTATCTTGCTCATAAGTGATATTTTCATTTATGTCTTCATGTATATGTAATACAGTTACACTAGTTCCCTGTCTTACTCATAAGTGATATTTTCATTTATGTCTTCATGTATATGTAATACAGTTACACTAGTTCCCTGTCTTGCTCATAAGTAATATTTTCATTTATGTGTTCATGTATATGTGATACAGTTACACTAGTTCCCTGTCTTGCTCATAAGTGATATTTTCATTTATGTCTTCATGTATATGTAATACAGTAACACTAGTTCCCTGTCTTGCTCATAAGTGATATTTTCATTTATGTCTTCATGTATATGAAATACAGTTACACTAGTTCCCTGTCTGCTCATAAGTGATATTTTCATTTATGCCTTCATGTATGCTTGTCTAGTCTGGTGCATTTTGAAGTTGCATTTGTGGATCTGTATCTTTGTTGTTCCATATAAGTTCATAGTGTGTTTGTGCCTTTGACCCTGGACATGTGTCTACAACATTATGTAGTGGCCTTACTTGTGCATTTTGATGTTGTGAGTCGCCGAGTCAGTTTGCATTTTTACTTGGTTAGTCTTCAGTTTCATGTTGCCTTGACTTTGGTTGATGCCATTTGATTTTAGTTCGTTGATCTTTTGTGTATTTTAGGTTGTAGTGGCGAGGCAGTGCACGCGAGCATGTACTGCATCCCTACCAGAAGTGACATTTTAATTGATATTTCAATTACTTGAAATTTGTCGTTGATTCAATTCAATATGTTTTGAATTGTATTTTGATTTGTTTTGATTTGATCATTTTGTTGTTGTCGAATTATCTTCTATATAATTAGATTATGAGTTTCTAGTTATTTATTTAATAATTCGAATTTGTTATTAATTGCCATTTTTGCAATTCTGCTGATTTCTAAATTATCTTCATTGATTTTGGTTCGTTGATTTTTGGGTACATCATCACTGTAGTGGCAAGGTAGTGCACGCAAGCGTGTACTGCAGCCACACGGTATTGCTTCTATTGATATTCTAATTGCTTTTGATTTATGGATCTTTTGCGTACTTCCATATGCCGTAGTGGCGAGGCAGTACACGCGTGCGTGTACTGCAGCCCTACCCGAGTTGACATTTTAATTGATGTTTCAATTGTTTGAATTGTTTCATGTGTCCAATTCAATAATTTGAATTTGTTGATTTGTTGTTTAACACCGTTACGTGTTATATTTACCGTTATCCGGTTTCCTTATTTAAGAATCGGATAGGTAAATTTATTGTGACTGTCGTCTAATTTTTATTTAATTATTAGTGCTTCTGTGCACTAATAACTGAGTTCGAATTAGACTGACCCGTGTATTATTTTCTTTTGAATTTAATACTCGGGTCAAACCGAGTATTTACAGGTTGTTGATATCTTATTTTGGGTTGCTGCTTGAGCTATGAAGTCACTTCATATCTTTTGGAGTAGTCGTCGTCATTTATAGTAGTCGGTTTATTTGTATAGGAAGATATGTATTCATGCATATTATATACGATAATGTACTTGTATATGTAACTTCCAGAGTCGACAGTTGTAGTTGTATGATATGTACTGTATCACATGTAGTGTAACTGACATCAGTTATTATATATATGAGACTTTTGTTTTATCTGTATTCCGCATTTATATTATCTGTGTTATTATTATATCTATTGTCCTAAAATATTATGAACCATCGTAGATCGTTTTATACTGGAATTGGGTATGTCGATGGGAGTAAATAAATAGGAGATGAAAAATAAAAATATATACCACTCCTATCGAAATAACCAATACTAGTGTAAGGCCTAACTACGGATGGCCGCCCCTATCCAGCCTTATTCTTCGTGATAACAGACAGTATTTCCTTTAATACTCTTTGTTATTGTGAGCACGGAGGTGGGGCGTCACAGTTGGTATCAGAGCTTGGGGTTTATGGACATAATATAAAACATAACTTAGATGGAACATGTGTTACAACTATATGTCGATGTTTTATTATGTTTTGAGTCAAAACTAAAGTTTTGAAATTAGGATGGAATTTTTAAATATCTTTGTTTAAAAATAATATGTGAAATTGTGTTTTGATGATTTA
This sequence comes from Allium cepa, assembly GCA_030765085.1. Classification (NCBI taxonomy): domain Eukaryota; kingdom Viridiplantae; phylum Streptophyta; class Magnoliopsida; order Asparagales; family Amaryllidaceae; genus Allium; species Allium cepa. Next base: position 487,981,242 of record CM060940.1, on the reverse strand, counting down.
TAAATTTGTGTTCTGGTTATCAGAGTGCGCAGCGGGAACAGTGAGACTGTCTTCGCTGAACACAGCTGATAATCCTTTTGATTTAAAAATCAAAATATGAAAATGAAATTAATTTCATTTGTTGTTTACATAGCTGTGTTTATTTTGTTTTCTTTGAAAAATTCAAATCCGATTTGAGGATTCGAAGCGATTGCCGTTATGTGATTTTGTTGAGATTTTTGCTGTTTTAAATTATCTTCGTTGAAGATATATTTGAATGATTTCTTTGCTCATTTTGCAGTATACATGCAAATTTATGTTGCACGTTACTGCGTTATTTTTACGTTGAACCGATGTTTGGTTTTTAACGTACTTTGTTGCCGTTATTTTTATAACGGAATTTTTACATCGGTGCTAAATTTTTGTAGCCCGGTATTTTGTTGACATTTTTGATGAATGAAAATTCACTGATATTATATTTTGATGCAAATTATTTTGATGAGATTTTGACGTTTAAAAATTACCGTCGCTTTGACTTCGGTAACCGTCAAATTTTAAAGTGGATTTTCAAGCGGTTATCACGCAATGCTGATTCCGAGATCCGTTTCTACGGTGTTTTGAGAAGTACAATTTTCTTATTGAAATTGTCACTAATGTTGCTGTTTTTATCACGGATTTGCAAATCATTTTAAAAATAAATTGTTTTACAAAAATTTTATAGTTTGCGCTTTCAAAAGAATGAGTAAGCGATTTAAACGACTCAGCAAAATTGAGGACTATGAACCCTTTCTTTTACTGATTCGCTTAATTCCGGACTTGTTCGTTTGAGAATGTAAATTATTACTTTTATAAAATAAATGAAATTCTTTTCAGAAGTTTTGCATTTTGCGCTTTCAAAAGAATGAGGAAGCGATTTAAACGTTTCAGCAAAATCGAGGACTATGACCCCTTTCTTTTACTGATTCGCTTAATTCCGGACTTGTCCGTTTGAGAATGTGAAATGTTATTTTTGGAATACACAATTTTGCACTTTCAAGGAAACGATGAAGAGATTTAAACGATTTAGTAAAACACGTGGTATGGGACATGTGCGTTTGCTATTTTGGTTAATTCTGGACTCGTTAATTGAAATATTTGATGATTTTCGTGTGCTTTCGAGCCACTATGTTGGACCTCCGGGTCATTTGTTGGACCTTCGGGTCAATACCAGCACCAGACCTTCGGGTCATTTGTTGGACCTTCGGTCATTTGTTGGGCGCCAAAATTATGTTGGGTACTTGGTAGGCTTCGGCCATTTGTTGATGCACGTGCGACGTAGCTAAAACTCGCAATTTGTTGGGATCGATTCACCTTTTATGTTGATTTTCTAGTTATCTTAATTGAATCTAGATATTTGTTGTTTCCAATTATCTGCAGGTAATTGGATATTTGTTGATATGAGTTCTGATTATCGCTTGTGATAATTAGATATTTGAGGTTTGATTATCGTTTTGATAATTGAATATTTGTTGTTTCTGATTATCGTTTTTGATAATCGGATATTTGTTGATTTTGATTATCGTTTTTGATAATCGAATATTTGTTGTTTCTGCTTATCGTTTTTGGTAATTGGATATTTTTTTATTTTGATTATCCTTTTGATAATCGAATATTTGTTGTTTCTGATTATCGTTTTTGATAATCGGATATTTGTTGATTTTGATTATCGTTTTTGATAATCGAATATTTGTTGTTTCTGCTTATCGTTTTTGGTAATTGGTATTTGTTGATTTTGATTATCATTTTGATAATCGAATATTTGTTGTTTCTGATTATCGGTTTTGATAATCGGATATTTGTTGATTTTGATTATCGTTTTGATAATCGAATATTTGTTGTTTCTGATTATCGTTTTTGATAATCATATATTTGTTGATTTTGATTATCGTTTTTGATAATCGAATATTTTTTGTTTCTGCTTATCGTTTTTGGTAATTGGATATTTGTTGATTTTGATTATCGTTTTGATAATCGAATATTTGTTGTTTCTGATTATCGTTTTTGATAATCGGATATTTGTTGATTTTGATTATCGTTTTGATAATCGAATATTTGTTATTTCTGATTATCGTTTTTGATAATCAGATATTTGTTGATTTTGATTATCGTTTTTGATAATCAAATATTTGTTGTTTCTGCTTATCATTTTTGGTAATTGGATATTTGTTGATTTTGATTATCGTTTTTGATAATCGAATATTTGTTGTTTTTGATTATCGTTTTTGGTAAGTTGATATTTGTCGATTTGTTGATTTGTTGGTTTGTTGATTTGATGATTTGAGATTTCTGATTATCGCTTGTGATAATTAGATATTTGAGATTTGATTATCGCTTGAGATAATTAAGTATTTGTTGATCTGAGATTTCTGATTATCGTTTTGATAATTAGGTAATTGCTAATTTTGTTGATTATGAAGTTCGTGTTTTCTATTTATCTGTTGGATAACTAGATATTTGCAGTTTCGCGATTTGTGGATTTTGTTTTCTACATATCTTTATCAATAATTAGATATTGCTGTTTCGTGACTTCTGTGTTCTGATTATCTACTTGATAGTTAGATTTTGTTAAGAATTTGTGAATTTCTTTATGAAATTAAAAGATTTCTTTGACGTTTGAATTCTCTGCCTTTATTTTCTAGCTTAACTAGTTTATGTTAGAAAATTTATTATTATTGACGCCGTTAATTATGAAAATTGCGGGGACGCAATTTTTATAAGGAGGGGAGTCTGTAACAACCCGGATTTTTGTGTTGATTAATATCGTTATTAGACGATTAAATCTGGTTGCTAATTGCTGTTGGGGTTTTTAAATCAGTTGTAAATTCTTTGAAAAAAAATATATAATTGGTTAGGTGTTTGGGCTTTAAGCAAAGTCTTGGCCATGTTTTTATGGATGCCGTGAATATTATTAAGGGTTGATAACCCGGTTCCTCTATTATCCACTTTTCTCCAATCCTAAACAAAATCACGAAAATGGAGGCGGCTCGTCCCTTTTTCATCGTTCGAAATTAGGGCATAGGAATCGAAGAAAAGGATGCAATGGGTCGAACTTCGCTCGTTTTCTTCGATCAACTTCGTGATGCTGTCGGCTTCGTCTATTCGAACGAGTTAGATTGCAAGTTGAGTTTGGGTCTTCGGCGAAGGTGAGTAATTTCTAATTACTCACATCTAATTTAATCTCATAAGTATGCGATTTGTGAATTGATTTACATGGCTTTGATGGTTTTTGATCTGCGTTTGACGATGTTGTTTCCGTTTGATTTTGACTATATTGTTTACTGCCTTTGGTAGTACTTGCGACATTGTTGTGATTGTTGCTTTAAATACCTTGTTGCTTTTAGCTTGATACACGCGGTTTTGATTTGTGACTTGGTCATTATGGCCTTGATTTTGTGGCATTCAAAATTGACGGCTCTGGCTCGGGGTTACTGCTACTTTGGTTACTTCTGATATTTTATCACTTGTATCCTGCGCATGTATAAATATATATATATGCTCACATATATAATCAGATATGCTAGTTGCCTCTAGTTTTGTTGGTCTTGCCTTGTATTACTCTGTTTCAACTCCACTTCAGGTATATTGCTCCGAGTTAATTTGCATCAAAAACCTGGTTGGTTGGCAGTTCCTTATGCCACATATATTTCACTTTTGTTCAGGTTGTATTTATTATTTTACTGTCTCATGCTGGGCCGCCTTTGCCTGTGCATGTTTGTCACCTGATTTGGAATACCCTATGTCGTTGTCTTCATTAGGCATTTGGATTTGCTTGCGTATTAGGTAGTTTGCATCCGCTTGTAGTTGTTTCTGTCCACTCTGTGTGCTACCTGATCTAGTCTGGAATGGTTGTACACTTGTGGTCTTCATATTTATGTGTGTCTGGTCAGTAGTCTAGCTTACATTGACATTGGTCTTGATTTTGAGTTCATCCTAGTTCCCTATCTTGCTCATAAGTGATATTTTCATTTATGTCTTCATGTATATGTAATACAGTTACACTAGTTCCCTATCTTGCTCATAAGTGATATTTTCATTTATGTCTTCATGTATATGTAATACAGTTACACTAGTTCCCTGTCTTGCTCATAAGTGATATTTTCATTTATGTCTTCATGTATATGTAATACAGTTACACTAGTTCCCCATCTTGCTCATAAGTGATATTTTCATTTATGTCTTCATGTATATGTAATACAGTTACACTAGTTCCCTGTCTTGCTCATAAGTGATATTTTCATTTTTGTCTTCATGTATATGTAATACAGTTACACTAGTTCCCTGTCTTTCTCATAAGTGATATTTTCATTTATGTCTTCATGTATATGTAATACAGTTACACTAGTTCCCTGTCTTGCTCATAAGTGATATTTTCATTTATGCCTTCATGTATGCTTGTCTAGTCTGGTGCATTTTGAAGTTGCATTTGTGGATCTGTATCTTTGTTGTTCCATATAAGTTCATAGTGTGTTTGTGCCTTTGACCCTGGACATGTGTCTGCAACATTATGTAGTGGCCTTACTTGTGCATTTTGATGTTGTGAGTCGCCGAGTCAGTTTGCATTTTTACTTGGTTAATCTTCAGTTTCATGTTGCCTTGACTTTGGTTGATGCCATTTGATTTTAGTTCGTTGATCTTTTGTGTATTTTAGGTTGTAGTGGCGAGGCAGTGCACGCGAGCGTGTACTGCATCCCTACCAGAAGTGACATTTTAATTGATATTTCAATTACTTGTAATTTGTCGTTGATTCAATTCAATATGTTTTGAATTGTATTTTGATTTGTTTTGATTTGATCATTTTGTTGTTGTCTAATTATCTTCTATATAATTAGATTATGAGTTTCTAGTTATTTATTTAATAATTCGATTTTATTATTAATTGCCATTTTGGCAATTCTACTGATTTCTAAATTATCTTCATTGATTTTGGTTCGTTGATTTTTGGGTACATCATCACTGTAGTGGCAAGGAAGTGCACGCAAGCGTGTACTGCAGCCACACGGTATTGCTTCTATTGATATTATAATTGCTTTTGATTTATGGATCTTTTGCGTACTTCCATATGCCGTAGTGGCGAGGCAGTACACGCGTGCGTGTACTGCAGCCCTACCCGAGTTGACATTTTAATTGATGTTTCAATTGTTTGAATTGTTTCATGAGTCCAATTCAGTAATTTGAATTTGTTGATTTGTTATTTAACACCGTTACGTGTTATATTTACCGTTATCCGGTTTCCTTATTTAAAAATCAGATAGGTAAATTTATTGTGACTGTCGTCTAATTTTTATTTAATTATTATTGCTTCCGTGCACTAATAACTGATTTCGAATTAGACTGACCCGTGTATTATTTTCTTTTGAATTTAATAGTCGGGTCAGACCGAGTATTTACAGTTTGTTGATATCTTATTTTGGCTTGCTGCTTGAGCTATGAAGTCACTTCATATCTTTTGGAGTAGTCGTCGTCATTTATAGTAGTCGGTTTATTTGTATAGGAAGATATGTATTCATGTATATTATATACGATAATGTACTTGTATATGTAACTTCCAGAGTCGACAGTTGTAGTTGTATCATATGTACTTTATCACATGTAGTGTAACTGACATCAGTTATTATATATATGAGACTTTTGTTTTATCTGTGTTCCGCATTTATATTATCTGTGTTATTATTATATCTATTGTCCTAAACTATTATGAACCATCGTAGATCGTTTTATACTGGAATTGGGTATGTCGATGGGAGTAAATAAATAGGAGATGAAAAATAAAAATATATACCACTCCTATCGAAATAACCAATACTAGTGTAAGGCCTAACTACGGATGGCCGCCCCTATCCAGCCTTATTCTTCGTGATAACAGACAGTATTTCCTTTAATACTCTTTGTTATTGTGAGCATAGAGGTGGGGCGTCACAAAAAAACTCTAGAGTCTTTGAAGTACTTCATATATATTAGTTTGGATTAATAATAGTGTTTTATTGGATGATAATACATTTGGTTATTTTACGGCTGACTCTATACTCACGGTTTTTGATTATTTACAAAGCTTCAATTCAAATTCAAGAGAATTTCATTTAAAAAGTTGTTAAAAATGATTCTGAGATATTTTGTTGCACAACTCATGATCTGGTCCATAACATTCAATTAATGATAATCCGAGTAAAAGAAAAATTCAGATGCAGATCACACTGGTAATTTAGTTGATAGAAAATTTTCAAGTGGAAAGTGATTTATGTTGAGACATTCAGTAATTGCATCATTTTTTAAAGAAAATATCTGCATATTTTTCATTTCAAATAATTTTCAAATAGCAGAAATTTTTCTTATAAAACCCTTTCTAGAAAATCATTTTTGACTTTGTTTTCAGATTAGTCATTTTTAGAAAAATTGATTTTATAATTATTTTTGAATTTGATTTTAAATGATTACCTTGACTAATCTGATTCCCTATTAATTATCGAAAAGATAAATAGTGACTGAAAAAGTAATGAGTGTTGATATTTATCATGTATTATAACTAGAGACGGTATAACTAGTAAATTTCTTTAGAAATTTAAACAAGAGTTATAAAACTTTTTGTTGGTAAAAATTCCATGACCGTTTCTATTTCTATCATATTTCTATCAATCATCACTCATCAAAATCCATTATAGTATGTCAATATGTGGTGATTTAAACAGGAATCATTCGTTTTTCATTTTATAGTAAAAAAAACCATAGCATTCACTCTCATTTAAAAGTCCTCACGGTTATGCATGGGTGAATTACTTGGAATTTTTGATTATGTGCTTCCATGTTCATTTAAAAGTCCTCACGGTTATGCATGTATGGAACGCATATCAAAATTGATTTATTAAATAAAAAAGTTGATTCTAATTCCATTTAAAAGTCCTTAAGGTTATGCGTGGTTAGAAGATACTTGAATTCATTTTTAAAAATAAAAATGGAATACTACAAATCTCATTTAAAAGTCCTAACGGTTATGCATGGTTAGTAGATATTCAAATTTCTGATATAAATATACCACAAATAGACACAACTATATGGGTTTATATGATGATATCATTCCCATCATTCTAAAAGTGGAATATGCGCCCAACAGAGTATTTATGATTTTTGTTTGATTTTTATTAAAATTTAATATTTATATTCGATTGAGTTTTAATGTTGTATTAATATCTATCACTTTATCTCTATTTTTCTAACACTATTACTCTTTTGCTGATAACAAAAGGGGGAGAGAAAAGTTAAGATTTTGACAAATAAAGGTCAAATATTTTCTATTTGCATGTAGACTCATTTTCATATTTTTAATTGTACGCATATATGAAGAGGGAGCTTTGTGTGGAGAGAAAGTATTCAAATATGGGGAGCAAATTGAATGATCAAATACATTTAACACAAAATCTTAAATATATGTTTGTTATCATCAAAGGGGGAGATTGTTGAATATGCGAGTATATGATTTTTGTTTGATGATAATAAACATATATATATATATATATATATATATTCATTCAAAATGTATTTGTTAATATACTATTATATTTTTCGCATAATTAAATAAATATTTGCTGAATCAAATAAATAACACAGAGTTTAAATTCAAACAGATGTTTTATTCAAACAAATACTTATTACAATTTTGAATAGTAAAAATTCAAGCTCTCACTATACATATACAATTTTGATTACAATACAAATTCAATTACATCACAATCTTTCATTTACAAATGTCCTCACTACATATCGCTCATTCACTCGTAATTTATCTTCAACTTTATTCCAGATTGAATCTAGCATCTGAGCAATCTGCAAAAATAAATACTGACGCAGTAAAATTAAAAAGGAAATATTTTTACAGTATAAAATAAAATGTGGATTTTGAAAATAATATTTGCCTCAGTTATTTGGCTTGTTCGTCATCATTTAAATTTGAATTCATCAAACACGAACAGCTTGTGACATACACAGTGTACCACTGTATATGCCACAAGGCCGTGCACACCAATATACACTTGATAAAGTTACAGGGACAGGTGAGCACAAGGTCAAACCAAAATCAAAAGCCGGGTTCAACTCAAGTACAATATAAATAAAGTCACGACATCAGCACAAGGTCAAACCCGAGCTATAAGCTGGATTCAACTCAGGTGCGATTTCAAAAATCAACATGAAGTTCAAAGTGAACCAAACTAAATTGAAGCAAATACCAAATCAGTTCAACACAAATACAGACTGCATATTCAAGTGCAAGCTTGGATGAGCAAGTGTCGACCAAGCAAAATTGACAAACAACAGCAAAATGCAAATGAAATCAGTGGTCAGTGAAATGCAAGACCAAATCTTAACCAAACTGCCCAGGCTTAAAGATAAATGAAAATACAATGTATCAGTACACATGAGGACCAACTCAATGCACATGTTCAACGAAGTTAGTATGTCAACATACACAGTGGAAAAGATGAATGCATATAAGACATACACAGGCAGTGCATACATGTACAAGACTCAAGATTGCACATCAAAACTAGACCAGACTACAAAATGATCATATACAAGTTTCACTGACTCGAAGGAGCAAACATATAGAACAATGGAAAGTGCAATGCAGACATGTTAGCAAGACCACAAATCCAAACCAAGTTCAATAGTCAAAGCATCATCAATAGAACCATAAGCATGTAGACATCAAGCTACAGAGTTCAAGTTTTCAAACACAAACCAAAGTTCAATATGCAAGTTAAAAACACAAGGTAACATTCACATATATACATACATGCATGATGCAAGACCAGTGAACTGCAAAAGTAAACCAGGCTGCACAATGAACTCAAGCTCAAGTGAATACAAGTACATCTAGCAAAACCAAAATGGACAGTAGCTACAACACAATGCAAACTAGAAAGGAGTACCAGTCTACACAAAACACAAGACTCGACCAAGGCTAAAATGTGCACAGTGCAGACTTGAATGTACAGATCAAGTGATGCATACAATCGAAGCAATGCAGTGATATGCACAGTGCACAGGAACTACCCAGTGCAACAAGATAATAGTGACACAACAAAGCAGTTTAATATCCAACTGAACTTCAAACTTGAACGAACAGTGACAAGAATTCAACTTAACCAAACTCAATGTATACCAGACTAGATTTCAAATTTTGAAACAGTAAGTAGTACAAGTTGAAGACTACAACACTACGGCCGGAACAAAATAAACAAACGAATTCGAACAAATCATGGATCAACAGTTTCAAACCAAAATAATGGCCGAAGTCAATACTGAAAGCAAATGAAAAGTCAAAGTAAATTCTCATCTAAAAATATTTTCACAAAATTAAGTTTGCAAATTTCAAACCAAAGTCAGTGCCATGATGACCAAGGCAACAAGTTCGAACTAAGTCAGAAATCATCAAGCCGTGGTAATCATAAATGAACAAGTCAAGAAAAAATCAAACAGTTCAGAATCGGAGCCGTGAGAAGCAAGAAATCAAAATATACGAAATTGAAGAAGTCAGCAATCATATCAAGCAATCAAATGAAAATCAATGGCCGAGATAAAACAATTGACGAATTCAAATGATAATATACAAACGAAAATACAGGGTTTTGAACCCTATATAAACACTAACATCATCGGCAGTTTTAATCATTGAGTTCAAGCATTCAACCAAGAGAGCAAAAGGCATAAATTACATACCGAAATCAAAGTCGAACTCAATCATCGAGAAGCAGCCGAGTGCAACTCAAGGTGACGAATGATCGACAAAGCAAACACGCGAATATCCATTCGATCGATCAACATTCAAGCGACAGCTTCGAAGATTTTCAAAAGCCCTAATTTCAGAGCAAAGAGGAACGAAGAAGCCATTGTCACAAACGAGAAAAGGAACCGGTCGAATAAAGGAAAAGAAAAAGGGATACAATTTTAATAATATATTTAGGCCGGCCTTGTTTTAATTATATAAGGCTTTAGTTTTAAAATTAGGGTTTTGTTTTATTTAATTTGCTTTTAAATTGTATTTTCCTTTTTAAACTGGTGTAATTTCTAGTCGTGTGACTAGGGGACAAACTACATGGCGTAGTTTGAGAATTCGCAACTCAGTGGCTGAGTTGTGGCAGGGTTTTGAGCGTAGAGTTAAGGCTAGTCGATAGCGGGTGTCGAGAGTTTACGTGTGTAAGCGTCTGACTGCTTAATTTCTAGTAGAAACCTTGGGGGCAACACGTAGGCGGGGTTTTGCCAAAGCTGGGTAAATTCTGTGTCGTTCTATTTCTGCATTTATTATTCTGCTTTTATCTGTGCTGCTATTATTCTGATATATCTGTGTTGAAATTATTTTATACAAACTTCCGCAATAATTTTTACAATTGATAGCATCACCCTATTCATCCCCCCTCTAGGGTGAAATCAATCCTACAATAAACTATTTAAAAGGTGATTTGAAAAGATAATAAATGAATGATATCTTTGAATTAAAAGGGTATTTAAATTTGAATATTTGGATTTGAATTCAAATAATGATTTGAAAATAAAGTTTTGAAAATATATGATACTTTGATGGATTTGAAATGGTACTTGAATTTGAAATGATACTTTATTTTTAAGTATAAACTATGATTTTTAAATTATAACCACGGGTTATAATAACGATTGGTTGTTAAAGAGACCGAGATCAGATATGGACATACTCTCTGTCGATACCGAAAACTACTTTAAAACTGTGTATGCTGTGGAGATTCTAGAATGAAGTAGGATGGTGACAACGATCCTCTTGAGGTATGAACATGGACCCGACTCCCGTGAGTTGGCTTAAGGTGGCTAAAACAGGAGCGATCGACGGGCCAAGTGAGGTAGCTCCTCCGATCGGACACATTCCTTCGATACTATACTCTTACTTGTGATTAATTTGATGTACATCCTCCGATTTTGATTGGGAGTGTGTTTCGAGGTGGGCGGTAGTGGCTGCTATGCGTTACCACCAGCCCGTAAGCGTAATTGGTATATCTACCCTGGCATTGCCTAGTTGTGTTGTGTCACCTACCATATCGAGCCTTACTACGAGTTTGTTTTTCTCCCGTAGCCCATGGAGTATTTAGAGTAGTCTCCCTATCTCTTGGAGATATGCTGATACTGGATGGACTGCTGGGACTATTGTGTGTTGGGGGCAATATGGGTAACCCTTCGATGCTATTTTAAAGTAAGTTTATTTCGCTATAAACATTATTATAATAGCGCAATATTACTACATAGTAAATAGTTTAATGGATCCTTAGAGGATGGGAGGTCCCAAGCATCATTTAAGTTACTTGTACTTTATTACGGTTCACTTGAGTTGGTTTACATTATATAAGTATATATGTCCTGACTCGAGTGTTTTGTATTTTGCTTTACGCTCGGGTCAGCCTGAGTATTCACAGCTTAGCTTTGGATTTCTCTTTCTGGATCTAGAAATCGCTAGAGAATTGCATATCTAGATTATCTATTTATTTCAGTTCAGTTGTTCTATTTCAGCTTGTACTAGTGTACTTCTATGTATTTGGAATTTCTATCGTATTTGTTTTCAGACTGATATTATGTATTTGTTTTGAGAGTTTGTTATAGTAGCTTCATGAACTACTATGGTATTTTATGTCCGCTTCGAGTTATTCTGATATTTCTGTGTCTGTGATTGTATTTTATTTGCTCCAAATTTTATTACAATGTGGTATTTTGAGCAATTCAAGTCTGACATGTGCGGATGCGAATGGCTGAAAATATCGGGTTGTTACAAAGATGAATTGAATTGATGATCAATAATCACATATGAACTTAACATCTTTTTTGTAACGTCCCAGAAATTTTCGACTTTCGAAAATTCAACATCGATACTCACTTTATCGACTGCCGAGAAATCGAAGGTCGGAAACCCGAAATGTTATGGTTTAAGAAAAAGAAAGAGAGAGAAGAGGAGAGGAAAAGATAGAAAAATAGAGAGAAAAGAAAATAGAAAATAGAACGGAACAGAAAAACAACAGAACAATAACAGAATCTCACAATTCGCAGCGGAACAACATATAATAAATAAATGAATAATCTTTAAACAAAGAACTATATCAGTTATTACATTTCATACATTTCATTTCATTACACCATATCATCAGAGTGTACAACAACAACAACAAACATCGGAAAAAGAAATACTATATACTAGTAATACGCCATGCCATCCAGCTTGCCTCCAGCAACTCCTGAATATCCTGATAAACCTTAACTCTTGACTGCCCGTGTAGAAATTGGTTGGCACGCAGAGTTTAGGAAGGAAAACAATAAACTCCGAGTCAGTCATGTGACTGGTGTGAGAACTCAAAACAGTTTATTTATCTTTAAAATCAAAATAGAGGAATATTTTTAAAGTCAATTCGCAATGCTTTTAAAAATGAGACTAACATAAGACCTCCCGCCACACACACAATGCAAACGCAGACTTGGAGGAGATTTCTTCTTATGTTAGTCAAAGATGTTTGATACGCATTAAAAAGAAACATTTGATATTATTATTAGTGCATAGTGTAGGAAAATCATTTCGAAAGTAGAATATAAATCTTAGCTAGCATAGGTACCATTATATTATGCCTACTATAGCTACCTCCTGAGGAAGCAGGTTCTACAACTAAAACCGTACAAGATCGTATTGTTTCTTTGGATTTCCAACGAATGATCAGGCCAAGGAACTTCCCATTGCCACATGAGAATGCCTCTGGATGGACATCCCCGAGAACCAAACCGGATCTCTACCAACACAAGGCCGGGTTACCCCTAACTGAGTAATAACTGACCGAATATGCCATCCCCCGGTCCTTTGGGACCTTTCACTGAGCGCTCGCAATCAATTCACACAATCATAAAGTGTTTTCAACATGAGTAAGTATCTCGGCTCCATACCATGATACCACCCTTTTCCAGAAGGAAATGCACATATCCTAAAGGGCGCTACCCCTCATAACCTTGCCGCATCTTTCCTGTTTTGACCATTCCCGAGGTGTGAGGCTCGACGAAGTCACGTCCACAAAAACATACTTTATACAAAAGCCATGCTTTGGGTCAACAAATGATCATATAAATGATCACCAAGATAGACGATCAACAAATGATCCTATCACAAATAATCAACACAATGATCATTTCACAGCAACACTCAGCATGTCACATTACCAAATTGGGAATATATTGCTGATAACCTTCAACTACATAACCTCTGAGCTCGTACGTCTCAGAGAAGGGTGTTAAGCTAAAAGAATAAATTCTCCGCCACCAACAGAAATATATTTGAAAGAAATCTGCTTTATATCTCAATTTGTAATGTCAGACATACAATCCATACAAGTCTGTTCCGGGATCGAACAAAACCGAAGGCACTTACAAGAAGTCCTTGCAAATCCGGATATCCACAATCCTGATCAGATTTCCCATCACATATGGAGAACTCAATACCGGAGCAACTCGGTGCAGAGTCAATCGACAGGTCATCCTATCGCTCTCGCAAATACCGGGTCTTCAACACCGATCTTCAAATGCAATTCATAACGACGTATCACATATTCGGAATGGGTTATACGACCCCATGGTCCTTTTCCGGTTAACCCGAATAGTGAGCGCTTATTCAAAAATAAGTGTGGCATTCAAATTCAAACAAATCACAACAAATACCTTTCAAAGGTAAATATTGATAGTCGGTTATTGAACTATCAATGGATATGCACACATCACCAGATTTCAAATAATTTTCCAAATTATTTATTTCCCAAAAATATCTTTACAAGATATATAATTTCAATATGTCAAAAATAAATCAATATTTATTTTTAAACCAATCCCACTTTCTTTTATAAATTCCATAGTGAATTTATATTCCAAAATATCCATGCATATACGATTTCAATTATTCATTTCAATTTATCTTCAAAAAGATAAATTCTCTAATATTCACTTTATATTGGAAAACATTTCCATACTTATTTAATAAGTAATTCACAAATCTTTTATTTTCAACGTTTGGAAAATATTCAATATACTTAAATCGAAATTAAGTATATATTTCATTCTTTAAGGAAATCGTTCTCTTAAACATATTTATTTGGGCCAAAACGAATGTTGCGTAAAACATCGTTACGACAACCCAAAATCACTAGTATAGGGATTCGAAATTAAAATAGATATATAAATCCCAATACTATACAAAACATTTCCTTTCGGAAATCATTTACTATAACAATAGTGCTATAGTCCACCATTTCCTTTTATTTCTCGAAAACGTCTATTTCAACAATGAATGTTGAAATCTATGATTTCGAATCTTAACTCATTTTAAAACATCGTTAGATCGTTTTAATTCTGTTTAAAATATCACACCCTAAACATTTTCTTTAACATATTATTCACTATTCAAAAACGTGAATATACTACATTAACAATTTCATCATTTCTATACATTTCATTTTAAAGGATTTATTCACAGTCAAAAACGTGAATATAACTCCATTAATAGGTTTCGACAATTTACTTATCAAAATAAGTCGTTTGCGAATTTATAAAACAACGTTTATAAATTTTATTTCTATTTGTTTTATAACTACTTCCTTTTATAAATTCCTTTATTAACCTATTCGATTTATAACTCAATTATAAACTAAAGGTTCATATTATAAGTGAAATACTTATAATTTATTTGTTTGCAAAAATCGTTCCTTTGAACTTCATAATTATAAATCTTATAACTTATAAGATTCAATTATTTATCCAAAACCATTCTTTAATAACTTCACGAAATTTATAAATCTTATTATTTATAAATTTCACTTATAACTTCACCATTTATAATTTTATAAATTCCATTCACTTATGCAATCCATTTTCACTTCATTCAAACACTTATAAAAACTCGTTTTATAATTCAAATATTTTAATTTATAAATATCAATTTATAAATCCTTTATAAAATCAATTTATACTATTATTTTAAAACATCTTTAATCTCCTTTATAATTTCACCATTCTCTTGATTTATAAAATAATCAAATTTGATAAATCCTATTTTTTAAACTTTTTATAATAAATTTAAAAATCCAATTTAATTATTTTATAAAAAAAACTTTAACCCATATTTCTCAAAAATCAATCTTTAACTGTATTTCTCAAAATCATAATTTTTATAACTTTAAAAATTATAACGTTTATTTATTTAAAATGGATCAATTCCAAAAATATATTTTATAGACGTATACTTTCAAAAATCACTTTAAAATCATTTTAAAATCCCAAATTTGGTCCAATGATGCTACACACCAAATAGTCAATCACGACAACAACGATATCATATATCGATATGATAATCAACGAATATCAAAATATTCAAAATCAAATAAATACTGTTGAGGAATCCTGTTGGATCCCTCCAACCTGTTTTCCTGCATCCACGAACATTAGCACAATACCAATTCCGCTCCAGTACGGAATTATCGCGGTATATGGGATTTAAAATATTATCCGCTTAATAGACGGCGCAATAGGGTCTCATCCGCTATACAAATGCGGGAAATCAATAACTCCAATATATACATATGCCAATATATATATATATATATATATATATATATTGCTATTATATATAATACCAATTTCACTGTTTATGAAATATTCGTGGTATATGTTTTTAATAAATAACATCCGCTTACTAACGGCGCATAATGTCTATTTTAACAATCAATAGATAACAATCATCATTCAAACATGCATTCAAATATTTTAAATCTAACTATTTAAAATAAAAATCGAAACTGATTCGATTGAGTGAGAAGTTCTCACCTTGATTTCAATTCCATTTTAGCGATTTATTTCGAATAAAATTAAACGGACGTTTAATTTTACCCAAAATTCTCACTAACTCCAAACGACTCCAATCCAACTCCATCGCATAGTGCTCGTCCAACGATTCCAACGCAACTGGTTTCGCGCGTTTTCGACCTCGTATGAAAAAGTTATGATTTTTTCAAAGATTACACGAATTTTATTTATAAATTTACAACATTAACTTTATAAATTTCAACCTTAGCCAATCTCAGCCACAAGATCCTGCACCCCACCATCGTGACCGTCCATATGCTTCTCCTTCATCACGCACGTCTACAGGAAGAAGCCGTAAACGTGAAACCCATTTGCATAACTAGGGTTTAATAGTTCGGCCACCACGCTCGACTAAACTCCATCACACCACAGCCAAACGAACGCTCACTGCACCACCTACCACCGCCCAGAGCCAAGCCAAGCTCGGTGGTCCCCTCAGCCCTAAAAAACGCACGAAGACGAACACAAACGCGGTCATTTATCTCCTCCAAACGACGATGATAGCTGAGATCCACCGTTAGATATCTAGATCATGATGTGCTCTATAAGTTTCATGTTGGAAGATTGTTGAATTAATGAGTGGATTAAGAGATTTGGGGGAAGAAAGATCGTGAGTTTTCAGCCCTTGAATCCTTGGTGGCGGCTGTGCATTGCTAGGGTTTTGTAATTTTTTTTCTCTCTTGTGAAGGTGGCTATTTATAGGGAACCGACGAAACACTATTCATTTCGGAAATTCCGAACTCCGATTTACGTGCCGTAACCAGCGTTTCTAGGGTTTACCCCGCGTTCCGGACACAATGGAATAGGTTTCGGAAGCTAATTCGGTCATCTGTGCGAGTTATGGCAACAAACGTTCAATTTAAATTAAACCGATTTAAACGATTTTCTAGGCGTTTTAATTTGTACCGGACAAACGGTAAATCCAAATGATACGAAATTTGAAACCATACAATAATATCGCATTATGGATCCGATGAAAGTGGTTTCGTCGAAATCCAAGACTTTTTGAAAAATGGCTATTTTAACTCGCCAAATTAATATTAAAACAATTCGATACGTTTCGAGCTGCTACGATCAAACGACAACTCCGATTGCTACGAAAATTGAAATCCAGTAATAACTAACTATTACGGATCCAATGGAACTAGTTTCGTCCAATTCTGAGACTGTTCAAAAATTGACTATTTTCACTAGTCGATTTAATATTAAAATATTCAATTTTCACAAATTAACTTTTAATTCGATTTTAAAAGTTCTAAAATATCGTTCTAACTCCAATATGATAAAATAAAATTTTACAAATCATTTTCAATCATATTTAACTCAATTTTCACTTATTTCCATAATTTCACATATTAAATTATCGATTAAATTATTCAATTAAATCCAATTATTCAAATAAAATTCATTCGACTTATAAATTTCACTTATTAATATTTAAAATTAATTAAATATTCAAATTTTAATTACTAAAAATTCTGGGTCATTACATTTTTAATCGAACATTGGTTTGGAGGAACCAGGATCGGATCTGGGGTAATTCCTATCCGAAAACCGCTACAAACCAATGCATACATTTGGAAGTGAAGACCCGATAACGACGATGATGATTATTGAAGGCGAGGATCTTCATGATGGAGGGCTGCTTGCCACTAGTCCCTCAAGGTGAAATTTCCCATATCATATATTTGTGGTGGCGGTAGTGCTCTATTATGAAAATCTTCGATTGCAAGGACTAATTGCTAGTAATCCTAAGGATAATTTCCGACAGGATGTGGTACGAGGAGTGCCTTCGTTTCGTTCAGTCCCAAAATGAACTTGTATGGACGAATGTCTGACATTGCATTTCTAAGAATATAACGTTAACTTTTACAAATGTACATCTACTTGGTAGCGGAGAATGCAACTTCTCTTAGCTTTACACCCTTTTCTAAGACATACGAGCTCAGATGTTGTATGTTCGTGAAAGGCAATAGTGATCAAAGGAATGGCAATGTGGCATTCAAAGTGGAAGCTATGATGATCAAAGCATGGCTTTGAGAAAAGCAAAGTGTGACTTTATGGAACATAGCCTCACGAGCCTCACACCCCAGGAATGGTATGGGATACTATGTGGTCTGAAGGACATATTTCAGGCTATTAGTTATGAGTAATGAAAGGCATCTATTGACTTAAGATGATGAAATGGAAAGGTATGGAGGCTGACAGAATCATGTAAAGTCACTGAGTAATACGATGTTCCATTGTAGTGTAGCAGTGTAGTTCGAAGGCTGATAGAGATATGTAAAGCCACTGGAGTCAACTATGACTGTTATACGTAGATTTTCGGGTTCGAATGGTCACCAATTCCCTATCATGTTGGAAATCCAATTCCAATATGTTACCTTCACGGTTTTTATTGTAGAACTTTCTTTTGAAAAAGTAGCTAGTAAGCCGTCAGATTTAATCAATGCAACAGTTTTGGCTATTTTCATATATTATTTGAAAAGTATTTTCAAAGGAATGTCATTAGAAATAATACCAAATTATTTTGGTATAAAACTAATTTGGTTATCATAAGTAAAAACCCGTCCAGTTTTATGTATGGACGTGGTCTTATGAGATGCCTTTCTTTTCAAAGATTTTAAACTGGCATCAATTTATAAATCGAGTTTCTCACGCTGGTTTATCAAGCTCGATCCGGGTATTTTAAATACTCGGGTCAGTTCCGAGTAGTTTCAGGTTTAGTTGAAGACGCTTGGAGTTTCCAAAGGAGAGCTAGAGATCTTCATCAACATATGGACATATTCTATTATCTGCTGCATATTGTATTTTTTTATCGTCAGCATTTGTAAGGGAAGGGGTTTATAACTATCCATGCCGAATCCAAGCTAAACTCTGATATTGTATGCAAAATTTTCCGCTGTAAAGATTATATATTGAAATAATATATGTTATTCCATTCATGTGAGATTTTGATCTATCTTTATTCTCTTTTCCCCAAACGATCGGGCTTTCTTGCACTTGAATTTATGGCACACGAATGCTGAAGATGTATTAATGTCAATTTTTGAGGTTCGAAAATCACCGTCGTTACAAAACTCTTCCTTACTTGTGTGATTGGGTCGTGAATATCGAGCTTGGATATGTTTGAGTGTTTATTAGGTGCATTACTTAGTGGGGTTTGTTATGTCATGCAGGAAAGGAGAAGAAGGCAAAGGAGCAGGAGAAGGAGGAAGAAGAAGGAGAGAGAAGAAGGAGGGTTCGGTTGGTGTCTTCGAAGAGATAGAGGTAAATCGAGGCCTTAGGAGCCAAAAAGGGTTATGTGACAGGTATCGGTATCGGGGTGATTAGAGATGGGATAAGCTAAGTGAGGGATCAGTGAGGAGGTTACATTGTATGAAGTGTCGACATGGGTGGGTTTAGGAATCGGTGTGGCTTGTCTAGCATATGGTTCGGTAATATCTACATATAGGGATCGCCAATATCAGCGAATAAGGATCGGTAGTTGGTCTTGAGTTAAGGGATCGGTGTTGGCCACTGAACCATAGGGATCGGTAATAAGGCTGAGGTAAAGAGATCGGTATATGGCGAAGGGATCGGTGCTGACCATAAAAAATAATTTAACCTAAGTCACTCAAATGTTTAACTGCATATTACCTTGCCTGGACATAAGATGATTGAGAGCAACGAGACTTGCATACTTGGACTGTCAGAATTAAGCTTGAATGAACAGACTTCCAGACTGCTCAATATGGACTAAGTAAAAAACTGGCTAACGAACTTGAACGACGGACTTCATAATTAAGAATGTCAACACCCGATCCTAAAGCTTTAGTTGCCGATCAACCTTCTCGTCGATTGGGACGGTCAAAGATGACGGACTCTCTAGAAAAAATTCCAAGTCTCGACATTTTATTTTCGCCTTTTGGATTTCATACTGTCTATGCCTATTTTACACTACACTACATTAGTTCACACACGACACGGAGGGAACATGTTATTATTTCTAGTGTTGATTATATACTGAGTATAGCTATCACAGACCTCAAGCTGCATGACGAGCTCTGAAAAAATGTCTTTCAAGTCCGCCGCAGAACACAGTAGCTCTGCCACCCTGTCTAATAAACCTTCTCCAAGTCACTGTATGGAATAAGTGGAGGCATCCGACCTGCAAGTTAATCTCTTTTTCGACATTCAAGTATTTTCTACAGAAGTGATCGATCTGGTTTTAGATGCCGTTGAGGGTGCTATCGTTCTAAACAACCCGACAAAATCACAGGCGTCCAGAATCGATGATGCCGCTCCTCATCGATTGTGTTCCATCCATGGAATTCCTTTCGAAGATGTTATAGTTCCATCGAGGCTAGATAGTCCTCATTTTCCCCCAGCCAGGTATATTGCTTGTAACAAGTTTATGTGATAGGCCGGATGCGTGCCTCCCTTGAACTCTTTCGTTCGGGAAATATTGAGATACTTGGGGATTGCTCCTACTCAACTGCACCATAAGTTATGCCTTTATCTATGGTGCTTTTTCTCTCTTCATGAATGTCCTATTCCATCTGCCAACTCCTGAAGACATCGGATACAACTACAATTTCAAAAGACGGACCGAGAATCTTTTATATGCCTTTCTTGAACCCTTGCCCAACTGCCAAGTCTTGATAGGCACATGGAATATGCTTTCTCTAATCAAATAGAATGGTTCTACATTCGGTGTACTCTCGGCTTTGCGAGGAGATGGTTGGAAGGACGTAAGAGATTCTCTTTCCTTCGTTTTTAGTTTAAAGATTCAAGTTGCAACTTCTTTCTTATTCATACCAATATCTCCAATTTTCCAAGTGTCCTCCATCGAACTGAAGGTGCTAAGTATTCTAGGGCCATTGTGGCAATTCGCGCCACTCCCGTTGAGTACCAGGACATCAAACTCCTTATCACCGACAAGCTGCTCTCATTGTTTGGGCTATTGGAAGACGATCGCAAAATTGAGCTTCACGGTAGAAAAGTGGTCCCGAGAATTGCTGTCGAAAGAAGGGTAGAAGCAAGTGGCCCTATGGTGTCTTTAGTTGAGGGGACCCGAGAAGATATTGAAGAAGGGGACATAAGAGAATCCCAAGATGCAGGGCTGAGAGGCGAGGGCGCAGGCTCCGTAAAGGCGCCGGTAGCCGAGTCGCAACAGACCAGCCAAATACAAACTCCCCCGAAGAGGAGAAAAAGGTTGGTGTACAAGTTGCGAAAGAGCAAGGCCGGGGCACACTTGGAGTTCGTCCTAACCCCAATCGAAAAAGAATCGTCTTCCCAGCAAATGGAAAGCTTATTGAAGGGACTCTATGACATTCCAATTTCGGACGATATATTAAATTACAACTTTTCCAACATTGAAGTCGAAGGGCTTAACTCTCCCAAGAGAAGTGGCGGAGGCATGCAACCTTCTACCAAAGGGGTGGAAACTCCAATGAGTAAAGCTAATGTTATTGGTCCGTTGGGGGAAGC
Organism: Allium cepa; assembly: GCA_030765085.1. Taxonomy (NCBI): domain Eukaryota; kingdom Viridiplantae; phylum Streptophyta; class Magnoliopsida; order Asparagales; family Amaryllidaceae; genus Allium; species Allium cepa. The sequence goes on along the minus strand of CM060940.1, from coordinate 487,959,864 downwards.
ACTAGGACACACACAAACACATGCACTCCACTGTCCACTTGTGATTTACTCTTCACGTTATAACTTCTAATATACTTTTGTTCGGCTCTTTTACACGTGCAATGTCACACTCACAGGATTTCAATCGCCTTCGAGGCTCTTCCACTTACTATAATTGGGGTGAGATTCTGAATCTGGAAGGCGCAGAGACAAAGATGAAGTTCGAGACCAAGAGTATTGTTCTCGAGAATCCTCTTCTTCATCCAAATAGAAATCTCAAGCACATGCTCCCCGCCACCTCAATCCATCAAACCCTCGTGCTCATACCGAAGTAAAATCATCTCATCGGGGGTTAGAAGGTGCTGCTTCTCACGATCAACAATCTGGGTCATCAAGCACAAGGCAATCACGCAAGTGCCATAAACACCCGCTAGCTTCTTCTGAACAGCTCCCACCGGTTCCTGCCCATAATCCTACCACATTGGAGAAGTTAGCGGAATTCAAAGCTACCTTCTTGAAAATATACTTTAACGGACTCAAGTTCCTCCCCTCCGTACACATCATCCCTAGAAGTGCTAAAGAAAGCTCTTTAGCATGTACGAATGATGTGTATTTCCAGCATTAGTCATTCATTCATTTAGCTGAGAAAATCTCCGAAGTTTCCATTGAATGCCAGCATGAAATTGCTCGTCTCAAGCAAGAGGCTATCCATGATAAAGATATCATCAAACATCAAGATGCCGAGTTGCTTGAATTTAAAGGTCAACTTTCCACGGTAGAGAAGAGCGCAAAGGAAACAGTTGAGGTGGTAAGTCGTTTGGAAACTTTGCTTAAAAAGGAACTAGATGTGATGCTCCATCGTAGCGGTACCTTAGCCTTAGAGAAAGATTACCTACAAAGAAGAAGGAGATTCTAGCCTGCTGGGTTGAGGAGCTTGAAAAATTATTGTTCAAAGAGGGAGAGGAAAAAATCAAAGCACAGGAAGAGTTGTAGAAATACAGCGAGGAGATTGTTGAAATAAGGAACTTAAAAAAGAAATTTGATGAGCAACTTTCCTAGATCGAAGTCTTGAAAGAAACAACTCACGAAGAGAGCAGGAAAGAGGTGCTCGTAGAAGCCAACTCCTGGGTAGAGGCTGCCACTAAGTCCGGTAGGGAAGAGATCAAGAACTTGTTTGATCCGCTCATTGCCGAAAATAACGCAAAACTTCTCCTTCACCGTGACTTGACCTTTCTAGGTGAATGCTATCTTGAATCGCTCACTGAAGCGTAGTAGATTATCACCAAAATCAAGAAAGAAGTGTTGGGAATGACAAAGCTAAATGAAGAGGCACTTTTGCAAGAAGTGCTTCGAGGAAATGAGCCGTCCGACTTAGCCATTGTGAAACTAGAAGTTCTGTAAAGCTCCTACATCAGCTAAAGAAGGAGAAGATACCATAGTATCTTCTGGAACCAAACCTAGGGGTCCTTCTTCTACTCAATTAGTTGAAATGTCATCCTCTCAACCCACGGAGCAACACATCGGTTATGACCCAGACAGGCCTAGACTTGGCCCACACATGTTGTCTCTCATACTTGAAGGAAGCACTCCGATGACCACAGAGAGCCAACCGGACGTTGGTATCATACTAGATTTTCTTGAATTCAAAAGGTTGTTAGTTTTGGCATGTGATAGCCATCAACTAACGCCTATGCTTTAACTAGCTTTGAAAGGTCACCTCGGTCTAGAGAAAACACCTAGGAGCGATGTTGCCATAAAGCAGCAAGAGAAAGTGGCCAAGGCTCCAACTATTGCAGACATTCTAGAGCCCGATGCTTGGATCATCAATGTGCTCGAAGAGGATAAGCCTGAAGATTCGTCCCTTAGCAAGGAGTGGGACGATGTAGTGATTACGGGGGCCATGGAGCACACTGCCAAAAGCAGTATAAAAGAGAAGATTGAAGAAAAATAGAGATCGAAACACAAAGTTAAAATGGAGCCCATTGAGGTCACGATTGAAGATCCTATTCCTGCGCCTTTGCAGGTCATTCCACCTGTCAGAACTTTTCCCATTGAAATTCATTTTTCTTCTTAAAGCGTCTCCACCAAGAGCAGCAAAGGATCCTAAAAAAGAAGCTCGACTGATTCAACTCCTGAAAAGTCGAAGAAGGAGAAGAAATCAAAGAAATAATTAGTGTTTTGTGTAATTGTACATAGTTTGGGTAAGTTACGCGTGCGTTTCTTTTCTTGGAAATAGGTGTACGAGCGTGGATCCCGAACTTTTGAATAATTTGTAAGGAATTTTTAAGATAGTGCATAAAAGTTTTTGTCTTTTGATTAATCGTCATGTGAATTATTACTTCAACTGTAGAGTAATTACTTCCCATTTATAATAATTTTCACAAGTCTCGTTAATAATTCACTATCTCTATCTCAAAGCCCCTCTGTAGACGTTGTCTTAAGTCATGAGCAATGCCAAGCCGGAACTATAAAAAACGGTTGTGTCTTGTTGTTAACAGTTCAAGTTTCTTCCAATGATTTAAGATCGAAATTGGTGGGATAACGAATAGTCGAAATCCGTCTGTCTAACCATTGGGTTTTTTGAGTTGGCCTTCCTGACAAGCGCATCTCACCGATCCCTTTAGCTTCATAAACCATGTTGTTCCCTCTACGTTCTCATCCAAACCAAATGTCTTGCCAAATAACTATGTTGATCCATACCTCTTCCTCTTGCTATGCCGAACCATAACCTACGAACAAACCATGGCGATCCCTCCATGACTATCAACATACCGACCCCTTTGCTTTTACAACTTATGCCAATCCCTCTCCACCTAATCATCATGCCATATAACCATGCCGATCCCCCATCATCTCAATCGTATGTCGAACCATATCCTCCATGCATATTATGCCGACCTATTACCATATTACATATATGCCGATCCATCCATATTTCATCCAATTTGACCAACATTCATGCCGATCCATCCATATTTCATCCAATTTGACCAACATTCATGCCGATCCACATTCCAAGCAAAACCAAACCCCATAATCCGTTATCCTGCATTGTCCATCTATCTACTCTATCTAGCCCTCGTAATCAGCCCTATGTAGCCGGGCCAAGGCACCGAGTAACAATGAGCGCTATAAATTTGTCTAAAAATCCAATTAATTATTCCCGAAATAAACATAATGATATTGGTTGCATTTTTTAAGAGATAACGTTGAAAAAGGTATCATCTCTCTTGAATTTTTTAACACAAAAAATCATATTGCCGACATTTTCACTAAACCGCTCTGTGAATCATCGTTTATAAAGCTAGCACAGAATCTTGGTATTTGTTCACTTGATGAATTAATTTCATAAATATTAATTGATATATGTCATAAATATTAACTGTAATTTTGCCAATAGTTGAACTGGTTCCTACAACAAAAACATTAAACTTAACAAAATTTCAAGTATGAATAGATTAGTTATTTTTAATAAAACTTTAAACTACCATTACTAAAATTGTTAAATTTTTTAAATCAATATTGGCATTACAAATTATTTACTACAAATAAATAATATGCTCTATTTATATACTTAGCTATTTTTTAAGAAAAATAAAGAAATAATTTTTTATATAATAATAGAAGATCTAAAAATGTCTTCTGACCATGACTCCACTTACTCAATAATTGATTTTAGCTCAACCTCGTCTAAGAGTACATACGTATCACCAACAAAAACCACTCCTCTTTTGAATAAATCATCCTCACTAGATATCATAGCATCGCCTACATATCACACCGGCTACTCTCCAAAGGGAAAGAAAGTCAAACGAGCAATTAAACTTGAATCATCTTCTACCAATACTAAAGTCAATGAAATTTTTTGCTATCAACAATAAATGATGAGAGTTCAAAGAGAAATGTATTATGAGCAACGATGACAAGAGAATCATTATAACTTTCTCGAACGATGTATTCTGGTAATCTATGGACAATCATCAAAGACGGATTGCTTACATAAAAATCTTCTCGTTTAATAGAGACTCCTGTAAAAGCTCACAGCGTTACTCCAAGAAACTTATAGGAGGCATAGATATCAAACCAAGATTAGAATCACACTCTAGTTTGTTTGAATTGGTCACCACTTAATCCCTTAAATGAGCAAACTAAAATCAACACAAATTCTTGGGATCGAACTGAGCACAAGAATCGGAACATCAAAGGAGAAATAATTTTTACATACATACTCTATCATATATATATATGATTATATATATAATTAAATATGTAAAATGCATGTGTATTTATTTGATAATTGATGTGTACGTAAGTGTGCATATATTTACATCCATATTTAATCTATTTTCATTTGAATAAATGCCATAATTGGGTATTTTTGCATGTTTAAAACCAAATCTCAAAAATGCTTTCAAGTCATCATCCATACATCAATTTGGGGGTAAAAGGGTAATTTTGTGCATATATTAATTTTGAGAATATTCACTTGCACAATTTATTTTTATTTATAGGAATTTAAATGAAATTATGAAGTGTTGTCATGACGATATGCATGCATAAGGAGGGAAACAAAGGAATGAAGATAGAAATAATTCCAACTACGCATCTTGGAGGACCTCACCTTCCCACCTATCTTAATCTACAATTAGAAGCTAGTGGACAAGTTAGTGGAGGTTAAAGTTTCATGCATACTTAATGATGGATTAACTAGAGACTAATGATTACTTGGTGGCCACACTCCCTAAGAGGTATTTTTGAAAGTCCCTAAAATATGGATTATGATTTTGTGCATGTATAAATAACCCTCTTATGTACATGTAATAGATATTCTTCTCTTTTAATTACTTAGGAAATTAGAATGTAAGTTGTAACCTCAAAGTTATATGAAATAAAAATGGCTTCCTAAGTCTCTTATTCTTTTACTTCTTCCTTGTTCTTATTTTATTTTTCTTGTTCATTTTTATTTACATGCTCTTTCATTTCATGTTAGTAGCTTAGTTTTACTTTTATATAAATAGCTTAGTTTCTCTTTTATTCTAATTAGCTCTTACCTTCTTTGCTTTTGTTTTAATGTTGAAATTTACATGTGTTGATATGATAACACAAATTAGTAGCTAAACCCCTTCAATTTAGGGGTAACGAAGCTCTCTAATATTATGTGAATTCAATATTTCTTGTGATTTATGGTCTCTTTTACGCTTCATGAGAAGTAAATGTTGATGTAAGTTTATAAAAATGAATTTGATAGCCTATGTTGTATTTACAAATAGGCTATTCTTATTCAAACATAAATAAAATTTACATCATCATTTTACTAATTGATTTTTGATTATAAAATTAAGGTAGAAATAAAATTTGATGATCTATGTTACTATATACAATAATAAATAGATCACACTTAAAATAGCTTTTGCTTTGACTTTATTTTCATAAGAATCAATAATGGCTTTGGTTGTTCTATTATAGTTTGATGGTTTAAGTTATGTTAATAAATAATATAAATAAACCATACTTATGATAAATATGTCACTAATTCCACTTAATATCAAAATTAGAGATCATAGATTATTTTTGTGTTGATTCGCAAAATGTAGAAGTGGATTTGTTTCTAAATTGTTCTTTAATCTCATATTTTCTATCACTTCTGTTCTAGCATTTTTTTACGTTTTTAGCTAATCACAATCTCAAGTTTGGTTTAATTTGATTGAATAGAAAATTTTAAATCTGAACAATTCCCTGCGGATCGATGCGTATTCACCAGTACTAGAATTGTACGTCGTGCGCTTACGGTAAATTTTTATTTAAAATTTTTCGGCTATTTTCTAAACCGATAGAAAATTAGTCGTTAAACAAGTTTTTGGCACAGTTATCGAAAAATTTATTTGATTTTTAGTTTCTATTCTTCGAATAATTTTTTTTTTGTTTTTTATGTGTTTTTATTTTTTGTGTTTATTTGCATTTAAAAAAAATGAAATATGTTATGTGTTTGTGTGGCTGTTGCTTGCATTTGTTTGTGTGTTTGTTTGCATTTGTTGCTTTTCTATTTTGCATTTGCAATTTTCATTTTAAAAAAAGAAAAAAAAGCATACACAATTTCAAATAAAATTAGTTTATTGCATTTATACTTTCACATTTACATTTCATTTACAATTTCTTTTTTTTGTTTACATTGCTTTCAAAATTAACAAAAAGTGCACTATCATCACTCTACTTCCCACAACCCAGTCGCAACACTGCTGCCCTGTCCACTATCTATTGCCTTCACTTCAAATACATCCCTGTCAACTACATCATACTTCACCACTAACTCATTTCTGAACCACCAAATACTCACATTTCTGAAACCAACCACTTCCTCTACTTGCTCACTGCCCCATAACCACTGGCACCTCATTTCCCATCTAACCACCAGACCACCCTGTACCATAACTTCAGCAACCCAAAGAATAACATACAAAACCACCTCTGCCTTTCATTTCAGTCACCACATCTGTCCCACTGCTGTTCCACTTTGCCCTTGCCTCAACACTACTGCCTCTGTGACACTTCATCTCCTCCGTGACACTATACTTCTACTGCCTTGCATGTGCGCATCTCCTATCATATCACCAACTATCATTTCAAAAAACTGTTACACTGACCATCCCCTACATCATCATAGTTTCACAATATCAAATACCCCTTCCAGTCAGCAACAAGCAACGACAACCACTTCAACACCTTCAGCAAACCCAGCCATACAACAACCAATTCCATCTCACTTAAATCATCACACCACTTCAATTTCTTCCACCTCACTGTCCATCATCTCTACCACCCACTGTTCTGTCAATTACATACAGATACAATTACACTTCTGCCATCATCCTTCCACTTCCCTCTGCCAAACACTACTACGCACTTTTTTTGTTGCCATTAAACCATTGTCATCTCGAGCACCCCACAATTCTACGGTACTCACCATACATCTACATACTTTCCACTCTTCTTCCCTCAACCATATCACCACATCACAAACCACTTACCAATATAACATACCATCCCACTGCTTCAAAACTGCTGTGCAAACATCTTCATAATTCCATTTAATAATCCCCCTTCATATATCACCTTCTATCACCAACCATCTACAACATAACACCCATCAAAATTGCCTGCACTTCTAACCACCAGTGCTGCCTTCAACTCCCCTTGCTTCTACTCAACATTGCTGGCAACTCCCCTCCAACCGACACATCTTTACTGCTCCTCTGCCTGTACCACAATTCTCTAAACACCTCTGTTTCAACCTAACTGCAACATCACCAGCCTCTGACTTATCACCATTGCCCACACATCATCACAGTTGCAACCGCTGCCACCACTTCTTACATACTGTCATTTACTGAGACAATAGCCACTAGAAACTTCAACTGCCCACCTCATTTCTACCTTCCTCTACCCCATTTCATCATACAATTGACATACGTACGAACCGAAACCTACTTCACAAACTTCTGTAATCCTCTATCACCTGAACAAGTGCATCAACGTCACTGCCTCTTCGTATACAAACCAAACCCCACTTCACCGCAACTACAGCCGAGTATCTCGACTTCGACCATTCACGTAAATACTCATCAAAATCCGCTACCATCTTCTCAAATTGACCACAACCCCAAATTCGATCGCGGCTCCACAGCAATTAACGAATTCCTCCCCTCGCCCAATTACCGCAACCTCACATTCAACTCAAATCGCCATGAATTCGAGCGACTAAAAGTGGAAACTAATTTCGTGTTCTGGGAACGAACGAGAAATTTTTTAGGAATTGAGTTTTTGTTCTTCTGCTTTTTTATCGGGTGTGTTTTGCTTTGTTCTGGGAACGAAAAAAAAGGGGGCTTAAGTAGTTTTACATAATTAGGTCGGGTTGGTTCTATTTAATTGGGAGTAGATTTTGTTGATTTTGCTGATTTAATTGTGTGTTTAGGCCGGGTTCGTATTAAAGTGGTAGTTGATTTGGTCTCACTTCACCAAAAAGAATAAAAAAAGAGAACTTTTGCTTTCTATCAGTTTTTGTTTTGTTTTATCCTTTTCTCAAAAAAAAAATATAAATTAAATTTGTTTTCTTTTGTTTAATTTGTTTTTAGTTCCATACTAATTAAAAAAGAAGAAGATTTGCTTTGTTTTCAATTTTCTTTTGTTGTTTTTAATTTTCAAGTGTTGATCAAATTTTTCATATTGTAAAAGCAGAAATTTAAAGGAAAACTGCTTGCCAAAAAGAAAAACTGCTATGCTTGCTAAAAAAATCGCTGCCCAAAAATATATTGCTAATAATTCAGCATGCTCTGATATCATGCCATCATCCTTATTTTTATTTATCTTGCATTAATGTTTGCTTGCATTTGCATTAATATAAAAAAAAACTTCAAAAAATTTAAAAAACCAAAACAAACTTCATTATAGTTGCATTGTTAATTCACGTCTAATTTTTGCTTTACATTCATCTCATCTTGTTTTATTTTCTAAGGGCAACACCCAAATTCATATAAGGTGGGAGATTTCATCACCCCTTCCTTTGCCCACAAATCGCATTTAATCGAAGAATTTGACTAATAATAACGGTTAGACATTTGACCTAAGAGTGTTGCGAGCTCACATAGGGCTTAATTCTATCTTAACGATTACGTTCTTTGAATAATTTTATTTTTTGGTGTCTAGGCCACGATAGAGCAATAACCATTTATTAATATTACGGTGATTCATAAATATTATTGTGGTTGTTCCTCTAAAGGTACTTAAACTTTTGGTAGAATTGATACGGTGATTCATGGTGCACGAATGACTCATGCCCGTTACTTGGCTAAGAAATGTTTTTGTTGCTTTAAGACAAAAGTGTGATTATACAAGTTTGGGTTAGGAGTTATTGAGGACAGAAAATTTGTAATTAAGTCCTTTGCATTCATTTAGTTGCATTAGTTCATGCATATTCAAAAAAAAATCAAAAAGAAAAAAAATCCTTTTTTAAATCCTTTCCTTTGAATTTTTAAATCAAAATCAAAAATCCAAAAAAAAATTCTTAAGTTTCTTTTTTGAAAAACAAAAATCCAAAAAAAATACAATCTTTTCGAAAACAAAAAACAAAAGCATAAATTTTTTTTTTGAAAATTCCCAAAAAAGAAAAATGAAATCAAATTCCTATTTACATTTTCTAAAACAAAATCAATAAAAGAAAATTCCTTTTGGTAAATATTTGAAAATTCAAAAAAAAAAAACATAAACTTATAAAAAAAAATCGAAGCCAAAAAAACAAAACAAAAATCAAACTTCTCTTTTGAAAAATAAATTTCTCTTGGTAAATATTTTTTCTTCCTTTTAAAAACAAAAACAATTTTTCGCTTCGTTTACCAAATCTTGTTTCATTCTCTAAACTCGATTCTAACTTCTTTCTCTTTTCGACTTCAATTTGTGCATGAGTACTTGGACTCGTGACACAACAACGAACACTGGACTCGTAATTCAATAATAAATCATTTAACTCGAACAAATGATAAACGATACTCTTGAAATGGCGATGAGAACGCCCTTCGAACTCTTATGGATAGAATCTTTCCCGGTAGAGTTTCTATTACATCTTGCATCATGTTACCCGTCTCTACGGATAACCATTTCGAAATTCACTCAAACCATATTGTCACACTTCCAAAATTTGGCAATTTTAAACATGACGACCCATACATTTTCTTGCCAAAATTCGAATAAGTTTGCGCAACCATGAAACTTCAACAACTTTATGATGACGGAATCAAACTTCGATTAATTCTGTTTCCTTTTACGGATTACACTGAAAAATGGTTATACAGCTTGTCTTCAAACTCGATTAAAACTTGGGAAGAATTTGTGAGAGTTTTTTTTAAAAAGGTTCTATCCCTAGGAAAAAAAATCTAAAATCCGAAACGAAATCGTAAATTTTCATCAATTTAAGAGAGAACCATTTGGAATATATTTTGAAAGATTCAAAGAGCTTTTGATAAGATGTCTATACCATAATTTCGAAAAACGGATGCTTTGCCAAATCTTATACAATAGACTCGAAAATAGCTAACGCACCATGCTCGAATCAATGTGCTAAGACAATTTTCTCATCCAACATCACGATGATGCTTATAAATTTCTTGAAAAACTAGCCGAAAAGTCATCCCAATGGGAACGTTCGAACGAAAAATCAATTTACTCATGATCGAGCGCACACTCGATAGGATCATCTTTGGCCTTAGAAGCTAAAATCGATGCAATGATTAACAAATTCGATAACATTTTCTCATCAAACCAAATGAACCAAAATTCTTAACCAATGTGTTATAAATGCAACGATCCTAATCATATAGCCGATCAGTGCACTAATTCCGTCGAACAAACTAATGCTTTCAATAAAGCTAAAAATGACCCGTTTTCTCCAAAGTACAATCCTGTTTGGAGAAATCATCGGAATTTTGCTTGGAACCTAAACAATCCCAACATGAATGTCATTCGTCCAAATTTTCAAGCATTTTCGAATAATGCTTCGAATCCTCCCTTTCAACCCAATCATTTCCAACCAAACTTTGCTGGTCCATCTCGGAATCAACCAAAACAATCAAATTTTCAACCAAATCTTGGTCACCCTCCCCAAGACGATAAATGTTTGAGTTCACTTGGAAAAAAGTCTTGAAACGTTGACTAAAGCAACAACTCAAAGCCTCCAATCAAACAACAACTTGCAAAATTTATTGGCCTCATATATGCAAAACACTAGCCAATATATCACAAAACATAAAATTCAAATGAGTCAATTAGCCACGTCTGTTAGTGAACATGAACGAGGCATATTCCGGAGCCAGCCTGTTCCAAATCCCAAAAATCAAAACACTAATTCGAATCAAGCTCATGTTGTTCAAGATAGCAACATCACCCAATTGAATGCTATCACAACTTTGCGTTCCTGTAAACAAATCGATAATCAAGTCGTTAATCCCAATGATTTTTCGAAAATCTCTCTCGACATTTCTAAAAAAACAAATGAATCTGAACACAACGTGGAGCCAAACATCGAATCGAATGCCACACAAAATTCTTCTTCTACTACTTAAATAGAACCGCCTACTGAGTATCATGTTCCATTTCCACATCATCTTTGACCAAAGAAACACCTGGACCAAATGGAAAAGATGTTGGAAAATTTTAAACAAGTGAAAGTTAACATCCCGCTTCTTGACATCATTCAGCAAGTCCCAACTTACGCTAAATTTCTTAAGGACTTGTGTACCCACAAGCAACATACTCGAGTGCCCAAAAAAGTCTTCTTAACTGCCAGTTTAGTGAAATCCTGTCCCAATCCATGCCCATTAAATACAAAGATCCTAAAAGTCCTATGATTTCGTGTACAATTGGAGACAAGACGATTAACAAATGTTTGATAGACTTGGACGCAAGTTTCAATTTGATTCCATACTCTGTGTACGAACAGTTTGGCTTAGGTGAGCTCAAACCAACATAGGTCACGCTTCAATTCGCTGATCGTTCCATTAAGAAGCCCGTGGGAAAAATCGAGGACATCTCATTATAATAGGGCAATTCATATTCCCCGTTGGCTTTATCGTTCTCAAAGCACAAACTATGACTATGAGTCAAATCCCTTTGATATTGGGCCAACCATTCTTAGCCACCTCAAATGCCTTAATCAATTGTCACAACGATTCAATGAAAATCTCTTTTGGAAATATGACTTTGGATCTTAACATTTACAATCTTGAAACCAATCGAATGAACCTTGTGACCAAACGTTGGAAGCTAGTGTCATTCATGAAAATTTTGAAAACGAGATGATTGACCTTAATGCTGAACGCGAGGCTGAGTATGAACGATTGTTTCACGAAATCCCTAACGAAATTGAACATGCACTTCCCTTTGAATCGCTTCCAGTTGAGTCCAAATCTCAACCTAATTCTTTGATCGAGCAACCCCCGAGGTTGGCCTTGAGCCCCTTCTGATCACCTTAAGTACACATACCTAGGTGAAAACAAAACATTTCCCATCATAATTTCTACGACTCTCTCTTGATTAAGAAACTTTCTTACTTTCAATCCTTTCGAAAAACAAGGAAGCACTTGGATGGTCAATCACCGATATAAAGGGAATTAGTCTCGCTCTTGTACAATACTGCATTCATTTAATTGACGATGCCAAGCCTGTTCGTGACGTGCAACGAAGGCTTAACCCAAAAATAGAGGATGCGGTGCGTGATGAAATTCTTAAACTTCTTGACAATGATATCATATACCCAATCTCCGATAGTTCATGGGTTAACCCAATTCACGTTGTACTGAAAAAGTCTGTTCTTACCGTTGTCAAGAACGATTCAAACGAACTTATTCCAACTTGTACTCAAACGGGTTGGCGTGTTTGCATTTACTATCGAAAATTAATGCTGCAACACGTAAGGATAACTTCTCCTTCCTTTTGTCGACCAAATGCTCGAACGTTTAGCCAGTCATGAATTCTATTGCTTTTTTTATGATTATTCTGGTTATAACCAAATTCCAGTTTCTCCCGAAGATCAAGAGAAGACAACTTTCACGTGTCTCTTTGGCACTTTTTCATATCGACGTATGCATTTTGGCTTTGTAATGCTCCTGCTACTTATCAAAGATGCATGGTTAGCATCTTTTCTGATATGATCGAACGTTTTCTTGAAGTGTTTATGGACAATTTTTCTATCTTTGAAAATTCTTTTTTCGAGTGCTTGCACCATTTTGAATTGGTTCTTAAACGATACGAGGATTAAAACTTAACCTAAATTAGAAAAAATGCCATTTTATGGTCACTCAAGGCATAGTCCTTGTCATTTTAAATAAGGGCATTAAGGTAGATAGAGCATAAATTGATGTCATTGCAAATCTACCCATTCCCAAATCTGTTAAAGATATTCACACTTTCCTTGGCCATGCCGGTTTTTATCGACGCTTTGTAAAAGATTTCAGTAAAATTGCTTGACCGCTTACAACTCTTCTTGGGAAAGGCGTTCCTTTCGATTTTAACTCTGATTGTGTTTCTCCTTTTGAACGTCTCAAAAATGAACTTGTTGCTACTCCTGTAATTTTCTCGCCGAATTGGGATTTTCCATTTGAAATAATGTGTAACGCTTCGAACTCTACAGCTGGTGCTGTCTTAAGACAATGCATCAACAAGATCCTTCACGTTATCTACTACGCTAGTATGACTCTGAATGATACTCAACTTAATTACACAACTGCAAAAAAGAGCTTCTAGTGGTAATTTTTTCTCTCACAAAATTTAGATAATATTTGGTAGGCTCACACATCACTATTCACACCGACCACTCTGCTCTTCAATATCTTTTCGCTAAAAAGGATGCTAAGTCTTGCATAATCCATTGGATCCTTTTACTACAAGAATTCGATCTTATGATAAACGACAAAGAAGGATTCGACAATGTTCTAGCTGATCACTTGTCTCGTCCTTCTAACGCACCGTCGCCTTTACCAACCAATGAAAACTTTTCCGATGAACAACTTCTTTCAATTTCTACTGATCCATGGTACACTGACATAGTGAACTTTCTAGTCACTGAAGAAACTCCTTCATTTTGGTCGAAACAAGACAAATATAAATTTCTTTCCCAAGTCAAGCACTTCTATTGAGATGATCCATACTTGTTTAAGTACTGCCCCGACCAAATCATTCGATGTTCCATCCCGGATTGCGAATTAAGGAGTGTTCTTTCATTTTGTCGCGATCAAGCATGCGATGGACATTTCGGTACTCGAAAAACTGCTGAAAATTACTTCAATGTGGTTTTTACTGGCCCACTCTTTTCAAAGACTTGTTCGAATTTCACAAAATTTGCGATCGTTTCCAAATGCTTGAAGAATTTCTCGACGAAATATGATGCCTCTAAACCCGTTCTTATGATCGAATCTTTGAAGTTTGGGACATCGACTTTATGGGACCTTTTCCCAATTCTTTTGGAAATTTGTATATTCTTCTTGCTATTTATTACATTTCGAAATGGGTCGAAGTCGTTCTGTGTAAAACCAATGACCATAAAATTGTTGTGAAATTCTTCAAAGAAAAGAACTTTTCGAGGTTCAACACACCTCGCAATAATAAGTGATAACGACACCCATTTTTTCAATCGTTCTTTTGAAACTTTAATGAAGAAATACTCAATATCCTACAAGTTATCCACTCTGTATCATCCTCAAATTTGTGGCCAAGTTGAAGTTTCAATTCGTCAAATAAAACAAGTTTTGAAAAAAATGGTTAATAAAAATTGAAAAAATTGGTCTTAGAAATTAACCGACGTGCTTTGGGCTTACCGTATTGCTTTTAAAACTAACCTTATGATGTCCCCATTTTGTGTAGTTTATGGAAAGGCTTGCCATTTACCTATTAAAATCAAACACAAAGCGTTATCGGCAATAAAGAACTTAAACTTTGATCTTGAAAAAGCCGGTGAAAATTGAAAATTGCAGATCAACAAACTAGAAGAGATTAGGAACGACGTGTATGAAAATGAGAAAATTCACAAAGAAAGAACAAAAGTTTTTCATGACAAGTCAATCCTAAGAAAAATGTTTTCACCAGACCAGAATGTTCTTTTATACGATTCAAGACTTCATTTATTCCTTGGGAAACTAAAATCGAGATGGATCGGACCATTTGTGGTACAAACTATTTTTCCACATGGTGCTATAGAAATACAAAACCCCAGGGATGGATCGATTTTCAAAGTCAGTGGTCGTCGTTCGAAACCGTTCTTTGTGTTTCCGTGTGATCAAGAGGAGGAGCTCATGATTCTTCATGAGCCATGCAACGTCTAGTAAGAAATGTTAACTCTCTTTTGTAAATATGTACATATTTTTTCCCGTTACACTCATTATATCAATGCACTAACTGTGGGGACAGTAAAAATCAAGTGTGGAGGGGATTCTCATCTTCATTTTTAATATTTCATGGTTTAGATTTTTCATCAGGGTTTATTTTTGGAATTTTCTTTCCAAAACTCAAAGTTTCTAAAATAAATTCAAAAAAAAGAATTTTTTTTAGCATTTTGATTTTTCTTTGAAGAAATACTATATAAGTTTTGGTTATTAAATTGAAGTTTTTGAAAATTTATTTGTCTTAACAAAAATAAAAATAAAGTTTGATTACAAGTAACAATGGTTTAACCAGTATATAGGAAGGTTCATGGTGATAATTATGAAGTAATCCTAATTAAAATCTTAGTTTAATAAGTGGTCGATTTAAAGTAAAGGCGATAATATTTTAAATCTTTTAAGTTAAGTGGTACTAAGATGATATTGTAAAACTCTGTCTTTCTAAAAAAAAGAAAAAAGGAAATTGAATATATATATATATATATATATATATCTTGTTGTATATATGTATATATTTTAACATCTAGAGTCATGTGTTCACACGCAAGTGTGTACACTCGCTATGCTCTATACCCTTCTCACGTAAGCCCAAAAAGTAGTGCACGATTGATATATCTGGCCTCAGTTTATCTAAGTTAGGTGTATGTATATAAAGATTCTTTCATTAATAATGCTTACAGTTGATAGTGTACACACTTGTGTGTTCACTCACCATGCTCTATATCCCCTTACGTAAGCCCAAAAGGCAATGCATGGGTAATATATCTGGCCTTAGTTTATACGAGTTAGGCATATATAAATATTGTTAATCAATAAAATTTTCAAATAAAGAGAGAGTGACCATTTGAAATCCAAGCACTGTTTTCACTTATGTCATTTGACCTATTATTCAAATGGAATGAAAATGCCACTTTGAAAAAATTTGTTATTTAACTAAGGATTTATTTCATAGTTTCACTATGTTATCAACTTGAACAACTAGCCAAACTGAAGTCTAATTATGATGATTACTTAATTATTGTTTGAAGTTTGACGAGTAAAATGACTTAAATTTCTTGATAATGACCAGAACTTATATTTAACTTATTTGTATCGATTTGAAAGTAAATTCTTCATCTGTAAATATTTTCAAAAAAACTTGCATCCATCTCTTTGTAAATAGAATTGCATTTAGGAATTTTTCATGTTGCATTTGGATTATGTGGGTAGTATCCGCTGAAAGCTCTCACGAGACAACACTCGTCCTACTAGGGACACCTAGAGGTTTAACGGCTTGTTGCATATGCTCAATGCAATTGTGTTTCCTATGAAAAGCATTTGTCCTAGCTTTTCTTTATCCAAGGAAAAATAAAAAGATAAGTGTGAGGGTATTTGATGTGCACATAAGTGTGCATATATTTACATCCATATGTAATTTATTTTTATTTGAATAAATGTCATAATTGGGTATTTTTACATGTTTAAAACCAAATCTCAAAAATATTTTCAAGTCATTATTCATACATTAAATTTGGGGTAAAAGGGTAACTATGCACATATATTAATTTTGGGAATATTCACTTGCACATTTTATTCTTATTTATAGGAATTTGAATGGAATTATGAAGGTGTTTTCATAAAGATATGCATGCACAAGGAGGGAAACAAAGGAATGCAGATGGAAATAATTCAAACCATGCATCATGGAGGACCCCACCAGCCCACTTACCTTAATCTACAATTAGAAGATAATGGAAAAGTTTGTGGAGGTTAAAGTTTCATGCATACTTAATGATGGATTAATTAGAGATTAATGATTACTTGGTAGCCACACTCCTTAAGGAGTATTTTTGGAAGCCCCTTAAAATATGGATTAAGGTTTTGTGCATGTATAAATAGCCTTCTTATGTACATATAACGGATCTTCTTCTCTTTTAATTACTTATGAAATTTAGAATGCAAGATGTAGCCTCAAAGTTATATGAAATAAAAATGGCTTCCTAAGCCACTTGTACTTTTACTTCTTCCTTGTTCTTATTCTATTTTTCTTGTTCATTTTTATTTACATGCTCTTTCATTTCATGTTAGTAGCTTAGTTTTACTTTTATGCAAATAACTTAGTTTCTCTTTTATTCTAATTAGCTCTTACCTTCTTTGCTTTTGTTTTAATGTTGAAATTTACATGTGTTGATATAACAACACAAATGAGTAGCTAAACTCCTTCAATTTAGGGGTAATGAAGCTCTCTAATATTATGTAAATTCAACATTTCTTGTGATTTATGGTCTCTTTTACACTTCATGAGAAGTAAATGTTGATGTAATTTTATAAAAATGAATTTGATTGCCTATGTTGTATTTACAAATAGGTTATTCTTATTCAAATATAAACATAATTTACATCATCATTTTACTAATTGATTTTTGATTATGAAATTAAGGTAAAAACAAAATCTGATGATCTATGTTACTAAATACAATAGTAAATGGATCATACTTAAAATAGATTTTGCTTTGACTTCGTTTTCATGAGAATTGATATGTGGCTTTGGTTGTTGTATTATAGTTTGAAGGTTTAAGTTATGTTAATCAATAACATAAATAAACCATACTTATGATAAATATATCACTAATTCCACTTAATATCAAAAATAGAGATCATAGATTATTTTTGTGTTGATTTACAAAATATGAGAGCGGATTTGCCTCTAAATTGTTTTCTAATCTAATATTTTCAATCACTTTTGTTCTAGAATTTTGTTTCACATTTTTTAGCTAATCACGGTCTCAATTTTGGTTTAATTTGATTGAATAGAAATTTTTAAATCTAAAAAATTCCCTGTGGATCTACCCTTATTCGCCGTGTACTTGAATTGTACGTTGTGCGCTTACGACAAATTTTTATTTAAAAATTTTCGGCTATTTTCTAAACCGATAGAAAATTAGTCATTAAATAATAATAATAATAAATATTATTTATCATGTTTTTAAATAAATGTATGAATTACAAATTCAACATATACACTTCAAATTAAAAATACAACAATAAATACAGCTCGGTCCTTTGAGGCAAAATACCAATATCTAGCAAAATACTCGAGAAAATTCTTTGAATACTCCTAGACTTCTGGTACCTAGGCTCTGATGTCTGAGCCAATTTTCAGCATGTTCATTTCTTCAGCTATATATTTTTACACCTATCTCTTCACTTTTACCTAAATCGTTTTAATCATCAAAAGCCCTATCTTCCTCAAAAAATCTAATTCTTCAAACAATGGCAACCAAATCCAAAACCACATTTTACAAGAGATCAAAGAAGGGACAATCTTCATCTTCTCAATCCACCACTGTCACTGATTCACATGTCCAGAAGTGGCTTCGCAATAGTCCAAATGCTATGAAAGGATTTGAAGATCCAAAAATTAAGAATCTTAGTGCTGGTCCTTTCTATCGGCTAGCCAGATTTGAAGAATATCATTTTCAAGAAATCACAATTACCTCTGAATGCCGAACACTAATCAATTTTGATGAGAATAAGGTAAATATCGATTAATTAGCCAACTTTTTCTTCTATGCTAACCTATATAGTGATGATATTTGGACACCTGAAAATGGAGAATGTTGGTTATGGACTATTGTGCATGGAAATTTTATGAAAATTAGTGTAAACACGCTAGGTCAATTACTTGATTGTTCCTCTACCGAAATTAATTTAGAGGATATTGCGGATCGTAGGAATTTACAACGTGATGAAATTGCGCATCAAATATGGGAGGATAGAATGCCTCAATGAAAATTTCTACATCTTTTCCATGAGCTGGATTATTGAATATAATGATCACTAACACACCCACTTAAGAAGCTATGAACAAATTTATGACAATTATCGTAAGGCCTTTATGCAATGTTTGGTAGAAATTAGGTCAATTTGGAAAAATTTATTCATGATGAAATAAAAAATTTCTGGGTTCACTATCTATAAACTATTATCTATGTATCATACATTATGCGCCTCTTGTACGCTCTCGATGTGCCTACCTATATATCTCGTTTTAAGGAGAATCTAGTTAAAGAAGGTGGTATAAGATTTTTTTTCATCTCATGCATCTCCCTGAAACACCACCCCCTTATATTTCTCTTACTCAATGGATTGCCCAACAACTACAACAAGAACAATAAATACATCTGGTGCCTCTACAACAAGCTCAAGTTCCTCTTCCATAACCATCTGCTTCTTCTCACCATGATATAGGATATCATTCAAAAGCTGTGTTGAAACTAATCCAAATGAGTCTATACAAGATTTAACACTTCAAAATCAACGAAAAATCACAATGAATCAAAGGAAATTAGAGTGGAAGATCATCGACTTGGAAAGATCTTTTTCAATACCGACCAAGTTAGAGAAGACTATGGAAAAAGTTGTATTTACTTTGGGCGAGGTTATGAGAAAAGTCCATGGTTGATCCTCTTCTAGATTGTCTTTATCTCCTTCTTGTACACCACCTCCATCACATACTCCTACTACTTATCCTCATGTATCTTCTCATAGTGCTGAAACTTCGCATTTTGACGGAGGCAAAACTATTATGCAGGAACAACCAATAGAAGAAGAAGAGGAATATAATTCTAATCCACCATTAACTCACCAGATGCACTATGTATCTTTTCTGAGCCTATCTATGAATAAAGATGAGGAATATAGTCACTCCAACAAATCAAGGAACATGAGATTATCAATCGGATCCTTTTACCTACTATAAGTATTACGAGAACTATGGTGCTTTCTCTTCTTCTGACTACCAATGATATCAGTAAAAAAATTATTCATTTTCATGTTCATGTTCATGTTTTAATCTTGTTTTTCCTAAGACTTGTATTCTGTTTTGTTAGTTTGTTTTCTGTTATGTTTGTAAAACTATTATCGTGAACTATTGTTTTCGCCAATACGATTCGTTATGTTTGCTTTCTCTTTGTGTTATTTTGAGCATAAACCATTTACATTTCTTTATTTGATAATGACAAAGGAGGAGAGATTATTCGAGTGTTCGTGTGCATATAGATAAGGGGAGACAACATATACAGTGGAGCAATTTTTTAAGTATCATTACAAAAGATTGTATAATTGTCATCATTAAAAAGGGAGAGAATGCTAGAACCTCTCTTTTGGGATTTTAATGACAATAAATATCTATACAATCACATATGCAACATACATTTCATTTATTTATAGGTATATAGAAGACATCACTCTACTCACTAGTATCATGGCTCGAAGAAAATTGTACTGAACGATGGACTATACTATTGAAAGTATGGTCATATATTCCAGTTGTAACAACCTGATATTTTCAACCATTCGCATCTAAACATGCCAGAATTGAATTGCTCAAGATACCAGATTGTAAGTTTATATTTGGAAAAACTCATCATATGTAGTAATAAATAATCATAGAATCACAGACACAGAGTAATATAATAATATGCAGCGGAAACAAATGAATAGTAGTTCATGAAGCTACTATATATATATATATATATATATATATATATATATATAACAGGGTTAAACAAGATACATAGAAGTCTCGAATACAATAGTCAAATACAAGATCAGAATACATCACTGTAATCAACTGAATATCTGTAAGCTGGATAGATAGCTGGATCTCCAAGCGAAGCTCCAACTCCAAAGGTGAGTCTCGAAAGCTATATCACTCAGTCTGACCCAAGCGTAAAGCAAAACACAAAACACTCGAGTCAGGATTAACATTCTCATATCAATAAATCCAACTCAAGTAAAATAATAACTGAAATATAAGTAACTCAAAGGATGTTGGGATAACCATCCTCTAAGGATCCGTTAAACGATTTATATGTACGCTAAGTAGATAATGCCTATCAGTAATATAAAGTATCAAAATAGCGTTAAGGAGTTACCATTATCCCCCTTAACACATTTTATATAAGTGTCATAGTCTATACAGCACTGTAAACTCCACCGTAAACTAGTGGGCTATCAGGGAGTACTCCATAGGTATAACACAAAACAAATCGTAGTGGTCGCGCATATGGATACGAGTATGACAAGGCACATGAGGCAATACCCAAGGTAGTGAAACTAACGTTTGCCTGATCCGGACTGGTGAGAACACATCGCCGCAACGATCGCAACACCGCGAAACAACACACCCAATTCAAGGGTGCGCACCAATCAAAAACAAGTAACGAGTAGTTTACGAAGAAGTGTCTTCGCTAGAGGCAGCTAACCTCATTTGGCCCGGCACGGCTCCTATTTTAGTCATTTCAAATTTGACACAAGTGTCAAGGCAATCCATTATCGTTCTCTTTCTTCAAACAGCAACGTCATCACTCCAACCACTTCATTCTGGATCACACTCCGCGTATTATTAAAGTGGTTTTCGATTTAGACAGAGAGTATGTCTCTAATCGATCACGAACTCTTTAATAACTACGTAATTATTACACGATTGATCATTTAATAAACTTTCAAAATATTTTATATTTCAAAACCAAAGTATCATTGCCATTTCAAAACCATATCAATACGATATCACTTTCATTTCAAAACCAAATGCGATATCATTTCCATTTAAATATATCCATCACAAATATATCCATTTATGAAATCTTAATGCTTCAAAGTCATAACACTTTCAAAATAAAATACTTTGGAAATCATAATACTTTGAAAATCAAAAATTATAATGCTTTGGAATCATAACACTTCCTACTTAACTGTTTAAATATAAATAATAGTATATATAATAAGATAGTTTATAATTTTAAAATAGTTTATATAAAAATAGTTATAAATTAAAATAGTTCATATTAAAATAATTTATATTAAAATAGTTTATAACAAAAATAATTTAGATTAAAATAGTTTATATGAAATAAATTTTATAAAGTAACATATATAAATAGTTTTAAATATAATTTAAAGATACGTTATATAATAAAATAGCTTCCATAAATTTCACAATCAATTCCAAATCAACACCAATCCCAAATTTCAAATTTAGTCAAATCTCAAACCATCAATTTCAACTCAATTCAGTTCTCAATAAATCGTTATATCGGTTTCAAATACAGATTTGAACCCAAAATAAACCATTTAAATTTTGATATATTCCAAAGCTTT
This sequence comes from Allium cepa, assembly GCA_030765085.1. Lineage (NCBI taxonomy): Eukaryota > Viridiplantae > Streptophyta > Magnoliopsida > Asparagales > Amaryllidaceae > Allium > Allium cepa. Next base: position 487,937,824 of record CM060940.1, on the reverse strand, counting down.
AAATATTTCATAATCTCAAAACTAAATTTGATAATTTCATATATATATATATATATATCTTAATTTAACTTTATTATTATTTAGTTCTGAAATATTCACTTAATAAATCCAATATTATTTAAATAAAACCCCAAATTACAAATAAACTAAATATTTCCTTCAACTTATTTAAACTTGAAATATTCATTTAAATCACCTTAACCGAAACCAAATTATAAAATTTTATCCTTTAAAAGTCTCAAATTCAATAAGTTCCAAATCGATTTCTAATTAAATATATTTCTTAATTAAACACAATTTCAAATCAATTTCACATCTATCTTCTCAACCTTAATTTATTAAATCATTATAAACTCTATATTAAAATATAATTTAAATAAATACTTAACCATATTATATTTTAATAAAATCAAACTTTATTAATAAGCTTATTTTATATTAAAACAAATTTATACATAGCTTAAAATCAAGGATTTAACTATATATAAAATAACATTTATATAATATCTAATATCAATATTTATATAAAACCATATACTTCTTTCCAAACCATAGAAATCATTTTCAAAATATTTATATTGACCAACGGTGTATGTATATAATTTTCTATCTTATGGTCAAGTGATACAGATATTTATCATTTCAATCCGCAATTTAAATATATATGGGTATATACATATCATTTCAACCCGCAATCCCAAAATCAATTCAAATGAAAATCGCTTAGGTTTATCATTTAAACCCGTAGCGATTTTCTCCTATTCTACAGATCGTTTGCGTATGTATCATTTCAACCCAATGTGAACTCTATACTAATAGAGAACTTCAGGGTGATAACAAATATAATAATGATATAACAGACATATATTATAAATATAAATAACAGATAATGGTATCAGAAGTCACAGGTGAACAGATCAGACAATAACATATAAATAACAATGTAAATAACTATCAGCAGCATATTTCAATTATCGTTTCAATTGAAATCAAATTTAATAAATAAAAGAACATTAATCGTGAGTGATTGCTCACCTTTCCAGGCTAGAGAAATTTGACAACAGAACAAGCTACGAATTCCAAAGTAAAGCAAGATTGGCACGAATTTGATTAACAGGCTGATAAATAAGAATAGATGAAATTATATCAGAATCGGCCCAATAGAAATAGAAATTATATAGATATATTATTATTATTATTTCCATGGCAATAATATTAAATTTAAAACAAATATTAGAATAATATATATATATATATATATATATAATTATAATCATTGTCTGAAATTAGATACATATATTAAAATCAACATATATACATACATCTTAAAAACTGATATCCAAAGGAAATCAAAGTATAATTTTTTTAAAACCAATATCCAAGATAAATCAAAATATCAACACATTTTGGATATGCCACGCATATAATGCCTTGAATATTATTACATATTATATAACTAATATACAATACATACGACATATATATCGTAATACTATATATATATAGCTTCTGACTTAATCTATATAATATCATACGTGGCTAATATCTATGTACCCAGATCCATATTATACTCATCACAAAAATTTACAGTGTAACATATATAATATGCTTTATACTAATATATATGCATAAGAACAACATATTATACCCAACTTATAATTTAAAGTAAAGAAATAGCTTATAACTTGTATATACAAAACATATCATATGCGAAATATACTAATATAGATAATATACGGTATATTATATATATAGTATTTATATAGACAAGTCTAAAATTTACACAATAAAATGTACATAGCCAGACAGTTCTAAAACCTTTGTCATGTATATATGGAGCATTATTGGACCCATAGTTTATATATAAAAAGAAACTAACAAAATCAAAAATTTATATTACTGCAAATATATTACAGGTTAGACATAAAATACGAACAACATAAAACAACTTATACAAACTCTTCTTTTTTCATACTCAAACTTATATAAACTAAGGTAAGCCAACTGTTTATATACAAACACAGCTATATATATAACTGCAGGTTATTTATATAAACTTTAAATTGAAACTCAACCGTTCATATATATATATATATAAATAAATATTTACAACAATATATAATACCTTATTCACATATTACACTCAGGTCAAATTATAATTGTACCCAAATATATAAAGTTATAAATATCATACTGATACATATAATATAGTATCTTCCTCACGAGAGCGAGAGGACGTCGGGTTGGAGGCTGCGTTGCCTGTCGTGGCCATGCGGAGGAAGGATGATGAGTGAGTGAGGTCGAGCAATGTGATGTTGGCATTGGTTGAGTTTCGAGTTGTGGACGGTCAGAGCGAGGCTGTTCGAAGGCAAGGCGCGACCGAGTGGAGGTTGAGGAGATGGTGGCCGGTTGTTGGATGCTATGTCGCGGATGAGGAAAGGGAAGAAGGAGCATCGGCTAGCAGTGCTCAGTCTGGTGGCGGAGAAGGAGATGCCGACGTGTTGCACGGTTAGGCCGAGATAGGCTTGAGATCTTGGGAAGGTGTGGCAATTTGTGATTGCCTGAGTGTGCATTGAGGAGGTCGAGATGGAGATGGTGAGTTGAAGGATGGGTTTGCGAGGTGGTGTTGGAATTTTCTTTTTTTTCTTTGAACCGTGCAGATGGGAGGATTTCGTGTGAAGGGAAGAGTAGCAACAGTAATATGGAAGCTTAAATACCTTTATATTATACTTATTTTATTCCAGAGTAATAAATATAACAGAATGAGGAAAGCACGCTAATGAAAATAAACCGGCAACATTATTGAATACAGCCCCGAGAAAACAAAAGTCATGGCAATTTTTTTTGGAAATATAAAAGATTAGTGACTGTTTGTTTTCTAGCCGTTTGAAAGACAAATGGTCACAAGAAACAAAAAGGCACAAAACAGACACCGCTACGGTTAACGTTTCACGGATTATGCTGCATACCGAACTTCAAAACATAGAGTCGAATACGCCATAGAGATCAGCACGACGAGACGATCAAAACGATATACATATATCAATGATAGGACCATCCTATCAAAAGTCGATAGTCGGTACCGAAAATGCTGCAAATTTGTCAGAAATAAGATGAACGAGGCAATAGAAGTCAAAATTTGGAAAAATGAAAAATGACGTCTCACTCAGAAGATGATTTACAAATTTTCTATGGAAAAATATTCAGGTTTGTAAAACATTTTATTACCATCGATTTTTAACTGATTGGAATTAAAATAGAATTACACAATAAAATAAACTTTCATATTTTCAAATGAAAATTTACAGTTTGCTATGTTAAATTAGACGTATTCCAAATATTAAATTTTTATTTCAAAATTTTATTTTTAAAATTTCACGAAAATTCAATTAATCACATTATTAAAATAGTTAAAATTTACGGGTCGTTACACTCTCCCCCGCTCAGAACTTTTCGTCCTCGAAAAGGAAGGAGGTAGGAGAATAGAAACAACCAGAAAGAAAATACACCGAAAACAAAATAAAAAATTAATTAAAACCATATAAATTTCAATTTAATTAATTAATATTTAACAATTTGGTTAAATCCTTTTATATTAAATCAATAAATAGTCATTTAATTTAAATTTGACAGTTCAAACTGTTAATTCTAATCATATAAATTTCAATTTAAATCAATTAATATTCAATAATTGATTTTGATTCAAGGTATTTCATAAGTTGATTCAATTGTTAGTTTATTAGTTCCTTCAAAGCAAAATTTTATTTAGTTCATCTCCTTTATTCATTATCTTATTATCCAATTACCCTTTATTAATAATTTTCTAAAACCATAAACTTGAATAGTCATTTATTACAATCATATTTTATTCAACAAATTTAATTCTTCTTTATTCCAAATTATTATTAAATTTTTTCCACTTAATATATCTTATCAAATATATTAAGTATATTTACACTTATTATAACAACTCAAATTTATTTAAAATTTCTTTCAACATCGTTTTATATTGTATATTATTCAATTGCATAGTTAACTTCTGAGTAATTTAGGTAAGTTGTATTAGAATAAAATTGAATATTATACAAATAAAATTTTCTTAATTCAACTATTTCATGTTTAAGTATTGATTCAAAAATTTGGCTTCATTTATAATTGAAATCATCCTTTAAGAGAATTTAAGAATTAAATTTCTGATTTCACTTCAACATTTAGAGATAAATATATACATATATATATATATATACACACACTATGTATATCAAATCAAATCTGAAACATATATTTATATATTATAAATCAAGTCATACTTCAGAAATTCAAGTCAAATTCGTTTCAAAACAAAGTGTAGCGAAGCTACCCATTGGTCTCTCCACTTCGAAACTCGAAAATGAATGTCGATGATGCAACCTCCATCACTGAAATTATTTTCCAACTATAAAAGAGAAGAGTACTGATTTAAACATTTAAAATTCTTTGAAACAACTCATATTCAAAATACTTTAAATAAATAATATACCCTTTAAAACTCTAAAACCATAGTTTAAAATCATCAGAAATTAAATTCTCAAATTCTAAATTTAAATTCAACTAAATTTTCAAATTTGGATGTTGAAATAGTCAATGGTTTACAAAATGATAAATGAAAATCAAGTATTATTATTTTCAACAACCAATCCATTAACTACTTAATTCCAGAAAACTTATACTTATATATATATATATATATATAATATAATCATACAAAAATTTATTTCATTTACCAAATTTTGAAAACAATATTGTGTCAGTTTGCTCTGTTCAAGTGTTCTGGAAATCCTATCGATAGCGTTGATCAGACGAATCGATCGAAAACCCAAATCAACATCAACAACTCAAACAACACAATATATATTAAAACATTTTAAATATTAATTTACAAATACACTTCCTCGCTTGACGATACGAGAATGGATTTCAAAGCAAGGATAGTCAAATTTGATGGACTCAAATCAAAGAGAATTTCGATTCGAAGATGGGTTTGAAAACAAAGATGAGATAATTAAATAACAAAATAGGGAGATGGATAAGTTTACATAAATCACGGGCAACCTTAACCAGGTCGACCGTGACTTCAAGAATGAAATTGATGCAGAATTCCGAGGCAAAATCGGCATCAGATCTCAAGGGATAGAATTTAGGCATAGCAGGAGATAGATTGCATTGTAAACCGAGGATACAAAAATCTTCAGTAAATCAATGCCTATTGTAAAGGAGTTTCACCCCTTTACAAATCATTCGAAGATTGGCGAGACCGTCAATTCATTATAAAGATCATTCGAAGTGGAGTTATGGGATACTCCAGAATACGAATAAGGAGAAGCAATGATGAATTTTGGAACCGAGGGACGTTCCAAAATTCAAAGGAAATTAAAATCAAAGAAGAAAGAATTAAAGCTCGAACGAAAGTGATTCCGTAATTAAATTTACCATACATGCTAAGTTTTTCCTAGAGCCAAAGCTCTGATACCAAATGTAACGACCCGATATTTTCAACCATTCGCATCTAAACATGCCGAAATTGAATTGCTCAAAATACCAGATTGTAAGTTTATATTTGGCAAAAATCATCATATGCAGTAATAAATAATCACATAATCAAAGACACAGAGTAATATAATAATATGCAGCGGAAACAAATTAATAGTAGTTCATGAAGCTACTCTATATATATAATAGGGTTAAACAAGATACATAGAAGTATTGAATACAATAGTCAAATACAAGATCAGAATACATCACTGGAATCAACTGAATATCTGAAAGCTGGATAGATAGCTGGATCTCCAAGTGAAGCTCCAACTCCAAAGGTGAGTCTCAAAAGCTGTATCACTCAGTCTGACCCGAGCGTAAAGCAAAACACAAAACACTCGAGTCAGGATTAACATTCTCATATCAATAAATCCAACTCAAGTGAAATAATAACTGAAATACAAGTAACTCAAAGGATGTTTGGGATAACCATCCTCTAAGGATCCGTTAAACGATTTATATGTACGCTAAGTAGATAATGCTTATCAGTAATATAAAGTATCAAAATAGCGTTAAGGAGTTACCATTATCCCCCTTAACACATTTTATATAAGCGTCATAGTCTATACAGCACTGTAACTCCACCATAAACTAATGGGCTATCAGGGAGTACTCCATAGGTATAACACAAAACAAATCGTAGTGGTCGCGCATAGGGATACGAGTATGACAAGGCACATGATGCAATAACCAAGGTAGTGAAACTACCGTTTGCTTGATCCGGACTGGTGAGAACGCATCGCCGCAACGATCGCAACACCGCGAAACAACACACCCAATTCAAGGGTGCACACCAATCAAAAACAAGTAACGAGCAGTTTACGAAGAAGTGTCTTCGCTAGAGGCAGCTAACCTCATTTGGTCCGACACGGCTCCTGTTTTAGTCATTTCAAATTTGACACAAGTGTCAAGGCAATCCATTATCGTTCTCTTTCTTCAAATCCAGCAACGTCATTATTCCAACCACTTCATTCTGGATCACACTCCGCGTATAATAGTTATTAAAGTGGTTTTCGTTTTAGACAGAGAATGTCTCTAATCGATCACGAACTCTTTAATAACTACGTAATTATTACACCGATTGATCATTTAATAAACTTTCAAAATATTTTATATTTCAAAACCAAAGTATCATTGCCATTTCAAAACCATATCAATACGATATCACTTTCATTTCAAAACCAAATACGATATCATTTCCATTTAAATATATCCATCACAAATATATCCATTTATGAAATCTTAATACTTTAAAGTCATAACACTTTCAAAATCAAATACTTTGGAAATCATAATACTTTGAAAATAAAAAATCATAATGCTTTGGAATCATAACACTTCCTACTTAACTGTTTAAATATAAATAATAGTATATATAATAAGATAGTTTATAATTTTAAAATAGTTTATATAAAAATAGTTATAATTTAAAATAGTTCATATTAAAATAGTTTATAAAAAAAATAATTTAGATTAAAATAGTTTATATGAAATAAATTTTATATAAAGTAACATATATAAATAGTTTTAAATATAATTTAAAAATACTTTATATAATAAAATAGCTTCCACAAATTTCACAATCAATTCCAAATCAACACCAATCCCAAATTTCAAATTTAGTCAAATCTCAAATCATCAATTTCAACTCTATTCAGTTCTCAATAAATCGTTATATCGGTTTCAAATACAGATTTGAACCCAAAATAAACCATTTAAATTTCGATATATTCCAAAGCTTTAAATATTTCATAATCTCAAAACTAAATTTGATAATTTCATATATATCGTAATTTAACTTTATTATTATTTAGTTCTGAAATATTCACTTAATAAATCCAATATTATTTAAATAAAACCCCAAATTACAAATAAACTAAATATTTCCTTCAACTTATTTAAACTTGAAATATTCATTTAAATCACCTTAACCGAAATCAAATTATAAAATTTTATCCTTTAAAAGTCTCAAATTCAATAAGTTCCAAATCGATTTCTAATTAAATATATTTCTTAATTAAACACAATGTCAAATCAATTTCACATCTGTCTTCTCAACCTTAATTTATTAAATCATTATAAACTCTATATTAAAATATAATTTAAATAAATACTTAACCATATTATATTTTAATAAAATCAAACTTTATTAATAAGCTTATTTTATATTAAAACAAATTTGTACATAGCTTAAAATCAAGGATTTAACTATATATAAAATAACATTTATATAATATCTAAAATCAATATTTATATAAAACCATATACTTCTTTCCAAACCATAGAAATCATTTTCAAAATATTTATATTGACCAACGGTGTATGTATATAATTTTCTATCTTATGGTCAAGTGATACAGATATTTATCATTTCAATCCGCAATTTAAATATATATGGGTATATATATATCATTTCAACCCGCAATCCCAAAATCAATTCAAATGAAAATCGCTTGGGTTTATCATTTAAACCCGTAGCGATTTTCTCCTATTCTACAGATCGTTTGCGTATGTATCATTTCAACCCAAAGTGAACTCTATACTAATAGGGAACTTGCAGGGTGATAACAAATATAATAATGATATAACAGACATATATTATAAATATAAATAACAGATAATGGTGTCAGATGTCACAGGTGAACAGATCAGACAATAACATATAAATAACAATGTAAATAACTATCAGCAGCATATTTCAATTATCGTTTCAATTGAAATCAAATTTAATAAATAAAAGAACATTAATCGTGAGTGATTTCTCACCTTTCGAGGCTAGAGAAGTTTGACAACAGAACAAGCTACGAATTTCAAAGTAAAGTAAGATTGGCACGAATTTGATTGACAGACTGATAAATAAGAATAGACGAAATTAAATCAGAATCGGCCCAATAGAAACAGAAACTATATAGATATATTATTATTATTTCCATGGCAACAGTATTAAATTTAAAACAAATATTAGAATAATATATATATAATTAAAATCATTGTTTGAAATTAGATACATATATTAAAATCAACATATATACATACATCTTAAAAACTGATATCCAAAGGAAATCAAAATATAATTTTTTTAAAACCAATATCCAAGATAAATCAAAATATCATCACATTTTGGATATGCCACACATATAATGCCTTGAATATTATTACATATTATATAACTAATCTACAGTACATACAACATATATATATATATATAGTAATACTATATGTATAGCTTCTGACGTAATCTATATAATGTCATACATGGCTAATATCTATATACCCGAATCCATATTATACTCATCACAAAAATTTACAGTGTAGCATATATAATATGCTCTATACTAATATATATGCATAAGAACAACATATTATACCTAACTTATAATTTAAAGTAAAGAAATAGCTTATAACTTGTATATACAAAACAAATCATATGCGAAATATACTAATATAGATAATATACGGTATACTATATGTATAAGATTTATATAGACAAGTCTAAAATTTACAAAATAAAATATACATAGCTAGACAGTTCTAAAACCTTTGTCATGTATATATGTAACATTATTGGACCCATAGTTTATATATATAAAAACTAACAAAATCAAAACTTTATATTACTGCAAATCTGTGCAGTTAATGCGCTCGGTAGATTCGAAGCGGTGGAGGTGCAAAAAGTCATAGCGGGGATACAGCGAGGATATAGCGGGATACAGCGGATGGCTCTAAAATAGCATATAAAACTCGTACTTAATGTTTTTACAAATATATAAATGGTAATTAAATGAAAAATTATCATTCAATTGAATTATAAATAATATATAAATAATTTTAAATAAAAACATGTGCAAATATACTTTAAATAAACGAAAAACTGTTATATAACATAATTGAATTTGGTAGAATATTAGAGTATTTTTATTTCTGAAAATATATTAAAAATTAAATCAAATAAATTAGTTTCATAATTTTATAATGTATAAACGCAGTTTTTCAATTCATTTTATTAAAAAAGATATAGCGGGAATAGCGGAATATAGCGGAAATAACGGGATATAGCTGAAATAACGGGGATTAAAGCGGAAAGGCTATATTCTGGGGCTATATGGAAAAATCGTAGCGGTAGAAATCAGCTATGAGATATAGCGGGGTTGTAGCGGGGTAATAGCGGGGCATTAAATACACATCAAATATATGACAGGTTAGACGTAAAATACGAACAACATAAAACAACTTATACAAACTTTTTTTTCATACTCAAACTTATATAAACTAAGGTAAGCCGGCTGTTTATATACGAACACAGCAATATATATAACTGCAGGTTATTTATGTAAACTTTAAATTGAAACTCAACCGTTCATATATATATATATATATATATAAATAAATAAATATATACAACAATATATATAATACCTTATTCACATATTACACTCAGATCAAATTATAATTGTACCCAAATATATAAAGTTATAAATATCATACCGATACATATAATATAGCGTCATCCTCACGAGAGCGAGAGGACGTCGGGTTGGAGGCTGCGTTGCCTGTCATGGCCATGCGGAGGAAGGATGATGAGCGAGTGAGGTCAAGCAATGTGATATTGGCATTGGTTGAGTTTCGAGTTGTTGGACGGTCAGGGCGAGGTTGTTCGAAGGCAAGGCGTGACCGAGTGGAGGTTGAGGACATGGTGGCCGGTTGTGGGGTGCTACGTCGCGGATGAGGAAAGGGAAGGAGGAGCATCGGCTAGCCGTGCTCAGTCTGGTGGCGGAGAGGGGGATGCCGACGTGTTGCACGGTGAGGCCGAGGTAGGCTTGAGATCTTGGGAAGGTGCGGCAATTTGTGATTGCTTGAGTGCACGTTGAGGAGGTCAAGATGGAGACGGCGGGTTGAAGGATGGGTTTGTGAGGTGGCGTTGGAGTTTTTTTTTGAACTGTGCAGATGGGAGGATTTCGTGTAAAGGGAAGAGTAGCAACAGTAATATAGAAGCTTACATACCTTTATATTATACTTATTTTATTCCAGAGCAATGAATAGAACAGAATGAGGAAAGCACGCGAATGAAACTGAACCGACAACATTATTGAATATAGCCCCGAGAAAACAAAAGTTATGACAAATTTTTTTGGAAATATAAAAGACTAGTGACTGTTTGTTTTCCAGCCGTTTGAAAGACAAACGGTCACAAGAAACAATAAGGCACAAAATAGACACCGCTACGGGTAACGTTTCACGGATTCTGCTGCGTGCCGAACTTCAAAACACAGAGTCGAATACACCACAGAGATCAGCACGACGAGACGATCAAAACTACAGATATCAATGATAGGACCATCCTATCAAAAGTCGATAGTCGGTACCGAAAATGCTGCAAATTTGTCAGAAATAAGATGGACGAGGCGATAGAAGTCAAAATTTGGAAAAACGAAAAATGATGTCTCATTCAGAAGATGATTTACAAATTTTCTATAGAAAAATATTCAGGTTTGGAATACATTTTATTACCATCGATTTTTAACTGATTGGAATTAAAATAGAATTACACAATAAAATAAACTTTCATATTTTCAGATGAAAATTTACAGTTTTCTATGTTCAATTAGACGTATTCCAAATATTAAATTTTTATTTCAAAATTTTATTTTTAAAATTTCATGAAAATTCAATTAATCACATTGTTAAAATAATTAAAATTTACGGGTTGTTACAACAGTCATTGATTATTTTGTACAATCTCCTTGAGTGATTATAGCAAAAACAAAAGCACATTGATAAACACTTACCTAAATATTAATGAAAGCTCTCCAGTTTTTACAAATAACACAGGCTTGAGCATCTACCATATAAGCTCAGACGTCTAGCAGAAATTTCGGGTTCTAAACTCTAAAATGCCTTAGACGTCTAGGACATAAAGCCAGATGTTTTACGTTGTTGCAACAGAAATTTTTGAACAACCAATTCTTTTTCAAATTAGACGCTCAAGTCTTCTCCTTGATATTTGCAACTCTTGATCAAAAGGAAGCTCTTCGAGAAGACATACTCTTTGAAATACAACACTCTTTATTATCTATAAATGTATCAAAAGAATGAGATTGAGACTTACTTACAATTACTATTACTCTCTATTTTCTATAAGTACTTTAAATCTATTATGCTATTATTGATTTCATACTCTCAATCAATTACAACCAAAATCTATATATTAGTAAACTTACATAAACCCAAGGACTTACACTCACAAAAACTCAAGGGAGATTACATGAAGATTTGTACTACCAGTCAATATCCATGTTGTATAGAACACAAGCTTGTCAAAGAAATACTTTTGTATAAGCCTATTCCTTCGGGCAAATCAAGGATTGTTGGTTAGTGAAATACCGAAGGGAAGCTTCCAGACTGGACGTAGGACAGGAGGTCCGTACAAGTATAAAACTCTGGTATGATTGTTTTTATTCTTTACTTTTATAATCTATTATATTTTTTCTATTTAGTATATATATTACTATATATTCACATATTAACATACAAGTCATATTATACGATCCACTGCACTCTCAATTTGAGGATTGGTGATCCAGCATATAATATAAGTTATCCTTGTTAGTGCGGGAGGTGTGATAGTCTTTCGTGTATTGTATTCATGGAAGTGAGTTGCACCACTTAAGCATTTAAATCATTTTGGATGTCAAACAGACTCATTGGAGTTTACAACTTGGCATGCACGCTTGATCAATATTGGTTACACAGCGTGTTGTTATAGATTTCTTTAGAATGATTGATTGATTGCATGGGAATCATTGTTGATTGATTTTTCTTGCTTATTGTTGCACATTGATTGATTATAGATGTTTGCTTATTGATTGATTGTTTTTTGTTGATTGATTTTTTGTTTTTGTCTTCGTTGCTTCTTAATTGCTTGTTTTTGCTTGATTATTGATTGATTAATTATTTTTGTTGATTTATTTTTGTTGCTTTTGATTGCTTGCTAACGCTTGATTGTATATTTTGTTGATAGATTTTTGTTGCTTATCAATTTCTTGTTGTTGATTGTTATTGCTAGCATATTATGTTAATTTATTTTCCTTTTCTGTATAAGGAGTGCGCGATGTATTTCATGAATCTGTTTGTATGAGTGTGAAATTCTAGGGATGTCATCGTGATGAGTTAACTAGAGAAAGTGGAAACGAATCGGATGTAGCTTAATACCTCGAGGTCCTATTCATCTATGAGAATATGGCTATATGGCTTCAGACCAATGGGGTTAAGCTTATTAGTGATCGATGGAGCTTTTTATTGGTATTCCTCCAGTTAGTGAAGGAAACTTTGTTTCCCTTTATGTCTTGTTAAAATATAAGAAAGCATAACATACAGCTTACTTTGTTGTTGCTTGTATTTTACAAGTGTGCTTATTATTTCAATGGTAATATGTTTATTTGAGGTGCTTGTTGATTGGATGTGTTTTGATGGTTAGTTTAACATATCTATTTGAGAAGTTTGTTGCATTAGGTGTGTTTGTTACATAGTCAGTTGTAACATATTTATTTGAGATGCTTTTTGCATGGTTTAATATAGCATATTTATTTGAGATGATTGCTCTATATGATTTAGCATGCTTAAATCATGGTTTAATATTGCAATTGTGTTTAATCCTCTTTACTAAGTATATGATTAGGTACGTGGAAGTAGTTATGTACTATAGGGATTCTTATTTTCTTGGATTCACATCTAAATGTCATACTCTTGCTATGATGAGGTACATAAAATCTAAAGTATAGATGATATGAATATATATGCTTGTATGTCTTAAGAAATGAGAAGCCTTAGATGTGAGAGGTCTCAAATATAAGATCTGTATATATGTTGTTTTGGGATTATTTTTTCAGAGCTAGCTGTGCAAAGGAGGTACCATCGAATTTTTATGAAACAAAGGGGTCTTTAGGATCCTAAGGGTTGGGAGTAATGTTCTGTGCTTTGGAAGTTCTTGTAACACTAATCGTGTAAGAGAAGAACTGTTAAATCAACAAAAGTTGATGTTAGGAAATTTAGGTTAGTCATGTTGCACTGTCATACTCATAGGAATTTCAAGACAAAGTTATTTTAAGGAGGGGAGAATGTAACAACACACATTTATTTAATGATTGGATATTTAAATAACTAATTTAAATATTAAATTATTAATTAACAGAAGGTCTAAAATCTAATTTTTCGCATACAGTAGAATTATGACTCGAGACTGCTTCTGTTGAGTTTGCATCGACGTTGTGAATCAAAACGAATATGAGTATCCATGTATTTTTATGACTTATGTATTGTTATACGTATTCTATAAAAATACGTGCATAGTCATATCCATTGGGAACTTGACTGACGGCTTATACTTATGGGATGAAAACTTTATTATAAGACGTCTAGTTGAAGAATTTTTGGAATTGGATGGTTAGATGCCAAAATGACCTCGAAACGCATGTAATCACCATCCTAGAGCCCTATCTCAAATAGAGACCAAATTTATACCATCGCGAGCGAAAAAATGAGATGATGTGTGGATGTGTCGTGTGATCATATGAGCTTGAAACGTGTGGCGATTTACTTGAGAAATAAAATAAAATATACATATACATACATACATACATATATATTACATCCTTCCTCTTAAAATATCTACTTACTTGATCCTATTTCTCCTCGTTAGAAAAATGAAATAGCGGCTCCTCCTCCAATCAAATCGAGAGTTATAGACAAAGAAAGAGGATGAGATTGGATCCCTTAAACTTGTGATGGGATGGGGAGAAAATCTACGGTGGTGGGGTAGGGTGCGTGACATTTGGGGAAGATTGAGTAGGGGAGTTGATGGTTAGGGTTAGGGTTTATGGTTGAGCAAGGTGGAGTTGACCAAAATGGAAAGCACGGTTGTTCTTCTCCTAACTTATGGAACTAGGCCAGCCTGCCGTAGAAGAAATTTTATGAATTTCAATTTTATTTACCATTTTAGTTTTTTATTGGGCCTACGAAGTCAAATTCATTTAGAACATTTCTACTTCTTTGAATAAAATTATTATTTATTTGAATTTATAATATAGTTCTACATTATGTAATCATTATTGTATTATATATATATACCTATATCACACACAGATACGTACACACACACACACATATATATTTATATGCATGCACACACGCTTGCATGTGTAACATAGCAATCTGTATAAGATTTGACATGCCCGTGTATAAGTGCTACGTTTTACATCGCAATGGATATGTTAACATCTCTATTATACAAATATATCATCCAAATGTATGCTTATGCGCTTTAAATCATATATACAAAGTATTACAAATTTACACATGCAAATATACAACGTGTGTGTGTATATATATATATATATATATATATATATAATTTTAAACAAAATATATAAGGAAATTATAATATATATATAACATATATATATGTGTGTGTGTGTATGAATTTTAATAATTATAAAATAATTTAAAATTAAAATTAAATTTTTTATTTGATTATAGAACACAGAAACAAAATTCAATTTTTTTATACATGTAAAATAAGATATATATATATATATATAAATAATTTTCTAATATATATATATATATACATGTTAATACATAAATGAAATATGTAAAATAAATATATAATATCCACACACATATATCCAATAATGATCACGATAAAGGATTTTTTATATTTATTAAATTAAATTTCGTAGGGAAATTAAATAAAAATTATTTTCGAACATAAAACTTTGTATATTAATATTTTATAAAATTATAAACAATTTTTTAACATTTAAATATATTTATGTATATATATATATTATATTTTAAAATCAATTTAAAATTTAATTATTAATTTTTTCATATATATATATATATATATATTTATAGAAAGCTTATTAAGTGCGGAATTAATTCTATAAAATTTAGAACATGTTTTATATAATTTATTTATTGATGTTATAGATTTATAATGTTCATTTTATTTAACTAATAATTAAATAAAATATATATACTAAAAAAAATTATGTTGTAGGTAAAAACTAACTGCATAAAATTTTAGAATATAATTTTGTGTGAGATAATATATAATAATTAAGTTTATGAAACTTATGTGATTTAATAATTTTATTTTAATTCGAAAATAAAAAACCCTTTTTTAATATGCCATTAGTATTATGGGTGCGTATATTGCATAAATAATTTTTAATTACACAAGCATATAAATATACAATAATCGTAAATGTTACGATATATCCGTATACTAGATTCGTCACCTATCGATCTAAACATTAAATGATATATAATTAATACAATATTAATTTATATTAGTAAATTGGAGATATACCTTTACCAAGGCTTATTGAATACACATTGAAATGAAGATACGAGCTTCTTTGAATCCTATGCCAATCCCAAAGGTGCAAGCTTCGAATTGGTAACCACCAGCTATCAAATAGCTTTGATCCTAAAGTAGGATCAAGATCCCTTTTTTCTCTTACTCTTTCCCTACCTATTTTAAAATATCAAACACTAACCCTAATGCCATGTTAAGCCGCCCATCCCATGATCATATCATGGATGAAATTCCTATGCCCCATATTTGCTTCAAACCATTTTCAAGCCTGAACAATGTATACCACATTTATCAATATCATATATCATTTAACATATTTATAACTATTATAATCATATTATTAATATTGTTCAACAAATTAAATACAAAATTTATAACTAATATTTCATAAATATGAATTAATTTAATTAATTTACAATAGTTATAAATCAGGTAAATCATGTAGTCTAAGGAGTATTCAACTTTTCGGTTTTGTGACTCTTTAGATATAAATTTGGTCGGCGATTAATATCGAACAATTCGAATATTAATATTCATACATCATTTAGCATGTGTTGTGATATTTTAGCCAAATGTAAGAACCCTTAAAAATTATTAATAAAAAGTTAATTAATTATTAATAAGGCTAAAAATGGATATTTTGTTAGAATTTGACCACGAAAGTTACACCATTGTATTCATGACGATTTTATAATCAACTTTCATATATAAAGTTTTGAAATCGAAACTCAAACGGAAAAGTTATCGACATTGGACGTTTTTGAGTTTTAAATAATTCAAATGAATTCATTTTTTAAAAATTAAATATAATTAACCTTTGAAACTAAACCGGCAATAAATAATTTAACATTAGGATAAATTAACATTAAAAGAAAACGTTAATGGTAGGGTTAAAATTGGAAGAAAATAAAGTAAGAATGACAATAAATAATTCACAATCACAAGCGGTAGCCGCCCAAGGTCAAGAGGTCGACCAGTAGGAGGGTAGCAGCTAGGGTTAATTTAGGCCAAGAATGGCCCAAATTTTTATTATTTTCAACTTACTTAAATCTAACAGTTTTAGTGCCTTTTAACCACTTTAAACAAGAGGCTAGACCCTTCACTTTTATTCACAAATTATATCGGGAATACCTACGAAGCATTACCGATCTTCTTCTTCTCTACAATTCAGAATAACTTATGATTTCAAGGTAAAAGATTTTAGGTATTTAAATGTTCAATTTTAACTCTATTCTTCCCTAACCTTGATTCTAAATCTAAGTTATGTAGAATTCAATTATTGTATATTTCAAAGAGAAGGGATATGAAGGAGCAACTTAGAAAAGGCGTAATCAAATCCAAAAGGAGACTAGCAAATTCTCTAGTAGAAATCTTAGTTTTTCACATTTTAATTAGTAGAAGTTTGGATTTTTTATGGCTTGGGTAATTTGTTCATGAAATCCCTAAAACTAAAACCACAAAATTCCCCCGAAACGAAATATCAATTCTTATGTTTACTGGAACTTCAATTATTTATATTAAAATATTAAAATTTGTTTTGTTATTTTAATTTGAATATTTTACATTTTATTCCACTTCATAGTCTTCTCTATTAACGTGTTAAAGGGTTTAAAAAAAATAAGTTAGGAAATGGTGTGTAAGGTACGAATTCTCTTATTTATAGTTTGCACTGCCTTTTTCCGTAATTTAAATATGAATCCCTTTTCCACTTCAAGTTCGTGTATGTAAAAGTTGAATAGAATATAAAGAGTTAAAGTTGTAAGTCCCTGAAATAGAGATGAGA
This sequence comes from Allium cepa, assembly GCA_030765085.1. Classification (NCBI taxonomy): domain Eukaryota; kingdom Viridiplantae; phylum Streptophyta; class Magnoliopsida; order Asparagales; family Amaryllidaceae; genus Allium; species Allium cepa. The sequence continues at coordinate 487,920,092 of CM060940.1, read as the reverse complement.
ATTCTACTACATTAATATATACAATAAGTTTGGTATTTGGTTCTATTTTATTAATACAAGTCTACTATTGGGCTAAGAATATTAGCTAATTTAAATGTTATATGGATTTAGACTTGCATAAATTTGGTAGTTGTGATGATCTACCTTTCTTACACCTAAAGATGAAACTTAATACATCATCGGTATTCGTGTGCTGATCATTTAAGTATTCGAAAGATAGGCCATTAGGGATGAAAGAAAGAAAAAGAAAGAACAGAATCTTACAAAATATGATGAGTAACATATAATACGAACAAGTCTTTACAAAAAGAAATTATCTTCATTATACACATCATTAGTGTACCTTAACCTATTATTAGCCTGGACAGTTATAACAGCCTGTCCTTACAATTGCTGATAGATACAGACAAAAAATCAAACAAATGAAAATAGCGGAAGAATATAAGGTACGTGAATGCGTCTTGGAGAATCTAGCTCGTCACCTAAAAGCTCCAAAGGATCCAACTAAATCTGAAAAATATGCTCGGGCTGACCCCAAGCATTATAAGAAAATAACGTCCGGATCAGTCTAGTAAAACCAGCATAAGAAACTCAAATCATAAGGAAATTATTTATTTAACTCGTAAAACCTTTTAAAATCGAAGATATATCATAAGACCATGCCACACATAAACACGGACGCGTTTTTACCTTAAGATAACCAAAACATTTTTATAGAAAATCTGATGATATTATGATAATGTCTAGAACACAAATACATATTAATCATTGTGAAATAGTTACATTCTTAAATTCCAGCATAATAGATAATAACCAAGTCCGAAGGCACTTATTGGAGAATGGATTCCAACTATGAAAGGGTAAGAGTCTACCCGTCGAATCCGTACACCTCTAGAAAAAATGTATGAGAGGCCATAATGCATTGCACCTCTGCTACTCATGACCGACCTTACTTCTTACTAGATAGTGCCGAATATGATCATCCCTTGGTTGCGATCAAACAACCATAATAGGCCCCGGAGAATACATAGAGATATCGACACTAGATCTTGGGATGATCATACCCTAATGGAAACGACCCACGTAGCCATACTGCACATCCATTCTTTAGTCATTTTCTCGGTTGATGAGGCTTGAGGCTATGATTATCTTTTTATATAGCAACCACCTTGGAATGCTAACACTGCCCTCAAGTAGTAATACACTGCCAAAATTCATCCATACAAGTCTGTTCTAGGTCTGAATGAAACCGCAGGCACTACCTCTCCTACATCCATTATGGAGTCACTCTCATGTTCAAAAGCTTTGTCTTCAATCATATTCAAGATGTCTTCGGTATGAAACGCTTGAGTTGGATCGAAGTGGTTTTCAAATAATTTATACTTATCTCATCCCAGTCTCTTCGAGACAACATTTGATAGTTCCAGTAAGCGGTTCTTTTGGATATAATCAAACAATACATAGAAGCAAGGATCACCCCCTCACCGTTTAAGTGGACGGATTTCCTTATCATCTGTACTAGGAGAACGAAACGAGATTTATATGCAAAGTACAGCATCATCAAAGATGACTGTGCCATATAACTCACATGTTTTTCCTAGATATTTCTGGAGTTATATTTTGGTCTAGATTTGATAGTCGATTATTTAACTATCAAATAAACAAACAACAATAAATTCAGGGATTTAATTACCCATAGAAAACACTAATCCTCAAACTAAATCTTTCATTTATTAAAACTCTTTTCAAAAGTATTTATAAAAAACATTCATATACTTATCTCACTGGCTTAAGTATAATCAAAAAGCATTTGTGAAAGATTACTCATATCCAAATCATATCAAAGGATAAAAACAAAATGTAATTTAAATTAAAGATAAAGATAACCTTAAACAATATTCCTTCGGTGTTGAGTGTGGAACGATTATCCGTACTACCAGAATTAAAAAGGCCAGTTAAAGGAAATCCAATCTCAAATCCTTTTATAAATTTCCTTCTATAAATCCTCTTAATAAATTTCTTTTATTTATGAAGCTTCTTTACTTAAATTCCAAACCTATTTACAAAATTCTTTATAAATCACTAAGTTAAATTTACAAAATTCTTTTATAAATATCAAAACCATTTTTATATGTCTTTAAAAATATCCAAAATTATTTACAAACTTCTTTTATAAATACCCAAAATCATTTATAAAACTTTCTTATAAATATTCCTTATTTAAAACAAAACTCCTTTAACAAAATCATTTAATAAAGTCCTTTTGATAAACAAATGATTATTTAAAAAACCTTTACCAAAATCATTTCTTAACTTAAAACCATTATTAAAAATATCATTGACCTTAAAAATCAAAAAGAAGCCCAGTGATCACAATGGTTCTCTTTTAATTAAGATTACTTTTTAAGTTATAGCATGAGTATTTACATAACAAGCAGATATGCATAACGGAATCATCCAGCAACAAAAAATCAACATATACGTAAGATGTCCAAGTTACTGTAATCGCGGATGGGAATTTGTTTTTCCAAGCAGATCCAAGTTAATATAACAGTAGAATGGGTTCTTTTTTTAATAGATGTCAACATAATCTAGTTGGGAAATTATGGCAGAACTATGATTTATACTACCAAACAAATGTCCAATATAACTTAATTAGTAGAACAATGTTTTATTCTGCCAAACAGACGTCGTTGGATTTCATATTCGATTGAAATTACTTAAGGGTAATCGACAAAGAAATCCTTTGGATTAAAAATATTCTTTTAAAAGAAAATTACTTTAAAACAAAATCGATCTTCAGAATTAATGTTGTTTAAAACTTTAAACTTTTATATAAAAGCTAAATGACAATTAAACTCTTCACTTAATAATAATTAAGACTTTACTAATAATTAAATAGTAATTAACTATTAAATAAATAACTAATAATAATTATCCTTTTAAAAATAAATAATAAACCATTGTTAATCTTTAATTAGTTATTAAGTAATAATTTAAACCCTTAATTATTAATTATTATTAATTATTCTCAATTAATTAATTAATTATTCTTAAATTAAAACCTAAATAAATAAATTAAATCCTTATTTAAAATAATTAAATCATAATTAAGTTTTAGTTAAATCTTAACTTAAATTTAACTTAATTAATAATTAATTAAAAATTAAACCCTTCTCAACTAAATAATTTAATTAATCTTAATTAAATAATAATTAATCTCTAAATAATTATATAATAATTAATTATTTATTAATTAACAAATTATAATTAACTTACTTAGAAATAATTAATTACTAATTACCCTTACTTAATTAATGATTAAGTACTAATTACCATACTTAATTTTTAATTAAATAATCGTTAAATAAATAAATAAATAATTTAGAATATTTAAAATATGTTTGAAATTACTTTTCAAAAATATACTTAAGTTAAAACATTTTAAATTCAAAAAGAGTTCTTTTTCACGAACTACATTTATAGCGACTATCGCCATACAACTGGAAATTTCAAAAATTCATTTTATACTATAAATCACTATTCACACTCTTTATTTTATAATTAAAATACTTTATAAACTTTGAATAATGTTTTAGAAAACAAGGGTATGGTCTTCAAAAATTTTATAAAACATTTTTAAAAGTAAAATTAGAAAACAAGTTTAGACCAAAGCATCTCGATGTCGTTTTAACAAGTCACAATGCTAACTTTCTTAGCACATACAACACATACATAAGCTCATACATCCAAACACATGTCATAAAAACATACATAAAACAACTATAAACCAAAATCATATCTTTCCAACTGACTAGAACATTAGATTTCATTTCAAGTCTAACTTCCAATCACATACAACAACATATAATATTGTCTAAACCAAATATCCAACATACTTAACAACCAAATAAGAATATTTATTATAAATTAAGCATCATATTTAAAGTTAGAACTTTTAAATGAATTCAAGAGTTATATCACCGAAAAGCTACCAAACCACTCTGAACTTCCACTATAACTTGTCTATGACCTAGCTCCATGCGATATGTTTTAAAAATAAAGATTTGGTGGCCTTATGGTGGCTTTATGGTTCGGCCTAGGTGTGGTTCACAAGGTCCATAGATGGTGGAGCTCGGCCTAGAAAGGTGGATGGACTTCGTATCATCATTGAAGTCACAAAATCAAACCCGAAAATGGGTCTCCTTCTAACGAGCTTTTGGATAAGTAAATCATGGAAGTGGAAAATTTATAAAAATAAAAGTTCTTTAAATTATTTTCTCTTCGACTTTAAAAAATAGAATCACTTAATTTAGATCATTTATGAGGGAGAAATGGTCAAAATACGAAGATAATTTTTAGACTTGAAAATCTGGGTCCGAAAATGTTCTTCAAAGAACTGAGATTTGGACATGGTTAAGCTCAAAATTTGAGGAAGTAATACAAATTAGAGTTGTAGCTACTGAAATTTTCACGTTTTGAAAAAAAGAAAACCTCAATTTGGTTTAGAAATGAGAAAGATATGGCAGAAGGAAGAGGAAAAAAATTTAAGAAATGAGAGGAGTATTCATAAGCAAGAACAAAGTAAATTACCTAAACACCCTGGGAGCTTTACCCTCCACCTCCTCTTACCACATCACCATGCCACCTTACCTTCATATAGCTTAGCCCACAAGCTTGTCTCCCCCTTTCTACCTGTTCCAACATATTTAAACACGTTTTTAATGACATGACATTCACTTTTTTTTAAACTTGAAGTATAAGTTCATATTTTCATAAAATGTCACATCCATTTATATACTAACATGAGTATATATAAAATTATACCATAATATAAACTAACTTATTTGTAAAGGAATGTATATATGTTATAACTAGCATTTCACAACCCCTTCGGCAACTTATATAGTGGGTAAAAAGTCAAAAATTTGAAAAATGAATTCCGGTCACATTTTCTATTTTTCTTCAAACCATATATATTTATAAACAAATTTTAAAAGCTATTTCACCATTATTATTTATTATTTAAAAAGTTTTATTTAATTATAAAATCTATTATTTGAATATTTAAAATTAACTAAATATTCCTAAATTAAAGCGATGAAATTCTGGGTCATTACACTCTCTCTCCCTTAAAAGAATTTCGATCTCGAAATTTTACCAAAGCCATAAACCCAAAACAAGTAACCCTAGAAGACTTCACACTACTCGTTAGTTGATATTATGTATACAGATCATTATTATGCCAAAAATTTGATTTGATCACTCGCTCGAACACATAGCTTGCATTTCGAACTAGTATTGCTTACCCGACTTTCTAGTTCAGACTCTGATAAGGCTTCTCAATTAGAAACCGTTGTTCTCCTTACATAGCCATATACTATGATAGGAAACTTTGACTCTTGGTTAAGAACCCTCATCAAGTGTCCACCATCAAAATCGAGTGATCGATCCTTATTCAGAATGGTGTTCAACACATCAAGTCATATGCTCAAATCTTGATTAACAGTTATACGAATGAAATAATGTACCTACAACTTATGCATTTATACCAATTAATTTCTTATTATATCCTATTCTTTATTCTATTTACATTCAATTTCTTTTACATTCATTTAATCAACATCAATTTAAATCAAATTCAGTTGTTCATATCAATTCACTTACATTCAATTCATTAACATTCACTTATTGATATTCACTTTATATGTGCAACAACATTTCATTCTATATTCCATTTACTTAGAATATCTTCTTTAATACTAACAACACTTAATAACCATTCCATAAAATTATTTACTTAAGTTGATTTTAAACAACTTATATAACAATTCTTATGTTTATTTCACTTTAAAACTTAATTCATATTTAATTTCACCAAACAACATTCTAAACCTTATTCAATTCTTTTTATAACTCAAATTGAATTGCATTTATAACTTAAGTTCATTTTCGTTTACCTCTTTTTATCCCACTTTAGTTAACTTGAGTAAAATTTCATTTCAAAATTAATTCTATTTAACTTAAGTTAGATATCATTTTATAAATCAAATTCAAATTTACTTTTCTTAACATTCACATTAAACAAATTTAAAATTTGTTTTTAGCTTAATATTCCTTAAATCTATAAGTTATACAAATTTATTTACTTAAAATTTCATGAAATTATTCGACTTAAGTTTATTCACATACCATATTACAATTCAGGGTTACAAAATCACTTTACGACTAAAGTGTATATTCATTACATTATTTTATCCAATTCATTTCAAATACAATTCACTTTCATTTAACTTTTCTTAACTTCATTTCATCAACACAATTATTTAACTTTATTTAAGTTAATTCTTTTATTTCATATCTCAAATTCAATTTTCCTTTTATTTGCTGAACCAAAATGTTCAACCATTTTAAATTTGTTTTACTTTCCTGTTCAAATTCATAAGTTGTAAACTTATTTCTTATCTATACTATTTAAATAATAAGTTCAAAACCTTATTTTATATTTATCAAATCACATGTTGTATTTTAAAGTCAAAACTTGTTTTTATCGAAACAAAAATTCGATAGGTAATTGTTAATGGTAGCATTTCATCACTTAGAAACTAGAAAATGAATGATGATGCTGCAGTCAACACCTGAATTATTTTCCCAGCGACTAAAGTGAGTTTAGTGCTTTTAATTTCTTTTAAATTCCTTTTTTATTTATAAATCATATTTATAAATTTATACTTACATATAATTTCACTTATTTTATCTTGGTTGTAGAGAACCATTTCTTGTTGTTTATCTTTGTTTATTTTATAATGACAACTTATTAGTAAAACACAAACAACAAATTATAAATGATAATAATCAAATATTACCATTTACTAACAACCAAACACACCATATATAACTATAATAATTTCTAAAAAAAATATTCCTTTATATATAAATTATAATTTAGGTAACTATTTCATTTACCTACTTTAAAACAATAATATGTTGGTTTTCCTTGTTCAAGCATTTAGACATCCCTATCTATAGCATGGAGTCCCACATATTGACTAAAATTCATAAGCCACTCCAACAGATTTATTAACACAATATAAAACATTTTTATAATCACTAACAAATACGCGCTCATATATCTAATACACTCTAACTCAATCTAGGGCATTTCTAACCCTATCTATAATGAGTACCCATCCAAAGCCTAGGTGTATCGCTAAATCCTGAGTACCAAATGTGACAATCTGCTTTTCTTACACCTAAAGATGACACTTAATACATCTTTGGTATTCATATGATGATCATTTAAGTGTTCGAAGGACAGGTCATTATGGGTAAAAGAAAGAAAAAATCTCACAAAATGTGACGAGTAATATATAATATAAACAAGTCTTTACAAAAAGAAATAATCTTTATTATACATATCATTAGAGTACATTAACCTATTATTGGCCTGGACAGTTATAATAGCCTATCCTTACAATCGCTGGTAGATACAGAAAAATCAAAACAAATGAAAACAGCGGAAGAATATAAGGTACGTGAATACATCTTGGAGAATCCAGCTCGTCGTCTAAAAGCTCCAAAGGATCTAGCTAAATCTGAAAAATATACTCGGACTGACCAAAGCATTATTAGAAAATAACGTCCGGATCAGTCTTGTAAAACCACCATGAGAAACTCAAATCATAAGGAATTTATTTATTTAACTTGTAAAACCTTTTAAGATCAAAGGTATCTAGTAAGACCACGCCTCATATAAATACGGATGGGTTTTTACTTTATGATAACCAAAACATTTTTATAGAAAATTTAGTGTATTATGATAATGTTTAGAATACAATACATATTAATCATAGCCGAAATTGTTACATTTTTACATTCCAGCATAATAGATATATAATCAAGTCCGAAGGCATTTATTGGAGAATGGATTCCAACTATAAAAGGGTAAGGGTCTGCCCATCGAATCCATACACCTCTAGATGAAATGTATGGGAGACCACAATGCATTGCACATCTGCTACTCAAGACCGACCCTACACCTTACTGGATAGCGCCAAATATGATCATCCCTTGGTTGCGATCGAACAACCATAATGGGCCCTAAAGCATACATGAGATATCGACACAAGACTTGAGATGATCATACCCTAATGGGAGCGACCTACATAGCCCTGCTGCACGTCCCTGCTTTAATCATTTTCCCGGTTGATGAGCCTTGACGCTACGTTACCTTTTTATATAGCAACCATCTTGGAATGCTAACACTACCCGCCAAGTAGCAATGCAATGGCGACATTCATCCATATAAGTCCGTTCTAGGTCTGAACAAAATCGAAGGCACTACCTCTACTGCATCCATTTTGGAATCATCTTCAGGATTAGTAGTAAGTAGCCCTTGCACTGCAAAAGCTTGTCTTCAATCATCTTCAAGATGTCTTCAGTACGAAATGCTTTAGTTGAATTGAAGTGGTGTTCAGATAATTTATACTTATCCGATCTCAGTCTCTTTGAAATAACATTCAATAGTTTCGGTAAACTCAACCCCAGTTCTTTCGAAAATAATCAGACAATACATAGCAGCAGGGATAACCCCTTAACCATTTAAGTGGATGGATCTCCCTATCATTTGTCCTAGGAGAACAAAACGAAATTTATAAGCACATTACACCATCATCAAAGATGACTGTGCCATATAACTCACATGTTTCTACTACATATTTTCGAAGTTATATTTTGATCCAGATTTGATAGTTGGTTATTTAACTATCAAATGAACAAACAACACAAATTTAGAGATTTAATAACAAATGAAACCACTAATCCTCAAACTAAATCTATCACTTATTAAAACTCTTTTCAAAAGTATTTATCAAAAAAATTCATATACTTATCACACTAACATAAGTATATTCACAAAGCATTTGCGAAAGATTTCTCATTTCCAAATCATATCAAAGGATCAAAATAAAATATAGTTTAAATTAGAGATAAACATTACCTCAAACAATATTCCTTCGGTGTTAAATGTGGAACGAATGTCCATACCACTAGAATTAAGAAGGTCAGTTAAAGGAAATCCAATCTCAAATCATTTTATAAATTTCCTTTTATAAATCCTCTTAATAAATCTCTTTTATTTATGAATCTTCTTTACTTAAATTCCAAAACCATTTACAAAACTCTTTATAAATCACCAAGTTAAATTTACAATACTCTTTTATAAATATCAAAACCATTTATATATATTTTTTATAAATCTCCAAAATTATTTATAAACCTCCTTTATAAATATTCAAATCATTTATAAAACTTTCTTATGAATATTATTTATTTAAAACAAAACTTATTTTAAAAAAATCATTTAATAAAGTCTTTTTGATAAATAAAGCGATTATTTAAAACATCTTTACTAAAATCATTTCTAAACTTGAGAACCATTATTAAAAGTATGATTGAACTTCAAAATCAGAAAGAAGCTTAGTGATTGCAATGGTTCTCTTTTAATTAAGTTTACTTTTTAAGTTATAGCATGGGTATTTACATAACAAGCACATATACATAAGGGAATCAACCAACAACATACAAATCAAAATATAAGTAAGATATCCAAGCTACTGTAATGCGGACATGAATTTGTTTTACTAAACACATCCAAATTAGTATAATAGCAGAATAGGTTTTTTTTCCTTTTTATTTGTAATAGGTGTTAACATAATCAACTTGGGAAACTATGGCAGAACTATGATTTATACTACTAAACAAATGTGCAATATAACTTAATTAGCAGAATGGTGTTTTATTCTGCTAAACAGATGTCATTAGATTTCATATTTATTTGGGATTACTTAAGGGTAATCGAAAAAGAAATCCCTTGGATTAAAAATATTCTTTTGAAAGAAAGTTACTTTAAAATGAAACGGGTCTTCGAAATCAAGGTGGTTTAAAACTTTTATATAAAAATTAAATGATAATTAAGCGCTTCACTTAATAATAATTAAGCATTTAATTAATAATTAATTAATAATTAACTATTAAATAAATAATTTAAATAATAATTATCCTTTTAAAAATAAATAATTAAACCATAACTAAATTTTAATGAATTATTAAATAATAATTTAGACCCTAAATTATTAATTAATTACTACTTAATCTTAATTAATTATTAGTTAATCTTAATTAATTAATTATTCTTTAATTAAAACTTAAATTAATAAATTAAATCTTTATTTAAAATAATTAAATCATAATTAAGTTTTAATTAAATCTTAAATTAAATTCAACTTTATTAATAATTAATAATTAAACCCTTCTCAAATAAATAATTTAATTAATCTTAATTAAACAATAATTAATCTATAAATAATTAATTAAATAATAATTAACCCTTTATTAATTAACATAACATAATTAACTTACTTAAAAATAATTAAGTGCTAATTATCCTAACTTAATTAATGATTAAGTACTAATTACCTTACTTAACTTTTAATTAAATGATCGTTAAATAAATAAATAAACAAATAATTACTTTGAAATATTTAAAATATGTTTGAAAACACTTTTCAAAAAGATACTTAAGTTAAAACATTTTAAATTCAAAACGAGCTCGTTTTTCACGAACTGCATTTGTAGCGACTATCGCCATACGACCCGAAATTTCAAAAATTCATTTTATAATCTAAATCACTTTTCAAACTCTTTCATTTATTTTCAAACTACTTCATAAACTTTGAATAAAGTTTTAGAAAACAACGGTAAGGTCTTTAGTGCTTTTATAAAACGTTTTTAAAAGTAAAGTTAGAAACAAGTTTAAACTAAAGGATCTCGATGCCGTTTTAACAAGTCAAAATGCTGACTTTCTTAGTACATACAACACATACATAAGCTCATACATCCAAACACATGTCATAACAATATACACAAGAAACAACTATAAACCAAATCATATCTTTCCAACTAACTTGAATATTAGATTTCATTTCAAGTCTATCTTCCAATCATATACAACAACATACAATATTGTCTAAACCAAACATCCAACATACTTAACAACCAAGTAACAAGTTTTATTATCAAAATAAGCATCATGTTTAAAGTTATAACTTCTAAACGTATTCATGAGTTATACTCACCGAAAAGCTAACAAACCATTCAAAACTTCCACTATAACTTATCCATGACCTAGCTTTATGCGATATGCTTTGAAAATGAAGATTTGGTGGACTTATGGTGGCTTTATGGTTTGGCCAAGATGTGGTTCACAAGACCCAACGGTGGTGGAGCCCGACCTTGAAAAGCGGAGGGACCTCAAATCATCATCGAATTCGCAAAATCAAACCCGAAAATGGGTCTCCTTCTAATTGACTTTTGGACAAGTAAATCACGGAAGTAGAAAAGTTATAGAAAGAAAAGTTCTTTAAAATTATTTTCTCTTAAATTAAAAAAAATCACTTAATTTGGAACATTTTTGAGGGGAAACGGTCAAAATACGAAGAGGTATTTTCGGACTTGAAAATATGGGTCCGAAAATACTTTTTAAAGAAATGAGATTTGGGCCTAATTATGCTCAATATTTAAGGAAGTGATACATATTAAAGTTGTAGCTACTAACATTTTACACGGTTTGAGAAAAAAACCTCCATTTCATTAAGAAATGAGAAAGATATGGAAGAAGGAAGAGGAGGCAAAATTGAAGAAATGAAAGGAGTATTTATAAGAAAAAATAAAGTAAATTACCTAAACACCCTTGGTCCGTTACCCTCCACCTCCTCTTGCAACATCACCATGCCACCTCACCTTCATGTACCTCTGCCCACAAGCTTTCCCCCCTCCTTTCTACTTGTTCCAACATGTTTAGACATGTTTTTGATGACATGAGATTCACTTTTCTTTTTTTAAACTTTAAGTATAAATTCTTATTTTCATAAAATGCCACATCCATTTATATACTAACTTAAGTATGTGTGTGTATATATATATATATGTATGTATACCATAATATAAACTAACTTATTTATAAATGAATTTATATATGTTATAACTAGCATTCAACGCTTTCGACAACTTTTAGTCGATGAAAAGTCAAAAATTCGAAAAATGAAATCCGGTCACATTTTTAATTTTTCTTCGAACCATATATTTTTGTAAACAAATTTTAAAAGCTATTTCACCATTATCATTTATTATTTTAAAGAGTTTAATTTTAATTATAAAGTCTATTATTTGAATATTTAAAATTAATTAAATATTTCCAAATTAAAGCGATGAAATTCAGGTTGTTACACTCTCCCCCATAAAAGAATTTCGATCCTGAAATTTAACCACAGCCATAAACCCAGAAACAACTAATCCTAGAATACTTCACACTACTCATTAGTTCATATGATGTGTATAAATCATTATTATTTGATCACTCATTCGAGTACATAGCTTATATTTTCAAATTAGTATTGCTCACCCAACTTCCTAGTACGGACTCCGATCAGGCTTCTCAATTAGAAACCATTGTTCTTCTAACTTAGCCATATACTATGATAGAAAACTTTGGTTCATGGTTAATAACCCTAACCAATTATTCACCGCCAAAATCAAGTGATGGATCCTTATCCAGAAGGGTGTGAAACACCTCAAGTCATGTACTCGAATCTTGATCAACAGTTATGCGAATAAAATAATATACGTACAACTTACACATTTTTTTTCAATTAATTTCTTATTATATCCCATTCTTTATTCTATTTACATTAAATTTCTTTTACATTCATTTGATCAGCGTTAATTTAAATCAAATTCAATTGTTCATATCAATTTCACTTGCATTCAATTCATTAACATTCACTTATTAATATTCACTTTAGAATTCAATTTATGTTTAACAACATTCATTCTATATTCCATTTACTTAGTATATCTTCTTTAATACTAACAATACCTAATAACCATTCCATAAAATTATTTACTTAAGTTTATTTTAAACAATTTTTGCAACACTTTTTTTAATCTTTATTTCACTTTAAAACTTAATTCAATTCAATTTTACCAAACAACATTCTAAACCTTATTCAATTCTTTTTACAACTCAAAATGAATTGCATTTATAACTTAAGTTCATTTTCATTTAACTCGTTTCATCCCACTTTACTTAACTTGAGTTAAATTTCATTTCAAAATTCAATCTATTTAACTTAAGTTAGATATCATTTTATAAATCAAATTCAGATTTACTTTTCTTAACATTCACATTCAACAAATTTACAATTTGTTTTTAGCTTAATAGTCCTCAAATCTATAAGTAATACAAACTTATTTACTTAAAATTTTATGAAATTATGCGACTTAAGTTTATTCACATACCATATTACAATTCAGGGTTATAAAATCACTTTATGACTTAAGTGCATATTCATTTCATTATTTTATCTAATTCATTTCAAATACAATTCACTTTCATTTAACTTTTCTTAAGTTAAACTTAATTTCATCAACTTAATTTATTTAACTTTACTTAATTTAATTATTTTATTTCATATCTCAAATTCAAATTTCCTTTTGTTTGCTGAACCAAAATGTTCAACCATTTTAAATTTGGTATTACTTTCTTGTTCAAATTCGTAAGTTATAAAATTATTTCTTATCTATACTATTTAAATTATAAGTTTAAAATCTTATTTCATTTACATATTTATCAAGTCACATGTTGGATTTTAAAATCAAAACTTGTTTTTATCAAAACAAAAATTCAATAGTAAATTTTTAATTGTAGCATTTCATTACTTAGGAACTTGAAAATGAATAACGATGATGCTACAGTCATTACTCAAATTATTTTCCCAGTGACTAAAGTGAATTTAGTGCTTTTATTGCTTTTAAATTCTTTTTTTATTATAAGTCATATTTATAAATTTATAGTTATATATAATTTCACTTATTTCATCTTGTTTACACATAACCATTTCTTATTATTTATCTTCGTTTAAACTATAATAACAACAACTTTTTATTAAGACACAAACAGTAGATGATAAATGAAAATAATCAAATATTACCATTCACTAACAACCAAACACACCATATATATGACTATAATTATTTCTTAAAAACTATTTCTTTATATATAAAATATACTTCAGGTAAATTATTTAATTTACCCACTTTAAATAATACTATGTCGGTTTGCCTTGTTCAAGCATTTAGAAATTCGTATTAATAACATGACATCCTATGTATTGACTGGAATTCATAAGCCACTTCAACAAACAAATTAACACAATACAAAACATTTTTATAATCACTAACAAATACACGCTTATATATATAATACACTCAAACTCAATCTAGGGCATTTCTAACCCCATCTATAATGAGTACCCATCCAAAGCCTAGGTGTAACGCTAAATCCTAAGCTTTGATAACAAATGTGAAAATCTGCCTTTCTTACACCTAAAGATGACACTTAATACTTGGTATTCGTGTGTCGATCGTTTAAGTGTTCGAAAGGCATGTCATTAGGGGTAAAAGAGAGAAAAAGAAAGAATAGAATCTCACAAAATGTGACGAGTATTATAAAATATGAACAAGTCTTTACAAAAAGAAATTATCTTTATTATACACATCATCATAGTACATTAACCTATTATTAGCCTGGATACTTATAATAGGCTGTCCTTATAATCGCTAATAAATATAGACAAAAAATCAAAACAAATGAAAACAATGAGGGAATTTAAAGTACGTGAATACGTCTTGGAGAATCCAGCTTGTCATTTGAAAGCTCCAAAGGATCAGGCTAAATCTGGAAATTATGCTCGGGCTGACCTAAGAATTATAAGACAATAATGCCTGGATCAGTTTGGGTAATGGGTCATAATGCATAAGGCTAGCTTCTAGGTCGAGCTATTAAGGGGTAGTTGTAGGATCTACCTCCTTTCCACTTAAGATGTAGTAGAAGGTCAAGATTACCATTTAGTTGCGATAGTGGAAATCTCGAGAGGGGTCCACTTCGAGGTCGAGGTTTTAATTGACTATTGTAGGGTCTGCCCCTTCCTATAAAGAAGTATTAAGTAGCCTGGTGAGATTCCATGCGATGTCAATTAGGGAGTACTATAGAGGCATGCGTCTTGGGTTAGGTAGTAAATGACGGGGACCTGCCTAGGATATAGGCATTAAATAGTCAGAATCTGCCTATTTCTCATTAAAAAATATTAAGTGGCTTGGGTACTTTCTCTCGCATTGTTAGGGTGCGACTGACGGTGGTTGAACGGGACTAAAAAGGGCTTTTGACCTACAATTGAAGGTAAGTTATAAAGTTAGAATAGAAGAGTGTAAGTTGTAGAGTTGGACTGTGATGACTTTCTAGCTTACATTTGGAGATATCTTATTTAGGATATAATATAGGATGCATAAGACAGGTTACTTATCTAAATAATACCGTCGAAATAATACTATGGTAAGGCTTGGGATTTTCATTCGCCAGACATTGTTGTTCTAGCCCCTCCTCATTAAAACACATAGGTTAGGAGATACGATTTTGATTGAGAGGATGAAGGCAGAGGCGAGGACTTATGGAAATTATCTATACATTTATGTTTTATATAGTTTTTTACCCAGTTCAGACATGTTGTTACTTTGGGATATTGTATTTTTGATATTTGAGATGGGATGTTGTATTTCTGAGATTTGAATTTTTATAAAATGTATACTTATTTCTGATATTATATTTTATCCATTCTGTTGTGAGATTCTAATAACATAGATAGATTGCTTTATATATTGTTAACTGTATCGATTTTACCAACCAACAGTCGAAAATAAGGCCCGTTTCGAGGTGGATTGTTGCATTTGTATCAGAGTTTAGGTTACCTGATCAACGGGGACATGCTCATGTAAGAGTGCATACTTATTAGTTTTGAAAATATTTTCACAAACCCCACTATATGTATATACATACTTATTTGAACATACGCAAAAACAATAGGCAAATCATTTTCAGAAAACAATGTTTTCTTAGGAATTTATAACTAAAATTTACACCTACATATAGTTGATTATGGTTGAAAATCATTCCTCTAAGGTTGGGAATCCCTCTTGCAATGACCCATAAATTTTTAATAATTAAAATTGTTAAACTGATAAAATTTTGGTAATTTAATATGAAGAAAAATAAACTTTGTAATAAAATAAGGAAGGAATGTTAAAGTGGAAATACATATTTTATTCATAATGTAATATAAAAGAATGAAACTTATCTGAATGAATTTATTTGAGGATTCAATCATAATAAATGTGCACATTTAACAAATTCAATATAATTAAGAACAACTGTTAATGCAAAGGAAAGAAATTAATTAAATTCATCAGGTCATTGCTTGATTTCTTGCCTTTTCTCCATATAGCCTCTTTATTTCTTGCTTTAGCCATGCAAACTCTTTTCCTAGCCCAGTATTTCTCATTTGCAAATCATGTACAAGAAGATTTATTTCTCATTTCAAAACTCCTCATTTTCATTTGCATTTAAGAATAAAATATATACACGTTTCTTTCTCCTTAACTTATTCCTTTTCTGTTTCTTAACATTTACTCTCACTTTGTTTGCCATCCAAACCATCTATGTATCAACCCAAAAATTTTAATAAATGTTTTATTTATTTTACATAATTTTGTTATTTAAAATATAAATTTTGGTGTGGATTAGAATTCCACATATGAATTAATAGAATATTTTCCGAAAATGTAAAGTTTGTCAATATGGTCAAATTTTGACTTCTAAATTTAAAAATTAAAAAGTTTGAAAATTTGAATTTTATCTTTTATTTTGAAAGTAAATAAAATTTTAAGAATACTGCTTTTCGTTGAAATCTGATTTATAATGTGAAAGTTATGCCTTTTTTACTATTGTGTGTAAATTTGCTGTATTTAACAAAATTATTTACTTTAAATTATATAAATAATATTTCATTTGGTCATATAATGTTCTAATTTATGTTTTAAGGGGTAAAATAACTTGTTTTGTATATATTTTGGTTTTAAAACATTTTAAAAGTGTAATTGACATTTTCCAGTGTCAGTTGTATTTTGTTTACAATTTCTAATTTCCAACTTCAATTAATTTAAGAAATTCTTTTTATATTTTTTATATTTTTTCTTAAGAACTAATTTTATTCTCATTATCACTTTATTTTGTTTCTCAAAGATTTATTTTAAATCATTTTTAAGAAGAGTTGTAATTTCCCAAAGTTATGTGAATTGTGTTTGCAATTTTCTTAAGCTAGTTTCAATAAATTAAGCTATTTTCTTTATTTATCTTTCTATTTTCCTAAAATATAATTATTTATTTTCTTTTTCACTTTATTTCAGTTTGTTTTGTTTTATTCACTGATTTTTATTTGTTTTAAGGCGTGGTAGAAAATTTTCCAAGATAGTGGTATTGTGTGTAAATTTTCAAGCCTTGTTCAATTTGATAAACTATTTCTTTAATTATTTTCCATTTTTTTCTTGAAATCATTGCCCAAAATTTTAATAAATATAGGCAATTTCTGTAATTTTGATTTTGGTTTAAGTTTAACCCTAATTGAAATTTTAAATTCTAAGTTCTAAGTTCAAATCTTTCATATAAAGTATATATATGTACAATATTTATTTCGCGATTGTTTTATTTACTATGGTTATATGCTTTTTAAATTAGGGAATAAATATTGTGTAAAAGGGGAATAAAATTTTGCGTTTCTTTATACGTATATACATCATTTTCTTATTTAAATGATAAATAAATCAAACAAATGTAAGCAAATCGAATTTTGAATTAAGTAATAAATAGTGTATAAATAAGCTATGTACATTTCACGTTTTAAATTTTGTACGTTTTGTATCCGTTATTGTTGATTTGTTGGATGCTAAAAGGTACGTTATTTTTCTGATTTATTTTTAGCATATGTACTGAATAAATAAAAAACGTATAAATTTTTAATACGTTATTTTGTTAAATATTGGGCGTACGTTTCGTTGTATTTATTGCGTCTATAGTACGCATTCTTAAATTCTTACCTTAGTTGTAAATAAATAAATTTATCAGTAGACGTGCATTTCAAAAGAGGGAAGGAATTAACTATAGTCGTTCAAATTTATTACTTGCACTGTCATTCACGTACAAACTTTCTACACTTTCCTTTTCTCCTTCTATTTTAATAGGAACCAAATCCATCTATTTTACTAACGTCCAAATTAAATATTTTCTTTCCGTTTCTTTTCCCTCAATCAACGCAAGTTCTTCTTTTAAATATAAATACGTTCAAAAATTCCATTTACCTCCTGTGTATAATAGGAATAAAATCTTCCACTTTCCCTTGCTTCAATTGTTTTAAATTGGTATAAAATCTGGAAACGACTATAACGTTCAAGTCTAATATTTCTTACTGTTTCTTTTCTCTTAAATCACGCAACTTTACTTATAAATTCAAGACCCACGTACAAAATTCTATTGCATCTAATTTTTTGTTTCAATCTTCTTGCCTCCTTTATTTACGCCTTCCCACCTTATCATTATTTCTTGCGTTTTAAAATTTATCAACGTAATTGCTTCTTTTTAATTATAAAACACGTTCACAAAATTCCATTCTTCATTGCCTTAAAATTCGCATGCCATGATTTATGCCTTCCCACTTTATCAACCTAAGGTTTCTCAAATAAATACAAAACCCACGTACCAAATTTCCTTTACATCTCATTTTGGTTTCAGTCTTCTTCTTTCTTGCGTGAGCTCTCTACTTCAGGTAATGACTGCAAAAAATTTCTTCCTTCTTTTATTTTTTTGCGTTTTCTTTTTCTTGTGTTTCTTTTGTCCATTGTTTTGCTACACCAAGTGCTCGGCCCTCCACCACCTTTGAGTTTTAACCCCAACCTAAATTTTTCCAATCTCCCACTGCTTGCGTGTTTCAGGCTATAAATAAAAAATATATTATATTAATGCATGCGCCACCTGTGCATAATTAAATCTCAGCCTATATACCTTAGCATCCATCTGCGTACGTGCTTCTCTAGCCTTGAATATAGTAAATAGCCGAGACTTGAGGTGTCGGTTAAATCGTGTGGTGAAGGGACCGAGTTATTGGTTAATTATATCATTTCATTCAATCTAGCTTTTCAGTTTTGCTTTATTAAATTTGATATGATTGTAATTGAATTCGCATAATTAGTTTTATTCGTTTTGTTTCAAGATTTGAATCTGATCGTCGCCTCCGCTAAAATTTGATCGTTCCTTCTGTACGTTTTTTCGGTGTGGATATCGTTTTTAGAATCTAATTTTCAGCGTCGTGGAGGTAAGTATTCACGCCTGACAAACATACTTATAGATCTGTAAATTAATGACAAGTGAAATTGTAGAATGAATAATTTTATTTTACTTACCTATGATATAAAATTTATGATGTTAGAACCATGCTATAAAATTGTCACATCACCCGTTATATTATCAGCTGTTTTACCGTTTATTTATTACCGATTTTCACTTCAAGTCCCCTGTAGAGTAGAATCACTTTGGGCTGAAATGATAGGCCCGAACGTTATTTATTTATTTAATTATTCTATTTACTTAATTACTTGGGATTGCGGGTTTGAAATGATAGAACCCGGGTTTTTCTTTGTAAATTACGGATTGAAATGATATATTATTCGTATCATTTGACCTAGGTTAGAAAATATTATACAGACCCGCAGTTATTATATATATATTTTCTGGAAATATTAAATATTTTTAAATTAGTATATTATAATATTTTGTTAAAATCGGATTAAAAATAATTTTATAAAGTATAGTGGTTTTGCACAAGTTAAAAATGTAAATAAATGAATGGTTAAGTTGGAATTTGAAGCATAAGTTTATTTTGTAAATTTTGATTTTTGTAAAATAAAATGGAATTCAAGTTAAGAAATAAAATATGATAATTGGGTGTAAATTTAAATATAAAGTGAATTACTAAAGGGTTAATATTTTCTACGAATTAAATGGTTAAATAAGTGAATACTTAAAAATGGAAGTTGAAGTATAACTAAATCTAGAAATTTGAAGTTGGTTTTAGAATAAAACGTAAGTTAAGAAATAAATTTGAAATTAAGTTTATTTTTGAAATGGCAATTAAACTTAATTGTTAAGTAAAATTTTATAGAATATTGTGCAGTTGATTTTAATAAGTAAAGCATAGAGAAGTTTGATATTTATTTGCGAAATTTACTTTATAAAAATCATAAATTATTGAGTAACTTAAATGACTATTTAAAAGTGAAAAATATTATTTTATGAGTTAAATTGGTTTAAATTAAGGGTTAATTATTGCTAAAATTTTATTGAAGTCTGAAATTTAATTTACTTAAATCTGTTGTAAAGGATATTACCGCACATTGCAAGTGATGTTGTTTATGCAAGTGAATTAATGCTAAACTGTAACGACCCGCATAAATTCGATGTTTAAAATGAATTAACTTAATAAGATTTTAATTTTAATTTAGAAAGAAACAAAAATCTTATTAATTTATATGAAAGCAAATATTGAAATTTGATGTATCAAGGGTAATTAAAATTTACAAATTTAAATTTATATTTCAATTAATTGAAATAGTGAAAATTTGTCGCATTTGGATATAAAGTTAAAAGTAAGTAAAAAGGGGCAAGTATTGAATTCATCAATGG
The DNA here is from genome assembly GCA_030765085.1 of Allium cepa. Lineage (NCBI taxonomy): Eukaryota > Viridiplantae > Streptophyta > Magnoliopsida > Asparagales > Amaryllidaceae > Allium > Allium cepa. Next base: position 487,899,412 of record CM060940.1, on the reverse strand, counting down.
AGTTAAATATTGATTTATGGAAAGTAAATGGAGGTAATAAAGTAATGCAGGACAATATTTTTTTTAGTACAATCCCTTTTTTTTATTTGTAAACTATTGTAAGATGTTAATTAATTGAAATGTGAAGATTAGGAGATAGATTCAAAATTTATGTTAGACAATGAATTGCAATAATTAGAGTTAATAATTAATGGATTAAATGGAGTACCAATTTACTCATAAACGTGAATATAAGAGAACTAATAAATATTGAATAAATTTTGGAATAGTTGCAATAAATGTTAATTGAGTAAAACCAGTGTATGTAAGTAATTACAATGTTGGGGTGTAAATAATGAACCTCTAAAAGTGTAATTAAGAGTTAAGGACTATATTTATTGTACATTACTTATTTTATTAGGTTGTTAAGTTAATTTGTAATTAATTTCAATTAATTCACTAAATTATGGCAGTTAATGTGGAATAAATTGGTAAGTAAAGAATGTTGAATTCAAATAAGATGTAACCAAAGTAAAATTCCATTCATATTAGGATAATAAATGTGATAAAAAGAAATGAGACCAAAATAAAATTTGGAAAATATAAATGTAATGAAATCTAAAATAATATTAACTATGTTGGTTAAGTAATAAATTGATTCAATATTAAGTTGTAACCGAATAGAAATCAAATTCGGAATTAATTTGCAATTAATTGGATTAATTGCAGCTGACATTTGAACGCTGTATTTACTGGAATAATTGACACTAAATTGATATGTGAATTTGCTTTTAGTTAATGTATATATCAAAGGGATTAATTGCAATTAAATGGATTTAGTATTTAAAGATTTTGTAGATATTTATTTAGATGAAATTGAAGCCATTATATGAGTATGAATCTAATGTAAATTTTTACTTATAGAATGGACAATTGATATTAAATAAAAGGAATAAAATTTAAGTGGGTCAATAAATTGAAATTTAATGAAATCAAACATCTAAATGTTATGTTAATAGAAATTTAAAATGGAATCTAAGAATATTTGTATAATATATTTTGAGTCAAATGTTGATTTCATCCAGTGTAATATTGAATTTAATAATAAATGAAGTTTTAACTTATATTTTCTAAATTTAATGAAATTTGGAAATTAACACTGAAATGGATATATTTATCAACTTACAGTGTACATCTAAACTTGTTTAAACTTCTGCAAATGATTAAGAAATATAAAAGGGAATTTCTGAAATCGATAAATTTAGCAACTTTCAATTAACTTTCAATTGTTAAACTATTGTAATTGATTTAGAAACATAAAGAGTTGCTTATTTATTTGAAGTTAAATTTTGGAAATTGGGTTATTTCAATTTAATGGGAATAAAATGTTAAATGTTACGTTAATGGAGTTTAAGTTGAAAATTTAGAATAACAATATATTAGACCATTAACCAATGCTAATTTATCTACTTGGTGATAATGGAGTGAACAAAAGAATTTAAAAACCAAATAAATGAAATTTAACACTTAATTTTTACGTTAATAGAAAGTTAGATGGAATGTAAGAATATTATGATAGTTTGCAAATTCAATGAAATTTTTTATCCGTTTAAGAATAGTGAATTGAATAATAGATATGAAACAAAATAATTATACCATAAGAAGAATGTATTGAAAATAAATGGAAAGCTAATTTCATTAAAAATGCTCTTTCTATTTAACCCAAAAATGTACGTTTCTTATATTAATTGCCATAAATTCCAATTAACTTCTCTTTTCCTTTTAATTCAAAGATTCCTCATATGGATTAGATGTTGCAAATTCCACACTTTCAAAGCTTTAACCTTATTCTTAAACAGATAAAAATTTTCATTGAATTTGCAAACTATCATAATATTCTTACATTCCATCTAACTTTCTATTAACGTAAAAATTAAGTGTTAAATTATTTATTTGGTTTTTAATTTCTTTTATTCACTCCATTATCACCAAGTAGATAAATTAGCATTGGTTAATGGTCTAATATATTGTTATTCTAAATTTTCAACTTAAACTCCATTAACGTAACACTTAACATTTTATTCCCATTAAATTGAAATAACCCAATTTCCAAAATTTAACTTCAAATAAATAAGCAACTCTTTATGTTTCTAAATCAATTACAATAGTTTAACAATTGAAAGTTAATTGAAAGTTGCTAAATTTATCGATTTTAGAAATTCCCTTTTATATTTCTTAATCATTTGCAGAAGTTTAAACAAGTTTAGATGTACATTGGAAGTTGATAAATCTATCCATTTCAGTGTTAATTTCCAAATTTCATTAAATTTAGAAAATATAAGTTAAAACTTCATTTATTATTAAAATCAATATTACACTGGATGAAATCAACATTTGACTCAAAATCTATTATACAAATATTCTTAGATTCCATTTTAAATTTCTATTAACATAACATTTAGATGTTTGATTTCATTAAATTTCAATTTATTGACCCACTTAAATTTTATTCCTTTCATTTAATATCAATTGTCCATTCTATAAGTAAAAATTTACATTAGATTCATACTCATATAATGGCTTCAATTTCATCTAAATAAATATCTACAAAATCTTTAAATACTAAATCCATTTAATTGCAATTAATCCCTTTGATATATAAATTAACTAAAAGCAAATTCACATATCAATTTAGTGTCAATTATTCCAGTAAATACAGTGTTCAAATGTCAGCTGCAATTAATCCAATTAATTGCAAATTAATTACGAATTGATTTCTATTCGGTTACAACTTAATATTGAATCAATTTATTACTTAACCAACATAGTTAATATTATTTTAGATTTCATTACATTTATATTTTCCAAATTTTATTTTGGTATCATTTCTTTTTATCACATTTATTATCCTAATATGAATGGAATTTTACTTTGGTTACATCTTATTTGAATTCAACATTCTTTACTTTCCAATTTATTCCACATTCACTGCCATAATTTAGTGAATTAATTGAAATTGATTACAAATTAACTTAACAACCTAATAAAATAAGTAATGTACAATAAATATAGTCCTTAACTCTTAATTACACTTTTAGAGGTTCATTATTTACACCCCAACATTGTAATTACTTACATACACTGGTTTTACTCAATTAACATTTATTGCAACTATTCCAAAATTTATTCAATATTTATTAGTTCTCTTATATTCACGTTTATGAGTAAATTGGTATTCCATTTAATCCATTAATTATTAACTCTAATTATTGCAATTCATTGTCTAACATAAATTTTGAATCTATCTCCTAATCTTCACATTTCAATTAATTAACATCTTACAATAGTTTACAAATAAAAAAAGGGATTGTACTAAAAAAAATTATTTATTGTCCTGCATTACTTTATTACCTCCATTTACTTTCCATAAATCAATATTTAATTCCATTGATGAATTCAATACTTGCCCCTTTTTACTTATTTTTAACTTTATATCCAAATGCGACAAATTTTCACTATTTCAATTAATTGAAATATAAATTTAAATTTGTAAATTTTAATTACCCTTGATACATCAAATTTCAATATTTGCTTTCATATAAATTAATAAGATTTTTGTTTCTTTCAAAATTTAAATTAAAATCTTATTAATTTAATTCATTTTAAACATCGAATTTATACGGGTCGTTACATAAACCTTTGGGATTTATATTGGATTTTGTAAGAATAATAACTTCACCTTTAAATAGTTTAAAAAGAAGTATTTTGATTGAAATATAAACTATTTTTGGAATTTATAACCACGGGCAATAATAACGTTGGTTGTTAAAGAGACCGGGATCGGATATGGGCATACTCTCTGTCGATACCGAAAACCACTTTGACAACCGTGTACGCGGTGGAGATTCCAGAATGAAGTAGGATGGTGGTGACATTCTATTGTGGTATTTACGTGGACCCGACTCCCGTGTGTTGGCATAAGGTGGCTAAAAAAGGAGCGATTGACGGACTAATGAGGTAGCACCTTTGATCGGATGCACTTCTTCGTATGTCATTCCATTACTTTGTGATTGTTTGGTGCGCACCTTTGATTTTGGGAGTGTTGTTCGAGGTGGGCGGTAGTAGCAGCTACATGTTACCACCGGTGCGGAAGCGCAATTGGTATATCTACCCTGCATTGCCTAGTTGTGCCGTGTCACCTACCCTAACGAGCCCCGTACGAGTTTGATTTGTGTCGTACCTATGGAGTATCCTCTGGTAGCCTCCCGATCAGGAGGTATTACGGTACTGTATAGACTATTGGCACTATTATGTGTTAAGGTGGAAAATGTAAAGCCTTAACGCTATTTAAAAGTAAGTTTATTTTACCAATAGACACTATTATAATAGCGAAATATTACTACGTAGTAAATAGTTTAACGGATCCTTAAGGATGGGCGATCCCAAGCATCCTTTAAGCTACTTGCCTTTATATTATAGTTCACTTGAATTATCTTACACTGTATAAGTATGTATGTCCTGACTTGAGTGTTTGTGTTTATTTCTTACGCTCGGGTCAGCCTGAGTATCAGTTCGGACTTCACCTTCCCCGGAGCTAGGACTGTTGAAGATCATCTCTTTTAAGCTGCCGTCTATTTTCCATTCAGTCTTTTATCTTAGAATATGTAATTCGAGACAAATGGATTTGGGATTTTCTATGGTTATTTCAAAAAATTTTGGTTTTAAAACTATTTACTTTATACTTATTTTGAGACTTTGTGATAGTGGCTTCATGAACCACTAAGTTATTTCAAATTCCGCTACGAGTATTCTGATTTCTGTGTCTGTAATTCTGTGATTATTTATTTACTGTACATTTTGAGATTTGCCAAATTTTATTTACAATGCGATATTTTGAACAATTCAAGTCTGACATGTGCAGATGCGAATGGTTGAAAATACCGGGTCGTTACATTTTGGTATCAGAGCTTTGGCTCTAGGCAAAACTTGGCATGTATGGTAAATTTGATTTACAGAATCCCTTTCATTCGAGCTTGAATCTTTTCCTTTTGATTCGATTTCCTTTGCATTTTGGAACGTTCCCTGCGGTTTCAAAGTTCATTCGTGTCCCTCACTATTCATCTTCTTTCGATTCTGGAGTATCCCATAATTCCACTTCGGATGATCTTTATAGTGAATTGGCGGTCTCGCCAATATTCTAATAAAGGGATGAAATTCCTTTACAATTTGCATTGATTCACCAGAGATTTATATTTATCCTCGGTTTAGATGCTAGTGTCTTTGGTTATTCCGAACTCTATCTCTTTAGATCGAATGTAGATTTACCCCAAAAAATCCATATCGATCTTATTCTTTAAGTCACGGTTGACCCGGTTAAGGTTACCCGCGATTTATATAAACTTATCCAGTTCCTTATTCTGTTATTTAATCATCGAATCTTCTGTTTCCAACTTATCTTTAAATTAAAATTCTCTTTGATTTGAGTCCATCAAATTTGAATCTCTATCCTTGTTTTGAAAATTTATTCCTATATTTGGAAAAAAAATCTAATATTATATATATAAGTATAATTTTCAGGAATTTTATAATTAATTTAAGTAGTTGTCAAGAGAGAATAGTCTTTGATTTTTATTTATGGTCTTGTAAACCATGGGTTTTGTCTCATATAAATAAGTGAACTATAAACAATGGTTATAAATTAATTTGGAAACAGAAATGAGTTTAAAACAAGAACTTGAGAATTCAATTTTCGATGGTTTCAAACCTTGTGTTTAAAGTTTTAAAAGTATATATTATTTAAATTATTTTCGAATAGAAATTTGTTTCCAAAGAATTTTAAAGGTTTAAAAATCAGTGCTCTTCTCTTTGTCGGAGGGAAATAATTTGGTAATGACTGCAGCATCATCAACATTCATTTTCGAGTTTTGAAGTGAAGAGACCATTCTGTAGTTTGGCTACAGTGTTACCTTGAGAATTTAACTGATTTGAATCTCTAAAATATGACTTGATTTACAATATATAGATATATGATTTAAATTTGATTTGACATATTACATACATATATTTATTTATCTCTAAATGGTTTGAAGGGTATCAGAAATTGAATTCTTATATTTTATCTTGAAGAATAATTTCAATTATAAAAAGAAAATCAAAATTTTGAATAAATGATTCAAACTTGAGATAATTGAATTTGAAAGTTTTATTTGTATAATACTCAATTGCCTTTCAATATAACTTATCTTGATTTAATATACAATATAAAAAGATTTTATAAATAAAATTTGAGTGGTTATAATAAATGTTATACACTTAAACTCTAGTTATAAAAAGATTAACAAAGGTAAATAGAATAAAAGCGTAATGTAATAATTTACAATATAAAATGATGTTAAAGGAACTAAGAATAAATTTAAGCAGTTGTAATAAGTGTAAACATATTTAACATAGATGATAAAAATTATTGAGAGAAATAAATTTAATTATAATTAGAAATAAATAAGAAATTAATTTTTTGAACACATTTTTGAGTATAACAAATGATTTTCAAACTTACGATTTTAGAAATTTTTATTTTAAGATAATTGGAAGATGAAGTAATGAAATTTGAAATAGTTAAATTTAACTTAGGTGAAATTAAATAGATGAAATCAATTATTAATTTAAAATTGAATTTTATGGTTTAGATTAATGATTCTATTTTGAGTTTCAATTTAGTTTTCTTTCAGGTTGTTTCTATTCCCCTACCTTCTTCCTTTTCGAGGACGAAATGTTTGGAGTGAGGGAGAGTGTAACGACCCATAAATTTTTAATAATTAAAATTGATAAAATTTTGGCAATTTAATATGAAGAAAAATAAGCTTTTTAATAAAATAAGGAAGGAATGTTAAAGTGGAAATGCATATTTTATTCATAAGGTAATATAAAAGAATGAAACTTATCTGAATGAATTTATTTGAGAATTCAATCGTAATAAATGTACACATTTAACAAATTCAATACAATTAAGAACAACTGTTAATACAAAGGAAAGAAATTAATTAAATTCATCAGGTCATTGCTTGATTTCTTGCCTTTTTTCTACATGGCCTCTTTATTTCTTGCTTTAGCCATACAAACTCTTTTTCTGGCCGTTTATTTCTCATTTGCAAATCATGTAAAAGAACATTTATTTCTCATTTCAAAACTCCTCATTTTCATTTGCATTTAAGAATAAAACATACATACGTTTCTTTCTCCTTAACTTATGCCTTTTCTGTTTCTTAGCATTTACTCTCACTTTGTTTGCCATCCAAACCATCTATGTATCAACCCAAAATTTTTAATAAATGTTTTATTATTTTAGATAATTTTGTTATTTAAAATATAAATTTTGGTGTGGATTAGAATTCCACACATGAATTAATAGAATATTTTTTGGAAATGTAAATTTTGTCAATATGGTCAAACTTTGACTTCTACATTTAAAAATTTAAAAGTTTGAATTTTATCTTTTATTTTGAAAGTAAATAAAATTTTAAGAGTACTGCTTTTCGCTGAAATCTGATTTATAATGTGAAAGTTATGCTTTTTAACCATTGTGTGTAAATTTGCTGTATTTAACAAAATTATTTACTTTAAATTATATAAATAATATTTCATTTGGTCATGTAATGTTCTAATTTATGTTTTCAGGGGTAAAATAACTTGTTTTGTATATATTTTGGTTTTAAAACATTTTAAAAGTGTAATTGACATTTTCCAGTGTCAGTTGTATTTTGTTTACAATTTCTAATTTCCAACTTCAATTAATTTAAGAAATTATTTATTTATTTTTTCATATTTTTTCTTAAGAACTTATTTTATTCTCATTCTCACTTTATTTTGTTTCTCAAAGATTTATTTTAAACCATTTTTAAGAAGAGTTGTAATTTTCCAAAGTTAAGTGAATTGTGTTTGCAATTTTCTTAAGCTAGTTTCAATAAATTAAGCTATTTTCTTTATTTATCTTTCTATTTTCCCAAAATATAATTATTTATTTTCTTTTTCACTTTATTTCAGTTTGTTTTGTTTTATTCACTGATTTTTATTTATTTTAAGGTGTGGTAGAAATTTTTCCAAGCTAGTGGTATTGTGTGTAAATTTTTAAGCCTTGTTCAATTTAATAAACTATTTCTTTAATTCTTTTCCATTTTTTATCTTGAAATCATTGCCCAAAATATTAATAAATATAGGCAATTTCTGTAATTTTGATTTTGGTTTAAGTTTAACCCTAATTGAAATTTTAAATTCTAAGTTCTAAGTTCAAATCTTTCATATAAAGTATATATATGTACAATATTTATTTCGCGATTGTTTTATTTACTATGGTTATATACTTTTTAAATTAGGGAATAAATATTGTGTAAAAGGGGAATAAAATTTTGTGTTTCTTTATACGTATATACATCATTTTCTTATTTAAATGATAAATAAATCAAACAAATGTAAGCAAATCGAATTTTGAATTAAGTAATAAATAGTGTATAAATAAGCTATATAAATTTCACGTTTTAAATTTTGTACGTTTATATCCGTTATTGTTGATTTGTTGGATGCTAAAAGGTACGTTATTTTTCTGATTTATTTTTAGCATATGTACCGAATAAATAAGAAACGCATAAATTTTTAATACGTTATTTTGTTAAATATTGGGCGTACGTTTCGTTGTATTTATTGCGTCTATAGTACGCATTCTTAAATTCTTACCTTAGTTGTAAATAAATAAATTTATCAGTAGACGTACATTTCAAAAGAGGGAAGGAATTAACTATAGTCGTTCAAATTTATTACTTGCACTGTCATTCACGTACAAACTTTCTACACTTTCCTTTTCTCCTTCTGTTTTAATAGGAACCAAATCTATCTATTGTACTAACGTCCAAATCAAATATTTCTTTCCGTTTCTTTTCCCTCAATCAACGCATGTTCTTCTTTTAAATATAAACACGTTCAAAAATTCCACTTACCTCCTGTGTATAATAGGAATAAAATCTTCCACTTTCCCTTGCTCAATTGTTTTAAATTGGTATAAAATCTTTAAACGACTATAACGTTCAAATCTAATATTTCTTGCCGTTTCTTTTCTCTTAAATCACGCAAGTTCACTGATAAATTCAAAACCCACGTACAAAATTCTATTGCATCTTATTTTTTGTTTCAATCTTCTTGCCTCCTTTATTTATGCCTTCCCACTTTATCATTATTTCTTGCGTTTTAAAATTTATCAACGCAATTACTTCTTTTAATTATAAAACACGTTCATAAAATTCCATTCTTCCTTGCCTTAAAATTCGCATGCCATGATTTACGCCTTCCCACTTTATCAACCTAAGGTTTCCCAAATAAATACAAAACCCACGTACCAAATTTCCTTTACATCTCATTTTGGTTTCAGTCTTCTTCTTTCTTGCGTGAGCTCTCTGCTTCAGGTAATGGCTGCAAAAATTTTCTTCTTTTATTTATTTTCTTTCCTTTTCTTTTTCTTGTTTTTCTTGTCCATTGTTTTGCTACACCAAGTGCTCGGCCCTCCACCACCTTTGAGTTTTAACCCCAACCTAAAATTTTCCAATCTCCCACTGCTTGCGTGTTTCAGGCTATAAATAAAAAAATATATTATATTAATGCATGCGCCACCTGTGCATAATTAAATCTCAGCCTATATACCTCAGCATCCCTCTGCGTACGTGCTTTTCTAGCCTTGAATATAGTAAATAGCCGAGACTTGAGGTGTGGGTTAAATCGTGTGGTGAAGGGACCGAGTTATTGGTTAATCATATCATTTTATTCAATCTAGCTTTTCAGTTTTGCTCTATTAAATTTGATATGATCGTAATTGAATTCACATAATTAGTTTTATTCGTTTTGTTTCAAGATTTGAATCTGATCGTCGCGTCCGCTAAAATTTGATCGTGCCTTCTGTACGTTTTTCCGGTATGGATATCGTTTTTGGAATCTAATTTTCATTGTCGTGGAGGTGAGTATTCACGCCTGACAAACATACTTATAGATCTGTAAATTAATAACAACTGAAATTGTAGAATGAATAATTTTATTTTACTTACCTATGATATAAAATTTATGATGTTAGAACCCTGCTATAAAATTGTCACATCACCCGTTATATTATCTGCTGTTATATTTTATGATGTTTTACCGTTTATTTATTATTGATTTTCACTACAAATCCCCTGTAGAGTAGAATCACTTTGGGCTGAAATGATAGGCCCGAACGTTATTTATTTATTTAATTATTCTATTTACTTAATTACTTAGGATTGCGGGTTTGAAATGATAGAACCCGGGTTTTTCGTTGTAAATTACGGATTGAAATGATATATTATCTATATCACTTGATCTAGGTTAGAAAATATTATACAGACCCGTGGTTATTATATATATATTTTCTAAAAATATTAAATATTTTTAAATTAGTATATTATAATATTTTGTTAAAATCGGATTAAAAATAATTTTATAAAGTATAGTGGTTTTGTATAAGTTAAATATGTAAATAAATGAATGGTTAAGTTGAAATTTGAAGCATAAATTTATTTTGTAAATTTTGATTTTTGTAAAATAAAATGGAATTCAAGTTAAGAAATAAAATATGATAATTGGGTATAAATTTGGATATAAAGTGAATGTATAAAAGGTTAAGTTTTTCTATGAATTAAATGGTTAAATAAGTGAATACTTAAAAATGGAAGTTGAAGTATAACTAAATTTAGAAATATGAAGTTGGTTTTAGAATAAAAGGTAAGTTAAGAAATAAATTGGAAATTAAGTTTATTTTTGAAATGGTAATTAAACTTAATTGTTAAGTGAAATTTTATAGAATATTGCGCACTTGATTTTAATAAGTAAAGCATAGAGAAGTTTGATATTTATTTGCGAAATTTACTTTATAAAAATCATAAATTATTGAGTAACTTAAATGACTATTTCAAAATGGAAAATATGATTTTATGAGTTAAATTGGTTTAAATTAAGGGTTGATTATTGCTAAATATTTATTGAAGTCTGAAATTTAATTTACTTAAATCTGTTGTAAAGGATATTACCGCACTTTGCAAGTGCTGTAGTTGATGCAAGTGAATTAAGGCTAAACCTTTGAAATTTATATTGGATTTTGAAAGAATAATAACTTCACCTTTAAATAGTTCAAAATGAAGTATTTTGATTGAAATATAAACTATTTTTGGAATTTATAACCACGGGTAATAATAACGTTGGTTGTTAAAGAGACCGGGATCAGATATGGGCATACTCTCTGTTGATACCGAAAACCACTTTGACAACCGTGTACGCGGTGGAGATTCCAGAATGAAGTAGGATGGTGGTGACGTTCTATTGAGGTATTTACGTGGACCCGACTCCCGTGAGTTGGCATAAGGTGGCTAAAACAGGAGAGATTGACGGACTAATGAGGTAGCACCTTTGGTCGGACGCACTTCTTCGTATGTTATTCTATTAATTTGTGATTGTTTGGTGCGCACCTTTGATTTTGGGAGTGTTGTTCGAGGTGGGCGGTAGTAGCAGCTACGCGTTACCACCGGTTCGGAATAATTGGTATATCTACCCTGGCATTGCCTAGTTGTGCTGTGTCACCTACCCTAGCGAGTCCCGTACGAGTTTGATTTGTGTCGTACCTATGGAGTATCCTCTGGTAGCTTCTCGATCAGGAGGTATTACGGTACTGTATAGATTATTGGCACTACTATGTGTTAAGGTGGAAAATGTAAAGCATTAACACTATTTAAAAGTAAGTTTATTTTACCAATAGACACTATTATACTAGCGAAATATTACTACGTAGTAAATAGTTTAACGGATCCTTGATGGGCGGTCCCAAGCATCCTTTAAGTTACTTGCCTTTATATTACAGTTCACTTGAATTAGCTTACACTGTATAAGTATGTATGTCATGACTCGAGTGTTTGTGTTTATTTCTTACGCTTGGGTCATCTTGAGTATCAGTTCGGACTTCACCTTCCCCGGAGTTAGGACTATTGAAGATAATCTCTTTTAAGCTGTTGTCTATTTTCCATTCATTCTTTTATCTTGGCAAATGTAATTCAAACAAATGGATTTGGGATTTTCTATGGTTATTTCAAACTGTTTTGGTTTTATAACTATGTACTTTATACTTATTTTGAGACTTTGTGATGGTGGCTTCACGAACCACTAAGTTATTTCAAATTCCGCTGCGAGTATTCTGATTTCAGTGTCTGTGATTCTGTGATTATTTATTTACTGTATATTCTAAGATTAGCCAAATTTTATTTACAACGCGGTATTTTGAACAATTCAAGTCCGACATGTGTGGATGCGAATGGTTGAAAATACCGGGTCGTTACACCTCTACCCAAGAGATAACGACTACCCGCGTGATGCCAGGACGGTTCAAGAAATACCTAAGGAATGTAGGGCAAGTTCCTATTCCTTAACAAGCTACATCAGTGAAACCCGCTACCCCACCTATTGAAGCAGCACCGCACCCACTAGTTTTCCCCAAATTGTGTAATGATTTACAGAATATTGGTGGAATGGTGTATATGGGAGCTGAAGGTTTTGTGGAGACCGAGGCTTAGATTAACGATTGTAAGCATATATCCCAAGAGCTTGAATGGAAAGACCAGTTCAAGAGGAGGATAGCTGCATGGCATCTAAAATGAGAGGCACCAGTGTTGGACTACTATGGCCAAGGAGAATGCTGAGGAAGGAATTACTTTAATTGAATTTAGAACTCGCTTTGAGTCGTGATTCATATCCAAAGCTGAAGTAAGTTTGCAATTAAAGAAATTTATACAACTTAGGCAAGGAGACTCCATACTGGAGGAGTATATCAGTAAATTCATGCAGCTAGCTAAGTTTAGATTGGTTTAATCGACACCCCTTTAAAGAAGGCCGCGAAGTTTGTTAATGACCTAAATTCTCCATTTAGGGAGCTTCTTTTGACCCAAGTACCTTCGGCGCCACTTATGAGATGATAGTTGAAATGGCCCTACTGCAGACCGCTGACTCTAAGGAGAAAGAGAAGGTGGAACCGGTAAAAAATAAATGTGTACCTTAGAAGGGAGGATTTCGGACTGACAAGAAGGCCAAAGGGAAGATTAAGAAGGAAAGTGTAACATGTCGAAGATGTTAAAAGAGAGGACATGTGGCTAAGGATTATAAGGCGATTTTGATGAGGGAGGAGTATAAAGGGAGATGCTACCACTACCACGAGAAGAGTACTACAAGAATCGATGTCCAGGGCTAGTTAAGGAGGGCCATAATAGGCAAGCATATGCCATTTAGATTGTACCAATCTCGAGTTGACTTCCTTTGAATGATCGAGGAAAATCTGTGAAGGAAGGTACAATTGTTATTTCTGGGAATGCTATTCATACCTTATTTGACTGGAGAACATCACATTCATTTATAGCAAGAAAAAAGTTAACTCCTTGAGTCTAAAAGCCTAATTTGTCACCAACCCAATAGTCATGTCAAATCCTATTAGGGGGTCGACACATATTTCTTTAATTTGCAAAGATCTAGTTATGGATATATGTAACGTCGATTTTACATATAACACGTATGTTCTTGGTTTTGAGTGGGATGGACTTATCTTAGGGATCAATTTGTTATCTTTCTACAGGGTTGTCTTAGATTGTGATAGAAGGATTGTATGATTTAGGAGGTGTATGGGATGAGAGATAGATGTTCATTGTATACCCCAAAACTCAATCGAGTTAATCTATTTAAATTCGCTGAGCCTATCACAAGTGAGCTCTCTTCTATACCTGTAGTTCAAGAATTTCCTGACATTTTTGAAGAAGTTACGGGTCTCCCCCCTTGAAGGGAGATCGGATTAAGGATCGATTTGGAGAAGGACACTAGACCTATCACGCTACAATTAAGGCACATGTCCCCCTAAAGAAAGTGAGAATCGGACAAACAGATTTTGGAGCTACTACAAAGGCGATTTATTTGCCGAATTACTTTTGAATATGAAGTACTTGTTGTCTTTGCCACTAGGGCAGATGGTTCTTTAAGGCTATGTGTTCACTATAGAGAACTCAATAAGTTGACCAAGAAGAATATGCATCCCTTACCTAGAATAGATGATTTTTTCGACCAGCTTATTGAAGCCAAAATCTTTTCCCAATTGGACTTGGCCACGGGATTCCACTAATTGAGGATAGTAAGTAGAACACCGTATTCAGTACTCTAACTGTGTAAATGGAAGCATTTATCTACTGACTTTATACATAGGTCCCTTAGAAGTCAAAGAGTCAATGAAGCAATTTGGGTAATAGTGAATAGGCTCATTAAAAGCTCCCACTTTATTTCTATTTGGAGTAATAGGACTGCAATATCTCTAGCACAAATATATATCAAGGAAGTAGTAAGACTACATGGAATTCAAATTAGCATTGTTAGTGATAGGGACCCCTCATTAAATAGCAAATTTTAAAAGAGTTTACAGTTAACTTTAGGGATGATATTGAATCTTAGTACTACTTATCACCTACAGACCGACGGACAGACAGAAAGGGGGAATAGGATTTTGGAAGATTTGTTGAGAGATTGCATCATAGATTTTGGAGAACATTATGGCTAGCATTTACCCTTAGTAGAATTTGCATACAATAATAGTTACAGGCAATGATTGGCATGGTATCCTTTAAAGCATTATATGGGAGGCCATACAAATCGCCTAATGTTTGGTGGGAAACCACTAGCAAAATCCTACTTGGACCAAATTTGATTTGTGAGACCTTGGAAAAGATAGAGATGATTAGACGATGAATATAGGCCGCGTATGATTGTCAGAAGTCCTATGCTGACATACGAAGAAAGAAAATAGAGTTTGAAGTAGGAGATATGGTGTTCGTTAAGGTTTCCCTTCTTAGGAAGGTAATGCTGTTTGGTATGTTGAGAAAGTTGGCGCCAAGGTCATCGGGTCTTTCTTGATCTTGAAAAGAATAGGAATACTCGCATATCGAGTGGAGCTGCTGTATAAATTAGTAAGATTCCAAGACGTTTTCCACGTTTTTCACTTGAGGAGATGTTATCACGACACCTTCATTATAGTAGAGCATGATCAGTTTGTAGACATTGAGATGGAGCCAATAGAACCACATGTCACCGCACGCACAGTGGAGCACAAAAATAGGAAGCTCCGCAAAAAATAAATTAGACTAGTCCGAGTACAATGGGTAGATAATTCGGTGGAAAGCACATAAGAAACGGAAGAGATGATAAATAGTCCTCATCCTTAGCTTTTCTCCGGTAAAAATTTCTCTCTCCAAAATTTAGGTTTTTGGTTGCATCATGGTTGCTTCGTTGGATTGTAAGGGTGATTCCATACTTTTTACCGTTATTTTTACATTCATGTAGAACTTTATGTATATTTGAGATGCTTGCATACATGTCTATATGTCACGATCTATCATTCACACTTGAACTGAGCTTCCGATAGCATGTTTCATACAAAATCACGTTGCACTTTTGGCTGAGCAGATGGTTGTGTAGATAACTTGGTTGTATAACATGGATGTTGAATGTGCATTACAATATCTCTCCCTTAATGATTTCAGGGATGAAATCATGTTTAAGGAGTGAGAATGTAATGCCCCGTAAAAATTAATAATAAGAGTTAATTAATTAATAATTGTAATGACCCAAGTTTTAGAAATTTATTTTGGAAAATATAAATAAGCTTAAAATAATTTTAAGATAGTTTTTAAAATCATTTTAAGGAAAGATGGAATAGCTTGGTATAGTATAATAAAATGATGTGCAATTGTTCACAGAAAATACACATGAGTAAAGCTAGATCCCTGGATACTATGAATGAATACATGATGCTATGTATGGAAAATATATATTTACTGATAAATAAAGAAAACCCTCAAATGTGCTATATGCAGAAATATATGAAAATGTAACTAAGCATACATGTGCATGTGTGTGTCAGTATAAAATAATATAGATGTATATATGTATACAAGTTATTGTCTATAAAACATATATGCAAGTATACTAATTAAGTATTAAAATTCAAACTAGTAAAAAGAAACACACCAATATGTTTTTAAATAAAAACAGAAAGAATGAAGATGTGAAAAGAAGCAATCCTCTTGTCAAAATAAAAAAAGGAAGCACCAAATAATAAAGTGAAGGCTAAAAATAGAAAGTGGGAGGAAAACAAAAATGTATTTTGTATGGGCTGAATTAAGGAAAATAATAATAATATGTAAATATATTATATTGCTAGAAATCAGATCAAACATTTAGCATGCAAATAGACAAGAGAAAAAGCATTTTATGAAAAGGTAAGATTTCTGAAAATAACCAAAGTGGATAACCACTTTTCTCTTAACCAAATAAAGCCGGGGAAGGTAGAGTTTTGGGTTCAAATGAATGCAGATAACATAATTTTCTGGTGGGCAAAAATGGCTTTAGCCAATACCCAAAAACCTAAGGAGAACTCTGCATATATATGCAGCAG